>OZ024898.1:17022474-17622474 GCA_964017195.1 Siderastrea radians | reverse complement strand
CGTTTGGCAGATATTTGTAAAGAAATTTCGACATTTCTTCAGAATTAAATACCCGCTCGGTGGATTATCCTATGCGGCGGATGGCACTTAGTCTTTGTGAATAAGCTAGCTAAACCGAAGTGTGAAGCAGAAATTCTAGCTTTTCTGACCTGAAAACAGCACACGACATGTTATTCACCACGAGTATAATCTGGCAATATCCCGAAGTGTACGAGGCCGAAATTCAGGAGTGGATAGAGTATGCAACGGTAAAACGAATCATGATCGGCGTGCGATCAACCGATTCGTGAAGAAAATGGGTTTGACAAGAAGAAAGCTGAAGAAACGTACGTATGACTTGTTGGATTGTTTTTGCAAGAAACACTGCTAATTCTAGTCACCTATCACCCGAGGAATGGAATGAAAAACAAAGCATAAGAGCTTTATAACGTTTATTGTTCTACATGAATGTTAACGCTGTGACATGATAGCAAGAAAAATCTGAAAAATCGTTATTTATAAAAGCGGGAACGGGGAAATATCAAAGAAAATATGCACAGTTTCATGTTTACTTCTTCGTTATAGCTCACTGTGATTACCAAAGAACGTGATAAGCGAAACAGGGCGATGTATCGTCGTAGGTCATCGCTAAATTTCGCCGAGAACAGTTGCTATTTATAGATGAATCAGAACTTCTCAGACTCATCTATAAATAGCAACTGTTCTCGGTGAAATTCAGCGATTCTACGACAATAGATCGCCCTGTTTCCCTCATCTCGTTCTTTGGCAATCGTCTTGAGTTATAACGAAGAAGTAAACTTGAAAGTAAGCTTAAATATTTTCCTCGATTCCCCGTTCCTGCTTGTAGAAATAACAATTTCCCTATCATGTCACAGCGTTATACGTTTACATTCTCGAAACGTAGAACAACAAACGTTACAAGCGCCAGGACAAAGCTTTAGTTGTACCGCTCGAGTGCTGGCACAGGTAAATAGTACAATGTACGCCTTGGCAGTGGTAGACTTCCTAACTTTGTAGTAGACAGGTCCCGCAAAATCCACGCCTGTTACTATGAAAGGAGTGGACAGTTCAGCCCTAAAAGCTGGCAGTGCAGCAGTTGTAGCGCATGAGGTAGACACCGCCTTCTTCCAATAGGGTTTGCAAACACTACAGTTGCGAATAACCTTCTTGGTTAGCGCACTCAGTTTAGGAATCCAGAACTTCTCTCGGATGCGGCACATGGTTGTTGATACTCCCCCATGTAACATTTGCTCATGGACTTGCTGAATCATCAAGGAAGCCAGCTTGCAATCTCGGGGTAGGAAGACTGGGTGATAACCTGGGACTCGGCACACACATCTCAGTATTCCATCTTCACACTTCTTCAGGTTCACATCTGACTTAACAGCTTGAGATGCCTGTGCCTGGGTAATCCAAAACTTCTCTGCTACTTGGAACTCTTCCGTTTGTAACGGTCCCTTCCGCTTCTCTTTCCAGTACGATGCGTACTTGTGAAGGAGCTGATCCACAATCAGATTCTTCTCTTCTTCTTTGGCAAGCAGCTGTTTCTCAGGTTTAGGCATCAAGCATTCTTTCTCTTCCTCGCAGGTCATCAACACTTCAGGTTGCTGTGGCCACTTGTCTGGATTGCTGAGCCAAATTGGTCCTCTGAACCACAGTTCTCCCAACTTTCTAGGTTCAGCACCTCTGCTTTCTTGGTCACTGGGGTTGTCACTTGTTGGAACATGATGCCATTTGAGGTAACCTTTCTCTTGAATAGCTCTGGTTCTGTTCCGTACAAACTGGGTCCAAGTCCCTAGACCCTTGATCCAATACAGAACTGTGGTGCTGTCAACCCAGCAGTGGTACTCTTCAACTGGCTGTCCTTGCAATACTTCTTTCACATGGTTCATCAGCCTGCTCAGGGTATGTGCAGCAATAAGTTCCAAGCGTGGGATTGATAGGTCTCTCGGCACTATCCTCGACTTTGCAACAAGCAGGTTCTGATGAGCTGGCTCAGCAGCATGGTACGCTAGAGCGTAGATGGCCACTGAAATTGCTAGGTTGCTTGCATCAGAAAAACCATGGAGGACAATTCTAGTCACATCTCTGTCCACAACACTGCGAGGAACAGTTAAGCACGGGCAATTCTCCATTCCTTTCAGCCACTTGTCCCACGATCTCTGAATGTCACTTGGTACCTCTTCATCCCATTTCAGTTTCCTTAGACACGCCTCACCATAGAGGATCTTTCCCGTGATAATGACCGGTCAGCAATTCCAAGCAAGTCATAAACACTGTTGACAGCTGACAGCATCTTCCTCTTTGTTAATGGGCCCTCACCAACTGATCCCAAAGGTTTCATAAAGCCGATAGAAAGTTTGCCTTCACTCTTGTTCCAAGGAACTCCTAATATCTTTGTTTCATGGGGACTGGTTTCACCCTCCAGCACGGGATAAGTTAGACTTGCTTGAGATGGTACTGCATCATCTTCAATTGTCTGGGGTTCTTCCAACTCTGCTACATTACTGTGCCACTTGTGAAGATGAAAGCCTCCATCCTCCATTATTTTTGTGGCCTCCTCCTTGAACTTGAACAACTCCTCTTTGTGATCACCGCCTGATTGGACATCATCTACATAGGTGTTCTTCAGCAACTCATCTGTGGTACTGGGGTACTTGTCAACATATTGGCTTACGTGCTTCTCAAGTGTGGCCCCAAGAATGTATGGACTAGGTCCTGATCCAAAAATCACTCTGGTGAATGGATACTGTACAACCGTTCGCAAGTCAAGATTCTCATACCAAAGAAGGTGAAGCGCGTCTCTGTCCTGGGGCCCCTTATAATTTGAAGAAAGGCCTTTTGGATGTCTCCAGTGATACACAGCAGCTTCAAGTGGTTTTGGATAAGAATGTCAAAGATCATAGGCTGTAGAGGGGCTCCCACTTCCAAACAGTCATTTAGGGATGGTTCTTGGGAATTTGCCTTTGCCGAGCAATCGTACACTATCCTCATTTTAGTAGATTCTGCCTGGTCTCTGATCACTGCTTGGTGGGGAATGTAGTGGATGTCCTCTCCTGTGAGTATTTCTGGCACTATTTCTAGGACTCCTTGCTCTAATTGTTGTTCCATAACACTGCGATACTCTTCAAGTCTTTGGATCTTCTCTAGCTTTCTGGTGGTACTTCTTAGCCTCCCAATTGTCAGCTCCCTGTTTGAACGCAAAGGGGCATGATCTGGTTTCCATGGCAACCTTGTTGAATATGTACCATCCTCTAATCGCTGCAGTTGATTTGTAAAATCTTCATGGAACAAACCCTGTGTGTTTTCCACATCAGTTAGTCCAAGCACTTCTTGAGAACACATTTGAATGAATTCTTTCTGACTGGAGCTCAAGAAGAAACCCTTCTCTACTTGAGCACTTGACAAGATAGTCTTTCCAGCAACGACCCACCCTAACATGGTAAACTCAGCTCCTGAGGTGGTGTCCGGGTTTGGACCTAGGATTGCAGGCTCCGTTGACTTGATTCTTTGAATGTCAGCTGCTCCCAAAATAATGTGTACGGGCAACTTATCCACAGTTGCCGTCTCTTTGCTAAATTCCAGTCGCCTTATGCGATGATTTCGCTGCTTTAGGTCAGGGATTTTGGGGTTAGGCAGGTAGGTTAAGACGGGCTTCTCAGCATTGATACATTCCAGCTCCATTACAAAATCCTCAATGACATTGGATTCCACATGAACCTTGTAGATTTCAACTTGCTTGTCAACTGTCCCATACATTTGCTCAATCACTCTCCTTTCAGTCTGGTATGGCTTAATGTTCAGTTTAGTCAGTAAGTTTGCTCTAACGTACGAGCTACCTGCTCCACTATCAAGCATGATCCGTGCTTGCACACCATTAACTTTAGCCAGCACGGTTGAATGGAGGGTCGTTTGAAAATCGTTTGCACCATAAAACTTGTCTGAAGAGGCCACTGATTCAGCAGCAGGGTTGGGTGGAAGTGTTGTAGGGGTTTTATCACAGACAGATGTGTGATGTCTGCTGTTACATCTTCCACATCCTCGAGATCTGCACTGGGAAGCTGCATGACCAGGTCTTGCACAATTGCAACACAACCGGTTTGTTTTTAGAAACTCCCTCCTGCTAGCCAAGTCCAGTATCTTTGTACATTCTGAGCTCCTATGATGGTGTGAGTTGCAGTTGATGCAGGCCGCGGGAGGTGGTGGCTGTCTAGGTTGTTGTCGGTTAGAGCCAGACATGAGCATTTTGTCCCCTCTTCTCAGATGATTTCCCTGATTTGCTCCAGGCTTTTTAGCTTCATGGGTTTGGATAGATGCTTCAGGTAAGGGGTTTCTGTCTGTGTACTTGCAAAGGTTCTCTACCAATTCTTCTAATCCCCACTCTTCCCAGTTGTCATCCTTTTGTGCCAATGCTTCTCTCACTGGTCCGGGCTTATCCATAATGCTGTAAACATAGCTTTGTGCACTTCATTGTGGCCAGGGTTCTCACAGTTCTAGACAACTCATTGTAAAACTCATGGATCTCTTTCATCTTGGCAAGGCTTGTAATGTTTGGCAATGATTCCAAATCCTTAATTATTGCCTTGTGTACCTTAATGTGTCTCCCATAAGTCGCTTCTAGGATCTTTTTGGCCTCTTGGAATCCCTCTGCAGAGTGCGGTAAGCCAAGAATGTGACTCTTAGGCTCCCCTTCCACTAGTTCAAGGAAATAATTAAATTTGCTAATTTCCGAAATTTTCGAATTGTCTACTTCCACGGTAAACTGGTTCCAAAATCTAAGCCAATCTTTGTAGTCCCCTTTAAATGGTGTGATAGTATACTTCCGTAATTTGACCGCCTGTGGTTTGGTCATTTCTTGAGCGGCCTTCTTTTCTTCCAATGCCATTTCTAACTCAAACTTCTTGTGAAACCAATCTTCTTCTCTCTTGTGAATTTCCTGTTTTTCCAATTCGCTTAACGCCTGCTTAATTCTGTCTCTAAGGTTACGCACAGGTATCAGATCTTGCTTACGGTTATCGTACCACTGTCTTACCTCTTCGAAACTCTTCTCCTCATCCAACATGGCGTCCTTCACACGGTCCGCTGCGCCCTCAAGTGTTTTGTTTATCTCACAAATTTTCTCGTACGCCAAACGCATATCCTCGTTTATCCCAGTGTTTAGATTTTCCTCGATCTCCTTGACGTAGTACGTCGCCCTTTTTAGTTCCTTAGTGTAGTTTCCTTAGGCAATATCCACCATGTTTGCAATAACTTCACTCGACTAGTCGAATACGAAGTTGTTCTCCAGAACTCTCGAAGTTATTCTTCTTTACCACGATATCTCGCAGTCCTGGCAGGGTCGCCACTTTTGGTGTGGGAAATATTTTCGTTGATCTCCTTGTACACCAAATCAACTCAGCTGAGTCTCACAGTACACAGATTTATTCCTCATCCAAGTCTCAACAGTTACAGGTCACCAGAGAATTAAACCTCTCCGATACGCTTTTGACCACGAGGTCCGAAACTTCAAAACGAGGCTAACCGAACAAAGCTTACATGTACTCGCATGTCACGCAAATTCTACTTCCAAGTCACGCAAAGAAAACATTCTCGACATTTGTTTGCTTGTTTTTGTCAAGGACAATGTGAAGTGGATTTTCATAGAATGAATGAGCCACAATCATTTTACCGATGTTGCATAAGACAACAGGGAAGAACTTGAAAACGTGGGCCCGACCTCTTCAAGTTGGAAGCCATTCCCTGCTATCCAAACAGAATGACACTTCAGTATTAACAGGAGCCCATAATGGGCTCCTGGTATTAATGACGTCTCTCAGGGGCACCCAACGGTTCGTTTCGGGGAATATCTGTTCGGAAGGCCTAAAATCGCCTGCGATATTCGGATTCAGTTGCAGCGAAAACTAGAAATTTCTTTGGCCAAACATTTCCATGGACTTTCGTGACAAGAAGACTTATTAGTTCCTATTGTTTTCATAAGGACAAATATGTTGTTTAGAGTGCAAACTAAGGTCAGCTAGCATTTTCGGCGAGCCATCAGCAGCTCGGAAATTCGGCAGATAGGATTCTGTTTCCTAAAATTTTCTGCGGCCTAAATTTTCAGCTAAGAACGCCGAACAGCTCAATCTATATTAGCTTTCACAAATATGCCTTTAAAAAGCTCTGAAACAATCTAAGGAAGCTAAAAATGATATTTCAGGTATTTTGCTAAAAATTTCTCGTTGGGTGCCCCTGTTCTCTACCGGGATCAAATCTTTTGCCATTCATTGATGCAAATGTGTCTCTTAGCTTTTCCAAGTGATACTAAATACACATTCTCGTATCCCTTTAAGTCGTATTAAAGGCGTGAATAAGTGTTTAAGGTTATTTTTCATATGTCTGCAAAATCCCAGACGATCCGGGATTCCACTGTTTCCCGACCGTCCAAGATTTTGCTGACTAAAGACTGCTGCTGCGTCGTTCCGCAAGTGAAACACAAAAACTTGGATTTATCGACTGAGTTGATAAGGTAAATCGGCCACCGTAGAGAAATTCAAAAGCTGATGTTTGGATTCGCTGTAACGAAGGACTAATGCATGGTTCAATTTTACCTGTTACCATCCCCCTCCGGGCAACTCCGGGGACAAGTCCAGCCCTTCGGTCCCGGGGGTGGGGAATTGTTTGAAGCTGTCCTGTCCCGGGGTGAGGGGGGCGGGGCAAATCGAAAATAACTTCTTGTTATTCTTGTGAAGTACGTCACTTCTCGGTTGACGCCGGACAGCGTGGAGAAGACTGCCTAGCTATTTCCAGGGAGAATTTCTAGAATTTGTAGCAGACTGGTTAGAGAAGAGTAATCTCTCAAAATTAAAATCTGTATTCGAAGCTACTTTTATTATAAAATGTGAAACGAATGTGCGTTTGATGCGTACTCGAATGGATGCTGTTCGTCACAAACAAAGAAATATTTCTTCAGAGTATTTATGTGTATGCCAAGACGACTTAATGGACTCTATATGAAAACGGATGCACGGCTTTGTATTAAACAGAGGTCTCAGTCCAGTGTTCATTCTTATGAAAAGAAAAATTCCTTTAAAATGCTGCCATCAATTTGTTGACGGGCCTCTTGTGCGTATGTGCTATATTTAGAATAAATCACGTGGCGAAGACCATTTCTTTACTCGCTAGCCGTATGCCAGTGCAGTTAGAGTTTTTGCTTCAGTTTTCTTTTCCAAATATAATGTTCATGTTTTTATTACATTATACACGGAGTGTCCTTAGTTCAAGAAACTCTAGAAAAGCGTTTAAGTTCTTGTCAAAACGTCTGGTTTTGCTATTGTACGGAAATTAATATCGTAATCTATGTTTTGTACACAAAACAACGTATTTGTGGTCGATGAGGAGTCCCGGGGGTGGGGAATTGTCTCTTTCTGCGTGCCCCGGGGTCGGGAATAGACCGCCAAGTGAGAACAAAATTGCAAATCCCCGGGGGTATGCCCGGGGGGCATGGTAACAGGTAGAATTGAACCATGCATAACGCTCGAAACGTCAGCTTTTAAATTTCGTTTTATACGGTGGGTATGAACGGGGTGGTCAAATCGATCGGTTTTTCAGATACGTAATTGTCTGCATAAGCATCCTTCGGGCAAAGAAAAAAGTGGCCGTGATAACGAGATGGTCGTGTTAAAGTTTTTCTTTTTCTTTTCGATAATTCATGGGCTTTATTGCTAAAAAAAGTGAATTCCTGCTCGAAACCAACTGCCAGCGAACGTTCACCAATATATCTGAATTTTCTTTTAGAGTTTCGCGAAAATTTCGCAATGGAGCTGAGCAAAAAGTTAGCAAGAAAGCCTACGGTGTTGAGCGAAATTGCAAACGAACTTTCATGATTTCACGAACACCATAACTACGTGAGACTCGTCCTATGTACTTTTGTAAGCACTGAACAAAACTCTGCTTTTGCTGAGGATAACTTGTACTAAGCGAAAACTTAGAGAAAATGGTATGTTAAGCGATCTCTGAGCCAGACCCTGATTGAGACACGTACATGTCCGCATTTGATTTAACTTTCGCGGCACAAAGCGAAACCGTTATTGACGGTTTACAAGATGTGATGCACCTCGTGTTACGAAGATTAAACATAGATGTGGCATCTTTTGTTTGTTTGTTTGTTTGATTGTTATGATGTTAATAGTTACAACTCACCTTCTGCATCCGTTCTCAGAAGAAGAAAATACACGAAACTGAATACGAGAACCAACACATGGCACGTCTCACGTGACTTCATGCCTTTCATCAATTAGTCACTTCGTGCGGACGAGCATCATATCTGCAAGACAATCAGAACTCTGACGTCAAAGTATTGGCGAACGATCGATCATTTTAAAAACAAACTTTTTCATATCGCAGGTGTCCCGAGAAGGTCTTCATGACTGACGCAAATAGGAGCGGAAACAAACGTGCGCTCGTTATGCATGGACACAAGAACAAGGAAAATTCACGCTTGCGTCAAACTTTTTTTTTTTTCATATAAATTTGAAATAGGGACTATAGTGCTTGTACACACGTTTGCGTCACTTTAAAGTTTTTCCAGTTTTCAAAAGGGGAACAAAGAGCCCATCACCATAAGAAAGGTCAGTGGAGATAGAACTCTGGGCAAGATCACACCTTTGGTAGATAGACAGAATGTTTCGAGGCTGTTGTGTCCTTTACAAATAAGTTGATCGTTTTGGCTCAAATACAGTGTGATGGATGATTAGCTAACTTTCCTTGTCAACTTTCTGATAGATTACTGTACTTCTTCGAGAATATGTAAAACTTCCATATCCAAGATATATTTAAACGGATCAGGAGAACTATACGGAAACTCAAAGAACAATAGTTAACGCTAAAAATGACCCCGTTGGTAAGAACTGAATTTTCGTTGACAACCCTGCAGGGCTTACGAACATGTTTAAGGTCATTATATTTAGCTTAGAATATCTAGTTTAGGATTAGAAAAACTGTCGCGATGTGCCAAGGTAATTTCTCAGTAGTAAACTGACTTCGAGGGTGAGCGGTCGACACCACTTTTTCTCATAGTCGGAGGCAACAAATACGGGAACATATCTAAGCCTCCAGAAGAAAGATGGATGCAGCAGTAGACACAAGTTCGAGGTGAGGTGAAAAAAAAAATTCAACGTAGTTTTGTGCGTGCGCCCATTCCAAAGGAAAAATGCACTCATTGTCACCAACTTTCGTCGACTTGCGCGGGGAGACCAATTGGTGAAAAACTTTCGCCAGTCGGTTGCATGTGAGTTTGACCTTGATCAAAGAGAACGCAAAGCAACACAGGGTATCGCAAGTTGGCAAGTTGTGACGAGATGGAGTCATAAGTAAACGCAAGTCGGAAAAAAAGCATCTTCTTTTGACTTTGTTTAGTAGGGTAGACAAAAATAGATGTGATGGCGTGACTGATTGACCAGTGGTTATAATTAGTGCTAATTTAATCGAAGTGACGCATTCGGACACAAAAATGGAAAGCTCTGGTTGCAGACTTACGTAGCTCCTAGGTTCAAAGACTAGTGAAAGAGGATAAGTAAGTAAGCAAGGAATCGTTCTCAAAGAAAAAGTGGGACAATAATTAGGAACAAACAACTGAAAGCAATCTTCTTGTAAAAATGCGCAAGTAAACAAACTCATTCGGTGACACGCTTCACCTAGTAACAGGGGCACCCAACAGTTCGCTTCGGGGAATATCTGTTCGGGAGGAATAAAATCGCCTGAGATTTTCTGATTAAATTGCCGTGAAAGCTAGAGATTTCTGTGGCGAAATATCACGTCCGACTTTCGTAAAAAGATGACTTGATAGTTCCTATTGTTTTCGGAGGGAGAAATATGTCGTTTAGAGTCCAAAGTAAGGTCAGCTAGTATTTTCGGAGAGCCATCAGCAGCTCGGAAATTCGGCGGCTAGGATTTTCTTTCCTAAAATTTTCTGCGGCCTAAATTTTCAGCTAGAAAATCCGAGCAGATCAATCTGTATTAGCTTACACAAAGATGCCTCTAAAAAGCTCTGAAACAATCTAAGAAAGCAGAAAATGATATTTCAAGTATTTTGCTAAAATTTTCTCGTTGGGTGCCCCTGCTAGTAACCACCTACATTTAGCTCCTACACGATAAATCACAGTTCAAATACTCTTTTGCATATTTGCAATTTAAATTCATCATAGACCTTGGTATTGATTCTTCGCTAATTGCGGCTTTTAAAGAACTTAATATAATTACTCGAATTATCGTTCTTTGAATTCTGCGGGTGGAAATTTTTCTATCGATGCGATTCACGTTTTTCTACAGCAAACTTTCCGCCATAGCAAAGAACAATGAAAGAAAGAAAATAATGGCTTCAGATATATTTATGGTTATTGCCGCCGATGTGAAAATTGTTCTTAGAAGCTTTTTATTACACATACATCAATTCAGACGTCAATGTCATAAACCAGTGATATACATATATGGCATACTATAAGTGCGTTAAAAGTAAGAAATCTCGATTAACGAACAATAATGTTTTAAGGCACATCGAGAAGTAGAAAAGCACTCCTTTAACCAATCTGCAAAAGCTGAACATTCAGTAACAGCTTCAGCACAAACTAACTACAGCCATCAATGTATTAAACACAGCTAAACAAGTTAATTGTTGAACCATGGAACTTCAGCTGTCAATGCCACTGACTCAGACTTGAGCGTAATCAATTTGGCCCGATCTAAAGAGTCTAGAAAAGGGCAAAATTATAATAAAACGAACTTACCAGTTATCAACGAATGTAACTTCCTGATTTCGCAGTCATCTTCGAACAGTCTTCGATCTCATGCTACAGTGCGTTTGCCTTCCTGATGTTTACAGGCGTGGGACTGGAACTACATTATGAAAACTAACTAGCATTGTCACGCAATGAGTAACGTACTTTTATTGTGTGAAGAAGTACAGAGTGACCATGAATTAAACTTAAAAACGTCTTTACTTCTGTTTTGATATTTCTTCTATGATTTGTACTAAAAAGAATTAACCAGACAAATTTCATGATATGTACACTCTTTTTTTCTTATAAGAATAATGAGGCTGAAATTGGCGAAATTTAAAGAATATGTTAAGAACATACCCATGGCTAAGACTTTGTACAGAACCTTTTTCTGCGTGTTGATCATGGAAAATAAAACACAATAAAATCACATAGTGTTTCCAAATGAACTTAAATTTAACCATTGAAAATGGTTAATTCTATCCTTTTCCTAACAAAACTACTTGTAGCTGTAATTAAAGGTAAAGCAATGAACATGAAGCTACATGAAGCAAGGGCGCAAACACGATACACACACCATACAGTTAGACAGTTAATTTAACGCAGGTTTAGAGAGCAGACAGAGGCTGATGCTGACCAGACCTGCGATATCAATTCATTATAAACTTTAGGATTAAAGCATATAAAATATCAAATAATCTAAAAAAAGTAAAATATTAAAATTGCGAACAATGGAAGCTAGAATTTTTATACGATTAAAAAGTATGTCTAGCAGTATAAATTATAAAAAGCATATTTACTAGTTCGATCACAGGTAGCATCCGTTTTAGCTAACTGAAATACAATATCTAAGAATGTACAAGTAAAAGAATATTTTCAGCCTTAAGTCGGCAGATAAATAAGAATATCCAGGGCTGGGCATGAAAAATATACAAATATTAAATTGAAATGAAATTTTGGCGTCCGTGAGCTGATGTGGACAGCGGCTATCTTTCAAAATAATGGGAACAACATGGCGGACGAGAACTGTTTTAGGAGCGTTATGTTCTCTTGCTGCCGCAACAACCTTTGTCAACAAGGTATTTTATCTTCGTTCTTTTGACGAAATTGGAGTAACTTTAGCGTACCCGGGCACTTGCAAGCCATTCATTAAAAAACTCGGATACATGGATACACGGTTGTACGCGCATGTAAAACGAAGCTTATTCTGTTTGGGTCTTTATAACTCCTTTGATTTACCTATTTCGCCTAATTTAAAGGTGGATAAGCGGAAAACACATTTTTCCCTTTGATGTGTCTAAGAATACTTTTAATTGGATACAGATAGGCAGTGAATTCAGCCTTCCGTCCAACTTCGTCAAAAGTGGTCCTTATTAAACAGGGCGTAACAAATCGATAATTCCGATACTCGATCAAAATCAATAAGAATCGATAAACATCGATAAGTAATTAACTGATTAGTATCGGAAATCGATCAAAATCGATTACCCAATTCTTTGTGATTATTGATTTTGATCGACTTCATTAATTAAAGTTCGATTAGTATCGATTGCGTTTGAAAAGTATCGATCAGGTTCGATTAGTATCGATTTCAATCGATTAGTATCGATTTCGATCGGAAATATCGGAGAAGAAAAGCTACCGTTTTTTTTGTGTGTGTGTGTGTTCAATCAATCCTGAAGTGTGACGTTGTATGACACTGCGTAAGAAGACAGAAAGTTATCAAGATAAGGTCATGGTAGGACACAGTAATTTTTTTTTGTTTGACATATCAAATCCCCTTTTTTAATTCTTACTTTAGTGATCAATCAAAATCGATAATCCACTCCCAAATCGTGTGATTATCGATATTTATCGATTATTTTAACTAATCGATTAATCATTTATCGAAAAATATCAACTAATATTGATTTATCGATTAGGTTTCCGATGATTGATTTCGATTGATTTGTTAGGCCCTGTTATTAAAACAACTCAGACCTGATGTCAGATACGAGATACCGGTAGCTAACTTAAGTAAGTTTTAATTTATTAAACATTCTACTTTTAATTTCTCAGCATGTTCTGTCGAATTTAAAATTTACGTATCCTACAATTTTTCAAAGGTATGTCTTTTATGTCTTTTGATTTATATTTAAGCTTAGAATACAGGGCCAATTTTCCAGAATGATGTATTCATTGAGGTTTGAGAAAAAAATGGAAAATCCGAACAGGAGGGGGGGGGGGGTTACGATTATGGGAATCCAAGGGCATGGGGTTTAACGCATTTTGGAAATTTTGAAGGCAGGGGGATTAAAATATGGAAGCCGTCCGTGGTATGTTATGGATATTTTCTGGAATCGCCTATTTAGAAAAAATGTCTTTTGTCTTCTTAAATTGCTATTATATTAATTTATTAAATATGAAAGCCTAAGCATGCTTTGTTCTGTTATAAAGCATGCAAGGAAGTGACCAAAGTACAAATGAAGTCTAAGGTGAAACAGTGTTCAGTCTAGGGTGCACCCTTGCAAGAATCTAGAACGAGATGGTCTTGCTAAGAATTTCACTAAAATTTGCTCCCAAGGCATGTGTCTTACAAGGGCAAAAAGATAAACCAATGTGGTACCACTCTTACCACTATGTAAAGCGAACATTTTAGTACATCAGTCGCACAGAAAAGCAGTGGTGAGGGGTATGCTTATCATCCATTTTACTCCTGGTTACCACACCTCCACTGGTGGCTGCTGTCTCTGTTCTCATTTCTATTGGAAAATATTACAAAATATTGCATTTTTTTTTACAATTTTCTTGTTCCTTTCCCGCGCCAAATTATGCTTCTCTTTTTTTAGTTGGCAGGCTGGAATAGTTGCTCTGGTGTTACTCTCAATGAGTACTTTAGGATACATAGATCTCGATATTGTACCAGTTAACAGGCAAGCTCCTTATATACTGACATTCTATTATTTTAGTACCCTGTATTGTTAATTATAATATAATATAATAAATATAATATAACATAATATAATATAAGATAATATAATATAATGGCTACGGGACATGCAAGCATTTAGGCAGAACCAGGAACTGCATTACTGAGGTGTGAGTCACATGTTGTTTTAATTCTCAGTGCACCTACTTACCTCTGATAGAATTGTTGTTTTGTGACCTTGATGACCATGCAGCCTTTTCCAAGTGTTTTCAGCATAATAGAGAAGTAGTTTCATGGCCAGACTCCCTTGCCTACCTGAGTGCAATGAGTGTTTAGGAAGCTTGATCAAGCAATCAACTATCAGGGTGCCTGGATGCTGTGTGGTTTTTATTTATCTGTTTGTTTATCAGTTATTTACCCGTATTCATTTATTTACAAGTATTTATAGTTTTAATTATTTATTGATCAATTGTTGGATTCTTATATTTTCTATTTTATTTTTTATGGAGTGAGTTGTTGGACTTCATAGGAAAGGTCTTTAAAAACCTTTGAATTGTTCTATGGAGTCTGAGTACCTCAAGCAGTAGACAAGTTAACTGTTTTTACACCAGTGTACTACAGCCAGTTATCATAATAATTTTGCAATGTCTATTGATTTACTTACTTTGTAATTCTGTATGATGTGTTTATCATAGAACTGTTCTTGTATCTTGGCTTCCTGCCTCAGTGTTGTTCAGTGGAATGATTTACTCAGGATCGGTTGCTCTTTCAAGATTGGTGGGTTATTAGACTTGAGAGTGCTTAATTATTTACTTATTGATTTATTTCATTTTATCCAAGTCACCATTCCACTTATCATTATTATCATTATTCATAGGTTGGTAAATAATTTATTTAGGAACAGCACTCTTTATCACAGCTGGCATGAAGTTATCAAAGGGGAGATGAAGTGGAAAATAGGAAAATAATAATTACTTGGTTATAAAGTATGGATAATCAACACATAAAACATCATATACAAATCGGGGAAAAATAAAAAAAAAACATTTGACTACAAAAATAAGGAGAGAAATGGAGAGAAAGTACTGGCAAAGTTAATAGAATAATTTAAGGGCATCTATAAGTATTGACTTCAACATGCTCCTGTAGTAGGTGAGCCTCCTACTATACTAGGGCAAAGAGTCTAGCTGCAGTTGATCAATTTAACCTGTTAGTACCCTTGAATCTCTATGGTCACCTGAAACATTACCAGCTGGGCAAGTTGGACAGTGCTGGTGAGGCTTGACTAGAAGAAGCTGTGATAAGGATCTGCACTTCCCAGCTGGAAGTTAGTGTTTAAACATTTAGGAGCTTGTCTTTATTCTCACCTACATTGCTGATGCTAGTCCTGTTGGGTCCACAAATTAATCATAGATGTATAATACTGTCAAAATTTACACGTCTGTTTGTTGCATTCCTTTTAACAGCCAGTGCCGGTATTCTGTGCAACCCATTACGCCTCCACATTAATCCAGACATTGCTGGAATCATTCTTCTTAAAGAAGGTGAAACACTGCACTCACTTGTTCTTTAACTTTAATATGTTAGTCTGTAATAAATATCACCCAGCTTAGAGAGGGGTGGGTGAGGTGGCTGCCTTGCCTTTTATGCCAGACAATGATACTGATTGATTACGTAAAAACTGTGCAGTTAGTTTTCAACGTTTTATTTTTCACTAACATTGAAAATTGTACTTATTTTTTACAGGATCCCTCAGTAAATTCACAGTTCAGGTGAGAATTAAAGATTTTATAACTTTAATGTCAGACCTTTAAACATTTGCACATGATTGGATAACACTGGAAACTGCTTAAATGCTACAACTGTTTGTTACATGTATGATTCAGTGGTCTATTTTGATTACATTTAAAGGGGCATAGTAAGTTTTTAGGTCAAAACTGCGCTAAAATTAACAGGAGCTAGCTTTATCCATGCCCAACATTGTGTTTGAACATTTAAAGAAACAAATTAACTTAATTCCATTAAGAGTAAACAAACCATGACCATTTGCTATCGATTTAATGTCAACACGCTGAAAGAATCTGAAAAGTTTAGCCTAATTTTTTCAAATTGCAATCCATTTCCATCCGTGCTATCCATAGCAACAGACGACAGGAAATAGTTTCAGTGAAGTAATATAGTCCTTAGTAACAAAACTAGACCATTATTTGTGAGCGTTCATTGATGTGAGGACACAATTTTCATTTTTAAAGTGAACTAAAATAGCATGACTATGCCCCTTTAAGATGGCATTATTTCACAATAATGTTGTCTCAAATGCTGGCTTTGTTATTGGTTCAAAAATGGTCATTGCCCCACAGCTAAACTTTTCTTCACAGAACCAGCGGCAAAATGTGAGCTTTTGCTAACGTGGTTGGAAAAACGTTAAGTACTAGTGCTAGAGGTTTGAAACTTTGTATTCAGTTTCTATTTTGTGATGTGTGTACTAGTTTAAGCCTGGAAAAGGAAGTGATTGTCACATCATCCCATATTTTGTCAATCCCTGTCATTAAAAATAAACATAAAGTTCGGATACAGTGAAAGAATTTCTTTTGTTCTGCAAGCAATTTTCAATTGAAGAAATGGCAGTTTTAATCATTTTGGTGTAAAACGAAAACTGCTTTCATGAGCAGGTGTTGTGTTGTCTCAAGATTGGGATTCAACTCAATTATGTACAACAAAACATATTTTAATCGCTCGACTCCATAATACCACATACGTGATTCTCTTCGTGTTACATCCCATAATAATCTACATGTAGTCACGTGATATATTCCCCCTTACTTATTACAAAACTACATATGAGACCTAAACCATGAAAGCCTACATGTGTACATGACCAACTGAAATGAACAATAGAAAAGAAAAGGCAAACAGTCTCTCTTGCTTGTGTTTTTTTTTTTTTGACATAAATCTGAAGTAAACGCAAACATAGTCTTCCATCCAGGCTGGCGCCCGCCTGATGCACATAGGTCAGAAGGCAACTGAATCACCTGCTGAGGGATTGGGACTGGGTGGAGGCTCCTTTGATTGTGCTGCTGGCTGATTGGCTGTTAGAGTTGGCTGATCCTGTCTACTAGCTGCTCTGGCTGCTGGAGTTGCTGTGACAGCAGGCCTTGTTTCCCTTGCAGGGGTGTTTAAGGCTCAACAAACATCTTTGCATAGGCTTCATTGCACATTTTATTGTTACAATAATTGCTGTCTTGCAGGATGACAGTTGCATTTCCATCCTTGCAAGGGACAATGTATGGTTCTGGCTTATAAGTGGGTGAGAGTTTGTTATCACATGTCTGCTTCAACAACACTTTGTCACCCTCTTCTATGTCACTGTACTTGGCTGCTTTTGTCCTGTCTGCATACTCGTTTTGTCGAAGTTTTGCACGGGTATCCCTGTCTCTCAGCAACTGCTGCCAGTAAGTTTCTGTAAGTCGGTCCTTGGAGAATTCAACATGAGCGAGCTTGTCACACAGTTTTCTCCCCATTAGTAGCTCTACAGGCAACACTCCAGTATCAGTGTGAGGAGTGACCCTGTACTGGAAGAGAAGTCCTGGAGTGCTTTCTGCCAGTACCTTCCTTGCAGTCGGGTAATTCGTGTAATCTTCAGGAGGGTTTCATTGGAACGTTCCATGTCTATGTTGCTTTGGGGCCAGTAGGGCACTCCCTTCCTGTGCTCTGTGCCCAAATATTCTAAGAATCCTTCAAATTCTTTGGACACAAATGGGGGCCCATCGTTGCTGCAAACAGCCTCTGCCATTCTTAAGATGGCTTCTGTACACTTTGCTACTTACTGAGCATCCATCTTCTTAAGTAGGATGGCCTCTATCCAGTGAGAATACCGTATTTACCCGCGTATAGGCCGCACCCCAAACTTGTGACCTAATCTTGGGGGAAAAAAAAAATTTCTTAACTATACAAGAAGAAGAATCGAGTTTCGAGTCGAGAAAGTAATGAGCTTGTCGCTGGAGTGATCTAGGGAGAAATGAATTGGACAAACGGACCGTACTTGATCGCGAGCTTTATTGTTTACAGATCCAACAAGTGTGTTGAAAAATGAGGTGCAATCGTCGCCGTTTTGTGCGATCAAGTAATGACAAATGCTGCTCCTTCCTCATAGGGTAAATTATCCACTTTAAGTTTTTAATGTTACGGAAATTGTTGCGATAATTCTCAAAACGGCTATTTGACAAAACGCTCTAACGTAAAGTCGCTCGAAAAATACTCAAGCTTTTCCCTGTTGTTGCGTAAAACAGGCATTTCACGGGCTCAGCGTAGTGACAAGCTTTGTATAAGCGATGCTAAATTTCCGATTGTTTACATTGTAAGAATTTCAAAATCAAAAGTATCGTTGCGCTACGCAAGGTGTATTTAAAGGTTTCAAATTTCGCTTTTGACGTATGTAAATCAACGTGCGTAGGGTAAAAATAAATCACCTCTTATTTATCGCTAAAGACCTGACAATGTGTATTGAACTTCGAAACTGTGATATTTTATTCAGTTTCATTTATGACTTTTTCTTTTTATGAGGGGTTCTGTGTATTTTTCGTGTAGTTCGGCAAATAAACAAACGCGGTTTCACATGAACGGCATCGAAAGAGCTTCACGGCTTGCCATGCGGCAAACTTCTTTGGACTTCATCCAATGACAAACATATTCGGAAACTAGATACACTCATTGCAGCGGAGAGAAGCAATGTTCTTCAAAGACATGGATTAACTTGACCTCATATGATACATTCAATCAAACTGTCAAGCATCCAGTAACTTTGTTGACTCTGTGTGTGTCGGGAAATTTTGCATATTAATGAGCTCAAAACTCTTGTCCCCACATATAAGCTGCACCCCAAATTTCAAACGTTTTTTTCCTTGAAAAAAGTGTGGCCTCTACGCAGGTAAATACGGTAATAGTCCACACCACTAGAAGGTGCACCACTTGTTATCTCAAGAAGGTCAATTGAGATTTCTTGTCACGGCCCTTTGGGTAGTCTGGTAGATCTCACAGGCTCAGGTTTGGCTCTGGGTCCTACCAGCTGGCAGGGATGGCACGCACGTATCACTTCTTCAACCTGCTTGTCCATTCTCAGTGACCACACCTTCTCTCACTCCCTGGTGTTAGTCCAGACCATGCCTTGGTGGCCTTCGTGAGCCAGCATAATGGTTTGTTTCCATAGGACATCGGGCATCACAATTCTTCTTTCACTGCTTTGTAAATGGTGCCTGATAACTGGGTACAGTCACCTGTCATCACAGCCTGATGCTCTAGCTGTAATGTGGGGTCATTTGCCGAGGCAGTGTCAACTGTGTTTGGTGCTAAAGCAGCCAGTACAGCTTCACTTGCCACACCGTAGGCAAAGTCTTCTGTTTGTTTGGTGTCGTCTCTTTACGTCTGGTCAACGGGGAGCCAGCATCTGCAGCTTTATCCTTGCCTCTTATGTGCTCGTACTGGAAACTGCTACAAATACAGAAGCCAACTCTCTATTCTAGCAGATGGGGGTTTGGACCGTGCACCGAGTACTATGACTTAAGACTTTTGGTCAGTGCAAATCTCAGACTTAATTCCATACAGGTACAGGTAGAATGTCTCACAAGCCCATCTGACAGCTAAAGCTGTTCTTTCAAACTGGGAATACCTCTTCTCAACTTTGCTGAGCTTCTGGATGGTGTACTAGTTCGGCCTATAGTTCTTACTGTCTTGTTCCTGTTCCAATATTGCTCCAGTTTCAACAGGTGAGACATTTGTTGTGAGCTGGGTTGGAGCACCTTGTCTGTGGTAGGCCATTACTGGTGCGCGAGGTCTTTGATTTCTTGGAAGGCTTCACCCTCCTTTGGATCCCACTACCACTTTGCATGCTGATGAGGTCCCACAATGGGCTTGATATCGTCGCAGAGTTCAGAATGAACTTTGCACAGAATTGAACGGACCCAAGGAAACTCCTCACTTAAGACTGGTTATTGGGTGCAGGGGCTTCAACAATGGCTTTCACTCGCTCACTGGAGAGTTTCAGTCCCCCTACAGAAAGTACATTGCCCACGTAAACCATGCTACTAACGCTAATCTCATGCTTTTCATAGTTCAGGGTGAGCCCACTTTCCTCCAGCTTGCACATGTCTCTTTCCAAGTTCTCATCATGCTCTTTGTCATCTGCACCAACAACTCACAGATCATTATGGAGGTACCTGTGCATTCTCTAATCACCTGCCACACAATTTGTTTATTGTAGCCATGTTTACACAAAAATCAAGCTATTGAACCTGTACAAGCCATTATAGGAGCAGCAAAGTTGTAATGTCCCTAGAATCTGGGTGCAACTCAATCTGATGAAAGGCCATATTTAGATTTAGCTTGGAGAAATCTTTGGCATAGGATACCTCTTAAAGTGTCTCTTCTGCAGTGGGAATTGGGTGTTTCTCTCTTACAATGGCCTTATTTGCTTGCCTCATGTCTAGACACAGTCTTACGTCCCCATGGGGTTTCTCAACTACCACTAAAGAGTCCACCCAGTTGGTTGGTCCCTCTACTTTTTCAGTGACATCAAGTTTGAGCAAGTCTTCCAGTTTTTCATTGACCTTGGCTCTTCTACTAAAGGGAACTCTTAGGCTGAGCTACTGGGTGAATGCTTTCATCAATGTGGAGCTTCAGTTGATACCCTTTGAGCTTACCTGAAAACCCTTTTCTATCAGGCTGAGCTTGCTTTGCCATGTCCTGTAAGGCATCAGATTTAACTTTGCATCTGTTAATGGTGACACCAACTTTTAGCACACCTAGCAATTTAGAAGCCTCGTGGCCTAATAGTGTCACTGCCTTGCCAGGCATGATGTAAAATTCAGTGCTCACGGATTTGTGCATCTGTGGTACTCTAACGTTAAGATTGCACCTCCCCTTAAGGCGGCTCCCTATAGTTTTATGACCGCGCGCGCGCTGATGATGTGAGCTGTAGTAATCTGCTCGCGCTCACATAAAATCGTAGTTTTTCCTGATTTTTATGACGTCAGAATAGCCAAAAAAAGCAAAGTTAACAGTAAAATTTCTCGCGTTTCCTTCGGTGAATTTTTTTTAAATTTTGCACATTTTGAGATACTAACGCTACCTTTCACATATTATTTTTTGGAAAAATTCTGTCAGAGCAGTCCAGTTTAATGGTTAAAAATAAGAAATCACGTGATATCGGTGAATCTGTCTGAACGACCCCATATTTTTTTCCTTGCAAAATGTTAGTCAGAATCATTTTCACAAAATAGGAAAGTTTAAAAAAATTTCACCGAGGGAAAATCAAAATATTTAAGAAAAAAGACGAATTAATGGCAAATATCTGTCATCTTTCAGTTGCTTTGTTGCCATGACAACGGTCTATGCCTAAGAAGCAAAACCTGAAAAATACGGGTAATTATGTTGGTAACCTTACTGGTAAAATTCAAGAACAAAGATTGCAAGACAACAGAACTAGGGCTTCTTTTGCAAGTCTTGCCAGTTCGTATAGTCACTTTTGTAGAAACTCTAGGGAGCCACCTTAAGTTGGAGGGGCTCTAGAGCTGCATTATGTAGAAACTTTCTAATTGCATTCTAATGGGTTAACGTTACCCCCCATTACAAAGTGGTATATGTCTTCTAACATTAGGTTGTAGCTACTACCAGAATCTATTATAACTTTAATAGGATTATCTTGTATAATAAGTTCCAGAGTGTTCCGTTCATCACCGGTCCCGGCGGTGAATACATGGAAATCATCACTGCTTACATGCTCTCCGGCCATTTTGTCTTCAGACAACTGATGGACATCATGTTTGTTGTGTGAGTTTCCTCTCTTTCCTCCTTGGTTAGTATTTCCATTGGTATTTCCACGACCCCAACTCAAACTACGGCTTGGTGTACACCCCTTTCTCTGCTTGGTGTGGCAGCTAGCACACTTCAAAATGACCCAGCTTGCCACATTTTCCACACTTGTGGTCAGGTGAATGATGGCATTCCTTTGCAGAATGGCCCACTTTGCTGCATCGCCAGCATTTTCCTCCTTGTTGTAGGTCAGTCACAATGTTGTTTACTTGGCCTCCAGGTATAAGTGAGTGCTTCTTTGTCATGGTACTGGCTAACAATTTCCATGAGTTAATACTGAGAGTGAGTGCTGCCTTGCAGTACAATTTAGACTTGGGATTTTTGTCCATTTAGTTTATGAAAGAAATTGCATGATCTCTGACCTGATTGTCCCTTTAGGCCTCATACATGTAGTCACAATGTTCTGCTAGTTTAATTCTGCAGGCGAGCAATTTAATTTTATTGCTTGCCTGCAGAAACTTGCAATAATTATTGTTGATAGTCTCACCAGCTGTTGGAGTGGCTGCTAAAAACGTTTGTCGTGCCATCTGCGCGTTGTTTTGGAGTTTGAAGTGGTCCAATAAGCAGTTCGACATAGCTTTCTCTTAATCTTTAGCTCTACCGTATGTTTTGGCAGCAATGGAGTTATTGAAGATATCTCTGACCGTAGGTCCAGTAAGATGTGTTTTTGTGTTTGGTGGCTAATTCCTAAAGTAGTCACGTAGAGTTCGAATTCCTCTTTCCAAGTTATCCATCATTGAGCAAGTGTCGCTGATTCACTGACAGCATCGAATGCATTAGCACTCCAGGCACTCCGCTCAAACATATGGACATCTTTGCGAGTTTTGTCCACCATTTAAACTCGTTTCCACTTCAGCAGCCACTCGGAGATTTTCACCAATTGTGGTGGTTTTGTCTCAAGATTAGGAATCCACGGACATGGTTCTCTTCGTGTTACATCCCATAATAATCTAGTCACATGATATACATGTAACTCGTACAGCTGACTTTCAGTTCTGGTACACTACATTCGCGAGAACTAAAGTTATCTATTTTGATGAACAGAAATTTCTGACTTTTTGTTTTCTGGCACTGTAAAAGAATTTGGATCACGATTAAATGTATTTTGTAAATTGATTTTGACATGACATTACATCTTTGTGATGATAGTGCTGGGAGGAAATATGTGCTGTATTGGGCTCTGTTGCTTCACAATGCTTAACCTGATTTCAGATTAGATAACAGTATGCCAGCAAACTACTCTGTAATTAATAAGCATAAATACTGGATAAGGAGAAACACTGTTACTGGTCTGCTCTTTACCTTGCAGTGTTCTTATTTAATGTGGCTTCAGCTTATGCAAAGACCAATTTCTTTCACAGTTTAATACTAACAGCTTTAGCAATGGTGACTGTGGCAGCAACTGATACTCAGGTTTGTGCTGATTACAGTACATGGCTAGATTTGCTTTTGGTTTAATTTTTATTTTCCCTTGACTTATAGCCAAGCCATTAGGCCAGCCTGGACCTATAGGGCCTTGATAGTATATGGCCAGTATATGGCCAGGTCTAGCAGTACCCCTCTCATAAATTTAATACCAGTATGAATTATGTGCCTTGGTTATGGAGCAGCAGTGCTAGTTTAATGATATTACAATCTTTGCTCTGAAAGACAAAGTCAGTTGAATGTGTTTGCTTCTTAATTTTGTCAAGAAATGTTAACTTTCTTCCTATTCCCTCGTTTTTCCCACTCAGGCACATGAGGGGGTAGCTAAACAAAAATAATTGCAGGCATCCATCTTACCAAAGCTCAGTTGAGCTACTTAAGATCTCCCACAACAATGATTATAATTATGTAATATGTAGTAGGTTTTATTTATTCACTTACTTAATTTTTTTTTTCATGTAAATGCATTGTCAGGGACAAATAACCAAAAGTCAACAAAATGTTGGGGTAAACCTTTGATGGAGAATCACCCCATCCAGGGTAAAGAAACCAGAGTTCACTCGACAAGAAATAATGCAAATTTCCTTACATTTTACATACAATTGTACGTGTGGCCAAATGGACTGCTTAACTGTTGGAAATAGAACAGTTTGTAATATCAAAATTATTACGTCAAAAATGTCATTCAATAGAAACAATGTTCTTGTCCATTCAATGCTTGACATGTATTTTGCAGTTTGATCACATAGGATATAAATGGATGATTGTCCATTGCGGTTTTTCAGGTAAGGATACACTTTTACCTCAATGTAATTTAATGTCTGAAGTTTTAATTCAAGATCAGAAAAAAAGAAAATTAATTTCACTGAGTGTAGACATTCAATTACAGTTTTGGAGGGACAATTTAATTTGCTTATGTGTAAGTTTTCCACAGTTGTTGGTTATTTTTGGTAGTTGTTGCAAGTAATCTGTTGTCCCATTACTGCTACCTGACTATTAAATTACATTGTTACACAACACCAGTGTTTAAAGTTATATTGAACATTGATTGGCTAAGTGTTTCCCTGTCTGACTGACTGGCTGACCAACTGACCGACCGACCGACCAGTGCTGCATTGGTGGGGACGTGAAACACAAAATTTTGGATTTATCAACTGAGTTGATAAGGTAAATTGACCACCATAAAGAGATTGAAAGCTGACATTTTGAGCGTTAGCCCTTTGTCAAAGCGAATCAAGTCGAATTGTGCATTGAACTTGGTTTATATGGAGAGTGGTGGAGCTATGCTATTGTTAGGAACGTGGCACGTGAAAAAGAGGAATAAATTAGTTGAATGAAAAGCGTTCGTTGATACCGTGGGGATTGACTGTGCCGATTTAAAAAATGTATTTTTGGTCTAGGTTTTTACTGCTTTCTATGTTACCCTGGTGTAGGGAACGGCCGCAGGTCATCATGTGTTGGCTAGAATGATCAGGGAGATTGAAGTGCCGGGCGACTGGTTTGGATGCGTGTGTTGGCTTGAATGATCAGGGAGATTGAAGTGTCAGGCAACTGACTGATTGACTGACTGACTGACTGACTTGCTGGCTGGCTGGCTGGCTGGCTGACTGACTGGCTGGCTGGCTGACTGGCTGGCTGGCTGACTATCTGGCTGACTGACTGACTGACTGGCTGGCTGACTGGCTGGCTGGCTGGCTGACTGACTGACTGGCTGGCTGACTGACTGGCTGAGTGGCTGGCTAGTTGACTGACTGACTGACTGACTGACTGACTGACTGACTGGCTGACTGGCTGGCTGGCTGGCTGACTTACTGACACTGACTAATTGACCGGCTGACTGACTCACTGACTGACTGGCTGGCTAGCTAGCTGGCTAACTGACTGACTGACCAACCGACCGACCGACCGACCAACCGACCAACTGACTGGCTGGCTTGCTGACTGACAGACCGACTGACTGGCTGACTGGCTGACTGACTGACTGACTGACTGACTGACTGACCGACCGACTGACTGATGCACTGACTGATTGACCAGTTGACTGACTCACTAACTGACTGATGGCTAAAGCAAATCATAGCCGTTTCCTCGCTTCTTTCAGAATGTTTATTGTGATAGTGTCTCTTCAACACGTTTTTTCAACTGACTCATTGACGGGTCGAGACGGCTTTTATGAGTAAACTTTCTTTCAAAGTTGAGATTTTTTAACTATCAATATTTCGTGACTAGCTGAATGGCGGCCTGACAGACCACTGAATAACTCACTGAACAACAAATTGACTTTTTGAATGATTCAACGATTTGATTAAATGATGAAATGTTTGCTGTTATCTTAGCTAGTTGTACTATTTTAATAAATAATTGTTGTTTACGGCGTATAAATTATATATTTGTGTTGTTGTTATTGCAGCTCTTTATGTGTTCTATGAAATGTCCAGAAAGAAAAATTCTATAAGGTACAACTTATTATGTACAGTCCCAGGTTCCTGTTAAGTGGGGGACTTTGATTGTCATTCATGAATTTATTCTTTCATTTATTTGTCTGTTCATTTCCGTAAAGTTTCTTGTAGCACTCAACTTTAAGTGAACTTAAAACAACTTGAATGAATGAGTGGATGTTACTATTAATACAGCCATATGCGGAAATAAGTGTAATTGTTTAATAGCGTCATTGAAGATTGATCTTGTTTAATTTTACTTTCAATTTATTTTTCCTTGGCAGTGCCTTGGATAAAATGTTCTACAATGCGGTTTTCAGGTATGTTTCATTGGTTTTTAAGTGTCTGTTAGATTTTCTAAAGAGATCAAACAAAAGAAAGTACTGTGGTTGAGGTTTTAATTCATGTAAGGAGAAAGGACTTTTCCTACATTTGCGTAAACACTGGTAACACAAGTTATATGCAAGTGAAGGTCATTAACATTAAAGTCATGGTGAAATTATTATTTTGCGCTTGTTTCAAACCTACATGTGAGAACAATTTATTTTCTCCAACAGAACATTCACTTATACAAGACTGTGAATTTCACATAATGAGCAGCAATTAACGAAGCAGAAATGCAACTCCTTTTCAACTCACAGTTTTTCTTCTCTGCACTGGAATCTAAATGGCAGTATTCTCACAAGTTTGTTAGTGAAGTGATCGTTCGAGTGAGAGTAGTGCTTTTTTCTCATTTCAGTGTTATTATTCTTATGGGAATCAGTGTAGCAACAGGTAAAGATTTTTTCAGTTATGTTTTATTTCACGTAGTTTCATTTGAAGGACATCGGACTGCGGCCGATTGGAATATGGGAGGTTGGGTGGTTCAAGGCGTTGTCGTGTTGTTGGTCATGGTCGTTGTTTCCTTGGACAAGAAACTTTACTCCACATTGTCTCTCTCGGTTCAGGTCTATAATTTTTATATAGGTATCAGCGGACCAGGAAATCCTAACAAATCCTGGGGGGAGGGGGGGGAGTGAGGGTATCCCTGTGATGGGCCAGCACACTGTCCACGGGGCAGTAGTAATGCTCCTTGTGCCTTCATTTTACAGGAGTCGTATCTAAGCACCGGTCGTGGTGTGCCATTTGGCTCATTCAATCGCTCAGGTTTGCAAAGCCTGCACCGTAGGTTGTAGGTTTTTGTGTTCTGCTGCGAAGCAGAAACACTTTGTAAACCGAAAAGTTGTCAACCATAACTTGTAATGTGATGTAACAAAAGAAAAATCGGAACCAATCAAGGCGAAGAGCTGACATAATTGGAATTGCGTACGGAACCGACAGCTGATCGACTACAGTGAACACGAACGACGTCGAAGTTGATATCGCTTGAAATCGCAGCATTCAGATTTGATCTGATGAATCCACTCGTTTTTGGATTCCAAATTCCGGATTTGGATCCACCCCCCCCCCCCCAAAAAAAAAACACGTGTCTCTGCAGGTTTGTAACATAAAGTTGTACGAGTATCAACTGTCTTAGACATAGCAGTATTTAATATTTTGGGACAATCTTTAAAAGAAATACCCTTTGTGTGCAGGATTATATGAAACAGTTTTTCATTATGCATTTGGCAGCGAGCTGTTTCGCAATGGACTTCATTTGTTGACAGTTTGCACGTTTTTGCATGTTATTATTTTAGTTTGATGTAAACTATGTTTTGGACCAGTACAAAGTTGGAAATGTCAGGCGTTTGCGTGTCACCTGCGATATTTTTTTTTTTCTTGAGAACCAGAAAGAGATAAGATATATTTTTTGGCAAAATTAAAAAGAAATAGCCCTTGTTTGCACGACTACTTGAGGCTTGGCTTAATTTGGTGTCAGTTTGCGCTATGTTATATTTTACGTTTGATGTAACCCATGTTTTGGACTAGTACAAAGTCTGAATTATCAGGAGTTTGGATCAAAACTGCGATCATTTTGTGTGTGTGTTTGTGTGTGGCCTACAATATTTGAGGAGCAAACCAACTGATTACGGTGAACTGGAGAAGAACTATTGGTTGAACCACAAGATGTTATCTAACGACATCAATTAAAACAGCTTTAGTTCTGTCAGAGCTCAGTGAAGGCTCTGAAGTCTGTCAAGGTACGGAAACTGATGCTCATCAAATTGACTTGATATGGGAGCTTGCCTTGAACCACCTTCGGCTTCCCCAAATATGTGCAAAAACCTAACAATGCAAAAATTTTGAAAAAATCGACTTCCCAAATTTTAAACTTCTTCGCGATTTTTCCAACTCGTTCAATCTGTGTAATGTAGCCGAACAATCCAGGAGCTGAATTTGCAAGGACGACGTGACAGTTCAGGTAGAAAAAGGAAAATCCACCGTCGCGTGTTCACGTTCTACACAAAACTTTTTTCATTTGGTCATCTCACGTTGTAGTTGTGCACAGAACGGCAAAGAATGCACGCACCTGCAGTCATTGTTTTGCTAATTAAAGCTTCTGTTTACTGACGTTCTCGTCAGCCGTCGCCGTTATGTTTGCGTACGCTCCCTATTAATTTGTCCATAAACTGGCTTTTCTCTTCACGTGATCATAACAGTTAACTTGATGTTCAATATGGACCAGGCCAGTTCATATAATAACATGTTAGGGCGAGCCACAAAAAAATATGGCTTGCTCATAATAATTTTTGTTCACTGTTTTGTTAGGTGAACTTTATAGATTAATCGAATTTCCCTTTTTGTACTCAACACACTTTCATCTGGGATGTATGGCTAGGTAAGTCGCGTGGATTATTAACATGCAGTGACAAAGACCTCGTTAATGAAAACTTAACAGACTTATATATGGAAAGGAAAACTATTCCACTTACTGTGGTGCTGTGTCGGTGAGGAAGTGAAAAACAAAATGTAGTTATCAACTGAGTTGATAAGCTAAATTGGCCACCTTATAAGGTCGCGGGGGAAACGATACGTTCATCAGTAAAGAATCTGTAGGACGTGCGACGACTAATACCGACAATACGCGAAATATTTATATGAAAAGGTCCCTTAAAATATTCTGAAGTGATTTTATTTTAATTGCCTACTTCCTGAGACATCGTCGTCCAGACACCCGCAAGGTTTACCTGTACGAGAGCCCAACACCGCGGTGACAGAAGCAAGCAAAAGAAAAGGTAGCGACAACAGTGGTATCACAAAGAACAAGAGAGCAAAGATCCAAGCTTGTTCGCTTTTCCGTAGTGTAGATGTATAGGACTTCCGGCCGTGTGATTCAAGAGTTTTTGGGGAAAGAGATTTGCTGTCTTCATTTTCTCTTCAATATAAAGTGTGTTTCAAGAGTTTTTCAAAGAAGTTTATTGTCTTTATTTTCACAAATATTAACATTTAACACAAATAAAATCATTTAATTCTATTGAGTTATTGGTTTCGAGTTTTGCGATAAAAATGCGACATTTGAATAGACGGAAATTAGTGTTGGCTTTTTTATTTTTCATTTATTTCTTTGTTTATTATTTATTTATTAATTTTTGCGTTGTAATAACAAATACTATGTAACTTTAGTGCAGTTTGATTTTTCTACCAAACGAAGAGACACTTTTGCCACGATAGGTCGAAAAATAATATATTTTTCATGGTTTATCAATAAAGAATTGCTTTTTTTGTAATTAGTACTACGAATAAGCCAAAACATTTTATGCGTTGCGCCGAAATAAGTCTTATTGCTTCTCATTTCGTATAAGGTGCGTATCCACAACAGTGCAAAGCACTGTCTGCAAATATACACAATGAATTGCAACGCATTGTTCTCTTCTGCGTGCAGTGTCAACGATAGTCCGTGAATTAAATTTACCAAAATTACCATAGTTACAGTTGTTGCATAAAATCAGTTCACTCGTGTTTGCTCGGGAAGCCTTCGAAAGCTTGAAAACAAGCAATTCGGCGCGGATAGAGAATTTCATGAGTTGGCACGGCAGGAAGGTAAACTAGCTGTATTGTAGATTGTCATTTACACCAAATTTTTAAATGAGCTTTAGAAGGGAAGATTGAAAACTGATGAAGTTTGTGCCTTAAAAACCTAACAGCTTTCAGTGAAACTTGAAATAAAAAAAAAACGGAAATCGGAGTCAGGTATGATACAAAAGAGGTTTTGACTGATCACTGAGTGGTAAAATCAAGTTTCTTTGTGTTCTTCTCGCGGAGAAAACTTGGAAGCAAAACCATGTTTAAAAAAAAAAGCCTTGAGTGGCTTACAGCATTGACGTAAAGCGCGATGCATTCAATAAAAAACAATCCTTATGCACTTCCATTATTTCCCAATATCTCTGTTAAGTTTTAGCGGAATCGGTTTTCAAACGTCCAAGATATAAAGTTTTTTTTTAATTAACACCCCTACCAATATTTTTCCTTATGAATATATTCATGGCATGTATCTCCCGCGACCTTAAACTGATGTTTTAAGGGACATCCATTCGTCAGTGCAAATTGCTCTGATAAAGTGCTAGCGCTCAAAATGTTTCTTTACTGTGTTTTCACCGTGGCCAATTTCCCTTATTAACTCAGTCAATAAATAAATTGTCTTTTGTCCACTAAATGTCAATTGTCGTTTGGCCTGTACACGTTCGAAGAAAGAGCACCTGGATTCTGTTTTTCAGAATACAAGTCTTCTATAACTTTTACAAATCGTCCTTTGCTACAAGCTTCAATGTGCTTAACGTTATATTGCAATGTAAGCGTCTCTTCGTTTTTGCACTTCTGCAAGGCACACGATAAAAGATGCAAACACAACAGGTTTAGGAAAGCAGATAAGGACTGGCCGTGCAGTTTGGAATACGAGACAATCCATGTTTACCCAAAAGTAAGTCTTGACTCCAAAGTTCAAGGACGCAGTCGGCCAATGCTCATGGGATGGAAATCACAAGTTTGGGCAAAGTAATAACTAATCGGTGGGTTTCTCAGACAAACAGGAAAAAAAGAACGTTGGGTTAGCGCTTACTTCTGATGACGAATAACGCTAACAGCAATCCCTTCAAGTTGAAGTCAATAAATAAAAAATAAAGCATACGACAATAGGCATGTCAAGACTTTCACAGCACGACAAACGACATCAGAGACACCTCAATATGGAGGCCATCAGCCTGGTCGTTGATGTTGTTTATGTTCGTTTAATCTTTAGTGGTATCTTTGGCGCAGCTTTGGGCCTCTGTCACATTTTTCTGTTGAGCACGGAACTGAGCACTTCAATGGGAATTATAAATAGCTTTAATAAGGTGGGTTTATTGAATTCAACCCTTACTACCATTTTCGTTCAACCCTGAAGCGTGACGATTTTTTCGCGTATGTTTACGTTTTAAACATAACGGTTTTGTCTGGTGACGTGTCACTTTAGGCAATGAAACCTTGTCGGTTATGTCGCGAAACTGACAAGGTTCTTGGCGCCATTCGAACATGTTTTGTTCACGTGCTCTGAGACTTTTCAGGTTTTGCCGCATGAAAGTCTTTAATTTTTTGCAGTGAAGGAGATGAGAAAAGTTAACAAGTTAACAAGTTTGGAAGGAGTTACCGTCCAGGAGTCGCTTTAGATCAAGATTTAAAATGCTCCATCATTGACAGAGTGTTTTTTTAATATCAGTGAGGGTCTGAGTGAAGGGGGTGAACAAGTTACGGGTAAAATTCCGCGGAGTTTTAGACAATTTGCGAACGAGTTGCGTGACCGTAAACACCGCAAAATCTGTATGGCACAGATACTGCGACGAAATGCAAAAATTAGCAAAGCCTAAAGAGGCCTGACATCTGAAAAATTACGGGAAGATGACCTTGAACTCATCGAAGTATTGAAAGTCCACTACTGATCTATCTCCCTTTCCCAAATCACCGAGGAGTTAGTGCAGTTTGGAGCACAACAAATTTCAATGTTGGCCGTTTCGCGGACCATTAAGTTTCAAAGCACGTGAACAAAACATGTTCAAGTGCACGGAAAACCTGAAAAGTTTCAGAGCACGTGAACAAAACATGTTCGAATGGCGCCAAGAACCTTGTCAGTTTCGCGACGTAACCGACAAGGTTTCATTGCCTAAAGTGACACGTAACCAGACAAAACCGTTACTTTTAAAACGTAAACATACGCGAAAAAATCGTCACGCTTCAGGGTTGAACGAAAATGGTAGTAGCTATCCAGTAATACAAAATGTTATTATTAGATGGTTTATACAATACAAGCATGCATAACCGTGTTGACACAAACTGCAAAACATTTCAGTTACCTTTGTTGTTTTTGTTGTTGCAAGTTGTAATGGATGGCTAGAAGTGCTATAGTCCTTTGAGATATGATTGTGTATTTTAAAATGATCAGTTTGATAATGCATAATGTATGAACTGGAAACAGATTAAGGGTGTATCCAATGTTCCGTCTATTATGTATAGGTAATCATACGGTTTCGAGTTCAATTTGGAATTAATTTGCACGAGTGAGTTTTTCAAAAAGCTGAAATTGCACGAGCCGAAAAAATTCGCGTGGAGGAAGTGCCGGAAGATCTTACTGCAGACAGGAAGTGAGCATTTGACGCGGATTTGACACTTTATTTACTGATTGGCTGATGAAGATCAGCTGATAATGCTACGAACTCAAAGCGGTTCGTTTAATAATCATAATCCAGAATATCGATGTGTAATTTGCACTGGTGTTACACTTTTTGCACTGGTGTTACAACTGAACTGCACTGCTCTCAGCCAATCAGAATCGAGTAATTTTTTCATGTATTCTTGGTTTTCACTGTCACGCCATAAAATATTAAAATCAAAACCAGTTGATGAAAGAAGCCAAGAGTTTGTAATGTTATAAAGGATACACAACTAAACAACTTCTCCAAGTCTCAGATCTGTATGGTATTCGGTTGTTGAGTTATTTGCCGAAACGTTCGACTGAAATTTGTAGAGCTCAGTATGGAAACGCCATGTTGGTGTCCCTCGGAGGGGCACAAACATGGCCGCCGGAAATCAATGAAAACATCTGGAATTTACTTCTGTTCTTCCAGCGATTACTTTTCTCTCGTGAACTACTATACAACCACATTAATTTCTCTCCTAATGCTTTAACTGTCCAAACTGCTAAAAATCACAAGGAGAGTCAATTTTTGCACAGGAGAAAGCTTTGTCACGGACGCTGTGTTGGTGTCACGTAGGGTGAAAAGCCAGAAATTTAATATTCTGTATTTTCAAAACGAAAGACGCTACCAAGCTGAAAACTTGTGAAAAGATATATTTTTAAGTCATCTTCAACCTGGTGGGGACGTAAAATCTGAAGACCTTGCCATCTATGATTTTAGAATTTTATGACGTCACGTGAAAACCAGCAATATTATTATAGCCATAATACTGTTTTCCTGAGATATGACTTTGTAAAGGCACATTTGAACAATATCTGCTAACTTGCACCGAAACACAAACATCAATATATATTTTATATTATAGTGGGCTCTAAATTCTTGATTTTTTCAAGAGAGACTTCTTGTGATAATTCATGTATTCTAATTCTGGAATAACGCCAATCAAACGTTCCAAAAGGCCAAATTTTATATGTACCAAACCCAATGCAAATTATCATTGGGTTCGGCACATGAAAAGTTCGACGTTTGAAGTAGGCATAAGACAGTTTTACAATCTTTTCTGTGACAGGCATGGTTTTCTACCCACGTGATTCAATTCTCTTTATGTTTGGCAGGTTGCGATATCTTTCCTGTCGCTGTTTATCTTCGATATCTCTTTCAGCGCTAATATGGCCGCAAGGTATGTAGGATTAGTTTGCTAAGCTGCCACAAGGCTGAGAGATTGTACGAAAAATGAACACTTTGCCAAGAGGTTTGAATTTCCAAAGCACATCTCATGTGGCAAGGGGAGAGCTTATAGCGTTACATCCCATCGTTGTTCGTCCTCTTTTTTTTCTTTCTATCACAAACTGCGTCTTTATTAGTCACTCAGATCCGTATATTTCTCTAAAGTAAGAACAAACATTAAAAGCCGTTAATTAATGATAGTGGATTGAATGAACAAGAAGCATAAAGCCGAATCTTAGCTAACTTGCGAACGATCGCATAACTGGGTCCAAAGGAAGTGTTTTGAAATAAGCTGCGGATGCGTGCGTCTGTCACCCTCGTATACATAGGTTTTGCCAAGCCTCAGTTTGTTATTTTTATGTATGTAAATTTATTTATTTATTTATTACCTTATTTAATTTTTTTTGTTTTCCAGCATCATTGTAGCTCTTTGCAGCGGAGTGTTGTATTCCTACACAGTCACATTTCACAAGGAATCTGAACAGCGGATTTTACATCCGGTTCGCGACAGCTAACTAACTCACGTGTACTTTGCTTTGCTCCATCTAGCGTACTCCTTGTATTCTGAAGTCGAAGAACATTTTTTAAATATTAAACTAAATTATCAAGTTAGGCTTTTTATTTATTACACCTTTTGCCCTTCATTACCAGGACATAAATTCTCATTAGCGCTAAAATATCGGTCAATAACATAAATGTAAAATCAGTTTAGCTAAGAAAGAAAACATAATGATTTCAATTTGTGGCATAGTCATTAAGGAGTTTTGCATCGAGTAGAAGATTCATTAAGGCCAATTAAAATAGCGTTTTATCAAAAACAACATTCTTTTGTGGTTATGAAGATTCATTTTCATAGGGTGAATGTTCGATTGTGAGAATGAAATCTCAATTACAGAAGTGTTTTTGTTGAGCAGTTTCTCGCTAATTTCCCACTGGATTTTAAGGGACGCATAAAAATTGAAAACGAAGCTGTACATGTGCAAACTCTTCTAGCAGAAATGGAGCACAGAGCGCGTCGTAACCGTATTCCAAACGAACATCGTGAAAGGATAGTCAGGGCTTTTGAAGATCCACACGGACTACCTTTTGGTAGCAGACATGTTAGGGGTGAACCGCAGCACAGCTAGAGGCATTGTGGGAACTTATGTCCGAGAAGGACTTACTCATGAGAGGCCACGTGGTGGCCGCAACAACGTGAAGGTAGATGCCGAAATGAAGCAGTGCCTCAACGAGATTGTTGATGAGAACTGTCTGCTGACTTTAAGTGAAATCAACCGGGAACTTCGAAGAAGAATCCCAGCAAAGCCTCTCGTACACGACAGGACTGTTGGTAAAGCTCTTGACCGCATGCTGATACGTATCAAACTTGCGAGGCCACTACCAGCTGACCGCAACAGGCCGGACGTCATTCGAAGACGAGTAGAACATACAAACTGGTTCATGACGAACGGAATTCTCCATCATTGTGTATTTATCGACCGGAATGCGGGTACAATATATGGACCGCAAGAAGCCATGGGCGAGCTAGAATTGGTGAAAGGGCCTACAGACAAGTCCTCGGTTAGCGCAGAAGGAATGTAACGATAACTATGGCCTTGTCTCCTACCGCCGGTTTAGTCCATTACACTGCGCAAGTTGGTGGAATGAATGCGCAGCCCTTTAACGACTTTCTGGGACAAGCACGAAGACAACTTAACCCGGATGAGCAAGTATATTTGATATACGATGGAGCTCCGGCTCACCGTACAATGCTGTGAATCCAGCAGCCAATACAGAGTTGAAGGTGCTGCCTGCATGTAGTCCTTTCCTCAACATGATAGTAGAGCAAGCGATCAGTGCGCTGAAAGCAGCAATAAGGGCTGACATATCAAGTCCCGCAGTTCAGCAAGAGCTTAATGATCGGGAAGAGGCAAGACGGCAGGGGATTCCTCTAGGAGACTACCGTCAACAAATTCTTTTGAGAGCAGGGCGAAGAAACACAAACACAATAACAGCCAGAAAATATGCTCAGTGGTTTAGGTTTTGATATGCAGACCTATACTCCGCGATGTTTGAACGGCGAGCACATTGACGGATAAAGTAAAAACTTGTTTATTGGTTAACTAAACCTTTGTTGTTAATGAACTTTTTTTCTCCTTAAAGGGACACTGTCACCAATATCTAGATAACTTTGAAAAGCAAAAGGATTTATTATAATCAGCGGAAATCCAAAAAATACTGGTTGAATTTCGTTTACAATTACTCTACCAGTTCTCTGAGACTATAATTGGGTGTGTTTTGCTGCGGATTGCTAGGATGGATATGGTTGCAACTTGAAAACATCAGGCTGATGTTTTCAAGTTTTCCCTTTGTTTCGTGGAAAAATCGCCAGTAACTGGCTACGGTTTGTTCTTCCTTTGAGGAAATCATTTGATTTCCTTTTCTTGACGTTCTAGGAGTATTCTGTGTACGTGAAAAAAGCATTTAATTCAAATTTCAGCACATTTTCACCCCAAAACGTAAAAATCCCCGTGACAGTGTCCCTTTAAAGAACATTACGATGCGGCAAATGTTTGTTCATTCGCTTAAAAGGTTGTTATTTTCACGAAATTGAAACTACATTGGCATTAATAAATGTTCTTCTGTATGTAAAATTCCTTATTGATCACGCAAAAAATAAAACGTTGGTTTATTTTTCAACAATGTTTACACATTCGTTTTGATGACTTCACTTTTGACGCTAATGGAAATTTATGTCTTGTAAATGAAGGGCAAAAGGTGTATAAAGGGGATACTCTCTGTAGACACTTTTGTGCTGCATTAGTGGTGAAAGACACAAATGCAAAACCTACTCTTCAGTTTTAGTGTCGGTCTTTTCAAAATACTCAGGTTCTCATAGGAATAAACCAGGAATAAAGCAAAATCAAAATTTAAAATGATATCTTCTCAATTCAAATTATCATGTGTTACATCATTCCAGTTAATTTGGAAAGAAAGCCGTGGAGCATGTTCCTGTTTGGCCAAAAGCGTGTTTTCTTTGATGCTACTCGTTTTATAATTGTTAGTTATGTTGGTCAATAGTGGATGATAGAAAACGGATACGTTTTGACTGCCTTTGTGTAAAAGAAAGATGCATTCAAATTCGTGAGCAGAAATAGCACGAACAGTTCCGCTTTGGACGATAGAACATTACAAATCTTCCTTATTTAAAAGCTTCTAGAACTGTTAACTGTTTTCCGTTCAATGCTGCTGCTATGGAACGATGGAGAGATGGTCGGCTTCCTGTTTGTTTAACTGCTCGGCCAGTCTTGTCGTTGTTCCGATTCAGAAGACTGACTGTAGTCAGCGTAGTGTGCTCTCTGTTTGGAGTCCTGACAAGCAGTCATGATAAGTTCGGTGACTCTGACAAGCTTAATGAGCAGAAGGGTCCTGTCATCCGAGGGTCCACAGTAGGGTTCACAGTAGGGTTCACAAAGGTCATGCAAGATCGGTCCAGTTATGAGGTATGCAAAAATGAAATGTAACAAAAGATTTATAAAAGTGGACTCACCTAACTCACAGTTTATTTTGAAGCTTTCGGCGTCTTTATATTACTCGCTTTCAGTACATTTCTTCTCGGGAATGTTTTTTTTTTTCAAAAAGAGGCATTCCTGCTCGCACTCTTTTCATAATACTTAGCAACAAAATTTATGACGCCAAATTCCTCGTTTTTGGCGACCGCCAAAAACTGTTGCCTGGCTAGACTAACCATAGCTGATCATAGATGCTCCAACAAACGTTCAATCGGAAAAGGTCGGAAAAGTTAAGAACGCAGACGAGGCCAAGAAATGCAACACGGCATGTGACTTGATACGGACCCCTTTCCGAAATCAACACAAAACATCACAAAAGGACTCATAATAGCTTGACGTGCAGCCTACTCTTCCGTGATCAATTCATTACTTGAAAGCCGACACACTTCATTCACAAACGACCCATTTCTATCAGCCTGAGCTGGTTAAATCATGCAGTCTCACAAAAATTGTAATACCGTATCCCGCTACTCTCCCCTTGCGATTCTCACATCCCGACCCCTTAATAACACAAAATCCCGCTCCCGCTCTCAATCGAAATTCCCGCTTCCCGCTCCCGTTTTCAGCTCCCATCCCAAATATCGCCACACTGAAAAATTAGCCAAATCCCGCATCTCGCCAAACCTATTGTGGACCCTCTTATCCATTATAGACAGGAGCTTTGTTGCCGTCCTGATCTTGTTATAATACAATGTGACAGTTAACAACAACCAATTACACAAGTTTACTGTCGAGCATTGGAAAGCAATCTTAGGTTATGGACATAAGTAAGTTATCGTTAATTAAGTCGTTTAACTTGAATAAATCATAAGCTAATGGATAGCTTGTTCAATTGCATGCTAGTCTACTTAACTCGAAGTTTGCTCATACCACGTAGAGTGATGGCTGTTCTTTTGCGCGACGACTCACAACATTGGTTAACAAATATCGAGAAAATGGGACGGTGGTTAATAGTAATACCATTCAGATTGCGAACAACTGTATTGTTACTGAATATATTGTCTGTGAGTGTTGCAGAGTGAGAGGGTATCATACATGATCATGGGAAGCTTTTGAGAATGAGAAAAGATTTTCGATGATTTTCAATAGATCCAGATTAAAATCACCTGTAATGTAAGAGTGTTTCTTGTCCTTTGTGGCATTTGATAACATTATATATTATTATCTCAACTAATAGTGTCTTCTGCTATTTGAAAATAAAGCTGCTGTCAAAATCTTCGTTTTTGCCCAGTGACATGTCTTTGTTTGGATCCAAAGAACCGCATTTCCGTTAGTACTGATATAACGGACTAGGGCCCATATCATGAACTAAGTTATGAGCCATATACCCGTAATAGAAAATACCTCCTTTCTTGGTCTTTGTCAATGACAGAAAGCCCCCTGTTAAAGCAAATCAGAGCTTGGGGGGGGGGGGGGGGTAAAGAATACAAGACTGACAGTGTTCAGTGTGCTCGCTTCGATTTGAGACTTCGCAACATTTTCCTCATCGCCGGCTCTGAAAACAAATTAGCTTTCAAATATTATGTTTCGTCATCAAGGTACTGCCAGTTCGACTGACAAGATTGTGAATGAGTCCTTGTCCACCGACTGATTTATCTGCTGGGTCACAAAGACGGAACATCTAAGGCTTTTTCTGTTGATTACTACTGAGAAACCTCCACATTTTGGCTCCTGCTTTACATAAAAAGCGACAAATATGAGAATAATATACTTAAACAATTATTGAAATTTCACTGACTGACTGACCCTCCGACCACAGGAGTAATTCGTATGCAAAGGCTAATAACGACAAGAAGTTCTAACTCAAGTAATACTTAACATACTTTATTCCATTCTTACTTTCTACTGATCATGATACAAATGTAATACAAAAACTTCCTTGTGGGACAGCTCACTTTGCGATCAAAGATACGCAAAGATAACTAATTTTTCTGAGCTACCCTATGGAAAACCTAAAAAGCATGCAAAACCAGTCAGAATAACTTCCTGTGTTGTTAAACTCATGCGTCTTGTTGTTGAAGACAATTCTTACCTAAACACCGAAAGTGGTTCTTTCCGTAGTCTTATTGCTTTACTAATGGCTTTAGCTTGAGGCAACCAAAGATCCTACCACGATGAGTTGTTAATACAATGAGTGGAATGCAAAGCTTTGGACTATACAGTGAAAAATGAATCCGGTGCACTGTTTTCGGCAGTTAGCTGTTGTTTACCTTGCGCTACCATGAATGAAAAAAAATTCACAAGCATAGTGTTGGCGGGTTAAAATCTTTTAAAGAAGCTGGAGTCAACATCTTCCTGTCTGCTCAATAACATATTGTCTTTGTTCATATTCAAAGAACCTTGTTTCCGTTGGTAATATAACGAATTGTGCTCCAACATGAAGATCGCGTGCAGTGGGGCTGACCGAGGGAGGATAAAGATAGTGTTCCGCCCTAAGTTACATGAGTATTAATGATATTAAGTTTGCATTCGATATAAAATATGAGCAAACGTTTTTAATAGTTAGTGATCAACGATCAACAATTAGGCATACAGAAGCCCTTCAAGAAAATACAAATTCTTGCCATTCTTTGTGCCTTCTATTGTTCCGCTTTGAAGTAACGTCCTGTTTACGCAGCAGACGGTTTTTCCTTTGTAAAGGGCATGTTCGTTAGGTACTAATGTTAAACTCACGAGAATCTTGCCGAACCCAAGATTTACTGAGTTGCTTCTTTGGTCTGAAGGCAACAATGCGAAATGAAATATGTGAAGTGAAGAAATAGGTACGAATAAAAATAAACCAACAACATTCAGAATTTGCTCCTGTTAATTATTTTAAAATACCTCCCACGGGAAGCAACCTTTAAACTCGAAACCAAAACGTAAGAACGTAGATCATTTCCTGTTTATCAAAAACGAAGCTTAAAGGAACAAAGCTCAATATCGAGTGGATAAATAAGAGGGCAGGGCGTGTGCCATAGCTGAGACTGAACAATATACAACCAATTATACGAGAATTTTGTGATTATTCCATTGTATATAAATGATAAGAGACTTACGTCAGCATCTGAGTGTGCTTTTGTTATTTTTCCGGTTGTAACAAAGATCGAAGTCGGCACAACAGGTGGCAGCTTCGGATGGTCCGAGTGTACGGCACAACGCAGACGAAATAAACCAGTTTACAGCGACAAGAAACACAGGCAGGTAAAAGATGCATGTGATAATACGTATTATTTCTGCTTTTGTGGATACAAAACCAGGTACATATAAACGATGTTTAAACCTAGAGCAAAACAAAGCACTGTGGCTCTCCTTTTCTCCAAGTAGAAGCACTAGTTGCAGCAATTAGCTGGTCAAAAGTAAGGAAAGTAGATTCATCCTTGGGGAAGATTATGTCTTGACAAATCCTTGCCGAATTTGTCTTGTTAACACATTCAGGCCCCTGACTCGAAAATTAACCAGAATTGCCTATTCAAACTACTTCAGTCTTCTTGCATGACTTCGATCGTGGTGGTAAAAACACGGCCGTATGCCTCCAGACACAGACCTTGTATTTTTCTGAGTTTCTTTTTCATGTACCTTCGTCAGAGTTCTACTCCGCGTTGAACTTGAGTTGCCCTGACCAGCAAAGAGCCTGGTTTGGCCATAAGGTCTGTTATACTTCGAACAAACCTACTCTGGATTCGAACGGCTCTATTTTTTGATGGTCAACGCAGGCGACAAAACGAGGAGTCAACGAGGGCAAAAGAATTGTGCTCGGATTTTATCAGTACTGACGAATACGTCAATGTCAATCAGCTTGGCATCGAAGTTAAGCAATCGTCCGGCGGCATATCAAGGATTCTCTGACTTACGACTGACTAGTTGCCAATTTTCCAAAAAAACCTTTTGGGTTAAACGAAGAGTGAAGATGCCAGAATGTTTGAAAAGACATACCTGGCTGTGAAACGTGTATTTCAAAAACGAGTTTTCATCAGTCCCGGAAGAAATGACGCCAATTTAGAACTGGCCAAATTGCACCTTAAGCTGAAGTTTATTCAGTTCCGTCAGTTAAGTGACATAAAAGGGTAAATTTGGTAGCACCAGGCTACAGTTGTAGCCCATTTAGATTGTTCCAGAAAAATTTAAATTGTGTTCAGTGAAGAAAATTTGATGCCACTTAATTCCACTGAACAAACTGATGCGATAAAAACTTGTCGTGAGGTGCACTTGATGTCCCTCAATCCACACCAGGATAGCAACGAAAACAGTGTCGATTGTTGTAGACTTTGACTTCAAATGTAATCCATTTTGGCTGCACTCCGCTGATGGTCTAAGTTCCTATAGTTTGGTCAGTGATCCCTAATTTATACATCATTAATTATACTTTTTCCTTTTTCGTTTCCGTCGTCTTACTTAAATGGTCCTATACAGCTATAACAGTCCAAAGAACCCCAATGTTCTTTAATATCGCTAAGGACAAAGACAAGGAAGAAAAAAAGACCATTTTCTGACACAAAGTCCTTTGCCGTAATTATTGCTCTAGCCAACTCGTCATGAACTAAAGAGAAACCTGAAAAACAAAGTGTATGTTGTTGTCATGTATTTATGTTATCAAGCTAATAGAACCCTTGATCAGGTATTTTTTCTTTCCTTTTCCAGGTAGAGTAGAGAATCATGTTGGCCTTATTTGTCCCCTGTATATATTTCTGTTTTGTATTGGGTGCCACCGATGGCTGCTTGCTGGGAGGTAGGCCGAAATTAATTTATTTCTTCCTCACGTTTTTTTACTCCATTTCCTTTTGTACTAAACCTTGCTGCACATTCTAGTGAATATCTCAATGAACATGATCTGTGATTTAACCAGAAAGTTATTTTAAAGAATCTCTCTGATGAGAAAAATTAATAGTTTTTTTACAGGAACTAAAGTACCGCTAAATCCAAAGATATACTCAATATTTCTAGGCAATAATTTTGCAACTTGTTTGTCAAGTGTTTTTTCAGGGTCGTAGCTAGCATGAGGCAAGACGAGGCACTTGCCTCATCTAGGTTTTATGCCAAAATAATAAAAAAATGCTGTTGGAAAAAATAATACCTTAAAAGCATATGCCAATGAGTGATAAAAGATTAACCAAGGTATGCGAAAATGGGTCTGAAAGGACTCATGTGGTTTGCATTCCGGTTATCAGCTTCATTCGGAACGTAACCTGTGACAGGCTCTGTGACACCTATCCGTGCACATCGCTACGACTACAGGCAGCTGATCCAAAGAATCTTGGCCTATAAAAGATAAAGCTTTTAGAGAATCAGTGCCAACGTTTTCTTGAGCTACTTTGTCATACTTTTTGACATACATTGGCTAATAAACTGTTAACTGGATAATTTCGCCTAGTTATTCTGTTTTGGTAGAAACACAAATCGACACCGACAGAGTCTGCATAAATCATCCATTCAGAGTTTAAAACTATAGTAGTAATCGAAGATTAAGAGAGTACGTTCGACTGGTTGCATTCTGTCAGACAGCCAACGCTTCCAGATAGTTCCCAAGTTGTCACTGAGGAGATGAAAGCTTTTGAGTCCTTTGCTTTCCCCTAAATGAAAGCTTGGGTCTTTGGCATGGGGTATTTGTTAAACGAGCTGTTTTGACTGAGAATTGTTGCGAAATGATTTGACCATGGTGAACAAATTGTCTGCTGACAACAAAGGTCCTTGAATATGTGCTAGCAGTATCTTTCGTTCAATGGAACAGCAAGCACCCAAGCCGTCTAAATCACTTGGTTAGACAGTACAAAAGCCCCAAAACATGTGCTAACAAAGGGCCTGAAACTAATTTTCCAGAAATCTTTGATGACATATTTCGAGAGAAAATTCACATGACAAATTTTCTATCACAAATGAAACAGACATGTCAGTTTAATTAGCAAAGACATTTGCAACATAAAAAATGTGACAAAATTTTCTCATCTACACCAGCAAATACAGTTTGCAATAGTATTTGATAGTGTGCATGGGGCTTTGGGCTCTACAACTTCACAGTTAGGCATCTCAAATAGTCAATATACAAAATTACTGTGGTTTGCGCACGACTTTACATCAACGAATTTGCCAGTGACATGTCTTAAAAATGACCTTCAAGGTAAGCACTACACAACAATCATGAATTAGTATCAAGGAGCATTCTGATGCCTTAGAAGACAAATGCTCGTGTCAAAAATAACACAGCTAGGCTGTTGCGTATCTCGACAAGTAACAGAAGTGTCCACTTTTATCCTGCGTTTTAAGTTATATTTAGCCTTCCTGTCAGTCTTTATCATCATGACTTACAACGACATGACCAGTTTCTGGCTCTGAAAGTCAGCAGAAATCACTCTCAAAATTCTCTAAATTCAGCAACAAGGAATAATTACGAATTAGCGTTTTCTCGAGCGCCGTACATCCTACCTCCAGCGCTTGTGTTTATAAGAGCGCTTCAAACTGTGTCTTGTCAACCAGCTTCAAAACTTTCCCAGAAACGTTAGTTTATAGCTCAGAAAAGTCTTTTGAAGGCCTTAGTGGTCCTCGGCAGAAATCAGTCTCAAACTGTTCTCTTCAAATTCAGCAACAGGCATAGCAGTCCGAGTTCATACGAATAATCGATCTTTTCTCGACCGCTAATACATCCTAGTTTTAACATGTTCAATGCCATGAACACCGCTTTGTAATTTACCTAGTTCGGCTATAGTTGGCTCCCTTTTTTTAATTTGTGCAAAACAATATTGAGCTTTCTCCTTGCGAATCTTACAATCACCATCACGAATCACTAATAAATAATAAATAAATAAATAAATAAATAAATAATAAATAAATAGAGAGCAATCGACCCTCCCCACTCACACCTTAAAAAGAAAAAAAAAAGAAGCGGGGGAAAACAAACAAACAAACTGTGTTGATAAGTACGTGTAGCTGTCAATTTCGATAGTTGGCTCCCTTATCTTACAAGGGCTTTTTGGATTTTATTAGTCTATGGTTTAGATTTTTATTATATATTTTTATGTACATTTTTCTACTTTGTACTTTATCTTTATTCTCCCTTTTACTTATATTGTATAGATTGTACCAATTGTAAAATTATCCATAATTCGGCCTACTGGCTGCTAAGGGTGTTTTAATAAACTATCTATCTATCTACAACGAGTAGTTAGTATCTTAGATTCAGTGTAAACTGGGCAGTTGAACGCTGAATGTACAAATTACGAGAAAAGACGGAGGCTACTTCGTGGTCTACGTAACTATTTTCTTTTCATTTAGTCGAATCACTTTTCTGTAGCTCCTGCCTTTGCTATATCTCATTTGTTCTTTTTCTGGCAGACTATGCTCTTGAGTTCCCAAACAAGGGTGTGACTGACTATGTCCACTTCTGGGGCATGCCCAGGTTAACACAGTTCACAGTGTGTTTCTGGATGAAGTCAAGTGACTCTAACGATGGTACACCATTTAGCTACGCTGTACCGGGAGCAGATAATGAACTGCTGATCGCTAAATACAACAACTTTACCGTGTGGATTGGAGACGAAGAAAGGTAATTCTCACAATCTGAGATATTTTCCAATGTTTTTCGCAAGGAATCGCGTCTGTGATAATTCGTAATTACTGCCGAATGGTTTACTTAGTTTATTTGTAAACTTTCGTTGCTATTAGCTCGTTACATGTAACAGAAAACAGCCTGCATGACATCAAAACCACTGACAGTTTACTATCTAGGCTATCATTTTTTTTTTATTTGCATCGTGGCCTTTGAAAAACATAGGCGCGCAATACGCGCAGAGCCAATGACGTTTTTTTTCACAATATGGTGAAATTTGTCCTGACAACCTATGGGACTTTACACCTCCGGTAAGTCCCACCCTAACCCCTCAGCCCCCCCCCCCCCAACCACCACCATCAAAAAGATCTTGTGGTTATCCACTATAAAACCTGGTAATGATTCAGCAGCGTGACTACGCGGAGTAAAAAAAAAAACCGAAGAAAGCTCTTTGTTTCACGGTTCTTCAAAGAACACAGACAAAAACAAGTAAACTTAAACTTAAACTCACCGTCGAAAAATATTGCATACATAATTTAGGCAAAGATCAGTGGAAAGTTAACAATTTTACTTCAGAAATAAATGCAAGTTGCAGTTGAACCTTTTAATTTCTTACTTCTACCGGCGAATATCCAATACTTTTCAGTGCTCATAAACGGTCAACTTTCTAAAGGGTGCCGTTTTGACGCTCTGCGTGATTTGCGTGACACGCGACTCGCTTTACTTTGTTTAATTTGTAAGGTTTCAGACGTTTCAGGCAACCACTTACGTTCTTAGTACATTGTATTGTCAAAACAGGAGTCTGCCATCAAACGGCGTTTCTTGTATCCACAATATTTTCGTTCGAAATCGGTTTGAACTAGCGTTTATAAACACGAATGAAATAGTTTTGCAACTATATTTATTTCCCCTGTTATTTGAAGTTGCTTGCTTTGTAATCAAGTCGGCTATAATAATTTTCGTTTTTTTGCTTCACAAATCGACCAAAGTATGTTTACATTTGTAACTTTCCCACGGTACAAAGTTATTTTTAGCTCACGTGTTTATTTGGAGTCTCAACCTACAGCCGAATAAATTTCGTTTGCTTTACCTTCGAACAGTACGAAAATGTTCAAATTCAGCTCGCTTTCCAGTAGATCCAACAGGTCTCTGTTAGAATGCTTTGTCACATATCTGTTGTTGTTAATCTTTCGGTACTGTTTCGGTCGGTTCGAGATGTTTCAAGTGTTGCGTTACATTCCTTATAAGGCTGAAATTACAGTTGTCAACTATGCAAATTTCTCAACATACGCTTTACACTTTGAGCTATGAATAACCCCGAAATAACGTTTAGTATCTTGTTAAGATTTTACTACATCCATCCTCTAATTCCTTGATCACCACTGTGACTTGGATTTTAATACTAGTTTCATTCAAGTTTTTCAGTTTTAAGAATAGCTAGCAACAAGCCGCGCAATTTCCGATTTAGTTTTAATTGGGTTCATGTTTTATAACACGCACACAAAAATGACACTGCAAATTTTAGATTCGCTGTTACCGAGTAGCCTGCGTTGCAGCCGGCCCACGCGTTGTCGAAACTCGAAACCGTCGATATTCTATACAGGCGGTGTAGAGTGTCTGCGACGTAGGCTATTACCGAGAGATAATCCCGAAAAATTTTATGCTGTTTTACTCTACTCTTTTCACTATTGTTATAAACTTGGGCTTTAAATGTTGTTTCTTTCACTGTTAATTAGGGATCGATGTAACGTTAATTTCCACGTTCTGTTCATACAACATCTCAAATTGGCAAGTCCGTCTTGTATTTGCTGCTGTGGAAAAATGTACTTCAGCTCAGTAAACACAGGACTACAACGCGAATAAAATCCTGCCAGACCTCACGTACACAAAACAGGCATTCGAAGTAGATCCACACTTGCGAATGCAAAACACTTCAAAGCCCGGGGGTCTTACTCCCATAACATTAGCTGTATGGGTTTGTGCCGCTGATAAGGTAAGACTTTCAGTGTCCCGGTGCACACCCCCACCCATCGTCTCACAGAATATCCCCCCAGCCTCACAAATCGTAAGACAGACATCGCACGTACGTACAACGTCTATAAGCTATCCAGACGTCTATCGTTGATTTTTAGGCTCTGACAGTAGCCATATGACGTCACTAACGTGACGTCATTGGCTAAAAATTTAATCTGAAACATTACTTTGTTTCGTGTGACAGACAGCTGTCAGTGTCAGCTAATGATGGCAAATGGCATCACATTTGTGCATCCTGGGAAAACAGGGCTGGCTCGTTGAAATTCTTCAAAGATGGCGACTTATCTGGAAGTGAAACAAATTTCAAGACAGGTCACGTGGTACGATCTGGAGGATCACTGATGCTGGGTCAAGAACAAGATTCATTTGGAGGAGGTCTCGATAGCACACAGTCCTTCCAAGGATTCTTGAGTAATCTCAACGTGTGGAATTACGTAGTCTGCGAGGAAACTATTACGCAGATGTCGAAAGATTGCCTGTCAGGGGAGGGAAACGTTCATGAGTGGTCCCATTTCAAGCATACTGTTGTAGGAGCACCCAGGCTGTTTATTCCATCTCCATGTGACGCAAAACGTAAGTGATAAGTTTTCCACAATGAAAAACGTATTAGTAACGCGTCAAAACTAATAGTTATAGGTTATGGTAATGGCGGTTACTAGTCTGACCCAATGATGGACTTAAAAAAGAAAGAGAGCATCACGATATATTTGTTCTTCTTTTAAATCGTTATAAGCCAACATTGTAGTAGACAGGATGGCCATTTTAGTTGGGAGAATGACCTAAATGGCCTAGTTGATGTTCCTAGAACTGAGGAGACTTTATCAGCTTGGCCTTCAGATTTAAAGGTGGTATGCGCTGGTGGAGTCCAATAGGAGCTTTGGGGGTCCAGCGTGACACAGATAGAAAAATGCATTATCATTTAGAGCAGTTGCTTGTCATTTACATTATTTATCTGTAAGTCTATTAAAGCATAGTAATTTACATCCCTTATCTATAAGTCCATATTAAGGCAAAAACTATTTCTCGAAGAAAATTTTATTTCTCGCGTACACTCTTTGTTTTTTATGACTGATAAATCCGCAAACGACATAACTGGACCAACCACACCCTGGTTTAACTACGTCCGTTTCTGGTGTCTGCCAGGAGCCAGTCATGGCCTTGTACAGATCAAAGTGTTGTTTATCTCACAGTTGAGAACATGGGAAGCATTGGTTTATGGAGTTTAACCATCTCAGTGCAATGTCATTTAGCGATACGTATACGACCCCTTGCTGTTAAAACTGAGCGGTCGAAGCCTTTTAATCTTGGGATGTATTGGTTCACTCCAAATAAATTCGGATTTATCTATCACATGTATGATGGAATGAACAGGGCGTGTTAAATATTAGAAGTATTAGGCCCCGTTTATATGGTCTCGGGCCGGGTACACGAGACAACCCTCCTCTCGAGTTACCCTGGGCGAACTAATTTTTCACCTATTTCTTGACAAGTTCAACAAACCGTTTACATGAGGATCACCAACTCGTCTCGGGGAGCGAGTTGTCTCACCTCGGCAGGGGGGGGGGGGGGTAACCCTGGCAGGCGGGACAATTTTTTTTTTCATATAAACACTTTGTCTCGCCTACCCGGGACGACTTTTGCGTGCCACGTGTCACGTAACGTCTGGTTTTTAGTTCAAAAACGACTACATCGACAAAATGTATACTGAAGAAGAAAAATTTAGACAAACAGAGGCTACAGTGATCAAATCAACGAAAAATTCTGAAGGAAATGGGCGTATCGAGGTCAATGGCTCCCTTATTGAGGTCATGAATATTAAAGTAAGATTTCCGAATAATTTAGTAGGGTCAACTTTATCTCTGTCACCCAGGCCAACTTCTTATCATATCAACGCTAGGTAAAGTTGCCTCGGGGGGAAGGTTGTCTCGGGTACCCAAGACAACTTTTCTCCACATGAATGGGGCCTTATTAGATTATTCCAAATACCTTGGACTTTGTCTATCAAACTGGTAAATTTTAGCTGGCATGAGCATGCATCAGCTAAAGCAAGGACGACACTAAGAAACTTACCACTGCACTTCTTATCTCATAAAGCTTGCAATTCCATTGTGAAACCATCTGTTGAAACAAATTGTAGTTCTGTTTTTCGGAACCTGTACACAACCGCTAAAAAAGTCGAGACAGTTCAGCAAAAAGCGGCACGCCGGGTCCAATTCGGGATGTATGAAAGAACTCAAACTCTAGAAGATTATCTTTCCCTCCCAATCCACCAGGCAACAGAAGGCATGACAATTGCTGCATGTACAATACTCATCGTAATCTCAATCTTCCTACTAACTTGATACGGTAAATGTAATGTAATTACCCATCTGTTCTTGGTATATAAAAGGACGGTCTATGGAATGGATTTTGTCTTTCGTTACAGGTAGAAACGAGTGTGAGAGCAATCCCTGTCTGAACAACGGAACGTGCACTAACCGAGTCAGTGGATACAACTGCAGTTGTCCGCCAGGATTTGTTGGGGACCGATGTGAAATAGGTTACAAAGCACCGTGTGTATATATATTATTCACGAGAATTTTGTAAAAAGATAAACAAGAAAGACCTGCAAGACTAAAAAAAATGGAACTGAAATGGTTTTTTTTTTCATTTCTTTATTCTAAGTCCTAAACGACAACAAGGAAGGTTGCAGGGAGTAAATGCTAACGCGGGACGTGCTTTCCAGCCGTTATCTTTACGTCTGACGTCAGCAGCTAACCTCGACTTTACGTTTAAAGCAGCTTTTATCTTTAATTATAACGAATAGTTCTGTCACCAAGTGCTCTTGAAACTCATCCAAAGTTGAAGCCAATTCTTACACACTGCAGTTAATTCCGCACAGTCAGTTAAATAACTTTCAATAATCTTTAACTAGATGTTGATGCCTGCGCCAGTAATCCCTGTTTGAACAACGGAACCTGCAGTGACCGAGCTCCGAATGGATACAACTGCAGCTGCGCACCAGGGTTTAGAGGAGCACAGTGTGAACAAGCCGGTTAGTTTAATTATACAGGAAACCGGCCTAAATATCTAAAATATATTGTCTTTCAGTTCGGTTTTCGCATAAATTAAATCGCTAAATAATCTCAATTCCAACGATATGCAAATCGCAGACTCGTTGTAATTGGCTCATGCTGATGTAGTTACCCTGCTATATCTGTTCATCTATTGTAGAGGAGCTACGATAATAGGAAAAACAAATAACTATAATATTTCCATCTCATGTCTATTGATGTCCTTGCTTTCCTTCTGCAACTGAGTTTTACAGCAAATAAAGGACAAAACTGTGGATATTCAGTCAGTTGCAACTGAAAATTACTTTCTTTTCAGTTTCCTTGATGAACTCAGCTATAATTGGAGACAACGCGTTGTACCAAAGTCAGCTTCAACAGTTCCTGGCGCCTGCCGTTGGAGGTGATCCTGAGTGGCTGCTGTGTTACCGCGCTTCCTCCCACGGCTGGGCTGCCAGTGAATTTCACAGCAGGTGCGATGGAAAACCTGACAATGTTGTCATAATAAAAGTTGGACAATACGTGTTCGGAGGTTATACTGACCTCCCCTGGGGTAAATATTAGTTATATACCTTTTCTTCTTGTATAGACTAATAGCAATATGAGAGGCAAACCTTTGTCTTGCCCACATAAAGCACACTGTACGAGTGCAAAACGTATAATATGAAAAAGATTAGTGAAATCTGTTACAATAACAAGTAGCCCATTTGGCGATTGCGTATTACCGGTTTCATCCCCTGGATGAGATGCTATTCCACCAGCCACTAACGTGCTGATACTCGTCTGCACCTATCCCACAACGCCACGCGCACTATCATATAATAAGGAGGGACGCCTGGGGACGGGGTAGTTGGTTACACAATTTATATGAAATGAACTGTGGCTGCAGTATGGGTCAGTAAGGACTCAGCACAGGGGTGAGAACTTCAGGTCATATGTTCCACCTCCACATTAATTATTTCATAATCAATACAACAAATGTTATCCTTAAAAATTAACACTTTTTTCCCACTGCGCAGAATCCAGACCTTCATGGGGCTCCACTTCCAACGCGTTTATTTTTTCTCTTCGCAACAAAGAAGGACTAGGACCATTCAAGAGCATGGTGAAGTCACCCGGCCAGTTTGCAATATACAGGAACCCAGATTATGGTCCGATATTTGGTGCCGGAAATGACATCTGTTAGTAACGCTAACATAATCAACAGTAATTCTTACACACACTTTGGTCAGTCCTACACTCTACCAAGTGGAGTTCAAGACCCAAACACTGTCCTGGCTGGAACTCGACGCTTCTCACCTGATGACTGGGAGGTGTTTTATCTTGGTTAAATTGTAGACTGACGGTGTGTGTGCACGCGTGGTGTGGAGTTATCATTTTAATTAATAACAGTGGATTCCTGACGTCACTGGCTGATTCCGTCGTAGTTTTTAAATACCGTAGTAATAAAAGTTTTTTTTTTTAGCTTTTTTGCATCAAGACGAACATTCGCTAACGTCAATTAATTTGGCGTTTTAACAAAAACAAGATTCCTTAACAGGATTGGAAGTTCATTTGCTTGGATTAATGTTCGATTGCGCGAACAAAACATTTAGAAATTGCAAAGTATGTATAACTGATCAATTTTCCTATTTTTCGTATCCATCCTTCCTTCCTGTCCTCTATTAATTTTGCTTTCCGTAATCCGAGTAACTCTGGAATACAAATTCCTTAAAGTTCCAATTAATGTAAATAGTTATTTAGTATTTAGTATCCTTATTTAATTGTACTGTAGTTGTATTAATTTATTATTTCAATATCCTTATGTAATTGCGACTGCTGTACCATTGCAGCTCTGCCCGCCTCGATTAGCCACTGCTATTTGCAGGCGGAACCGAACCTTCATAAATTTTTAGTACTTTATAATTTTTGCATTTAACAATTGATGTATTTTTGTGAATTGTGTGTGAATAAACTTCAGAAAACATCTGGTTTTGAACAATTTTTCAGCAATTAGCATGACGATCAACACGATTTTGAGGTACAAACTCGTCTCGAAGAAATGGTGCGTCTCAACTGTCTTTAAGCGGACATCGCGAAAGGATAGTTAGGGCGTTTGAAGACCCCACGAAGACTACCTTTTAGTGGCAGACACGTTAGGGGAGGGTAAAATTTGAACACTATAACATTAAGAAAATGTACTCAATGGTTTGGATACATGCAAACCTACATAACACGATGTTTAAATAGACAGCTTACTAAGTATAATACATGAATTTTTTTGTATGACATTACCTCTGTTGTTAATGCCAATTTATTAATGTTAGAGAACATCCAGATGCCGTAAATGAATATCTCTTTCCTTAACAGAATGTTAATTACTTTCAAGTAAAACTAAAGTGGCATTAATGACTCTTCGTCTTTATTTAAAACTCCTTATTGCTCAGGCAAAAACTAAAACAAATGTAAAATGCTGGTTTAGTTTGCTAAAATGATTACACATTCATTTTCATTTAAGACTTTTTTGACGCTAATAAAAATTTATTTCCTGGTTATGAAGGGCAAAACGTGTGTGAGTAACAATTTTCGTGGACGAAAAATTAAGATGAAAGAGACTGAGTTGCCAGGTTTACACATTTCATACTTGGTGTGTCTTATGTGAGGGAGTTTTAACTAAAGTTCACAGCCGATGAGGTCTTCCGCCGCAAGGATCCACATTTTTGTTCAAGAACGTAACATGAAACACTTTTCTGCCACTCAAGTGGTAAAGTTCAGTTGCCAGTTTTACCCATTCATTTTTCGTTTCAAGTGGACGCTGCGTGACCAGAGTCTACGGCGCTCTAGTAAAGGACGCCTCGAAATTCTTCACTTCCATCTCTCGAAAGAAAGTATTTAGAGGCATTTACGTGTAAAAACACCTATGGACGTAAATTGGACTACTGAAGTAAATTGTCAGTTGCCAGGTTCACCCATTTTCTACTTGGTTAATTTTAGGTTTTTTTAGTTTGTCTCATGAGAACGTTCTTCGCCTTTATAGAAATATCGTACAAGATTTGTTTCAGGGAGGTATCATAAAACATTTATCAGCATAAACCTTCACCTTCTATGGATACAGAAGGGTGTCGCCCGCAATCGTTATAAGGGAAGCTTGTTCTGACATACACCTAGTTGCAATAACGTTGTCATACAAAAGTGGAAAAAAGAATAAAGAAAAAAGCCAAAAAGGAATTAATTACCCATGTAACTTACATTCCTAGATTTTAATCATTCTCAAAGCACTTATGGACTACGGTGTAATACTCCAATTTGATATCAAATGCATATGAGCTGATACAAGGTAAATTGGTCACCGTATTTGAGCTTAAGCCCTTCGTCAGAGCAATTCCCTGAATGTGTTAGGCGGTGCACGGGCGGTAACGCGCGTCACGCCGTCTCCTAAAATGCACTTTTTTCGTTTGCGTCGTCGTCTACGACAGTTTCTTAGTCTTCTTGAGTTCGCGCGGCCTTTTGAACAACGGGTTTGATGTTATAATGACGTAAACACATAGATTTTATCAGGTTGGAAATCCAATCTATCAAATACCGGACATACCAGCACTTGAATAAACAATAATGATCTTTACTGAAGATCTTTTTAAGTTGAATTTAATTTTCCATCTAAGATCGCAGAAAACTTCAGGGTAGTATTGACAAAATAGATTAGAATCGCTGCAGACGTGTTTATAAAACGTGCTTTTAAACGGAATACGGTGACAGATCGTGACAGTGCGCCATATCGGACGTCCCGTAATGTAATATGTTTACATACATTTAATTCCTTACATACCGGAAGTGTAAATTGTCCATAACAGGTCACCGGAAACCACGAACTACATAACATGACCTTTCCTGAAGATCTTTTGAGTCGAATTTAATTTTCCATCTTTGATCGCAGAAAACTTCAGGATAGTATTGACAAAATACATTAGAATCGCTGCAGACGTGTTTATAAAACGACTGTTTTCAAAGGGAATACGGTGACTGATCGTGACAGTGCGCCATATCTGACGTTAAGCACGCAGATTGTAGGAGAATACAAATATAAACAATTGTTATCATTTTCGTGACCGTTTAACAAAACCTGTATGGGGTGGGGGAGGGGGAGACCATCCGCCGCCTCTAAATACTTCAGAATTTCTTGTTTATTCCTATTTGGCTTTTTAATTTTCTCTTTTTTCACTTTTATACGACAAAGTTATTGCAATTAGGTGTATATTAGTAAGAATCCAACCTTTCCGTGCATGCAAATTGGAGCACTGAGATGAGAAAGTGTTAGTTGCCAGGATTACCCATTTTATAGCGGAGCTCCTTGGCGGCCGAAGGCCGCAGAGCGGTGCACCATGGGGGAGGAAATTTGGTAACCTATCGATCCGAGAAATTTTGGTTTTGACGTCAGCGTACGCCCGTCCGCCCGTACAGACTCTGGGGGAAGGGGAAGGGAGTTCCAAGGCAACCCGACGGGGGGGGGGGGAGGATAATGCCATGTTTTCTTGGCGGGAAATCGCATGACCATCGTCCCTTTTGTGAAAAGAGCTTTCTTTAAAAGGTTATAATGAGCTTATTTACCAAACTGATTGTTCGGGAGTACTAAAGTTTTATACTTGAGAAAAAAACCATCTAATATCTATAAATGGAAAGGAAAAGTTCAAAGAATACTAAATTGTCTTTTTGGTGGAATTGCCTTGGCCTTCATCTTTGTCACGGTGTTCTGCTGCGAACTCGGTCGGCACACCGCTTGAGTTTGCAGCATTTGGCAGCGGTCCCGACGCCAAACATAGGGTCAATTATAGCAGTTTTTTCTGTCCACAACCATGGTTTCTGCGGCGGTCCGAACACACTTTCCCACGAAGATCACCCGCGTGTTTATCTCGATCGAGCTGCGATGAGTAAAGAGTCGTATAAGTCGTAGAGAGTCGTATCAATTAAAGCGGATTTAGTCGACGTGTTAGCTTCGCTGAATGGACATCGTGCGTAGCTCCGACACGAAAAGTACGGGGTTCGATACATATATATATATATATATATATTTGGAAGTATGTTCATAAAATGAAAGTATTTTCAGAAATTAATAAGTAAAAAAAAAAAAAATTGTGGAGCTCCGCTTTTAGGCTTGGCTAAATCTACCTCTCACTTGGTCTATTTTACTATTTTAGCAAGTCTATGTCCAATGAAAACCCCCTTCTGCCCGTTTTATGTAAATTTTGTACAAGGTTTGTTTACGTATCATGAAACATTTCTCACTTAATGATAAAGTGTAACTTGCAAGGCTCACCCAATTCAAACTGGCTGTATTTTATTTGGGCGAATTATGACCATAGTTTATACCCCAGAAGGACGTCCTTTGTCGTTATTATTTAATATGCAAATTGTTTTGGAGCTTTGCTTCAAGAAAGTATCATGAAACATTTATCAGCTAAAATCTTTATTTTCTATGGATGCAGTCTACACTTCTTAAATGATTAGTTCTTAGTTGCCAGGTTTACACCGTTCAACCTGCACCTGCTGTGTATTAAAAACACGTTACCAAAGACAAAGGCGCAGAGGTATCTCTTCCGCCATTGTTTATATCGAGCTTTGTATTAAGGTACTCGCTTGGACAACAGTCGAGAGGACCAGGACTCTGCTGTGGAGGGCTGTCTTCTTTATTAGCTCAATGCTCTCTTGTACAACGTACTCCCACTAATCTGAGCTAACTTCAACTAACTACTGGCTACAATGTAGCTACTTTTATGTTGTGCTTTAAACATGTGTGCGACTCCAGTCAAGGAAGATGGTGCCTCAACAAGATAACCGTGAAGGAATGCAAAAGCACAACCAAATTATGCCAAAAACTAGTTTTCTGCACGTGCGAATGTCCTTATGCTTATGTCTCTAGTGTTCTCACTTACTTATCTTAATGGTCATGCTTATGTCCTAGTAGCCTTTAGAGGTATAGCATTGAACTTCGATCACAAATGACACTACCAAAATAAATTACAAGCCTGAATCAATACACTAAAATTATCTTCACAACACCTGAGACAAGCTTGTTTTGAAACCGCTAAGTTGACTTCAAACTTTTTAACATTTTCCAGCTTCAAAACTTACACATTGCGTTTTCTAGCGTTTTACAACTCTAATCTTGTAAGGAGCTGGGAAGCGAGTAAAGCCAGAAACTCCTTTAAGACCTGGGAGGCTCCCTACCTTGGATGGAAAAAATGTGAACTTGTGCAGCATCCAAGACAAAAAGAGGAAAAGCTCCACCTAAAAAGTGAGAAGCAAATAACGATCAGGTTGTTTTACGTTTTACTTTAACTTTATGTAGTTCAGGGTTCTTTAGAACATTTTTCGAAGAGGCAGGAGAAATAATTTGAGCAATCATCAATAGTGTTTATAAAGTCCAACTAAGAAGTGACCCTCCTAAGGTACTGAGCCGCTGAAAGTTAACCGTCTGAAACGTAACTTGATCTCTGCTGAGTGGAGAGTAGTAAAACAAGCTTTCATAAGTGTAACCTGTAGGCTTTCGTACATTATTCCCCCAGTCCCCACTAAAATCCTCCGACTCAATGTTCCATTTTTTCCGCTATAATGCTCGAGCTACAAAGAAGACGCCACTAAAACGCTCGGATAATGCTAATTATGCACGTGTTAATTTTATACAAGTAAACGTTCCTAAATAGCTTTTTAGCTCTAACAGCAACTTATAGTATAACAACAAGGTTGATTTACACAGTATCACTCCGTTCATTCTTTTGAAAGGCTAAGCAATCGACTACTCCAGAAACGTTATTTAATGATGTACTGAAGGATCACACGTTTCAGTGTAGTCTTCCAACGCCTGTTGCTGCCTGTTATTAAAAACATTTTGCAGAGGTAAAAAATAACATTTCTGAAAAAAAGCCTTTTTTTCAGGAAAAACTTCACTAAAATGCTCGAGAAATGCTTAATGCTTCTGCCTCATTAAATATGCTCGTAAAAATGCTAGCAGAATGTACAAAAGCCTAGTAACCAGCGAGGAACTGTCCGTGCAAAGAGTCTTCTCTTTGACCTGTATTAATAATCTTTTCTTTTTCCAATTTGATATTCACAGGTCTCACGTGAAAAGGAGTGCTGAGTCCAAAAGTAACGAGGGTTGTTAGTTTGGGAACTTTGAAGCAGTAGGAATGCAAAGTAAGGCTCAGGAAACGGCTAAAATAAATTATTCCTGGTTTAATAGTGTTACAGCCCGTCGCATCCGATCTGGAAGAGTAGTTAAAACATGAGAGACTGGACTTGTGACTATTATTAACCCTACCTTACCCTACCCTGGTAAGTTAGCTTTGTAAGTCACGTGCCCTTGTTCGCGCCTTTGTAGCTCGTAAATCAAAGTGTTGTAATCGCGCTCGGACGTCAAAGTTGTATTAATGGCCATTAAACGTTGTGTTGAAGAAAGCTGTGTTTTCGTCGAGTTTCCTACAAAACATGTATGTGGACGACTCCTTAACAGGAGCCGAGACAGACGGCTTCTGGCTTGAAACTTCAACAGGAGATGTCAGAGATCATGTTCACAGCAGCGTTTATCTTTACAAAGTGGGCAAGCAACTCAGGGCTTGTTATGGATAGCATAGACCAGCTAAGAGAACCTCGTCGCCATTAGTGAAGTTTGCTGATTCAAGCGAGCCGCTCAAGGCACTTGGTGTGTCGTGGGACTTGACCTGTGACTGCTTCAGATTCCTGGCACCAAACAGCATCATCTCATGTCAGGAGCCAATGACGAAGAGAAGCGTACTGAGCCTAGCATCGAAAATGTTTGACCCAACGGGACTGATATCGGCCCTCACTGTAAGAGCGAAAATCCTTTTTCAACATCAGTGGGATGACCCACTGGACAGGGACACCAAAGAGAAGTGGTCACCAAGTAAATCAGATTTGTTGCAGTTGAAAGACGTGAGCATTCCCCGTTGCTTTGGAAATGGCGTCACCCCTGACTGTAGGATCGAACTACACGGTTTCGAAGATGCTTCCCCGAAGGCGTACGGAACTGCAGTGTACATTCAAATAACTGATAAGCAAGGTCAGGTGTATACGGCTGGTAACGTCAAGATCTAGAGTTGCACTTATCAAAACAGTGCCACTTCCAAGACTAGAGCTTCTAGCGGCAGTAGTGAATGCCAGATTGTTGAAATATGTTGCAGAGACTTCGCCAATCAAGACGGATAGCGTCGTTTGTTGGACACATAGCATGGTAGCACTTCACTTCACTTCTTGTTGGAAGCCCTTCGTAGCAAACCGAGTAGCAGAAATACAGTCAACATGGGACCCTGAATACTGGAAGTACGGTATTGTCCTAGCAAAGAGAATCCTGCAGATTTGTTGACACGCGGATTGACCTGGGTGATATGATTTCAAGCACACTGTGGTGGAATGAACCCCCATGGCTGCTGCATCCTTGCGAGTCTCAACCTACTCAGCCATGAAATGAAGATACCGTCCCTGACACCTGCGAAGAGGAAAGAAGAGTTACCCATGGTTGTACCGCAGTTGTAGTAGAGCCATTGCTTGATATTTGACGGTATGGAACGTGGATGGAGTTGATCAGAGTAAGAGCTTATGTACTAAGAGCCGTTACGTTGACAACGAGACTTAAGTCTGAAGAGACCGAATTGTCTGTCAGCTGAGGAGATGAAACAGGCAGAGTTGAAGTGCTGTATGTGGATTCAAGAAGAGGCCTATAAAGAGGACAACGAGCAATTGAAAGCGGGAAGAACACTACACAGCAGTAGCCGCCTCCTAAAGCTAGACCCATACTACGACGAAGAAGATAAAGTGATTAGAGTAGGTGGAAGATAACAGTTCGCCGGCCTTCCTGAAGAGAACAAGCACGAAATAATCTTGCCGGATGGACATCCAGCAGTTGCAAAGTTGATACAAGATGTACACAGACAGATGCTGCATGCCGGTCAAGAAACTGTACTAACAGTCTTACGACAGAAGATTTGGCTCACCCAAGGAAGACGTGAGGTCAAACGTGTTATCAGAAGATGTGTGCCTTCCCAGAGACAGCGAGTCGGACCTTGCACACAGAAGATGGATCACTACCCGAAGAAAGAGTTTCAACCTCCTTACCATTTGTACACATTGGAACTGACTTTGCTGGACCCTTATACGTAAAGGAGGGCTCAAGTGTCAAGGAAGAATACGTATGTGTGTTCACATGTGCATCGTCGTGTATGGTTCACTTGGAGCTTACAAATGGCCTAACGACAGATGAATTTCTGCAAGCCTTTAGTCGCATGACAAATCGCAGAGGTCTTTGCCATACAGTGTGGTCAGACAATGCAAAAACCTTCAAAGCCGCAAGTAGAGAAATTAAGAAGTTGCATGACCAGCCAAAGTCACAGAGCCAGTCGCTGTGGGACACTTTGGATCAAGATCGAATCAAGTCAGAGTTATCAGCAAAAGGATTAGGTGGAGATTCATCACAGAACGCTCGCCATGGAGAGGTGGATGGTGAAAACGATTTTGTAGAGCAGTTAAGGAACCACTGCGCAAAGTTCTTGGAAGAGCACTTCTCTCCTTCAACGAGGTGAATACTTTTCTCATCGAGATAGAATGTGTAATCAACTCCAGACCTCTGACCGCAGTAAGTGACGATAACAGAGATCCATTGCCAATCACGTCTGCTCGTCTTGCCATTGGCAGATCGCTTAAACAGTTACCTGACGCTGACGATGACAAACTGAGAGAGTCCAGTAAGCAAGTTATGGAAAAATATCTTCATCTCCAAAGATTGCTTAATCACTACTGGAGGCGGTGGAAGCAAGAGTACCGTTATCAGCTAACGATGAGAAACAAGTGGCAATAGGAAACAGCCTCCATTCAAGTAGGCGATATCGTGCTGGTCTCTGAAGATAACGTTTCTTGTAAAAAATGGCCACTAGGTAGAGTTAAAGAAGTCCACCTTGGCAAAGACGGACTTGTACGAACTGCCACAGTGAGAATACAAAAGAGCACCCTAACTAGGCCTGTACAATGTCTGCATAGATTGGAAATAGAATCAGCCGCTCCACAGGCCACTTTCCTGTTCCTGAACCTAGACTCAGTGTTGTCCTCCCTGACAGAAGACACCGTTGGAGGAAAAGGTGGGGAAGATGCTATAGCCCGGTCGCACCCGATCTGGAAGAGTAGTTACGAAACGTGAGAGACTGGACTTGTGACTATGATTAGCCCTACCCTACCGTACCCTAGTAAGTTAGCTTTGTAAGTCACGTGCCCTTGTTCGCGTCTTTGTAGCTCGTAAATCAGTGTTGTAATCCTGCTCGGACGTCAAAGTTGCATATCGATGTCTAATGGCCATAAAACGTTTTGTTGAAGAAAACTGTGTTTCTTCCAGTTTCCTAAAAACTAGAATCTGATTTTTACACCTATATTTCGAAATAGAGTCTCCCTCCTACAAAGGATGAAAGGTTGACAAGGTGAATGCCAGGACCTTACGCAGACATATATAACACTGCAATGCACAAAGCCACAGACTATCTATGTTGGGTCGTAGTTCCAGCGGGCTGATAAGACTATTTCGTGAAACTATATCATTTAAGACAATATCCGTCCTTTTTACCCCTACATTCGTTCGAACATGTTCGAACAGTAATCCCATTTTAAACAAGCGAAAGAGAACTAACAAACTACTGAAGTCTATTTGAAATTGGTAGCGAATGCGAATACTCTAAGTCTAATAAATAATGCACCGAATTCCGCTTTCTGAACAGACAAGGCTAAAATTCTGTCCCACTTCAGGCACTGTTTACTGTGGTTTTCTAAACAGTGATCATGCAACACTTTAGGGTGCACGGCGAGAAAAACAATACAACTACTGTTTGTCTGTAAAGGCATGCTTTTCTTTCTCACCTTTGCCAAGGCCTCACCAGCACAAACCCGACGTCCAGCTGAGAACGGCAGAAAGTTACCAGAGTTGGTAATGAGCTGGCCATTGGCATCAATGTGACGATGTGGGTTGAATGAGTCTGGATTCTCCCAGCAGTTTGGATCCAAATGAACGTACCTCAAATTGGGTAACACTACAGTGTCCTTGGGAACACGGTAGCCAGCAAGTGACGTGTCCTTCAGCGTGTAATGGGGAATGGTAGTTTCAGCAACATTTCCAAGACGCAGTGCTTCCATAATTGTGGCTTGGATAAGCGGGAGGTTTGGACGATCATCCAATTCAGGCATTCGCTCTCTTCCAACTACTTCATCCAGCTTGTCCTGTATCTCTGTTTGGTATTCAGGATTGTTTACCAGGAACGCAATAACCCAGCAGAGGGTAGTACTGGTCGTCTCATAACCAGCACTGAACATGTCTTCTAAGGTGTTCACAATGTAGTCGTCTGATAGAACAGATGCTCCGATGTCTCCTGCCCCGACCTCCTTTTCAGCAGCAATCCTCTCCTTTATGAGGCTTTCAATGAGGCTCTTAATACCTGCGGTGGGGTCAAACACATCTCGCTGTATCTTTAACTGTTGGCCAAGAATTTCAAACATTCGGTCAGCCATTTTCTTTTCCTTTACGTAACTTTTAAAAGGGAAGTATTTTGCCAACGGAAACAAATCTAAAACGAAGGCTTCGGTATTTAATTCAGTGTCTGTAAAGGCCACATTGTTCAACTGTAAGAGTTCCTCAAAATCTGGATGAGATGAATCAAAGTGCTTTCCAAACGTGACGCGGCAAATCACGTTTGCAACACTTTCCATGAGAACCTGTCCTGGGTCAAAATCTTTTCCTGTTTGCTCCTCAAAATACTGCATCAACCTTGTGGCTTGTTCAGAGATCCTTTCCTGTACAAGTCGCTGGTCAGAGAGATATTGCCGTACAGCTGTCATGAACAGCTTGCGATGGAATTTCCAAGCAGGACCATAGTTTCCTAAAGCAATATCCTTTCCACCTTAAAATAAGAATAGAAAGATTTGTTACAGATGTCAGTGGTCGATAAAAGAAACAAAACGCTATTCAAACAGACGCCATTTGAACTGCGTGTATCAGTATACGATGTACAATAATCCAGTAAAACTCCAAACCAATGCGTATTTATGTTTGTAAGATTTCCTTAACGAATGGGGGGATCCAAGTAATAATAATAAATAAACAGTATCTCGGCTTTAGAAGCACTTAGACAGAGTCTCAGTGCTGCAGATAAAAAAGAATCTGACTAACTAATGCTAATAACAAACTAATGCTAATTACAATACTACAAGTAATACTACAAGGAACAAGACTTTGGTCGATGGAAATGGTTCTAGTCAGTTACATGTCTTATTTTGGTCCTTCCTGCGATAAATCAGCGTATTCCGTTGTGTTTCACCAAACTTCAGCCACCCCAAACTGGTTGCACAGCAAGGCCATGACAAACTTAAATGGTGGACGGAGCTTTACATGTATTTGAAGTTAGCAGAACTTTTTTATCAGTTCAGCCTTGAGAATGTTCGGAAATATCTATTCAAGATTTCAGAAAATGGCCGGAAACACTGGAATCACCAGGAGATACTCTTCGGTTTTCAGGAAATTTTCCAAAAAGCATTGGCAAATTGAAGTGTGTAGGGTCGGACGGATTGATGCAAGCCGGTCCATGACCTCCACATAAATATCGTCATGTCCGGCCCTCCAACTCAGTCAACAAGTGCATAATATACCACACTAAAGTATTGCATAATTAGTATCTAGCCATTTTGCTTTAACAAATCTAGCTGTAAGTGTATCGTTGCCGTATGTTGAAAACAAAACGAATTTGGAACTACAACGTAGCTTTTTCCATACCCATTGTGGTTGCGACAAAGCTATAAAATGGAGGTCTTCCAGCAAAATCAGCAGATTTTTTCACCAGCACTTCCTTCACAGAATCAGCGTCTTCAGCCACAACAAATTTGTAACTACCAAGTTTCATGGAATATACTGAGCCATACTTCTTTCTCAAGCTTCGTTTTGAAAGAAAAAATTAACGAAGTGTTAGTTTTAATACATACAAGTTAAATGTTAAGGAGGGAGAGAGAGAAGGGGGGAATTAAAGCACTTTAATTAGTGAAATACCAAAATGTATCTGATTTAGGAATGTTTGACAGGTTTATCTTAAGCTATAACAATTAATGGAGCACTACGAAATGGTGTATTTTACCCTCAAAATCCATAACGCTTAGAAAGGTTCCAAGTGAGCAATTATACATTCTTACTTGTCGTTTTCGAGTTATTTAATTTTGAAAGTAACACAGTTAGGAGACTCTGCAAAATGCCTGAACCTTCAAACCTAGCGTTCCGTAGATAACACAACAAGAAAGTGACCTGAGGGACAAGCAGAGGGGCCCAAACATGGGAAGGGACCAGATCAGGTGGTACCTGAGGAATTCGCACTCTCAACGAAACGTTTGCATCTGTCTTGTGAGGACGAGGCCCACATTTCATAGTCACAGGGAACTGTTCAGGTAAGAGAGCAGGGAGATGGCCTTGCAAGTACAGATCAGTTTGGCCAGGTGTAGCCACCTTCGACAAAAAGCTTGAGTTTGTCCCGGAGGGTAAGGCTGGGACTTCCTAATGGAGCCTGGAAGGGATTATTTTTTGGACCTGTCTCCAAAGGCATAGCCTCACAGTGGGGTAAATTTCCTGTCATAGATTGTGTGTAACATACAGACCCAGGGGACACAACCTCCCCAAGAGGAGGAGGAGGGGGGACTCTTAGGGACAGCACCCTACGTTCCACTCTTACACAGTGAAACAGATACTATGTATTAGCAGACATACTGGTACACTACAGTGGTGGTTTAAGCATTCAAGGCAACTGAAACTGCAATGTCCTAAATTCCACTAAGTGAAGGAATACCAGCTTTAGCTGCAGTAGTGGCGGCTCCAGTGCAGAAGCTGTCATTAGTTCTTTTTTCTTTGGACAATTTTTCGGTCATTCTGTAAGTTGAGGGTCTATTCACATTGGGATTTAAAGAAAAATTTCTGCCATCGGGAAGGATCCCAAAGCTTTTATTAGATAGGAACAACCCCTTATAACCATAAGATAAACTAATGTGAGCAACTTTAGAATGTTAAATTGTCATTGCTGATTGAGTGCAATGTACAAAATTCATTTATATACTATTTACTAGTTGAGATGTATGGGACTGTGAAACTCGAACAAAATATCACAACCTAAAGTAGTTTTACAGTTTTGGAACAATGCATACGAGATAAGTCTAATTTTGCAGCACATAATAGCTGCTGCTTTATTGACATTTGTCAATGTATAGATGACAAAAAGCTCAAGCACACCCAGGCAAGCAACATCAATTACTTTGGGTAACAAAGGCAGGGTTAGCTGTGTAGATGTAAGCTCAGAAAATATGTACCTAGTGTCCCATGCTGTCCCATTATGCCTCTGCCTAAGAAGACAAACTGTACCAGCTCCAGTAAGCAAAGGGAACATGGGTAAATCTGAAGCCCTCTCATGCCTAGCCTACTTTGCAGATGAAATTTAACCCTTGTAAAAAGCCGAATGTAAAAAATTGCCATGTCATTGTTTTCATAACCAAAACGTTATTGACAAGCAACCACAGTACAGACACGTCATAATTAACCGGCTGTCGCCACAGCACCTGCCGGTTTATAAATTGGACCTGTTTTTTTGGTCCCTCGGCCTTAATCATCAGGTTTTGTGTCTTGGCCAACACAGTCTCCATTAACTTCCAGTTTTCTCCTGATGATTACCTCAGAGACTTCAGGTTCCAGGTATGATGTCATGCAGACGTTACGTCATGATTTTGTCACACAAGGTAAACAAAACTGAAGAGTATACCTGCCAACTTTTCCTAAGTCAAATGCGTGATATTTTTGTATCCACATTACACGAATTTCCGAAAAATTTCTGATGACCTCTGAACATTATCGAAGATTTCCCGGACAAATTTTGCCGACGATTTTCGGAGATATTCCGATGATTTCCGAAGGTTGCTGAATGTCGCAGTGTGAAGCTTGAACTTTTGGCGCGATGCGACATTTAGCACCATTTTGGGTGGAAATTGAATTCAATTTTCATGTTAATGGTTGATGAACAAGAAGTCCGGAATTGTGAGTCAGGCATGAGAAATTGTCCTTGATGCGTGAGATCGATGTCTATGATCCACAGGCGTGAGACTCACGCCTAATCTGTGAGAGTTGGCAGGTATAGAAGTGTGTCACATCACACCTGCATATGTATTTGCCTAAAGCAAATATTAAATATTTTACTGCGTGATTAAGATAGGCTCATAACATCGTGACCCTCGCAGACTGAATAACTTTAAGACAGCAGAATCGTTACGTCACAGAGAAGAGAAAGCACCACTCTGAATTTTGTTCGTTTCTAGAAAAGATTCTTTCGATTTTCAATTTAACTAAATCGTTATGAATCCGGAGTCAACTTGTTTACTTTTGTGAGGGGATTCCCAGGTTAGTGATCCAGATTTAAACATAACGTCATGAGGATGTGACTGAATGTGTTTGACTGTGGTGATTTCGTTTTCCCCAATCTCTGATGATCCACTCGTGTTTCTCAACTATTATATTTTGATTCTACTGCTATCCTCACTGTTTGTATTCACGGTCTAGGCGCAACAGTAAATATTTTCTCCTCTCTGTGTAAGCATTTTCAGCTGTGGGCAAATTTAGTCAAAATGTTGTGTCACACAGTCACCCTTTTCATCACAATAGTAAGTATAAATACGGGATCGTGCTATCATTATTTATTTTGTTAACCTGTGGGTGGGGTGGGTCGGGTCAGAACAGCTGGTTAAAATGCCCATTGGGCTTTCTTGTTAATCACTATACTTACAGAACGTAAGATTACAGTTAACATTATTAAGATGTGCCGTAGGGTGCAGTGTTACGGGAACACGAAAAGAAAGGAATTTCCTGATAGTAGGCTGTTCAAGGTCACTAAATGATTGATGACTATGCTAATGATATATGGGGATATGGGTAGGAAGGGAAGAGGGCTGATATTTTGACCATGTACTCTTGGGGACAGGGCTAGGTACGATTAATGTAATGCCTCTATTGTTTATTTGGAGGAATTTGAAAAATAACGGCAATGGCAATTTTCAAAAGCGTTTTGGACATTATACGGATCAAAAGAGGGTCATTTAAGGACGTCCGTGCTAATTGTTCATGTGCATCCTTGCTGAGCACGCAATTTACATCACAATGTCAGAGCACATCAGGTATTACGAGTGCGCGCTGAGCAAGAAATATTAGACAAATACAGGGGCATATCATACCCCTTATTCATGAATGGCAAATGCCCGGTTAAGACTTGAGCCGAGCATGCCAAAACTAGGCTTAAGTAAAGCTTAAGTTGCATTGGTGGATCTAACATGACTGTAAGGTTGAGAGTTTTGCTCGAAGGTTTATCTGTTTGTCCATTTTTTTGTTGTAAAAAGCATATAGAAGCGAACAGTCGATCAATGGTTTTGTTGCAAAAAGATTGTTTTGTTAAAATAGCGGTGTGTTTTGATAGAAGACGATATTCCCCGTGCATCTTTAGAGGGGAGAAGCCCGCCAGAACTCAACAACAATGCCTTGAAGTTTTGGCTTAAATGCGGGGAGATAACTGTAAAGGGTGAAACAAAGGCTCAGCTGTTAAAAAGGCAAGTTAAAATGTGCGATGAAGAAATATTAGTAGCACTCCTAAGCTTACTCTGTTAAGCGAGTTTAATAGTGAGTTGAGAATAATTAAAAAACTGACATTTGAGTAACATGCGGTCGAAAATCAATTCGTTATTTTCTGCAGGGTTAATCAGTATATCAAAACTGGTTTAAAAGACATCATAGTCGATCCAGATCCCGAATTAATATACACGAAGAGAAAAATTGCCAAAAAACATACAAATAGCAGCAAAGAGAGTGTACCTGACACTTGTAAAAACAGCACTGCTTCTCAGCATCAAGGGTAGGTAAAGGTTAATTACCCAACGAGCAGATGAGGGATCTCACTGACTAAAATGTCTTTTTTCCTCCCGTGCCAAGATGGATAAATAAGTTGCACACACAAGAAAGAGTTTGGGCTGTGCTGGTAAGAAATCCTTTCCAACCGGGCTCATGCCACCACGCTTTGTGAGTTGGACGTGAAAAAAGGATGGGGTAAGGGGGGGGGGGGGAGGGAAAGCGAAAAGCGCGGAGGCTAATGGAGGAGAGCGTGAAAGGAAGCGACATGCCACGGCTGCTGATATCCGAAGGATTCTAACGCGAACTGGGCCGAAATGATATGCAGAGCTCTTATTTATACTCCCGCTGTGAGGGACTGGCGCAAATAGCATACTATTCGCGGCAGTCCCTTTCACGCTCGCTAATAAGAGATGGAGATATGCTCCCGCACTAAGACGTTTAATACGGCGTAAAGATCCTAGAAGTCTGCCAATACTTAAACATCACACACATCAGGTCCCACACTTAAACTAGAAAATCCCAACCAGCCAAAGCTCAACCTAAGACGAAGCGCTAGCGGGAAAGGCGACAGCAAAATGGACGAGGCTGTTCAAGTCAGTGTAAGAATCTTCAAGGGTCTGGGTAGAAGGAACGTGACAAGACAATAACTCTGAAGGTCCTCCGGGACGTAAAACTTGCGCAACTTTCAAATAGTGAGACGCTGTAGGACCGTGGCGCCAACCAACGTGTTCCATAATGTCTGCAAGCTGACTACCCGAAAGGGCTAGAGTGATGGCTAAGCCGGCTCTAAAGCTGTGCAAAGTTTCTCCGTTGTAAATTTTTGCCTCCTGTAGATAGCAACGGAGTCGCGACTGCAAAGTGGAGTTAGCAATTTGCTTATTTTGGATCTTCCCTGCAGAGCTGAGAGGGCGAAACAAGTAGCCAGCCAATAGATCCACAGAAAGCGCGGAGGAGATGGCTCTATGGCCTTAACAGGACAAAGAGACAAATCGGAATGGCGACGAATGCCGAAAAGATTGGCGGAGCCATCCCCGAGGGTTTTACCCCAGACGTGATTGAACAGGAGTCCATCGTTTCGCGGAAACCGCATTATTTCTTGGGTCTTAACCAGAGTAAGATCATTTGCTCAATCCCCGCTGAAAAAGAGCGCTTTAAACAAAGCAGCGTCTCTAGCATAGACAAATAGCTGGGAAGCAGTAATGCCAGGAACTAACATTTTTTCCTGGATAAGACGGGACAGCTGAACGATTTTGACGAGGAAGAGTGGTGTCGCCTGCTTAGGGGTAACAGCAGCTTGCAACTGCTCAGACGTGAAGGTCTTAAAGTAGGCTTTGACTTCCGCCGAAGCTGCAGGGTTTCCTAAGCCCAGAGCGGTGTTCCAATCCCCTTCCCTCCCTGCTTCTTTAAAAATGGCCCTGAGCTTTCCAATGTAGGAATCGACGGTAGCATAACAAAGGCGAACAGGGCAACCACAGCTATGCAGCTGATGCTTTCCTAGGTATGGACAAGCGGTAACACGGGGTTGTGTTTTCCCTCGGGAATCTTTCCAAGCAAGAAATCGACAAACATCTTTAGGGGTAGCGGAAAACAGGGTCTTATTCCCCGGCAGAGAACCCCGGCGGAGAACTCCTTCTTCAAGGAGTTTTTTCGTTTGGCGTAAGCGGAGGACAAAGCAATGCCTTGCAATTGGTCGAGACGGTTATCTATTGCAGAAATATCCGGGGCAACCGAAAGAGGCTGGGAAGCGGAGAGGGCAGGTCTCTTGAATCCGCACATCTGGCAAAATCGGAAATCCTGATCATTCGGATATTTGCATTCTGGACATTGGACAGCAGGAACAAAAATGCGGGCAGCTGGGGGAAGGCCCTATAGAAAAATAGAGCAGGAAAGAATTAATAAAAGTTTAAGGAAAATTACGGCCAGAAAACAAGAGACGAAACAAAGATGCCAAATAATTTTATTAACAAATAACAGCTAAGAAAACAGGCAAAGCATGAAAGAAAGAAGACGGAAAAATCCGATTCTCAAAGTTCTAACGATCTGAAACGTCTGAAGACTTCTTTACACAGGGTCGATACGAAACGCCCATAAATCCCAAGGTAGAGGCCAGAAATCTCGATAGCCACTCTTGGAGGGTGGGTGCAAAACACCCACCTTGCCCTCACGTGCAAGAACCAGACTAGATGGAGAACAATGTGGGAGAAGAGCCCACCAAAAACGACGAGGCCGAACATCCGGAACCACTATGGTAAACGAGACGCGAAAGCAGGACGCGAAGCGGAGAACATTGGGGATGAGGCACATGGGCGGAAAAACGTACGGATAGGAGAACAGTTGAGGAGGGTGAATGTCGGGCAATTGGATAAACACGTTAACACCAGAGCAACCAGGGGTAGGGTGTGGAGAAAAGAATGGCAGCATTACACCAGTCGAGGAGCGCATGACATTGGACGGAAGAGCCATGAGATCAACTGAATGACCATTTGGACCACCAAACGCGTCTTGCAGTCGCTTCCAACAACTGACAGACAGACGGGAATCCGCGAAGCCAAATAAAAACTTTGGCTTTGGCCCAAGCAAACCCGAAGCTTGCAAGGCGAAATGCGCAACACAAAATCGATTGTAAAGTACAAACAAAGCATAAAAGCGAACAACTTTATAAGGGAGGGAGGAAACAGCACAGCACAAACCCGGAGTTTGCGAGGCGAAGCACACTGACAAAACAAATGAAACGTGTGCAAAAGGGAAGGGAACCAAGATAGAAGCACTGCACAAACCCGGAGTTTGCGAGGCGAAGCACACTGACAAAACAAATAAACGTGTGCAAAAGGGGAAGGGAACCGAAGATAGAAGCACTGCACAAACCCGGTGTTTGCGAGGCGAAGCACACCGACAAAACAAATAAACGTGTGCAAAAGGGGAAGGGAACCAAGATAGAAGCACTGCACAAACCCGGTGTTTGCAAGGCGAAGTACACACAACATAAACTTGACAGCCAATTGGCCCAAGCAAAAACATAAGCGTACAAACTAAAAGAAAAACGAGCGGACGGTACTACCGAAAATGGTACTAACATAAACGTGGAAGACTATAAAGCGGCCACATGGAATGAAAGAGGAGAGGGAAACGCCAAAGGGCGAAGACCAGCCGGGGAAAAACTAAAGCAGTCGGACGAGCAAACGTACCTGCAAAGGCGCTGGATTTTGCTGAGGATTCGCAACATCAACTGGAGCAACTGGAGGCACTTGAACAAGGGCTTGGGCGGCGGGAACCGCAGCTTCAAGAGGATCTTGCGCGTCAGCCATAACTGCATAAAACGGTAATGTTGCAAGAAGATTCTAACACGAACTGGGCCGAAATGATATGCAGAGCTCTGATTTATACTCCCGCTGTAAGGGACTGGCGCGAATATCTTAAAGAAATAGAAAGCTACAAAGATTGGGAATTTTCTGGGCAAATTTTGCTGGAAAGTGATCGGTTTTGCAATCAAGAGACGTTTTTAGGGTTTGCTGCTTGCCCTTGCTTTCAGAGTTCCTTGACCTCTGGGCGTGCGTTGCTGATTCAAGATGTTTTTCAATTGATGACTTTCTTGTGATGTCTAATACAACATGTAAAGCAGAACAAAAGACCATCGTCTTCATGTAGAGTTCCTTTTGGATAACTCCGCAAACGATCTCTTGCAGTTGTTTGCACAGCAGTGAGGGCGTCCTTCAGCTTAGTTAAAAACGTTTCCATAATTTGCAAAGTTTGCAAGCTGCAGCATACGGTAAACAGTAGCGAGATACCAAAAACCTACGTACAGAAAGCAAATATGGTACGTTTGATTCTCGCTCTTCTAAAACACAATATACAGTTGTGCAACTCGTTTGAACTATCGTACTTGCCAAGAAAGGAACATTGAAGTTTGCTATTTGTTTGACCACGAGGTTCTTTTTAACAGAGACCATCATTTGCTCTTTCAACAAGAATGGGCTCGTGAAATGCGCCAATGGCAACGCTTTTTACATTGTGGCCAGTGCCCAGTTCTTCGCAACATTAATCTAGTTTTGGGAGGTTGTTTACTCGTGGCAGTGACGAAATTTCAAGATAAATTTGCAAGTTTACGGCAAGCAAACAGACTCAATAGCCAAGATAAGCTCCAAATATGTTGTACCAACATGTATTTGGCAAGATTTCTAGCGAATTTTGCGTATTTCATTTGTTTTTGTGAATTTCACAGGATTTACCTGAATTACGCGGCTCTGTGAACGAGCGAAATATCTGAAGCCCTGAATTCTGGGATGTTCTCCAGACGCAAAAGTAATAGATCGCAATTGTGAAGATCCCTCTGGACTACTTCAAGTAAAGTGTGCCCTGAAAGAAAGTTCCAAGTGAACCCTCGAGAAAAAAATCAAGTTCCTTTGTGAGAGGGTTGGAGACATGTGCAAACTTTGTGTGACTTTGTCGTCTACACAAAGAAAGGAATTACATGTATCAATGTCTATTGAAACAATCACCTTTGAAAGAGCTTACTGGGTTGAGCTTCAAGAGAAGCCTTGCCAATATTATTTTACACATTTCATTAAGTATGCTGCAGCTGAATTTGCACCACCATGTACAGAAGCAGTGGTGGTTTGTCATTCCACCACAGTATCACAATCAAACATTTAAAGCATGTTATCTTACAATGACTTGATTAATTTTGCCACCAATCGAAATATCCTATTAGTAAGTGGTACATGTACCTGCCGTTCAATAGATGATTATACTTGATAAAAGGACATGGCAGAATACAAAGAGCTTCTATAGACCGAGGACTAACAGCAGACTATTCATATCTAGGTAACGCAATGTCCTGTAATGCTATAACACTGTATCACCTCCCCACGGAGATGTGTTGTCACGCAACGATTCTTAAGAAAAAAAAACTAGAACAAATTAATGGTGTTCCTGTGAGACTCCTTTAGCCTAAGAAAAACTACAGGACTTGTGTGATGGATTGCATAAGTTTACCGAATGTTCAATCAGATCTGTTTGATCAGCCTCTGAGGCGGTTTTGAAGTGCGCTTTGTTCCACGCAGCCCAGGACTAGCAGGAGTAGGAAGTACGTGCCTCTCCCAGTCCTGCATTTTCTGGAGGAAGCGCGCTTGATTGAGCTTGCATTTCAGGTTGTGGAGAGTTGTTTTCAACCGAGCTTGCTTGTGCAGCTTCCTCAACTGGTGTGGAGCGTGGTTGTGTTGACTTAGAGTTAGGGTTGTTCTGTAGCACATCATCTACATGTCTTCTCTAAATTCGTCCCATCGTCCAACTGGACCTCGTACGAGTGAGGTGAACTATGCTGCAGTAGGTTCCAGGTTGCCACTTTTGACCAGACAAGTGGTTGCGTGCAAGGACAGTTTCACCTACGGCCATTTCTCGGAACTTGGCGTGCTTGTCGTGGTGAAATTTCATCTTGCCTTGTTGAGAGGCAACACGACCTGTGAGGTCAGGTCTCACAAGGGCAAGCCATGTTCGCAGCTCTTGCTGTAGGAACAACTTGGCAGGAGATGACCCTGTGGTGGCATGTGGAGTGCTTCAGTACAACAGCAGAAAGCTCTGAATTCGATGTTGGAGGGAACATGATAGATCTGCTGCTGACAACTCCAGAGAGTACGTGAAAGTTTGGACAAATCTTTCTGTGAGACCATTGGAGGACGGATGGTACGGCGAAACCAAAACTCGCTGGATGCCATTTACATGTAGTTGCAGGAATTCATCACACTCTGCGGACTGAAATGGAGGTAATGCCCATACCCTGCAATGATATTGCGCAATGTATTAACGATACTCTCAGCAGTGGTGGTCGTCATGGGACCGTAGTGGTTAGACTTATGTGTGGCAAAATCCACATGTATGCGCTGCCAAGGAGCTGTGGGCCACAACCAAGGGAGCAAAGGGGCGGCTGGAGGAGCCTTTCTAGTTTTAATATACTACTGGCATCTGCACGCTGTCTCCTCAATGTCGCCATCCATTCCTGGCCACCACACATGACTGCGTGCCATGACTGGGCACCAAACATGGATCAAACACGATCGAATTCGGGAAATATTTTCTTTTTGCCGACCGCACAAAAAAATAGTCCGCCAGCGCTTCCCTTCCCTTCTCTGTTTTCTTATTCGTCTCATCTCGTTGTACATACGCAGTAGCGATTAGCTAGGAAACTAGCTAAAATTACGAGCATGCGCAAACAATTGTCCCTGGACCCTCTCTCTGCGAGAGCGGAGCGTTGCGTGACAGAGAGAGGGGCCAGAACTGGACTATTCCTCCTTCATGAATTAAAACTACAACATGATGTCAGAAGTGGGATTATACTGTTAGTGCTTTCACTGAAACAAACTCCGAAACCAGGTCGGGTTTTTTGTCCTCGTTCGACCCGTTAAACACCACATTTCCTTCACCACAGGAAGACAACATGGCGGAACTCGCCGAGCTGCTAACTCCACGCATGGATTGGTCTTCCACCGACGCGCCGCAAGCCCTCAAAAACTTCAAGAACCTATGCGAGCTATACTTCTCCGGTCCGCCAAAGGACAAAAGCGAGGAAGAGCAAGTGAGTTACTTTCTGATTTGGTCCGGTGAAGAACGCATCGAGCTGGTGTCCACGTGGACGCTAACAGCTGATGACAAGAAGAAACTCAGCACATATTGGGAAAAGTTCCAAGAGTACGTGGCGCCGCGAAGCAACTTCAGACTAGCACGCTACAAACTCCGCACCCTTAAACAGGAACCTGGTGAATCTGAAGATTCATTCCTAAAAAAAGTCTGTATCCTCGTAACTGAATGCAAGTACACGGATCCTGACGAACACATTACTGATGCCCTGATTTTCGGGTCGAACAACCCGCGCGTCCAGACAAAGCTTCTTGACTAGGACTCGGGCGCAAGAGGCGATCAGCAACCAATTACAAGACATCAGAGGTAGCCAAACTACCATGATTGATGCCCTGAAACAACATGGTCGAAACCCAAGGCACAGGGATCCGAACACGAACAATCTACCAGCACAGGGCACCCAAGACGCCAAATGCGGCAATCGTGGCACATTGCACAACCCACCAAGAAGATCATGTCCAGCATATGGGACAAGGTGTGAAAGCTGTGGCGAGCTTGGCCACTGGAAGTCTGTTTGTCGTTCCCGCCCAAGAACAAGACCTGGCCAAGTGCAACGCAAGGACAGCCAATACAAGCAGCAACAGGGGATACACGCTGTAGACACCACTGACCCTGACACCGAATTCCCAACAACATCGAGCAGCACTTCGCACATGGAAGACAAATCACAGCTGTACTTCCACTCCCTGTACATAGACAGCATCTCCAAAACAGACACTCAAGCCCTGATACAGATAGGAGTGGATGTGGGTCAAAGCACGACGCCTGTACTGTGCAAGATTGACACGGGAGCTGAAGGAAATGTCATTCCTGTAAACACATACAAACAGCTGCATCCCCAGTCTGCATGCAGACCAGATGGCTTCTTCGGACTTCTTCTCTGGCCTCTTCGGACACAACCACCACAGCCTTTGGTGGTCATATTATACAGCACTATGGCACTTGCAAGCTTCGCTTATCACATGGCGGTCACTCTAAACCACATCCATTCCACGTCGTGAACACGGCCGGACCGACCATCCTGGGGCTACCCACCTGCCGGGATTTGAAACTCGTCACTCTTAACTACAGTCTGACCACTGCTAAACAAGACCCCCTCAGCAGCACAGAGGCAAAAAAGGAGCTTCTTTGCTGGTATAAGGACTTCTTTGAGGGCATCGCCTGTTCCAAAGGAGAGTTTCATTCAGCCCCCACGGCGAGTACCTGAAGCACTGCGTGAGCCAATCAAAAAGGAGCTAGACGCACTGGTACAGCAAGGTATCATAACCAAAGTAGATGAACCTACTGACTGGGTTAACTCGTTGGTCTGTGTTACCAAGAGCAATGGCACACTCCAACTGTGTCTCGACCCAAAAGAACTCAATCGTGTCATCAAACGGCCACACCACTGCACTCCGACACTGGAAGACATCCTGCCGAAGTTGAGTGACGCAAAATACTTCTCCATTGCTGACGCCCGCAGTGGATACTGGAATATCAAACTTGACCATGAAAGTTCACTGTGCACCACTTTTAATTCACCACACGGCAGATACCAATTCTTGAGGCTTCCCTTTGGCCTAATCTGCGCCCAGGACATCTTCCAAAATCAAGCAAGTAGTCACATCTGCCAATTTGCTTAAACACTTTGACAGCACAAAGCCAGTCACCATCCAAGTAGACGCCTCCACACGTGGCCTTGGTGTAACGCTCTTTCAGGATCAAGGTCCTATCGAGTATAGAAGCAAACTTCTCACTGAGACAGAAACACGCTATTCTAACATTGAAAGAGAAATGCTCGCTGTCGTACCTGGCCTGGAGAAATTTCAGTACTTTGCTTATGGCCAACATGTCACTGTTGAAACAGACCACAAGCCATTAGAATCGATCTTCAAGAAACACATCTCATCTGCCCCAACGCGCATCGCAAGAATGATGCTTAGGATCCAGAAATATGATGTGGAAATAAAGTATGTCCCAGGAAAGGACATTCCAGTAGCCGACGCGTTATCTCGAGTCAGCCCATGCCCAGGCGACACCATAGACGGGCTGGACGTGTCAGTCCATGGATTACATCTCCACCTGAATGCCACCCCAACAAGGATCAATCAAATTAGAGAGAGGAAACAGCTAAGGATGAAGTTCTTCTCTCACTACGCGCAGTCATCACACAAGGCTGGCCTGATACAAGATGAGAATGTCCACCGCACTTACATGTGTATTGGAATTACTGCGATGAATTAACTGTCACTGATGGCATTATTCAAAAGGGCACACGAATCCTCGTCCCTAAAAGTCTGCACGCTGACGTGTTGCAACAGTTACACTATGCACACCAAGGCGCAGAAAAATGCAAACTCCGTGCCAAAGGATCAGTATTCTGGGCCAACATAAATCAGGACACTGAAGAGATGGTCACACGCTGTGCCCCCTGCTAACACAATCAGAACATGAATGTGAAGGAGCCCCTCATGCCCCACGATGTTCCTCAGAAGCCATGGCACACACTAGGATCTGACCTGTTCTTCTGGAACAACTCACCCTACTTACTAGTGTCTGACTACTACAGCAAATTCCCTCTGGCGAGGAAGTTGAGCGATATCCGATCGGACACGACATTCGCCAACTTGAAATCCATATTTGAGGAGCACGGCATCCCAAGCAAACTCATCACTGGCAACGACACTCAGTTTACCTCTACGTTGTTCCAAAAGTTCAGCAATGCATATGGCTTCGTACATGTCACGACCAGTCCCTACTTTTCACAGGCCAATGGCTTCATCGAGAGAACTCTGCAAACAGTGAAAGGGCTCCTACAGAAATACAAGAAATCTGGTTCAGATCCTCACCTCGCCATGTTGTGTCTGCATAGCACCCCTCTTGACCACAATATTCCGTCACCAGCAGTGCTCTTGAACTCAAGAGTGTACCAAACCAACTTACCGGCAATCTCTAAACCAAGCGTATCCCTGCCTGCTGATGGTGGTATCAACGCAAAGCTTCAAACAAGACAAGAGAAACAAAAGTCACAGTATGACAAAACTTCCAAGCACCTCCCTGTGATTCGTCCTGATGACCCAGTGCACTTCCTCAACCCGCATAGCCACAAATGGGAACCTGGCATTGTCAAGTGTCACGCGGAGACTCCCCACTCATACGTCGTTGACATGGCAGATGGCAGCATCCGCAGACGTAACCGCAGCCACATTCGCCCTACAGGAGAAAACATCAACCCTCCGCCGATCTTCTAGGGTGATTAAACCACCCGACAAGCTGAACTTATGAACTGAATCTCTGATTGAACTGATTTTGTTAAATTCGTTTTATTAACTAAGTTACTGTTGCAGCTACTAGCTATAGTGAAAGACATTTTGTGACGTTTATTGAACAGTGGACATGGCATATTCCAACATGTTACATTAGGTTCCAGTTTCTAGGCATCACTCACTGTGCTTGTTCAGAAAGAGGAGGATGTCATAGTTCGTTATGTAATACACTTCTTGTACGTGCATGTGCAGACAGTGCTTCACTCTCAGCACGCTCGGCTATCAATAAAACGTATTGTTGTGCCATAGCTATTCCTCCTTCGTGAATAAAAACTACAACAGTTTACTCGTCACTAAGAGCATTAGGTAATACTGCTTGGATATTTTCAGTTTTCCTATCATTACGTGAAGCCACACTACAGTACAGTGTATTTGCCTGACATTTGTTAACCGAGTTATAAAACTGGTTAAGATTTAGCCTGCACCAAATCTTCGCAGGCTAGGTTGGTGGGAAAACACAAGGCAGGGGGTTGGGATGGGGATAGTGAGGAGAATGGTTTTGGCGGGGCTCAGAAGGTAACGTTAATAATGTAGCGTGGCTTAACCTTAATTGTTCGTCTTTCCAGCGATCTTGTGTATACATGTATTAAATCGGTCATTTAGGGTTGAAGTATTCCAGCTTGCTGGGATTAAGTATTCTGGCATGCTGGGTTTAAGTATTCCGGTGTTCTGGGTTTAAGTATTCCGGTGTACCGGGTTTAAGTATTCCGGTGTTCTGGGTTTAAGTATTCTGGCGTTCCGGGTTTAAGTATTCCACTGTCCTGGGTTTAAGGATGGTGTCTTCTTTTGTTACCACGCATACGTACTGCTCATCTTGGGATATTCAGGTTTCTTAAGGAATTTGTCTACTAATACAACAATATTTTTGCGCGGTCTATGACTACGTGGGAAAAGCAGATCTTAGCAAGGGCTATTAGAATCCAAAAAGAAAATTGGGGGTAACCACGCATTTTTCAGAGATAGTTGAGCTTAAATTTGGAAAGAAATTGCCATACATCCTTAAGTTTGTATTTTAAACGCTTTTTTAGTATTAGGGTTGCTTAATTATCTCCAAAAAGAGCGAGGTTACCCACATTTTTCTTTTTGGATTCCAATAACCCTTGCTAAGATCTACTTTTCCCCCATAGTCATAAGCTTTGCAAAAATCATCTCTATCAGGAGGCACCATCCTTAAGTATTCTGGCGTTGCGGCGTTCCAGGTTTAAGTACATGCCATGATGTTCAACAACTGTGGGCAAGCATGAGTAACAAGTATCCTACTATGAGGCTAACTCTGTGTGAAGGAATGACATCAGCTGTAAAAATTTACAACGACCTTATCTAGAGTTCTCCCTTTTTCTTTGATGAAGCCAATATCGCCTTATACACCTAATTGAAAAAACACTGTCGGGTAAAACGCATAAACTACTGTATCAACTGTACAACCCAATGGTTTTCTGGGAAGTGGATGAACCTCAGCCTTGATTCTCATGCCAAGCCATTAGATTCTCTAATGGCACAGAAAAAATAAAACTGATAGATGTACTCCAAAAACTCTCCACGAATTAAAAAAATACATTGAATATCAATAAACGGAACAGAGTAACAAGCTTGCCGCGCTGTTTTCCCAGAATTCCATTATGTCACATTGTTGATGGTTTATACTATTTACCACAGAACGTTTTTTCAATCAGGTGCAGTATAAACAAAGCTCCTACAGACACTACACGGTGAACCAATAATTTTACGCCTTCTATATAGCTTCTTCGATATCTAATAATAATTATAATAATTCCTCGCGAAGCGAGGATTATAAATTTGTCGCGTGGGGTTCGCGCGAGGATCGCTAAGGGCGGTCAAATCTCGATCTGCCCGTATATATTTCGATGGTGTCCGCACAGTTGCCTAGCAACAAAACCAAATCGCGACCGCTGACAATTGTGCACTGTCATGTTTCTTCGGCGTGTTTCTTCATTTCTTGCTTGCTTCGCTGCGTTTATTTGGGTGCTGTTATGTTTATTCATCGTCTGTGAACAAGCAAGCAACGCCTGATGAAGGCGAAAGAGTCGACGACAAGAGAGCACGTGTATAGAACATCGTTTTCCGATAATAGCCAAGCGAAGACCAAAGCCATCAGCAGGACACAAACAGGAGACTGGAATATCACAGGCGAGAAATCTTGGAACATACATAACATAGCTTAAATTTAGCTTGATAGCACAGCGCTGCGACAAAACGAAATTCCCCAACAACGGGAGAATCGATACGGTTTACGGTCATTTCGTTCCATGGTCATTTCGTTCCAAGTCATTTCGTTCCAAAGTAAGGTCAGTTCGTTCCACAAAATAGTCAGTTCGTTCCACGAGAAAGTTAGATCGTTCCACGAGATAGTTAGATCGTTCCACTTTTAAAAGTTACGGGTAATGCCAAGAAAACCTGCTTACTCGATGAAAGTGTAAATAAAAACGTTTCTCTCAGTGTTATTTGAACGAGTTCACATAATAATATTGAGATGCGTTACCGTGCTCCAGGACTATATTCCGGTCTGTCAGGACGTCAAAAAGTGTTCCAAATCTTTTGCTTTCCTTAAGAAAAGACACCTTAACTGAAAATCCAAGATTTTATCATTTGAATTTATCGAAAACTACGTAGGCTGTTTATAGTGCATGAGCCAGAGGGGGTGAATGGTACCACTTGGGGGAACGAAGAGTGACATACATTTTTGGAAAGCTCTTTACCCTTAATAAAAGAATATATGTGATAGCATTTGCCAAAGTGTCATCTTCCACGATTTTTCAAGGGGGTGGGGTGAGTAAAATTTTTGGTCCTATCCTGCACTTCCAGTTAATCATAAACTTTACTGGCCTACTCATCTAGGGTGTGGGGATTTATCTTCTGCAAAAGCTCGCATTGCTCGCAATCGTTCCGTGCTTGGCATCGGTTACATGTATTTGCTTGTCCTTCTGATTGGTTCATTGTGTTGTTGGAAAAGAAAACCGCTCTAACACGTGACAGTAACTTCTTGACTGACTCAAAGGAAAGTATTAAAAAGAAACTTCACATTTCATGATGAAACTTAGTCCTATTTCCATTTTTCAGAGCAATTCAAATTAGCAGGAGCAGACGTGATTTATCCAACTAAATAGCAAAATTCGACCTATTGGCGGCGATAGGCCACTTTGTTTAGTTCGAATGAAATCTAGGGGACTGGGTACTAGTTATCAAGGATGCAAAAAGTGAAATTTTCTTGTCACAGTAGACATTTTTTCAGCTTTAAAGTATCGTGATAATGATCTCTAGCAAGTAGGAAAAGATTAAAACATAAAACAGTGTAATATTATCGAATAAGAAAGCGCTAGAAAGAAAAGAATGCGTTTTGGACTATTAAAGCTCATGTGACCAGTCATGCGATTACACCCTGTCCAAAAGTATTGATTAAAATGGCGTACTAGTTGACTGGACTTCACTTTTGACTTGTTTATTAAGTCGTTTCCCCAGTTCCGTACAATAAAGTAAATAAATTATGCTGGGAATGCCATGTATAATTCTCACTTTGGAAAATGGCCCAAGGAGGGAGGGGTAAGAAAAGGTGTCATTTTCCCCCTGAAAGTGACATAATTGGCAATGCTATCACCCAAAAATGTAAACTAGGGATGTTGACCTACATCACCATGGACATTAGCCTTTGTCCCTCTGAGTGGTATCAATCAGAGGTCAGTGTTACACAGCTGTTCTATTCCCCATCAATCTCGCGTGTGGAGGTTTTCGTCACTTGGCTGATCTTCTACCCAGTATCCAACGGATGAGCTAACTTTAACGTAGAATTTCACTATGTTTAAGTTTATTTCTACTTTAATACCTTGTGGAACAATCTAACTATCTCGTGGAACGATCTAACTATCTTGTGGAACGAATTGACTATTTTGTGGAACGAACTGACTATACTGTGGAACGAAGTGACTTGGAACGAAATGACCATGGAACGAAATGACCGGATACCGTACAAGGTCTTCGAATATTATAACTCAGTCACACCAATTGAATAATACCGGTAAGAATGAACTCAGTGCTACAAACTCTTCGAGAAAATGTGTGCTGAAACTGATCAGGACCGGTGACACCAACAAGAAGTGCTTCGACAAAATGATTTTGTTATAGAAGCAACAAGAGGCGGGAAAAAACACACGATCATCAAAATACTTTTGCTAGAAATATACCTTTCCAACTGATGGTGACTGAACAGGTTGGCTCAAAATTATTTCCTCTCTCTACCATTATCTTTACTCTTGATGTACCAGTAATTATTATTAACGTATAATTACTTTTCCAAGTATGACCAAAATTACAGATTACACAAGAGAAATGAAATTATTCACGAAATAGGTTTCAGTTGCCCAAACAACTTGCATATTTGTGTATGAGCAGTAAAAAGAATTTAAATTTTAAGTTTAGGACGTTCCCGAAAAAATATTTGAAAGAAATAATTCATATTGGATCAGAAGGAATTTATAAAAGTTTATGTTTTCCGTTATGGATATAATTTGACCCTGTTAATAGTAAAAAAAATAATATTCAGATGGATCAGAAAGGACAATTTCTGTTCACAATTTGGTTTGGAAATGCACTTTCAAGTATTGCTCTGCCTGACAATTACCACTTTAAAGTGTGTAGCGGGGATAGGTACATACCTGCATGTATTTGATGTGAAACAAACATTACTGCTTAAAATTAATTATTGATAATAATTTCATGCTACATAGTGACCAGCATCACAGCTCTCCTCGCAGTGCACAAACAAGCACCAAATTCATGCCAATTGAGATCCTGATCACCTTCAACATGATTTGTCTATGTGAAAGTTTGTCTTACTTCTGAAGGTTTCACATGCTATAATCTACACTCACCCTTTCCCTTAATTAGCTACTCTTGCTTTTCACACCAATTGACCTCCCTAAGCCCCAATGTAAACCTGCAATTCTCCTTACTGGTCTTCATACATTTCTTGTAGTACTAGTGCAGAGAACTTCTTTCTACTGACATTAACACTATTCATGTTTGGAGATCACTTCCTTAATTCTGATGACCTAATTAAAGCATTGTTATTGTAGGGAGATGCTGGTCACTGGGGCTTCAAGGGTTAATGTATTATATTATTGTGACAATTATCTAATCCAATTTCTATAGTATGTTGGGGAATGAATAAACATGCTACAACATCAATATGAAACTCTGTGCTTTGCTTGCCATTATTCTGTATTATTCTCATTTCAATTTTTGGGTAAAAATGGATAATTTTTTTAATGCACCACATCACTCTTCAGCAGTAAGAGACCCCTGCTACAGTATCTCAAACAGTCAAGGGAAATAACGAATTGTTTTAGCTATTGACACTTGTCAATACCCAGCAAATAGAACAAAAACTGTACAACAGAATCCAAAGGAAATGGCTGGGTTAGTGTTGGAGATAAGAAGTTCCAACTGGAATTTGAACTGCACTTCTGATAACCTACTCTCACCCAACCAAAATAAACAGAAACACCACACATATTGTCTTGGACAACAGGTCCACAGCAATACTATACGTCCTCTCTAGAGAGCAATTTACCTTATGTCAGAATGAAGAGAGTTAGGGGGGGAGGGGCTGAACATATTTTCGTATACATGACAGAGGATTGGATGCAAGTTACATGGAAGTGACTGGGAACCAGAATGTCAATCTTAACTCCCAATTGGGGACCATTGTGGCCACCCATCCACACTTCCAGTTAAAGCAAAATTCTATCCCCTCCCCACCCCCATCACTCACGTATTTCTAGTAATTTATTAACTTGCCATAGCGCCTTAACACAGGAATGATCAAAAGCGCTTTACATTCACAACATACTAGTAAAAGTTAATAAAACGAATCTATGATAAATAACACCGTTTGTCTTAACAGAAGTGCAGGTAATCTAGCAAAGTTTCATGCAGTTCGACCACACTTTGATCGTTAGCAGCAGGACTAGTACACCTATTTACTTTAGGTTGGTGTGCCTTTTTCTCACCAAATAAGACAAGTCGTAATTTAGCTTACGTGTCTCAGGCATCGTCGACAAGTTAACATGTCATGAAAGCTTCAGGACATTTGAAAAGTTTCCACGGCGCAACCCGGCAAATAATCCGCCCAAACTACTTTAAGATTATGTAAACAAACCTTGCCGTGGCATCAAGAAAGCTCTCCCCTGGAGCTGTCGTATCAAGGCTCAGCAAATTTCCAATGAAAGGCAAACTTGTCAGATGAGGTCCCGGGGGCATGTTTCTAAACTGATACAGTTCAATCAACTGATTGAGAATCACTAAGAAAACGAAAGCAAGAAAGATATTTCCAAATGTGAAATACTCGGCCAAAAACAGCAGCTCCATCTCGGAATCCCGTGCATGGAAGGGCAACACAAACAACCTCGCTTCCAAGATTTGGGCTGCTGAGGAACTGGTTCTGATGTCCTACCCGAGGGACCGAGGCCCGCGCAAATACAAAGATGGCGCCATTGAAAGCTGTGGTAAATTTAGTAGCACGTTACTATTTATGTTATGTTTGAAAGCCTATATCAGCTCCTGTAAACTACGTTTTCCATGGAAGGTGACCTGGAGACCTGAAACGTTGAAGTCCCAAGCCAACAAAGTACGGATGAAGTAAAAAGCCCGTTTAAATCTTGTTATGTTTTCGGTGAGTTTTAAATATAAAGGAACTTAGCTGTTGAGATTGAAGCTGTTAAGCCCTGGCTAAACGATCAAACATTTTGGTCCAACATGGTTTTGGAAGAACATGTTTTATTGTTTAGCCGCTTCTCTCAACTTTGCATTTAAATGGTTTTCCATTGGCCGATGTTCGGTCAAACATTGTTCCAGACCTGCCAACCTCCAAAACGTGCAAATCTGGAGACCTTGCAAAAAAGCCCAGTAAAACCTGGAGATTGGGACCTCAAACCTGGAGATTCCAAAATATGTGTAAATGAAAATAAAAATGGTAGATTTCTTGTTTCAAGGTATTCTTTACCTTATTTGTGCTACCTATTGTATTCTTTTGCGGCATTTTTTGAAGTCAGTTTCTGTTTCGCTGTCGACGCGAGGCGCCAGTTTGAGTTAACTATTCACAGCTCTAGCTTCCCCAGACACCTAAGCACACCTATATTGACCTATGGTTTCACGAGAATGAGGTCGGAATTGTATCCAGCTTTCCCTCAAACATTAGATGTGACAAATTTGGCCATTTTCAACACGGTTTTTCAATATTGCTTCATACTACCTGAATTGTTTGGCAATTTCAAGATTTTCTGATTCACCGTGAGATTTGGAGGCCAAATCGTGAGACCGTGAGTTGATACCCAAAACCGTGAGTCTCACGGTGAAACCGTGAGAGTTGGCAGGTCTGTTGTTGGCCCGTTCAGCCACCGAGCGTTTTGTGTGACTAACACGATGTTGGACGAAAAATGTTTGATCATTTAGCTGGGGCTTTAGAGGATTCGGGGGTGGCAGATACCAGTGAGCTAGCAGCGTGCAAGAGCAGTTGAGAGGATTGGGTGCTAGTCTGCGGACGTCCTAGCAGTTTAACACTTGCAAATTGGAATATGACGTGCAAGTTAGAAAATGTGAGTTGTCCATTTTGGGAAATGGCTGGCTGTTTCTGGAGCTGACCAGCAGCCATACCCAGAAATGAATAACCATCTCTGGCATTAAAAACTTCACTCTTTCTGAAAATGGTCAGCCCAAGCTAAGAAGGGGGGGGGTTGATTTAGTTCTGTCGCTGAGCGATACCTAAGCAAGCTTACGTCGTATCACAATATAATCTGAATCAAGCCAAATCGATCACCATATCTGCTCGATTTGATTTAGTAATTGGGGAAATAAATGCGTCATTAGTGGTTTTTTACCTAGCTATGCAGAAATATTTTGCCCGGATAACGTTGTTTATGTTGATATGTTGTTTAATGGTTGGATTTGAGTACCTATATATTTCGATCCCGCATACAACTTTTATGAATGGCTTACTGCATACATGTATTTCATTAGATGACCGAAAAACGTCAAATTTAATCGTTCGATTTTTGTCTGATTTCGTTCGATTGAGTTCGATGACAAATTAGTTTGGTTTTATTTGATGTGATATCCCGGGCAGCTAGTATAGCCGATATATACTCTGCATTGCACAGATCACATAGATAAGTGTACGCCACGCATTGCTGACGCATTGTTGTAAGCGTGTTTAAACAAATAGTTTTGCGTGGATAGAGTCCATTATTTGCATGTTCAGGCTTGGTTTCTTCTTCTTTATGAACATCTCATAAATTAAGCAGGTCTAGTTTTCTGTTGCATTTCTTGAGGACGGGAAAGTTACTGGTGAGGTCGCCGATGGTTTTAATGCCGTGGTCGTTCTTTAGGTGCTTCCCAATTGCTGAAAAACAGTGTTCGTGAATACATTGTTGCAAATGGCAGCTAGTATAGCCGATAATTTTATACTCTGCATTGCACAAATCACAAAGATAAGTGCACATCACGCATTGTTGGTTAATTAAAGGCAGTTTGGGTTCTCACATCTTAAGGTCTTCACCAATTTTGGTCAGGTCGGATAGTTGTTTTTCCACTGCATCAGCCGACTTTTGATCTTTAAATTGGTGGGTAGTTTGAGCTGGCACATAGGGATCGCCAGACATCACAAAGGTGACAAAGTGAGAGATGATAGAATTGATGGCGCTCTCAAGGCGATCACATTCACGTGTGCAAGCCTCCCGGGTGGATGACAGGTGGAAAGCAAGGTTTACCAATGTCTTGAATAGTGATTTCTTGTATCTTTTATTGACATGGCTTTGTTGATGGAGCAGTAGGCCCGTACATGTATTTGTTGGCTTCTTGTAAACACTGGTTTCCAGTTTGCGGCCTTTCTTAAGTACTTCCATACCAACGAATGGTAACTTATTGTGGGATGCTAGTTCCATGGTAAAACTTATGGATGGATGTCAGTTGTTGAGTGTTGATAAGAAAGCTTCTGCTGCTGGTACATCTTTCATTGTAGCAAGTGTGTCTTCCACATATCTTCTGTAGAATTCTGGCAGTTTGTTGTCTTGTTCCAGTTTCTCTTCGATAGAGCAGAGAAATGCGTTCGCCCTAAGGGGTCCCAAAGATTAGCGTTGTGTTTTATCGCTAAACGTTGTGTTTCATCGCTAGTTTTTATTCTTAAATATTTAAATAAATTTATCTGACTCGAAAATACGTGTATGTCATTGGTGCAGCTGTGCTTTAATCTCAATTTCCCTTAGACAAATTAAAATTTTATGCATGTTTTACTTTGTCCATTGTGTAACAATTGAAGGACTCTGAACTTTACCGTCTTATGTCAAATTTTAGCTGGTTCTAATTTTGTGCTCGAAACTGCTTCAGTTTGTTCAAAAAACTTTAGGCAGTGTTCTTTGAATGAACTGAAGGCCCTATGCAAAAGTTGGAAGTTGTTTGGAGGAAGAAAATAAAACCTTCTTAAATTGGACATGAGACAATTATGGTCTCAGCCCTTCAATTAATACCTAACATTCTTTTTTTCAAACATCATTATGCTGCAGGTACTTTACACTCATCAGAAGGCCAAAAAAGCCAAGACCTGGCAGGTACATGAGATGCTAGATAGCTGCTGTACTTTTAGTACATGTATGTGCAGTGTTCAAAATAACAAGAGTGGTTAACTTTCCTCAAATATACTGCATCTTTACTCAATTGACACTTGACTCTGATCTGTTTAATTTAAATAATAGCATGTATAGTGTATATAATGTCATCCAAGAGACCTGGACAGTTATTTTAAATACATGTTCCATAAATTGAAAATCTGAAGACATGAGTAAGCAAAGAAAAATTTACACCATGGAACTGTGAAATGTGCTATGAAATTGAAACAAACGCAGTGATTAAGATGGCCAAACACAGCAGGGGTACTCTGGATTTCAAGTGTTGGGATGATAGAATGGGGCAAAAATCAAAACCCCCAAAAAATATCCTAAGGCTTCCAACAAAACCCCCAAAAATCTGACCAAAAATTAACCCCCTAAAAATCCCATGCCAAATTTCCATACCTTAAACATTTCCACAAAGAGGGGTCTGGGAAAATAAATTTCATTTTCATATATCTGCACCAGTAAAGGAACAAATACATATATCACAAAAGTAGCCAGTACAAATGACCCAAGTAGCAGGTTAATTCTGCTGGCTGCCAGCTGTTAGGGACAACCCTGAAATGATATAACACGAAAAAAAAAATAAAACCATTAGAAATTGGATGTTTGCGTTTGTTTATTCTTCATACCACCTGAATTTATCTTTTCTTCATCTGTTAGTTATTCTAACAACACTAGAGACACCCAAGAACATCTTCTGTTTCAACAATACCATTATGAATGACAGCTCTTCACAAGACCACCCCGTAGTACTATGCGACCCGGCTATGTGGGCATTACCATGAATATAAATTATATTCAGATTGTTTTGAAAACCAGAAAAAAATCCCTACTTAAGTCAAGTGGCCCCAACAAATACTTGCCCAATTTTCCCACCCAAAAAAATCCTGGAATCAAAACTTTTAAACCCCAAAAAATCCTTTGAGCCCCCCAACACTTGAAATCCAGAGTACCCCCCTCCCCCCCCTCCTCTGGGGAACACAGTTATCATGTACCTATGCGTTATTCATTCTTTTTTTCAAACCATTTGCAGTTGGGCCACCAAAATTGGCAAGATGCAAGTTCAACTAAAAAAGATTAATATTTTGATGCATTTTATTGGGCTAAGTACCATTGCCATGGCAACACAGCTGGTAATAAACCAGCATTAAATAATGGGTTTGATTTATTTTTAGAGAATCCAGTTATTAGATTTCTTCTATCATTTGTCTCTAGAAAACTCAGAAAAATACTGGCCTATTGACATTGGTCTCGTGAAATTTTGACAGAGAGATCTTCTGTAATTTGGTGTTTTGCATTTTAACGTTTTCTGAACATTTCCTCTGTCAGATTTCAATTTTTGTTTGCAGGTGAGTTACGTGTGTTCTGAACTATCATTCTACCAAATTTCATGAAATTTTAACAAGCAATTCTGTAGAGATTATTGCTTCTCCACTAAACCATTCAGTTACAATTTCTGGTTATCTGCACATGCGTTGCATTTACAGTAACAGGGTTGTCGATCTATATATTGAACAATCCCAGAAAGGCAGGGTATTTTTCAACAGTATTACCTTTTAATTAATTAATACATTGAAAAACAAATGTTTTTCACACATAACAAACTTTTTGATTGTTAAGACTGAAAATAACACTTGTACAATCTTCACGGGACAATATAAAATGATCGCTATACAGGCGCCATGTTTGTTTTTCCTAAAGCTTTGTGCGTGCACCAACTCATGTCAGCAGTACAAATCGTAGAGTGCATGCAAACTGTGTTCAGACACATTAAGTACAATGTTTCCTACATTTTTATCTTTGTAGGATGGTATTTTGAAGGTTAATGGAACTAAGGTATGTATTGCTAAGTGGCAGTCTCTAATTACAGGGAGAGGGAGTACATGTAGCAGAAAATTAAAGTGGTCATTTCAACCATTATAATGCATGAATCTGGCAGGAATGTGTGTACTACATGTTTTATTGTCAAATATTTCTTTTATATATAGAGAATAACAAATAGTGCATAGAGTATAAGGTCGTTGTCTCTTCAATTACTGTACTACTCGATAAGATTAATTTGTTATCTCTGAGCAGTCAATAACATTATAACAATAGTAAAATAATAATAGTAGCAAAAGCTTAAATGCAGTGATAGTATGTGCTCATCTGTTTACTTTCATCTGTCCAGTTCTGACTCACTCTCACACCCAACTCAAATGTTGGCAGTTTTCCTGGTTTGCAGGACGGCCATAATAATACTGTATTGTGCAAATGTGTTTTCTTTCCAGGCATTGCTTTGTGATGAGGATTTCAAGACTCTGGATTCTTTCTTTGTACATAAAGACCAGGTCAGTTTTTATATTCCAACTGGCTATACAAGAAATAAATAGTTTAACAAATTTATCAGTGGATGAATGCCATTTCATGGTTGCAGCTTCCAATTTCATAATTGCAGCAATTCTTCAGCACAGCAGTTGAATTTCTGAACACATATCAGACATATAAAATGTTTGAAAAGTTGTTTGCATTTGTTTTAATTAAGGAAACAGTAAATATTGATTCATAGATCAGGTAGCTTTGGTGGTGCTGGGCATCACACCTTTTCAAATCCTTTGAAATGTTTGTTAGTCTTTATTTGCAATCATTAGGGTGTTTAATTAACAATTATTCTACGAGGGCGCGCTGGTTATCGAATGATAGATAACCAACGAGGCGCGTAGCGCCGAGTTGGTTATAATCATTTGATATCCAGCAAGCCCGACTAGAATAATTGTTTTATTAAAAACTTAACCACTATTAAAAAAATCAAGAAATAACGGGGAAAATGAGAAAAGAAATTTAAGCGGAACGAGAATCGATCACATGACTGAACAAAAAAGGCGCCAAAACCTGCGAAGTGTTGCAGCGTTTCATTGCAAAGCTGAATGAATCAATGAAAACTGCTTGAAAGTGAACAAAGTAGCACACGTTTAGGAAAAAATCTTCTAATTATTGGCTCTGAAATATGGTACATGTTTGATTTTTCCTCAACATTGTTGTAATCATCGTTCAAAGCGGATTGAAGCTGTACAATTTCACCATATAGCTTCTGGAGTTGAAACTGAACAAGTTTGTAATCTGGCTGTTCGCACAACGGAGGAATGTTGCTGTGAGAACTGAGTTAAATGTAGCACTCTGGCAGTCAATCAGTAAATCGAGACCAAGTTTTCTAGTGGCTATATGTTTTTCAGAAATACACAGATTTTAGAAACCAATTTGACAGAATAGTCTAGGAGGATTTCTTCTGTTGCATAGTTTTTTGTGCATTGGGTTGAAAGATTTTATACTGGTTTAATTTACATGTGTAGATAAAACAAGAGGGGATGTATGAAGTACATCGTCCATTGTTTTGTTGATATACATGTATGCAGGTAAAGCCAGCTAAATTTTCACCCGCCCATACATAAATTTTATTGACCCATTGATTCCCATGCTGCCCAAAACTGCCTTTAAAGGACCATGTAGTTCTTGTTTAGTTTGTGATAACCAGTTGATGCACCTGGCACACTAACAAAAAGTGCCTAAACTGAAGCACTCACATAGAATAGACCAGAGTTATACAAAGAAAAAGAAAAAACGTTTGCTTGTGAAACTGATGCGAGACTTGGCCTTGGCACTGGTTGACACTTCTAATTGACAATTTTTCCTTTCCTGAAAGTTTAGTTGAAATCGTTTCTAATCCAAGGAAAGACCATCAAATGACCTACAGACTCCAAAAAAAACCGAATTGAGAACCAAAAATTTTGAATTGTGTGCATGCCTGAGAACAAATTTGCCAAACAACAGGTCAGAAATGGAAGAAAAGTTAAGTTTCCATGCTGCAGATGAAGTTAAAGACGTTTGGGCATTGCCTTAAAATGGTGGTTTTTTAAAAAACGGTTGGGAGTTAATGGCTTAAACAGTTACCTTTAATGTAATGAGGTTTTCAACGCTACAGTATATAGCTCCAAGGTTCACCAAGTTAAGTTACTCCCCTTAACAGGTGGCACCAGGTGAAGAACTGGAAAGTGATCGATACTTAATAGCTATTGAGGAAAGGCTCAGTCAGCCATCATCTGACCATAGACAGGAGACCAGTTCAAACACAGCACAGCATAAGGAAACAAGAAGCTCAGGTTTTCTTTATCAACCAGGCAAGAGGAAAAGACAGGTACGTAATGTTTTAGTGCCTCTTGTTAATTATATGAACCCCATACTGCTCAATTATTGACAACTCAAAGGCAAAAAAAGTACAAACAAACGTGAACAAAAAGAAACATTTCAGTGTCAAATGCAGGAATACAAGGTGTAAAGAGGCATTTTAGCTTTTGGTTGACAGGATACGTGTACAATGTAGACTACGAACAGCCCTCCTTGCACTAAGAATACCTGGGTGAGAACAAATGCTTGCATGCAGGCCAAGAGAATTACCGGCAAGGTGGAAATGCAAAACTCAATTAGAAAGACTTAAGGAGGGACATCTCTAAAGTGTTCACAATATGCGTTACTTTAAAAATGCAAAAATTATGATTGGCTGTTACAATGTACTTGGACATCTTGTTGATACTTCCAGCATACATCTGTATTTATCAACACTTAAGGTTATAACATTATTTAATAGTTAAAATTTGCAGACATGTTTGACAGTTCACAGGCTTGTTGTGCAATTGCATTCATTTCTCAAAATAGAATCACTGAAACATTTTTGGTTGGCAAGATAAAAAAGCGCATCCTTAAATTGAATCAATTTACGCCTCTCTTCTTCAGAGAGGGGTATGTGTTTGAGGAGCACATTACCAATAACTTGCACCGAGGTTGCATCTGTTGTGGTGAGGCTGTCATTAGAAGAAACTTACGCTGCTCAGGAGAGCATTCAGCTAAGATTTCAAGGAAACCGCTATTGTTCTTTACTGTTTACTACTTGAGACATGGCGATGAAAAGAGCTAATGCTAGTATATAAATGTGAACCATTAGACCTTTCATCGGTTTGCGTTAAGCTTTCACTGAGTTAACATGAACTGGTCCTATCCTGTTTGTGAAAAGAGTTTTCGAGGAAAGATAACATGCACAAGCACTTGAGTAATAAACACGGTAACCCGGTTCTACAGAAAGGTGTCAGCGGTTTCACTTTTTGCATCCGTTTACTTGTATGGTTGCTGGGATGACTGGACTGGGTAAGACGGTCTGAGTGAAGTCTTTGCTACAGCAGGCTCAAGAAGTAATTCATTTACCATGGGCAGCAAGGAAGCAGGAGACGTCTACACGCAGGCTAGAAGGTCGAGGAGTCAGTGCTGGAAATAACAGTCGGTCATCGGACATTGTCCGACCAAATTTCGAAATTGTCCGACCAATTTTGCCATATGGTCGGACATGATGTCCGAACACGAAAAACGTCTGTTCCATTGAAGATTTTATTTAGTGATTACATTTGCTTTAAAATCATATTGAAATGATAACTGATAGTTCGTTTGTACAGTATAAGTCTTGTCTTTTTGACGTTTCCCCGTACATTAGTCCGTTCTTACGGTATTAGTCTTCTCTGGACGTTTCTCCAACAAGCTTTATTACCAAATAGAAAAAGGAAAAAAAGTTCAACTTTACAATATAATATATTAATACAAAAAAGAGGTAATGTTTACTCAGGATATCATAGTACGTTCCCATCTCTTGTGTTACTGTTGTCATATCAATGGTTCTTGGTTCGTTAGTTCGTTTATACAGTATTAGTCTTTTATTTTTTTCTGAAGCATTTTTCCGGTCCGGAATCCGGAATCCTTGAATTTGATTGGCTGTTGACGGGCGTTCCGCCGGTCCAGTTTTTTCCTATCCGGACCGGTTTTGTTATGGTAACCGCGCGAATTAACCGCGCGAAAACCATTGAATGAAAGTTGAAAAACAACATACCTCGGTTGAACTAGATGCGACTTTTTTGGCAAGTCACAATTCTTGTGTGTGTTGTAAATGGAAAGTTCAACAAGGAGGGAAATAAACTTCTTAACGTTTGAAATCATGAATAAATGAAACTCATATATTTGAACTGCGGAATGAAGAAATAAATGTAAAGAAGATCCTCGCAGTTATTAACGCAACTTATGCAGTTGCGAAAAGAAAGCCTGAAAAAATCAGGCTTGCCGGGATTCGAACCCTGACCTCTGCGATACCGGTGCAGCGCTCTAACCAATTGAGCTATTAAGCCAACTGCGAGCTGGTCATTAAATTGGTTCGTAATATACCCGGGAAAGATGAAGATGAAATTATGAATATATGAAATTCATATATTTGAACTGCGGAATGAAGAAATAAATGTAAAGAGGTCAGGTTTCGAATCCCGGCAAGCCTGATTTTTTCAGGCTTTCTTTTCGCAACTGCATAAGTTGCGTTAATAACTGCGAGGATCTTCTTTACATTTATTTCTTCATTCCGCAGTTCAAATATATGAATTTCATATATTCATAATTTCATCGTCATCTTTCCCGGGTATATTACGAACCAATTTAATGACCAGCTCCCAGTTGGCTTGATAGCTCAATTGGTTAGAGCGCTGCACCGGTATCGCAGAGGTCAGGGTTCGAATCCCGGCAAGCCTGATTTTTTCAGGCTTTCTTTTCGCAACTGCATAAGTTGCGTTAATAACTGCGAGGATCTTCTTTACATTTATTTTTAACGTTTCTTGGTACGTTAGTTCGTTTGTACAGTGTTAGTCTTATGTTTTCAACGTTTCACCATACCGGTTAGTTCGTTCGTACCCTCTACCGTATTATACTTTATCTTATCGGCACTTCTCGGTAGGTTAGTTCGATCGTAACGTATTAAATAAATCTTGTTTTACAGCTGTTTCCCGTAACGTGGAATGCCCATACGGTACCAGTCTTGTCGTTCAACATTTATTCGTATGCAGTTCTTCTTTTTCGTAAGTTACTTTGTCCACATGATATACGTCTTGTCATCTCCACGTTTCTCTACATGTCAGTATGTTCAAACGTTTTTAGTCGTCTTCTCGGCGTTTTTCATACGTCAGTACGTTATTACTGTATTACTATATATGTAAGTACTACCTTGTATTTTCTACGTACGACTTAAGACGATTACAGATGCAAGAAGTAAAAGTTACATTGTTGCACGAGGCATTTATGTTATGCAGAGTTCAATTCTCTCGTTTTTAATCAATGTGTCAAAATGTGACAGATGTAGTTTTCAAAACTGTCAGGGATAAATATCTGAATCGATTTTTTTTTTAATTTAACAACATTAAAAGCTATGTAAAAGAACTGACGACGTTTCGACGATGGATGGATCTCATTATCACGACAAAGTACAAGTTTAATATACAAATAAAATAATTCTACTCGCCCAGCTCAGGTTTGAATTCCCTGACTTTCAGTCAGGCTAATAGTAGATAAAATAGCCATTTTTGGAGGTTCAAATGTAGCCTTACACTGGTTTTAACACTCAATAATTACTGTTCAGGACTGTATCTATCAACCACTCCGATTTCAGTTCGCTTTCATACTATCAATCTATCAAGCTTTTAGCAGTATTCGCGTCAACAAGTACTAGTCTCGCACGTCCGATCTACAATCTACGTAACGCCGATTCCGAGAGAAAATAAGCCAATTATGGCAAAAATCCATGCATTACTCGCATGCCCGGTGCACGCAACAATGTCACACAATACCAAAATGTGTCACGAAATATCTCAACACAAGAAAAATGTCTCGCTTTTCGAATTTCTACAATTACTTTGAAAAGACTTTGACAAGAGCCTTCAATCAAATACGTCAGTGATAACACTAGTGAGAAACTGAACTCAAGTACCCGCGGGTATAAAGGAAGAGAAATTTAAGGCTTGGTATCAGAAGTCAGTGGTATCATCTAAACAATAATGATTGTAAAATATATATATATATATTTTGTGGCGAATAGATAAACAAAGTATAGCCTTTGAGAGTGGTGTTCAACTCCTATTCTAAATTGCATTATAAATCTAGTAATTCAGATTGACACAAGTTTCTTCTTGTTCGTATGCAAATTATATTATGCTAATTAGTGTCCGATCAAATTTGTGATATGTCCGACCAAACTGAAGATTTGAAAGGACACATGTCCTGCTAAGTAAGAAAAATTATTTCCAGCACTGGAGGAGAGTTCGCAAAAGTCATCCTTACAAGTATTCTCAAGAAGAGGAAGATTAGTTATGTATTAAGGACTTTGCTTTGTACTAGTTAAGCCATTGAAATAAAATTTTCTCTTAAAATGTGTGGGTTGTTGGTTTGTTGGCGCCATTATTAACATGCACAATTTATGAATCAGTGAACCAGTAAATTATAATTCTCTGTTGTTAAATAGCAAGACTTGTCTGAAAGCGGCATGAAATGGAAGCTTGCACAAGTCGAAGAACATCACAGTTCAGTGATTTTGGATCACAAATGAGATGCGAGTTGGCGCTTGCTAGTAAATAAAGCTCTTATGGGCCTAAGAACAATGAAAATGCACTATGACATCATTGATCCAAAATAACTAAAAACCTGTCAAACCAGTTATATCAACCGTGCCCACCACAAGCTAAAAATAGAACATGACGTCATTGACAAACCTGTCAAACTGGTTAAACGCTAATGAGAATCCACCGCATTTTATTCATGAGAACCAGACAATCGCCTATGACGTCATCGACGTCAATGTATTCCACTTCGTGCTAATGAGATTCCCTTCAAAAAAGGGGTCTAACCGGTGCACCCTATACTACTTTCTTCTTAGCAGATTTTAAACTGGTGCGTGGGCTGAAAAAAAGGTGGAATCCCTGCTAGTTGAGAGAAATGACTTCAGAGATCAATGTTTGATTTGGGTGACCCACAAGCTGGGGGGGGAAACCTGAGAAACTGGAGGAAAACTAGCAGTAACTGAAAAACAATGTTCAAATGGCATACAAGAACTTTAATAAACACTCATCATTGTAAATTGTAAATTGATGATTATAGTGGTCAACGCGCTTAGCTATCCTTGGTACTGCCTTACGACATACCAGCTATTTCACAGGCGTGCCACTCAAACAAATGAAACAAATATTGTAAATGAAACACAACATGTTTTAAGAATCCCAGCTGGCGGGAGGCAAACCAGTTCGCTATTTACAAGCGGAGCCGAAGGATTTATAACTCGGGACTGCCGTGAAACAAATCCATGAAGTGCTCAGAGTGGGATTCGAACTCGGGACCCACGGACTCGAAGTCCAACACCCTAACCACTCGGCCACCCTGCCTCCCAAAGTCAACACTGTAGATCGAGAGGGCCCAGACGTAACCACCCAAAATCAGCAGGGGCAAAGAAACCACAAACAGTAAATGCATTAAACAAGGGGAAAAGGTGATTTATGTGGACAGGCCGACACCAAATCCCTGCTGTGTTTCACAAGACAAGGGGAAAGTCATAATGAGTTAAAGTTTACAAATGCAAATCAACTATAAACGAACTGTCAAGATTAAATGGCAATGCCCAAAATATGCACCAGGATTTGGCGGGAAACTCAAAGAATGAGCCCGAGCAAGGCAGCTAGGCATTAAAACTACAAACGGTTAAGGTAAACGCTCCAAATGAATTCAATGGGAGGCCACCATAATCGATAAAGCAACCAGTTTAGCAGTGTCTACGACGCTTGGCTCTCGAGTTGGAGAATGCGCAGCACTGAGACTTTATGCTGACACAAGTTTCAAGACGTTGAAAACCTAAAGTTAATGTTTTTGTTAGTAAATAAAAGTTGTACCACTATGTCTTCAGACAGGAAACCTGAATATCCCACGCTACCTTGTGGCATTAAGCCCCCTTTTTGGGGTACGGTGGAACTTCGCCTTACAAGCATTTAATTAAAACAACCACTTTTTTTGGCCCAAGCGAAAGCTCAGTCATTTTCTCATCTGTAAGCCCGTTAATCAGGCGGCCTTGTTAATGCGACTAGTAACCACCTTTTGGAGTCTTTGGCCGTCACTTTCTTTAGGAATTTACACCGTTACTACGGCCACTGGAAAATCTGTTAGCTTAAATTGCAAAGGCTAAAAAAAATTGACAATTAAATGACACAGTTATTTTACCCTCTAGATAATGCTGTCTTTGTCTGTTGTTTTTCTCCTTGCTGCTCCTTTATTTTTGTAGGCTTTTATAATTTGACCATACCCTGTTAATATGACCAAACTTTTCTGGCCCATCGGTAGTTGTATTAATGGTGTTCCTCTGTATTTGACATCAGCATTTTTATGACTAAGAATATCATTCTAACCTATATTACAAAACGTATATTTGATGTTTTGGGAGAAGAACAATACTACATTTCACATTAGTTTGATGAATTCTCTGCTCATTCTCTCCGTTTGAAGATGGCAAAGATGCAGAGAAAGTGGCGAAATGAAGTTTTGAAGAATGTGCACACAGCGTTTTCTTGTTATGACTTCTATATCTAACCTGATCAATGACTCAAAACATTCGTGGTAAATTATTCGTTATCTAGGATAGTTAAACATTCTTTCTACATGCATCCATGTCATTTCGTTCTGACAATGTTGAAAATTGTTCTCTCAATTCATCCAGAGTGAGTTTGGTTCATGGTGTAAATTTTCCACCATCAGGTGCAGGGTGTTCATTAGGCATCGGAGATCGGAGAATTCTCCGGCTACTGCGCAGAATTCTCCGGCTAAATTTCGATGGCCTGTAGTTATTTTTTTATTCAGACATGGAGCTCTTATGTAGTAGGAAATTATATTTTGCGAAAATGGTGTCTTTTCTAAGACGTACACAGAACGTGTTGAACAAATAATTGTTCGTTGACATGTGTACGTCTATTACGCGCGAAAAGTATTTTCTTATATAAAGTACACGACGAAGAAATCAAATCGACAAAGTCACGAAAAGAAAACTTTGCCAAAAAAACGATTTTTGTGATACAAACTGCTATGCAAATACATGTGGCGATGTTTACCGCATATTAACATGAGTATCAAATTACCGCTAAGCAAATGCACATTTCGGCAATTTTCTATTTTAACCATGACTTGTAAAAAAGAAACAGTAGACTATAATTTGTAACTGTACAGGAAACAAAGATGAAATATTCACTGATAGTAGCCTGTTGCATTCAAGAAATCGTTCATTAAACCGCGCACGCAAAGTTTTGTGTTGAGAGCGAATTCATTTAAATGTTTTCCGTCTAGCATGCATGTCGCCGACAGAGGCGGGAAAAGTTTTCTCACGTCTCGTGCTATTTATAGCGTTACAGTATATTTCGTCTTAAAACTTACCAGAAGGAAAAAAAGATTTCTTACGATCTCTTTGGGCTTTATGCCGGTCACCATGTCAAAAATTACAATTTTTTCTTGCCCAGCACAAGCAGTGATCGTGGAAAGCGCTCAAATGCGAGTTTAAACAGCAACAACAACAACAACAACAAAGACGAAGAGGACGATCCGCCACCTAAACGGAGTCTGAAGTCAACTTCTTCTGAGGCAATTGGGGCGAGCTGTGCTTCTTTCAAAAAATCTTCGCTTAGTTCTAAGGATGTCAATGGTATAATCAACGATATGTTTACAGAAGACCAAAAGAAAGTATTGCACCACTACCATCGCTGCGGCGAAAGAAATTGCTCTGGTCTTCGAACAGGCGAGAAACAAAGGTTGTCAAGCAAGAAAGACAAGTACCAACACGAGTGGCTCTTTGACGCAAACGTATTTTGTGAAAAGACAGGTTTAAGATGGCTCGTGTTTGTTGAAGGTGAGGGTATGTATTGCTTGATTTGCAAGAAATACAAATCTACGATTCAACAAAACAAATCTGTCATTTTCAACGAGACGCCTTCTGTAAGGTGCAAAGCGACAGCAATCAACGAACATGTACAGTCGCAGAAACATTCGGCGGCAATAACATGCGAGATGATGAACCGAGTTTCTGTTTTCCAAAAAGAACTGGATGAGCGGCAGAAAGTGAATGACACCGTTCTTTACAAAGTATTTTATTCAATTTACTGGCTTGCTAAGGAGGGAATTGCAAACAAAAAAGCAGCAAGTTTGTCCACCCTTTTAGAAAAGCTGGGAGTAAATGATCTGAAGTACTTTGATCATCGATCACCGGCATCAGTGCGAGAAATGTTTTGTACCCTGGGCTGTGCAGTAAAAGAGAATGTTGTGAAGAGAGCGAAGACAGCAGGATGTTTTGGACTCCTTGTGGATGATGTGTCAGATATATCAGTCATGGAGCAGATGACGTCACTGTAGAGTTCACTGTAGAGAAGCATGACTCTGCAAATGCCACACCTACGTTTCAGACAATTCAGTCTAATTTGCATGCATGTACTCTTTCTAATGACAAACTAATTGGGTTGGCTACAGATGGAGCTTCAGTCATGGTTGGGAAAAAGAATGGCCTTGCTGCTAAGCTGAAAGATGTGAATCCCAGTTTGATTTCAGTGCACTGCATATGTCATAATTTAGCTTTGGCATGCACTGATGCCAAAGATGACGCAAATTTGAAGTTCATCAAAGAGGTTGAAACAGTGGTAACACAACTTTGGAAGAACTTTGAAAACTCGCCAAAGCGACTTGCTTGTTACCTGAAAGTCCAAGAGCAACTGAAACATCTGCAGCTAAGTAACGAGAAGTCAAGAAAGATGGTAGCAAAGAAGCTAAAAAAGGCCTGTGATACTAGGTGGCTATCATTCAATAGCGCAATCCAATCTTTGTACGCTGATCTTGTTGCTGTTCTTCAAACGGTCAAGCAGTTGAAACAGGACCCAGGTCAACCTGCAGCATATGGCTTATTGAAGAAGATCAACAAAGTGAAATTCATTGGTGCAGTATACATTTTGAAGTGGATTCTTCCTATATTGGCGACCCTCAGCAAATCCTTCCAGAAAGGTGCTATCAATTATGCCTCAATTAAGCCCTCAATCGACTACGGCAAAGACAGGCTGAATGTCGTCAAGATCACAGAAGAACCCATCAAACAACTTAAGCAAGATCTTTCTAGTGGTGGTCGTCTTGAGACCCTGGAGCTTGTGTGCACGGAAAGTAATGTCAGAGATCTACAGGGACTTCTCCAGAAATACATCAAGGCCCTTGTGAAGAACATTGACAAGAGGTTTAAGTCATCTCTGCCTGTGCTCAGTGCATTTTCAGCATTTGATCCCATGCTAATACCAAACAGGCAAAGTCCTGCATTCCATAGCCATGGAGATGCAGAAGTTAAGGTTCTAGCTGACCATTTCTTTGATGGTGATGACAGCGAGGCAGAGGAATTTAAAACGGAATGGAAGAAGATGAAGTACGATCTGCTGTCTTGGAAAGAACACATCCCAAGAGACACACTTGATGGCAAGAAAGGCACACCTACTGAGTGGTCACTTAAAAGAGTCAGGGCCATGAAGTCAACATTTGGACAGGTATATCCAAGATCTGTTCGGGTAGTGGAAGCAGCACTTGCAATTCCAGTCTCAAATGCCTGGCCCGAAAGAGGCGCTAGTCAGTTGAAATTGATCAAGAATAGGATTAGAAGTCAGGTCAAGAACGACTTGCTTGCATCTCTTCTTCATATCACCATCAATGGCCCTGTCCCACATACAGAAGCCTGTGATGCTCTGGTCAGCAAAGCTGTGAACATGTGGAAAGCTGCAAAGAAGAGAAGAAAGCTCTCATACCACAGGCCAAGCATGCAGCCAGAAGCCAACAGTGAAACTGAAGCTGCCACTCCCACCACGGTCGTACAAGATATAGGGACGCAGACAGATGCAACATCAACCACTGAGCTGCAGAACATCCGAGAGAAGTATCAAGAGGCAGTTCATGTTCTTCACCTTGACGACATGGTTGAGGAAGAGCTAAACTCTCTGAAAGCTTTTGGTAAAAGCAGGGAGAGTGATGACAGTGGAGACAGTGGAGTTGATGAATAGAGTTAACCCTTTCACTACTGAAAGCATCCAAAAAAAATATTGGCTTTCAGCTTGCAACATATTGAGAAATAGCTTTCATTTAAACGTTCACACTTTGGTATATTATTTAGCATTTGGTAAATTTGTTAGATAGAGCCATTTGAAATGACTCTAGGAGTGAAAGGGTTGGAGCTCTTGATTTGACTTTACTTGCTTGTTAATTCAAAGAAAGAAACAACATTTGGAACCACTTTAAGGTGTGCATTGTTTTTTGTTCGGCAGCTAGAGAGGAATGAAATCTCCTGTCAGATAACAGGAAATGGCATCTCAGAGGGTTTAAAATTCCAAAATTTCCTGGGGGAGCATGCCCCCAGGCCCCCCCAGAGGGGAACGGCCTTCGCTCGTTCCAAATACTCTCCTGTTACTTTATACTATTCTCCTGCTACTACAATTCTTAATGAAAACCCTGCAGGTGTATGAAGCACGTTAGGGCTGTACATCATCTCCCTGTTGTCATGGTCGTGGTTTATACATAAGTTACAGCAGGGCTGTAGTACCTGTTATGATCAGTCTTTCAATTGTCTTTGTAGGATTTCCAGCCACCGAAGTTTAACCAGAGCAAACCTGTGGTGGACAGATGCATTGAAGCTGAAGCTAAGAGGGTATTCCGGGTCTTTTTCTCTTTTGTTTTCTATGCTTTAAGGTCTGTAGAAAAAGGAGTGCTGTCATTAGGTGAGACTGTTATGGACTATTAATAAGTCCAGAAAGTGGAGTCCGACTTTAGTGGAATGAGGTATGGAGAGATCTTATTAAGTCTTTGTAAGTCATTTAGAGCAGTATATCAAATGTACGTAATTTGTCCTGTCACAGGACAGACCAAAAGATCAACCACCCACTTACTTTGACAAATTGTGCCTTCTAAAATAATACAATGTATGGTCATTTTTTGAAAGCTTGCAGTTTAGACAGCACAACTTTGTTGCGAAAAAGCTTTCAACACGAGTCACAAGTTCTCTGTAAAACGAACCTTCAACGTGCGTACGACAGTCCTACAACAGTCGTAGCCACAGGCATTGTCAAATGACGAGCGATTTACACAATTTTTCATGACGCACGTGGTACGAGCTACAAAATCTGCGAGCAAATCTTATTAGCAAAGATCGTGCTATCTAAATTGGCTATAAAGATAATCATTCTCACTGGGCAGGCAAAACAACAGTTCTTGGTACTTAGAATTCTGTAGGCCGAGAGACAAACTTTTTTTGCCCGCTCTTGACACTGGTGACACTGTCCAACCGATACTGCACAATTAATGCTTAAAATTGAAAATAATTGTATTCCATTCTTTTCAGCTGAAAAGGGAAAATATTCCACAAGATAAACGCCTTGCTGCATTTAACGCTCCTCCAAGCAGAAATGTTTTTTTCCACATGTACAGTACGCATTCTAATATGCTCGAGTGTGAGAACAATCCTTATCCAACCTGTACTCAACAGAAGGGCTCACATGTGCAAACACCAAGACAACAGCATGATCAAAGAGTTCCATTTAACATGACTGGGCATCGAAGAGCTGTAGGAAAAGAGAAACACACCCCAACAACGCTGGTAGCTGCAAGTTCCAACTGTTCCCTGCAGAAAGAAAGCTTAAATGACAAGGGTTACCAGGAAAGCAAACGCAGTACTGCCCAAATTCTCGCACTGTTCTCATCCTCTAAAAATATGCCGCAACTACAAATCTCAGACACTGGAGAAAGTGTAATAGCTAATCAAGCAAGTATTGCAGTAAAAGGAAAATCATGTCTGGACCGTCAACATCTTGATGGCGCCACGAATAGCAATTTAACTCCAAAGGATACAGTTAAATTGGATGCGGATACGAACAGCAATTCTAGAACAGCGTTCCCCTTGCAGCCTAAAGTTGAAGAGATTAATTTTGTTGAGGAAGACTTAATAATGAGTGAAGATTTATTCGACTCTATCCGTTTGTCACCTGTTTCATTTGCAGCTTGTTCTGATGAGACAACATGTACCTCGTTTCAAGGCGTTGATCCCCAGGGAAGCCAAACCCGTGATGTCACTGAAGAAGGTGACACACAGGAGTCGCCAGTTAGCAAGTCATCCTATGACAGTGAAAGGCAAAATAATCTTTGGTCACAGAATGACTCCGAGTCTGTCTCACCCCTGATGAGAAACCGAACGAGTGGGGACAAAGATTGTCCTCAAGCTCATGCTGACTTCAAGGATGAACAAGAACGGCTATATAACAACGTCACAACAGGTCTCAGTAAAATGGACCACTATAGCATTCAGAACCATGATTCCGCATTGTATCCGTCTCTAAATCTTTTTTCAATTCAGCAATCACCATACGTCTTTCAAACATCAGTGAAGACATTCTGCGATCCAGATTTGGTTCAAGCCAGTCCTTTATCACAACCAAACCTATTATCTCCCAGACCGGACTCTGATGCGAGGTCAACAAAGGCTGCTGCAAAAGATGCTTTCACAGGTTATAAAAATAGGCCTGATACTCAGGCAAGAGAAAATCAATTTAGTACTGAAACGCAAGGGTTTTCCCGCCACCCAGGGTCTTTGTTTGAATGCAGTGCACTGCAAGGACAAGAACAAACCAATCCCTTGGAGAGGTCTTCAGATTCAAGCACATATGAAGAAGGGTTGGGAAGTTTGGAGCTGTGGAACACACCCCTTGAGTCAACGGATCCTGAGGACATCGAAGAAGTCTTCCTTGTTAGTGGGCTGTCACCAGAGATGTTCCCGTCACAGAGGGGTAAAATAACCCAGTGGAGAGCTTCTCCAGTTGTCACAACTAGAGTGATTCCTTCTGTTAGTCGAACAGTAAGTCTGTCTACCTGTCAGTACTGCTTTGTTGCAAGCCGTTATCCATTGTGTATTTGTGGTTAAATAAGATACAGCTTGCTTTAAAAAACTCTCCTTTTCCTTCTCCTTTGAATGATGTACAAATTTAAAGCGAACTCAAGCCATAGGGAAACTAGTAGTAGACTTGTAGTCGACTTCCGGTCTGTAGCTAGTCAAATGCAAAGCGATTGGGTGTAATCTTGCTTAACAAAAAACTACAGTCGAACCCCGTCCTATGAAGACTTCGTTATTACGGACAGTTTTATTGGTCCCAGTGCCCCATACATTTCCCACATTACGGTGCCTCCTAATACAGAGATATTTCTGTGCAGTTCACAAATCTTAGCGAGGGCTACTGGAATCCAAAAAGGAAAATTGTGGGTAACCATGTAGTTTTCAGAGATCATTAATTAGGCAAAAATCCTTCTAGAGAGCTTTAAAATACATAGCAGTGCATGGCGTTTTCTTTCTAAATTTAAGCTCAATTATCTCCGAAAAATCTCTGAAAATTTACTTTTTGGATTCCAGCAGCCCTTGCTAATATCTGCTTTTCCTGCATAGTCATAAAATCGCGCAAAAATACCTTTGTATTAGTAGCCACTAGTAGGGACCGTCCTTCAAAAACTTGAGGTTCTCGGACCATCTGGGGATGCACAGAACGTATGCGCAGTAACAAAAGGAGGTACCATCCTTAAAACGGACACTCCGTTAATAGTCTTAATACTGGCACTTTGTCTGGCCCCAGCAGTGTTTGTAATAACGGGGTTTGATAGTACAGTTTTACTAAGTTACCTTTCTTCTTGGACTAAACCTATCATTTTTGTCCTCAGGTGAAAGCAGGAGATGGTCACTCATGGAAAGGTTCAGTTGTTAGTGATACAGTGAAGAGAGGGTGTCCTTCTGTGCCAATTGTGACAGTGCAAAGGAAAGAACTGCATACCCAGCCCAGTCGTGGTTAAGTAAATCATTTTTGTAACACAGTAAAATGCCGGTTTTAGGCCCAGCCACTTGTCAACTCCTCTCTTTTTAAACAGTAATTCACAAAACGCTAAAACTGTTTTACTACTGATGGCATACTCCCTGCTTTGAAGTCACGTTCTGGTTGCATTCGTATCATGTTACAGTTTTAGATTGAAATGATTATCGATTTCTTGTGATGTCTGAGAGCTTAATTAAAAATCTCAACTTACTTCTTACAAGCTCCTTCCAAAACGTTTTTACTACTTTTAAGCCTTTCTCCCCCACCTTCCCGGATATAAGCCCTCCTGTCTATAAGCCCAACCCAAAACCCTTTTCGAACTATTGTAAGCCCAGGGCTCATACCCGGCATTTTACGGTATAGTGTTTATGTCTAGCAGAAACTGATAAGGACTTTATGAGTTTCCGTGTCTAGCTCATGAAAGGTACACACCGTCTAGTGAACAGGTACTAGAAGAGCATAGTTAGTGCAGTGGTGAGCGCAATTACCTCCCACTAGTGTCCTGCGTGTTGGATTCCTAGACGAGGTGTGGTGAGCGGGTTAACATTCTTGTGGTTGAGGTTTTTTTTGTTTGTTTTGTTTTTTCTTTTTCTTTTTAATCGCGCGTGCAAACAGGCAACGCGAGCTAAAATTTTAACTACAAGACGAAATTATTTTTCGCTTTGCTCTTTTTCCGGGATTAAAGTCTAATTCTTAAACCATTATAAGCGCTCTCTAGGTCAAATTTAACAATATGACCTTGTTAACTTGTAAACCTCTGCGTTAAACGTATCTCAAGCCACAATTTACTGAGTGAAGCTGTCCTTTGGATGACACAGAGCTATCGGAGCAGCAAATTCAAACAACTACCAAAAAGGTACAACAAACATTTTAATTTCTAGTAAACAGCCTAGAATGATAGTTGTCAGCTCGGGCAGGTAGGGCCAGCTGTGGTACCACAGTTTGAAACGTGTGGTCAGAGAGTTTCACCCTAAAGCGAGAAGAGAGAATTTATCCCCGTTGTTTAAATTATTTTTGCTTTCGTGCGTTTTATTGTTTGGCGTTTTTTTTAACTCTCTACCAGGTCTGTTCACTGTGCCCCTGACGAGAATGACAGACCTTCTGAGCAGACTAAACGAATTTCTGATTATCATTCTATGCTGTATCAAATTTTAATTTTCGGTGAGCTCACGAAAAAGGTGTCAAAAGGTTAACATTAATTAATCTACAAATTTTATTTCAAGCCGCTCAGAAATACTTTTCTTTGTTCTAAACCAAACTGGCCCAGTATTTTTTCCTTCGTTTCGAAAAAGAAAAAGAAATAGGTGTATTTCAGCCATTTGTTTGGTCGCCGGGTTTGCGGGCGTTTGTTCGTGCCATTGGTCCAATCTCCGTTTGTTTGGCTGTCATTTCGCTCGTTCGATTGTTGGGTTTGTTCGTTCGTTCATACATAATATTGTTCGTTCGTTTATTCGCTGCTTTCGTTCGTTCGTTTTGTGGCCATTCATTCGGTCACATGGCTTGTGCGTTCATCCATTGCCTTCAGCGTTCGGCTTCCCTTCATGTGACTGTTAACCAGTTAACTCATAAATTATAAACCCGATCATAAAGTCCGAAATACATTAAAACCCAGAAGAGATTAGCATCTCTTGGGTTTTAATATTAGAAATAGCATACCACAGTGAAGGACCAGTGTCCTTTATAGTAATTGTAGATCAATCCCTTTTTCACTAGCAATAAATATTTATATTGTGCGTAGACAGATCACAAGATTTTGTTGGTTACGGCCGTTGCAGAAGTAGAAGGTCGTTTCACTATTTTGTCCTGCAACACAATTTTTTTTCAGAGCCAAACAAAGTACATTTTTCTATTACTCTAATCTTCGTAGCAAGAGACTTGATGACACCTTTTTGTGACCAACATAACCTGTTTTTCTCATAGGTCTTGCAGAAACAGACAACTGACTGAACAGACAACTGACTTGTGACAACCAATAAATTCGAAATTATCGTCGTGTTTTTGTTTTTTGGTCTTTGTTTGTTTATATTACCGGTACGCGCTCTTTCTTTTTCGCTGTAGTTGCAAACTTGAGCTCCAATAAGTAGTTCTAATGTTGTAGGGAATAAGACCAAGATATATGTGGCCAAAAACATTGCAAGACTCACAAATTAGCCATTTAGCGATAGCTTGACCTTCTTTTCTTCAGGTGATCAGAGAGGTCCATCCTCTGATGTGACCGGCTGGATAGATTCTATTTCATCGTTTGAAGATCGTGAAGATTCACAATGCCTGCTACAGTCTGCTGAAGGATTTGCTAGCGGTGAAAGCATAGTTTTGTCATCCACTCAAGGATTTATAAGGAAAAGCCAACTAACAGAGCAAAACTTCACTGAGATTCCTGAGTTTGTTCAAAGAGTACCACAGCTGGTAAGAACGTAATGTTAGTAACAAATCATAATGCTGGGGTCATTATCATTGCACTTGTACATTATCATTGCACTTGATTATGTAGTTACAGATGCTTCTCCTTTTGTGTTTCTTGTTAGCAGTCCAGACGGAGATCACCCATACTTACTGCACCACCTGAAGGTAATCAGGGCACACTGCGCACACTGCCTCTTAACACACACGTTTACTCTGATCCTTCTACTGTGTCATGCTCCACTGAGCTGATCCCCAAACCATGCAATGACACAACAGCAGCAACCGGAATAAGGGGATTTGGACCTTCCTATCGACGAGATAATCAACATTCTAGCAGTGAAAATGCTGCTTTGAAAGAAAAGGACAGGGACCATTCAATGCTACTTGGTTCCTGTCGACACATAGGCCTGAAAAAAGTGAGGCAAGGAAGTTCACGTGACCATCCCAGAAACGAAAATGCCTTATCTCGGATGAGACAGCAGACGTCTGATGGTTATAGACCGCCTACTGCACCAGGATTCATGATGGACCCAAGAGACGTGAGTAGCAGTCTTTTGCTTTATACGAACAACGTTCTACTGCAGTGAGTTGTAATAAGTGGACTTCAATGTTTTGTTTGCGATTAACCAAAAAAAACTAGTTATGCGCCGATCAATTCGAAACTTCAACATCCCCCCCCCCGGGCATACCCCGGGCATTTGACTGTGCATCGTGCCCAGGGAGGGGGGAATTTGAACGTTGCGTTGAAAGGTTGGGGAATTTGAACCGGATTTCTCTCTTGTTGTGACGTAATACGCCCCAGCGTTTTTTCGGTTTTTACAGGGTATGACGGATTTCCAAGATAGAATTTCACCTTTGTTAGTTAATAACTCTTTCAAAAGAAGTTTGAAGGTGTCATTACGGCATATCTCACTCTGAAAAGCGTGAATAATGTTTGATTGAAGACGAAATTTGTCTTTGAGGAGAGTTATTTCAGTACTAGTTGGTGGGGCATTTGAACGGCTTTTTTGCCCCGAGGGGAGGGAATTTGAACAAGCCAATCTTCAAAAGTTCAAATGCCCGGGGGGTTGCCCGGGGGGATGTTGAACTTTCGAATTGATCGGCGCATTATTGCTTGCAAATTGTCAGCAACAGCAATGTAAACCGAATGTAGTCATTATTTTGTGTTGAACGTCACAGTTTGCATGTTACTGAAGAACTTCCTTTCCGATATAATTCTTTTCATAGCGTTCAAAAATAGAAATGCTATGGAAGCAATGCTTCTGAGCCTCTGTAAACATCTCTTTTATTAGTCAGCTCATTTTTTGGCAGAGTAAATATATTCCTGTAATGCGGCGTTTTTTCCCTTTGACAGCGTAGCATGGCCGGTGAGTTGTCTTTTCCATCGGCAAAGGAATGTGACTGTAGGTTGACACCAACTCGTCAAGTTACTGTCCCCATTACATTTGAGAATGTCATGCAGTATAGGCAAGTGTTCAAGGCTGCTTTGAGAGGTGGGTACAACACTCCATGTCACTTTCCCTGTTTTACTTGAGAATATCACACAGTATAGGCAAGTGCACCACCAGCCTTGTGCAGGCAGGCTAACATAGCATGCACGCATAATTCAAAAGATACAGTATCTTGTACTTTGTACAGCATGTCGGAGTAAAATAAATGGTGAATGCAAGTTCAAACGCTGAAATGATGAAGGCAGCATTGCCGAAACTTGGCTATTTACCACGTTGAAACGTCATTAACCTGGCAAGCATCCATACCGTGCTGGAATTTGGTCTCTGACTAAACAACATTTTTCTTACACGTGTGCTTAAAGTGAGATTATTTTGCACAAAATTTATTACTCTATATTTATCAGTCGCTTGAGTTTAGTACGGCAAGCCCGGAGTTGGACGTGAGGATTTGGAATAATGTATTTGTGATGAATATGCAGAAACTTACAAGTGTGATTGCTGTTTAGCTGAGTTTTAACGGTTAGTTTTAACTCATGTGTGAAATTACGATCTTAACAATTTTTTACTTCCTTGAATCTTACAGAACACCTGAATATAGTTTTGTTTGAGCTGGCTCGTGCCTACCACTCGGCTCTTCAGAAAGTTGATGTATCAGGGTTTGGCACCCATGAGCAAGGTATTGGTGTGCTTAATATGACGGGTTTTGTTTGTCTGAGGCTATAGGTTACTGAAGTTTACTCTTCCTTTGCAGGAAGTCACCAGAGTTCGGATGGTCCCAGCTGTTCTCATGGTAACGGTGCAACATTAATAGTCTGGCTATCCTGTAGGAGATATTGTTAGCCGTGTGTTTACATACGTTTGGTTTCTATCAGCGATAGAGGAAAAAAGTATATCGTGGTTACAACTGGTGTTTGAAAGTTTACATCAATAAATTGAAACTAGTCATATAATTATAGTTGGATAGACGTCTTGAAAAAACCTACAGTGATTACTCACCCAATACGGAGTATTTGGGTTCTTGTTGTTTTCAAATGCACGACTCTCATAAGCAAATCTAATGCTTTCCTCATTTATCCATGTTTAAATAACGCACATGGTTGTTTTTAATCTTAAAAGTTTGAATTCTGTTGTTCAGGTCAGGCCCGTCTGAGAGCTGTGAAGAAGGAAGGTCCCAACAAGGTGAGTGACACACAAATGACTCTCGGCACTAAAATTGACCACTGATGCTCTAAACTGTAGGCACCTATCGACCAGAGGACAACTGTTCAAACTCACATGCCACACCAATCGTGTTCTTTGAGTCCTATTCTCTGCTCGGTCAATAACAGAAAGAAAAGAGGGCTCTGGAAATGTGCCTTGTTTAAAAGTCTTAAGTAAAGATCCTCATCATCAAAGTCTTTCAAGGGTGTTGCAAAGAAGCCACTCTGTCAAAATCAAAACTTGGTCCTTCGGAAATTTCCAAGAAAAGAAAGAAAAAGACACTTTTCCTCTTAGACAGATAACTACTTAGTTGAGACTTTCTCGACGAATACTTTTATTAAACCAGTCAGAATCACAGGTTATTATTTCGTTATTAACATTTTTTTGTCATAGGGACGTTTGTTCTACAGCTGTGCAGAAACAGGACAAAAACAGTGCAAGGTTTTTAAATTTTTTTTTTAACTCTTATACTTCCTTTCCTTATTGCACTTTCAAATGTCTTTTATATCTTTTGTAGCTTTTCAAACACAGATTAAAAGTTTTGCCACTCCTCTTGCTATTTCGGAGCGTTTTTTTTTTTTTTTTAGTTGTCATAATTCTGCTCGTGATGTCTGTCTTCACTTTTTACAACGTTTAAGAATACCTCCTTCTTGACTACTTCTTCACTGGCGCATTTCCCTTTGGAAACACTTACTTTGACGCGTTTTTTTTGCCTTTCGTCCATACGAAAACGATTGGAAAATACTGATAAAACAGCCTTCGGAGGCGTTTCAAAACGCACGTTTTGAAAAGGCATCGTTTTTACAGTGGACAAGTGAAAACGCAAAACGCAAATCTGAGTGTACGGATAAACACGAAGACTTCCGAAAACACTGACGGCATTCGCAGTAAGAATTTTTCCCATTGGCCAAGTGATATTTAAGTGGGACAAGTGCAAACTGAAATTTACTGGCCCACTGGGCAAGTGGATTTCAAACTTTTTCCTGGCCTGTACTACTGGTACCTGCTATGAGCTCGTGATCAGCATGCAAGTGACGAGGCCACCAATTAAATACCTTGTTGAACAAGAGTTAAAAGATTTTAGAGTTTCTTCAGTTTACTTTGAACTTGTCACTATGGCGGGAGAAAGAAACAGGGCGTTTGCTCCAACTGGAATCAATTCCCGCTTTCACAGTAAAGGTCGCACCACTTCACTTGGAAAAGCGATGCGGGTTCTTTAACGTCCCCGACTAAATTAATGTGGAAAGGTTTTGGAGACAACGCTAAAGCCTTAACGTTACCGTCATGAGTTGCATAATGCAAAATTGTAAGGAGTATTTGTACTTAAACACGACGTCTTTGTTTCAGTTCTTCAAATGGGTAGATGAGTACCAAGCTAACAAGACTGGATTAAGAGAAACAGGGAACAAAACCTCAAATAAAATGACCTTGTCGTCTCCTGACAGCCTCATGGCTTTCCTTAGAAGTCACGTACGTTTTTAAAACATTCAGGTTCACAAACTGTTAAATCTTAATACAGTCGAATCTCTAGTAAGCAACTACCCTCGGTTTGAGGAAGCTTGTCCGCGCCGCTTGCAGGAAGTGAACGCTTTTAACTGAGATTCAAACGGGACTTCACTCATAAAGGTGGTATTTTAAGGAGATAATGCGGCAGTGGTCGCTCAGAGTTTCAACACAGGCTTACCATCCTCTGTTTGTGTGGTGGGCTCTGCATTTATAATGGGTGTGTCGGTTTATCAATATGCAAAACTAAAGCCGAAAGTTAGGAGTTTTAAAACTGAGGAATATGAAATAAAAACTCATAAAATTGTTGCCATGTGTTTTGATTTGTGTTTCTATGTTTATTTTGGCGAATTAAGGCTCGCGAAAGCGATGTTTTCAAAATAACGGTCGGACTCGCTATTTTGAAACATGTGAGCGAGTCCGACCGTTATTTTGAGAACATCGCTTTCGCGAGCCTTAAATCGCCAAAATAAACACAGAAACACAAATCAAAACATATAGCAACAATTTCATGAGTTTTTATTTCATATTCCTCAGTATTAAAACTCCTAACTTTCGGCTTTAGTTTTTCATATTTGATAAACCGACACAGCCATTATAAATGCACAGCCCACCACACAAACAGAGGATGGTAAGCCTGTGGTTTCAAGTGAATTTAGTCATTTAATGGAGTGGGTTTTTAACCACGGTGCGACCGCAGATAAAAATGTCATTAAAAACAGAAAAAAAGTTGTGTTTACAATATACTTACAGTCGATTGGCTGTGTAAATGGAATCTTGGTTCTGTTTGGTTGGAGGGTGATGCTAGGCTTTCTTGGCTTTGACAAGCAAACAAAGCAATCACATGGTGAATGACGGACAGACGTCATTATAAAACTCAAAATGTTTTAGAAATGTCGATATGGATGAAATTAAGCCCAGGGGCACATTTCGATTGTGGATCCACGCACACGTAGAGACGTTACTGCTCCAACCCACCCTTACCCGAAAAAAATATAATAGTCGACCATAGGCCTCGTTTTGCTTTATTGTGATTGTGTTGTGTAGTTTTGTCTTGCTAAATCGAAAGGTTGTTGTTTACTTCCCTCGCATTTTCTCCACAGGCTTTTTGTTAACCACCCTCTATTGGAGCTTACTTCGGGTAGAAGACACAGAATTTGCAAAACAACTAGCGCATTGTATTCATTATTGTACGGTAGGACATTGTTTTCCCTTTTCATTGTGTTGAGTTTTTGTGTTTATTGTTTTGCAAATTCTGTGTCTTCTACATGAAGTAAAAGCCCCTCTATTATATAATTCTTCTTTTTTTCATTTGGAACATTAATATTTGAAACATTTTCCGTTATCAGAGTCTAGGTTAACTGTGTGACCGCTTGAAGGGGATTTGATTTGAATAACTGATTTTCTTGTTTACTAGAATATTGCATTTTACTGTGAGTGTCGTCTGATAAAGAAACATGTGGACAATAGCAAGGGAAGGAATTTTGCGGGAAAGACAAAGGTAACAGCACTGTATAGACTGGCTCAACTCGATTTAACGAACTACACAACAGTCATGACGACTGGACACTAATTTTGGCAAACCTTGGGCCATGTTTACTTATGCATTTCTATTTTTTCTCCGAAAGTCATCAGATTTCATTGAGTCCTTCGGCTTGTTGTATGTGACATGAGAATTCCAGCGTAGTAGTATTTGTGCGATTTCTCTATGGTGTAGTGGGGTCCAGAAACTCTTAGACGAAAATGGAGAATTACCAGAATAGTAATAATAATAATTATAATAATAATAATAATAATTTATTAATTTATATTGCGCTATTTAACATAAATATGATCAAGAGCGCATTACATCAGAGTATCTAACTAATAAAAATATGACTACCTATAGCTCGATGTCTTTAATCCTCTGGCGGTGCATTCTGGGACAAACGAATAGAAACTCAATAGGCAGCCCTAGATGGGTTTAAGGGGGAAAAAACCGTCTGCCATCTTTAGAGCAAACTACGCAGTGAGTGAAGGGTTAATACAAGAAAGCTTCTTTTTTGTAGAAATGCGGAAGACAGGGAGCATTTGATGCTGAAGGTAGCAAGAAAGGCCTCTATTTAGAACTCCCTCGGAAAGAACATTCTTCGGTCTACTCAAAGGGTAAGGGAGTTTGCTGGTGTAAATACTTAGACTGGATGACATTGTTAACAATTAAGAATATTCAGCATGTCGTGAGTACTGGACGGGAATGGAACCCATGACCTTCCGTACATTGGTCGGATGCTCTAACCACTGAGTTACTGGGAGACCCGTGGTCAGCTAGGTCGTATTTACTAGGTACATTATGACATGCGTCTCGCATACTGATTGTTTAAGGTAGCACTTTGTGCGACTTTCCATTAGCGTAAAACATGTACATACGTACACCTTTATTTATTTATGCCAGAGTGATCCAGTCAGTGTCAAAACTGACTCTGTTATCAAAAGGAGCCATGTAATATATTTTTTCTTCATACATTGAAGATGACATCTGGATCGTATCAAAGCACCTGTCGTTTAATCAAGAGTCAACTTTCGTTGCAAGCAGTGCGTATTATGGTCCGTCCTCTGGTGGGGAACTGGAAATTCTACCAATCAGGTGTGTATCTTTGACAGTAAATAGACAACGGTGAATCGTTTCAGTCACAGGATTTCACTCTGGTGTAACATAGTCATTTCAATCTATTTTAGTAAACATGGCAAGGAGAACTTCCTCTTATCAAGCTTTGTTTCACCTCTCTTGTGACCTATTTTTCAATGCTAACTTTACTCTTGTTGATTAATTGCAGTGGTTATTCGCCTTCCAACTGGCAAAGTGGAGGTGAGTTAACTTGGCATTACCCCTACTTAGGCTGCTATGTCGGTCATCTATCAGTGCCTCCAGCCCACCAGGTCCCCAAATAATTTTCAAAAAAGAGTGCTTCCAAATCTGTTGTTAGAACAGACATTTCGGGGAAAACGTGTTCATCAGTTTTGTCATCAGTTGTTAACAAACACTCTGAACGCATGTTTAAATAACAGGCAATTTTAGCACTCTCTTTTACATTTTCCTCCAACGATCTTTTTAACCACACCCTTGTATAAAATTTTTTTCTGTTGCGATGCCCAAGGTTAAAATACAGGGGGTGTCGCCTGCGGTGATCCACCAAGCACCCTCGCCCTTGACTTTTAATGGACCATCGTAGAGGTCGATATTCGGTGTGCTCTCTCTAACTCACATTTAGATCAGTTCTTGGCATCCTTCTATAGCGGTTATTCAGAGATTTCTCCGGATGTTGTGTTTATGTCCATCTCTCGCATTCCTACAAAGGCAAGCATTAGCTGTGGCCAGGAAGAAGCGAAAATTAGTGATTTTGAGGAGTTGGATGTCCATACCCTCCCTCATGCTGCTCAGCACTTTCCAGGTTTACAACTTCCTAGTCTTTACGTCTTACCCTTTATTGTTGATCCATGCACCAAGTGGCTGACCTTCTCTTTGGACCTTGAGGGAATATGCTCAGCAGTAGTTAGGATCATCGTTTTCGTCCTCCTGGCATTAAAGCTGAGACCGACTTTGCTACATTGCAACTCAGCAACGCAACAGAAGTTCCCGTGCCTGATGGATTTGTTCTGACAGTAATCAGATGTCATCAGGGAAGCCCACGTCAGTGAGGGTGTCTTTCTTGAATCTGTTTCAGCCCGATGATACCTATCATCTTACTACGGTTGAGAGATTCAAAAGCCTTCTTGAAGTCTACGATGTTGAAGCCGGCAGAGCGATTATTCTTTCTTTCCTCCTGCATGATCCTCCTCAGGTCCAAGACATGCTGCACCGTGTACCTCCCCTCCCGAAGGCCGTTCTAATTCATCAGTCTTGTGTCTAACACACTTCGTAATCTGTTCGGTTTCATGTGATAAAAATTCCCAATGGCACAGGTGGCGCATATGGGTCCACCATTATTATTATTATTATTATTATTATTATTATTATTATTATTATTATTATTATTATTATTATTATTATTATTATTATTATTATTATTATATGGCACGTAAGTGATCAGTCTTTGATACGTAGATTTCCCGGCTTCGCAACTGGAATTGTTTATGTTGGACCATTGCTAAGGCTTGAGGGTAACCTGACGTTGGGAGTTTTATTTCAGCCTTTGTCTTTTGATGTCATTCAATGTTGTTAACCAGTGTTTAACTTTCCCTCACAAATTTAACTGTTACTGTAACTACCGATTGAGAGAATCTTGTTGTTTTGTTCCCTGCAGAAACCGTGCATGCCTTGATGGCTTGCAATGCTGGTACAGAACTGAGCTGTATCAGCAACATTAAGGAGCATGTCAAGATGCAGAACATGCCAGTCCTTTCTTATATTCTGCACAGGTGAGCTCATCTATGACCATTTCCTTTACCTAAAACAATAGTAGCTTTAACCAAAGTATGATGCGTTCGTTACATACCAAGTACTTTCGTGTTGCATACTGTCGTTTTGTTGTTGTTGTTGTTTGTTATTTGTTTTGAGAGAATGTTTCCCTGTTGTTACAAAACAGGGAAGAGAACGTGGAACCGAACGTTAGAAGCGCTTCACGAGCCTCGTCCTTTGTTCCACCGATGTTAACGACTTCCGGTCAGCTGGATATCCCACTAGAAGTCATAGTAAGAGTGAACTGATCACTTTTTGTGAAGACAAAAATAGTAAATCTGAGCATGGCACGACAAAGGAGTCCTACCTGTGAACTTCCTCTGAGCTGCAGGAGGACTCATGGTTGGCTAGTTTCAGACTGGTGTACCGTGCGGAAGGTCATGTATGACTCCATATGGTCGCAAGTTTCTTAGCACTTCTGTTGCTTTATGAGAGGATTTAATCATCAGGAGTTTTACAAATTGCTACTTATAAAGAAACGTCAATGTCAACAATTTGCCGTGCCAAACATTCCAGTTTTAGCAGCACATTTACTACTTTTTAGTTAACGTTCACAAAAATGTAATATCTGGCTGTTCCTCATATTTGCTGTGGTAGACTTTTATGGTTTTGGTAATTCATGAAAACAAAGCATGGAGTAACCCTATAGCTTAAAACAGAATGTTCTCTGCTGTTGCTGTTAACTTGTCTTTCATTTTGATACAGGAAGGCTTAGCAGAGGAAATGATAGCTCGGTTTAATTTGAACAAGGTAGGTTACGACTGTTTGGGGCACTGTCATCTCGACATGATATTTTCTTGAGAGTAAAGGTTCTACCTGAGAAGCGCCATTCACTCTGTAGTGGAAATCTCGTCACAAATCTTCAACGATTTCAACTAAGTACCAAAAAACCTTAGAAGTATTTTTTCGTTGAATACAAACACCTCATTTCTATTTTTACATTTAATACACTCGCATATGTTACGAGTTGTGTAGTAAACGCGAGCAAATAAGTAAAATGACCGCGAGTATTATCAGTTAGACCACCATGTATGGTATTTATTTCACTTCATTTTCCCTGTAATTGAGCTTAATTCAACGCTCAGCAGTAAACCAGTCAATTTGGGATATTATCGTGTGATACGGGATTCCACAGTGTAGTAACCTGGCATATTTTGCGTGTCCTGTTGTCCCGCGCGCGCGTACCTTATTAAGAGAGCCTGCTCACAGACTACCCACATGTGGGTATTAAAACCTAGATAAGTTTTGTAATTTTAAAAGGGCCCATGTCCGACTAAGGAACCACTTTGGTCGGACAAAAAAGGGCTCAAGGTAGATTTTTATTTACTTGGGAAATACTAGTCACTGATATTGCAAACTTTTGTCCAAACATTATGTCCGATCACAGCTGGGCAAATTTTGGTCGACTAGTTGCCGATGGTTGACCAGTAATTGCAGCTCTTACTGGGGGGCTGAGTTCTCAGTTATGCTTTATATAGACTTCGAGCAATCGTTATTTTTCTTTAGGAATTCGCGGCTCACGGATACTCCAATCACTAGCCGGATCGTGTCATTGCGCCGTTCGATTCTTCGCGCTCTACTATCTTTTAGAAAAGTACCGATTACTTGCATTCTGGATTTTGCGGCGATTGTTCTGCATGTAGGGCCTTAAACGTTTGGCTGTTTTCTCAGGCAAATTAAATTTTTTTTAACCTCATTCATTGTGCCTCTTGTAGGACCAAGCGGCTGCCCTTCAGTCTTGTGCAAGGATGTTCAGCTCACCAATGGATAACAACCCTTCCTTGCCAGTATGTTTGATTCACGGTAGGGTTTTTCTTTTATGTGTACAAGTTTTCACTCATTCAAATTAGCCACTTAGCAAGAAAATAATTTCAAGTGATCATGCAAACGTTAAAATGTAAACTTTTGTCAAGAAATCAGCCGACAAGATTTGTTCTCTTTTTCTTTTGATTTTCTAATTTTCCTGACCGCAGTTTTCTGTCATTTGATTTTATTTATTTTACTTTTCGCGTACGTCATAAGCTTCTGGCAGATATTAACATCACCATTTTGAATCTGAAAGCAACGCCATAAAATTACTTAGTATAATTTTCTTTTACAACAGGTGTTTTTGGTGCTGGGAAGAGCTTCCTACTTGCTGTCGTTGTTTTATATTTGGTGGAGTTGTTTAAAGTCGGCGATTCTCTTAATCGCCAAAGGTGAGATGTCCCGGTGTGAACATTCTTACTACAGTCTTTTTCAGCGGAATTTGCGCAAATCCTTGCTTGGTTGAAGGAAGGTAGCAAATTTACCCTTCCTCACAGGGACTTATCTAGCGTACCACCTGCGGCGATTTGTCTGCTATTCAGAACGTGCTTTTCATGTTTTCTTTAATTTGAACTTGTTTTCCTCTACCAGTAATGCTCCTTTACAGATGAAGATCCTGGTGTCCTCCACAACTAATGTCGCAGTTGATCGCATTTTATTAGGGTAAGTTTAACTGTAGACAAGCTGACGTTATCCTAAACACTGGGTAAAATAGAATAAGCTCCCTTTTGAATCAGTTCTCCTCTAAATGGTTATTTTGGATCTCTCGTGATCGACCAGTTTTCCTGACCTCAATTTAAGACAATTTCTTCCCCAGCGTTTACCCGCACAACCACCAGGCAATGCGAGAGCTGAGAAGAGTCTTTATTTATCAAGTGGAATTAGTTGTCGCTGAAACTGATTTATTCCACATGCAGGTTGCTGGAGCTTGGGTTTGAGGAATTTGTTCGTGTGGGAAGTATTCGTAAAATTGCCAAGCCAGTGTTACCGTATAGTGTGCACAGTACAGGAAGTGACAGCCAGGAGTTAAAAGAACTACAAGCTCTACTCAAGGGTGATCTAACACCAGCCGAAAGAACGTGAGTAAGATAATTGAACCGTACAGTTATATTATCCCGCTCTATTCAAACAGTCTTTTTGATAAGCATGACAACAGTTTGATTATTGTTCGCAATTAGTTGCAAGTTCACTTGCACGTGCTCCGTCCAACTGTGTTTGCAGTCTGTTCCAGTGAGATTTCACCTTCCATATTCTGCACCGCTTCCTTGTTTTTCACTCTGGGGAAGAATGCTTGTAAACTGATTACTCAGTCTAAATTCTAATTATAAGTTTCCTTTTCTCCCCGTTTGCTTAGCGCACATGAGCCTGGGGTGAGATCAAGAAGCCTTGCTAAGTTAAGATGCATCTCAAGTGTTGTTTTTCGACAATAACCTGCTGTTATTTCAGCAATAGGCTATTGTTAAAAAAAACAATACTTAGGATACATCTTAACTTAGGAGGGCTTCGTGAATCCAGCCCCTGGACTTTACCTCAGTTTTGCCTTTTTAGCCATGTCCGAAAAAGCATTGAAAGGCACAAGCTAGGAGAAAATAAGAAGGTGAGTGCATAAAAACTACAAAACTAAAATACCCATGACAATAGAAATATTACAAGTAACAAAACAGAACACCCAAAAATAAAAAAAAAATACGTGGTTTCCCACAATTTTCTTTGTGGATTCCAATAGCCCTTGCTTTGATCTGTCTTAAACTATCATTAATTGGCCGGGAATGACCTCCTGCTATGAAATGTGGCGTCCTACCAACTGGCTGCGAAAAGCTAGTAACTTTCCTTGAACACTCACTTGAAAGTGATTCTTTCTGATTTGAACAGGTTATCTGCTTAAAACTCGCAACGAACCCTTTCAGAAAACCCTTTTCATTTGTTTTGTATAGTTTCCTTTAAGGTGTTTCGATACAGTTTTTTTGGGACCATACCTAACTTTTAAAATCGGCTCTTAGAAAGTCTTCATCTTGTCGGATCAACGTGAAATTTGAAGTACTTGTTGGTTTTGGATTGAACTTTAGAGTGGCTTACATTTTGTGAAAATCGATATTTCCATGACAACGATAAACAAAAATCATCGAAAAGAGTAAAATTGAAATTTTGCGCGATCCAGATTTCACTTTGAAAAGCAAATATCAACATCTCAAACTGTGGTGTATGGCAAACAAAATATACAGGAACAAAAAAGACACATTTTAATAGCATTTTCTAGCCATTTCATCAAACCATTGATTATTTTTCGGTGCATTTACTATTACTATGCAAAAACTAAGGTTGAAAAGGTTTTTACGATTTACTTCAAAACCAACATACAGAATTTTTTTGTTATTGTATATTTTGTTTGCCATACACCACAGTTTCAGATGTTGGTACTTGCTTTTCAAAGTGAAATCTGGATAGTGCAAAATTGGAATTTGACTGTTTTTGAGGATTTTTGTTTATCGCTGTCATGGAAATAGCGTGTAAACCACGCTAAAGTTCAATCCAAAACCAACAAGTATTGCAAATTTCACTTTGATCTGACAAGAAGACTGTCTAAGAGCTGATTCAGAAAGTTAGGTATGGTCCCAAACAGGTAATACCTTATACAAGATTTTTCTGAGACAATCGTTCCCTTCATTTTGACTGTCTTAGTATAGTGTACTATGGAGCTAGAATTCGTTTCTTCGAAGTTAGAGGTTTACTTTCTTTTCTTTGAATAAGCTGTCTCGTTAAGTGTTCGAAAGTTTCTCACTGCTGTCTATCCCAAATAGCACCATGGAAAGCTGCCACATCGATCTGTATCTACCACTTTGTCACTTTGTAACTGTCCTGTTGATTCTAGACACTCAGGAGCTGGGTCAATTCTCAGAGTTTCTAACAAAATATGGTAGTTGTTTCTTTAAAGTAGGGCGAGTGTGCACTTCATGAACATTAACAATAAATCGTTCAACTGGCACCAGTTGACGTGGCTTTGTCTTTGGATTTATTGTCAGAAACTGTCGCAGGTTAGAGTGGTTGGAGTCACTTGTGCTGCCTGTGTATTTCCGTGCTTGGACAAGTTGAAGTTTCCAGTATGTTCATTTTCTCAATTCATTTATATCTCAGCTATTGTCTCCATGTTAACTGTAAAGTTTAATAAACAAGTAGCAGTGTTTTATTAGGTTAAAAGTAAACTTGATGGAACCTTATAAAACGCCTGAGTTTATTGAACGTCTACTTACTGCAAAAATTACAATAGATGCATGCACGTGATGTGTCAGTGATTTGAAGTACCTATGTGTTATTAGTATAATTTTAATGCTATATTCACCGCGCTAGCCGGTGAATATAACATTTCAAGGCGCGGCTGCTAAGCTAAGTTCGTGTGTTTTCGTTTTCGTGTGTTATTTGTCAAGTTTTAGCTCGTTTTTTTTTTTTTTTTTAACTTTTTGATAACCACATCTCAAAATTATACTAAAACAATTATTCGCCAATATTTAATTCGCCATCGGCGAATAATTGTTAATAATTTTATTTTACACGTTTTGAGAATGAAAGGAAAATGTTAGCACGGGGGTGTTCAGGAGCCTCTTAAACGGAAAGTTTTCCGAGGCACATATGTCTCAGTGTAATCATTCACTTGGATCCGCTGTGTTAAAATGTTAACCAGACGCTTGGTGTTGTTGACAGGTGCTACTCTTGGATGAATGCAGTCAAATGACAGAGCCAGCCTCTCTTCTGCCTATGGCCAGGTATATCAACCAACTCTCGCTCTTTAAAGGATTAACTCAGGTTTCCGCACTATTCAATACTCTCCCCACTCTAGGTGAAATATCATTAACGTTTCACTGAGTAGAATGTGAAAATAAAATGCTCGGGGAGAGTGAGGAAGGAGGCACTTTCGCTTTCTCCTCTTTCGCTCGTTCAAGAACATCGACATTCAGGACGAAAGCTGAACGTACTGAAAATATTACACCTTAGCTAAGCACTGCAAGAAATGGATGAAAGCTAAACGCACTGAAAAGATTACGCCTTACCCTAAACGCTACAAGAAATGAGAAAGATCTCTACATCCGTAGGCTCTTGGTCTCAATATTTGTTAAATATTTGCGCACTCTTAAAATGGTGACCATCTCTTTCGTGTGTATTAAACTGACCCCATGTCTTTGTCATCTGGTATCAGGGGCGTAGCCAGCCATTTTTTCCCTTAAAGCCCGGCCGAGATGTTAAGTGAAAATTGCGTATATCAACTTCTGTTAGAGTTCAACTTAGGAACAGGCTATACCTGTTTTACCGCCGACGATCAATGATCTAATCCTTTGCATTGTGAAAAAGTACAGCTTACCTCTTTTTCATGACGGAGTTTCTGAATTTTAATAGAAAACTGTTAATAACAGTTAACATTAAACGGGCTTCGTTGATGAAGAACGTCGTGATCAGCAGGGTTTTCGGTAACATTGTAAAGCCCAAGCAGACGTAAGCGCCCTAGGTGCGAACACTGGTGCCGAAGGCACAAACGTCTAGAGGAGGGGGGGGGGGAATTTTTGAAATTGGACTCTCTGTAACGCCATTTCCTCCGTTCCCTGGATGGGAAGTGGTTAACCGGGAAAGTCTTTTGAGTCATTAAAATGCTCACAAAAAAATTAAATGGTGCGGATTTCATTACAAATGACAGAAATGATCATTCGTTTCCGATTGTGTGAGTTACATATAAGTAAGCAAAATAAGGCTCAACTTTATCTTTGATAAACAAATACAAAATCATCCGATTTGTTTACACTTCAGAAAATAATTATTTCGCGTGAAAGTAACCGGACCTTACATGTGAAACGACCGGACGTTACGTCCGGTCTCCGGCCTCAAACGAAACCCCTGGCTGATGATCAGCATCCAGAAACAAGATCACGAGCTGACTTTTACTGACTTTCTGTTACTAAAATGTAGCCCCTCTTGGCTTCTTTGCAAAGGAATCTCTGACGACTTTCTCGGGGTCAACAAGCATCTTTGTATACGCTTGCATAAAAGACGCTCTGTCAGCATGTTACGGATCACATGTATGTTTCAACTTTTCTCACGCTGTTGAATCAGATCTCTCCTGCTGCAGTGTACACTGGCATGGTTAGGAGAATGATGAACATAGTGGCGACGTTCGGGTGAAGGTCTTCACTTGTGCAGCTCAGTGTGTCCTGTAGGTTCTTGGGCTTGTCGTCCTCGCGAAAACGCCCAACTCGCTTTCTACCTTAAGATCTCGCCGTTGTCGAAGACCGCTCTATCAGTCTGAAGTCCATCGTTGGAAGAAGCGTTGTATACTGTTGAGCATGAAAGATTCGCATTCGCTGCTAAAGGTGTACCTTGTTCTATTGCCAAATAAAGGAAATCATTTGGTACTTTTGCTAACTGACTCAAAATAATTACTTGGTTTTCGTTTGGGGTCTATCCTCTCTCTCTGAAAATTACGAACGCAAAACTGTCAAAACCAAGACAAAAAAACGCCGGTTGGATGCTCAGACTTGCGTTGGCAAAACTGTTTCAAGGTTTTAGACCTAAGCCTTTTCTTTGTTTGGAGCACAATCTGTTAGCACTTTTAACACATTGTTTGAAAGTCATGGTTTCAAACGTTTTTAAGCTGAGGATTAACTGTAGAAAAGTAACCACGAAAACACTAGAAGAAATAATAATGGCCATTTGGCTACTGAAGAAAAATCACAGAAATTCTTGTTAAGCCCGGGCTTAATGGCTTAAGGTGATTCCATAGAAAAAGAAGGAATATTTAAAATTTTCTAAAACTTGTTCCAGTTGGTAGTTATGTTTAGAACCTTTCAAAAATGCAATAAAAAATAGGGGTCTCCGTGCTTGTTTTTTCGCAAAATGGATAGCCATTAATAGCAACTATACGATCCGCGAGGTTTTCCTGAGAAACCCTAGTAATCAGAAATGAGAACTATAATTGCTTTAAAAAGTCATTGCTTGTATTAAAATATTGGAGCAGTTCAACAAAACAGACATTTATCTTGTATTGTATACTATTTTAGTTGAACAGGAATCAAGATTATGAAATAAATTAAAGAATTTCCTGCCGGCGTACATACCCTGCTGTACCTAAAGACGTGTTCTTTTCGGCATTTAAATAAAACTATCTCAAAGCAGAATTTTTAACTTTTCTCAAAATCGCGACATATTGTACTAGACCGTGTGCCATTTGAATTTATGTATTAAAAGATGGGGTCACCGAGCCTGTTTAAGAGAAAACGACCATTTATTTCTCCGACACAGCTCAGCTTTCATAGAAAACCTATACAGTTCCTAAGGTGCGCGCGCTCGTGCACGCGCATATCACGCAAGAAGTGATGCGCGGGAAAGGATGCGTAATGCAATTGAATGGAATCACCTTAAGGCTAATTACGCCCCTGGCCGTATTATTGTATTTTGTCTTGCAAAACATATACTGCTATTTCAATTAACGTTGTCGGAAAGCCTACGCGACAAGACTGCAAGGTGATATGGGTAATTTTTAATAAATTTACCAAACTTAGGCTATGGCTTACCCCTACAAAAAATAAGTGACATAGGCAAGTGTTGATGGTACTTTCACCTACTCTATGGCAGTGACACCCGTGAAATTACAGCCGAATCACAAAAGATGTACAGCTACCCATACTAACTTTCGGTCTTGTCGCGTAAGCTCAAGGCTTTAAAATCCGACACTGAGAAATATGCATTCTCAGTGGTTTAAATTTACCGTGCTGCGTCAATGACTCCAATCACAGAGTGAATTGCTTTTCTTTTTAGATTTGAATGCCAAAAGCTTGTTCTAGTCGGTGACCCAAAAGTAAGTACGTCATATGAAATATCCTGCATTACTGTCGTGAACTGACCGCCACTGACCTGTGTCCTGAACAAAACCTGACAACTTTTCAACGCAAACTAATAGGTTAATTCGGCTGAGCACTGACTTCGCCGTTTAATGTTAAGCCTTTACTGGTTGAATTTCCTGTTAATTTCTCTTTATCATTAGCTTCTTGTCTTTTTATCGTATTTTTTACAGACAGACTGTTTTTGTCGCTTCTTGCGGGGCGGGGGATTTGCTAAACATCTCTTTTTTAGTGGATTGGATATACTTTTAGTTGTTCTCTGGAGATAGCATTCAAGTGATCAGACATCTTCGTTACTTTCGGGGCTGGAATGTGGGGTTTGAAGGTTTGCAGTACTTTTCAAAGTGAAGAAAGTAAGTGGGAAGGACAAGGGGAATCACCAGAGCTACCATAGGGGGAAGTGTGTATCTCAATATTATACCATAAGGAAGTGTGTATCTGACTATTATACCATAAGGAAGTGTGTATCTGACTATTATACCATAAGGAAGTGTGTATCTGACTATTTTTGTTGTGCTTGTTTAGCAATTGAGTCCCACTATTCAAGGTTCAGAACCGGAACACGAGGCTGGACTTGAACAGACTTTGTTTGACAGACTTATGATGATGGTAAGTGCTACTAGCAGAATTTGTCATTTTATTGTGGACAACATTAAGGTGGATGTTTTTGTACAAGTCACGGGAATTTGTGTAAATCTGTCTGTTGTTTAGGTTGTTGTTTTATGTAGGAAAGCGGAAGAGGAAGAAGTAAAGGAATAGCTGCAGCAATTTGATGTGAACAAAAAGCGTTTCCCGCCAATACAGAAAATTGTCGTCAATTTTTATGCGTGTATTATCTTATAATAACTTGAGTGGCATGTGATTTTACCTGTTTTTACTGAGTGAATCCACGAATTGTTTTTTCTTGTGTTATTAGTTTTGCTCAGTAACAATCCTAAATGATAAAGAACGAGGGCCTCAACTTTCGATTTTCAACTTTTTATTCAGATGTTTCTTAATGCTTTTGTAAATGCAGTGTCTTTTTCATCTCGTTCTTCCTCTTGTTAAAGAACTTCAGTTCTAGTCGTCTCCAGATTATCTGCAATGTAGTTCAACTATACAACAAGTTGTAAAATCGTACGGTGTTACTATAGCTTCTTATCTTTGCCTCTTTTCAGGGGTATGAGCCAACACTGTTAAGAACACAGGTATATGATATTGTTATACTACATAGCATGATTTCATTAAGCTTTGGCAGGTTCTATCAAGCCGGATTCATCGAGGTGTCGAAAGATTCCAGAAAAAAAGCAGCCCCTAGGTTAAGGGTCGAGCAGTGGGCTAACCACTCGATATCATAAACCAAACTGGTTACGGAAACGCAAGGAAGAGTTTGAACCTTGTGGGTGGTGCCACATTTGAGGCTACCCCCGCTCTTATAGTCACGTTACACTCATTTTCATAAGAACGTCTACTTTTGTGGCCGAGGCTGAACGGAAACTGAATGTTCTTTAAGAACATTGAGTTTCCGTTCAGCCTCGGTTTCTTTCATGTTTTGAGCCTGAAACGTTCTTAGTATGTTCTTAAGGTGGCTTACTACAGTTTTCAGAAGAGAAAGTTAACCTTTTTAAAACTTTAGTTTAAAGCAAACAGAAGTTTTCTTTTGGGTCATTTGTTGCTACAACTGTTAAAAGAAATGATATTAACCCTCATTATCCTGGAAAAGAAATACGAGAAGCTTAGAAAATATCATTTATAACAGAACGAGTGCTAGGAGGGCTTTTTTCTCAAAATCTAGCCGTACGATCCTACCTCAGTTTTTCAGGATTTGGAAAGTGGCTATAAATAAATAACTATGCAAAAGAAAATGAAAATCTGTAAGGCAGAATTTTTGCTAATGAAGAAAATCTCGAATTTTCGCTTTTTTGAGAATTTCTAAAAATCTCTTACAGATTTTGCTAGTATTTTGTCTACAGGTGAAACTTACTACAATGAATTGATTCTGAATTTTTTACTGTGGGTTATACGGTCAGTTTTAGAGTAGAGTGGGATCAAAAAATCGATTTGCGAGTTTTTTGCGACCTCCTTCGTGAGCAAAACTGAGCATGCGTGCAACTTAAGCGCGCGCTGAAATAGCGCAATAGGGCGCGTGCGATAAACATAAGAATTTTTACAACAACTCCTCGAGGTTTTTGTCGAGGTTTCACAGATATTTTATACTGGTAGCGCTCACTAACTTCTTCAAGACTTCGTCCATTCATGATAAAGAATGCTAACAGTACGCCACGAGCGATTTCTACAAGCCAGATCTCAGAGATGTTTTCAGCTTTTTCTCGATGATGACGTAAAGTATTGCGCGCGCGAAAGAAAAAATGGCGTCAGAGAGAGTTTCTCAGCACGCGCGATTGTGTCTCAGAAAAACTGTAGTAAGCCACCTCAAGGTGATTCCATTCAATTGCATTGCGCATCCTTTCTGCGCATCATTTATTGCGTGATTGCCGCGCGCATAAGCGCGCGCGCGTTCGGAACTTGATAGGTTTTCTATGGAAGCTGAGCTGTTCAGAACTCGGTGACCCCACTTTTTTATTCCATTTATTTAAGGAAAATACGACTTTACATGATACATTCAAATTTCAAGAATTTGTCATTATTCAATTTTGAAATATTCCGGTTGATTCACCGTTACAGTCAGATTTTAGGCGTTTCACTGGAACCGTGCAGACGCTCGAGTTGCCTATTATTTCAAATTAGTTTCATTGTTATGGCAATTTTAAGGCGTTTTCCTGTAACATTGTACTTCTATCATAAGAATAATGCTTATATTTCATTGCCAGTTATAACTTTGTTGAAGTAATGGGTGTCTCTAGTACAAGGATAGGTTTTTTAATATTGCTGTCTAAAGATAGCAAAGTACCTATATACTACAGCCCCGTAGCGTGAAATCAGACACGGTGATCCCCTCTTTTTATTTTATTTTTTTAATGTACTAGGTGTAATTAGTAACTCTGCAAAGTTTCAACAAATTCTCATTACAACTTCTTTTTCGATGGAATCACCTTATGGACGTTCGCGCTAATTGTTTCTGCGCATCCTTACTGCGCACGCAATTCACTGCCACGTCATGCATTGAGCGCGCGCGCGCTGTTGGAGAAATGTGGAGATATATAGCGCTAGTAGGCACTTTAGTATCTATACACGAGTTTAACTCTCTTAAATGTTCGGTGACCCCATATTTTCTTTTGATAAATCACTTTGTCTGTCAATTATCTACATTTTGAGAAAAATTAAAGAAAATCTATATTGTGGAAGTTTGATTTTTTTCAACTTTTCTGCCCTCGCATCATCGAATTATGCTATTATTGTAGCTGCACGGTGTTCGCAAAAGTCCATCTTAGAGGATGAGTTTAACTAAAAGGATGACACCAGCTCACATTGTTTACTTGACAGACCCACTTAAATAAGGTTTGGCTAAGAAAGTGGGTCTACAGAGAATAATTTTTAATATTTTTAAACTAACAAGCATTGAGGCTATGTCGAGTTGCGAGGGCCGATTTCTCGAAATTAGGGTAGTTTTCCACGCGCTTTATTTTGAAAACGAAGTCGGTGACCCCTCAATTTTTTTGCATTTCTGACATAGGTAACTCATTATCTGACTGTAGCCAAAGTATGAAAAAAAACTGTATTGTAGAAGTTTTTCGCGCGAACGTCCTTAAGTTACGTGGTATAGAATTTCAGGAAACTGATATGAAGGTGACCAAGAAACCTAATAACCGTCCTACGGGCGAGATCTCGTGGTTGTTGCACAGGAAAAAAAGGCTCACAAGAAGACCACTTTAGTGGCAAAATAAAAGGATTTGTATAGAACTTGATCGCTACTTTAGTCAGGAAACTAAAAATGACAATAAATAGCCAATTAAGTTTACATACCAGATCAGTTATTGTGCTTGTGTTGTTTCTTGACCGTCTTTAAGCCTTTCAGCCGCATTTCAGCCAATCGTTAGGTTTCCGAAACCGTTAACCTTCAATTAGCACACTCAACAAGCGTCTTTGTATTACATCAAAATAGAATATCAAAATGTCTCTTTTCGTCTCTTCTTGTTAAAACAATGTTTTCTATGTGTCTTTTAAATGACAATCGCGCTACGGACATTGGCGATGATGGCAATAACGTTTGTTTTGTGTTCGTCTTCAGTACCGTTGCCATCCAGCTATAAGTGCTCTATCCAACAGGTAACACCACTTTCAGTCTTGAATTGCTGTAGGAAGTAAATTCGTGCGGTTTTAGGGAATTTTCCTGAAGAATTTGTTCTACTAAACTAATTTATCATTATCGCCTTAGACAATCAGTATACTGAACAAGTGTGTACTTTGTGAAAAGGTGTCGAGAAATGTTAATTGAGACGAGAATATGTTCAGTCGTGTTATAGATGTGTGCATGAGTCGAATTGTTTGTTTACTGACTTTCATAAATTGCTGGTATTTTTTCTTTTGGCCATGAATTGCTCATTTCCATCACGTGCTGGAATCAGAAAAGTTCCTGCAAAGCATAAATCGCAAAAAAAGAAAAACAACATTAAAACTCTCGCCCTGGCAAAAATGTAGTGCCATAAGTTAGTCAGTTGTAAGGAGTAACTTCCTTTTCATAAAAGTGATGGCAATTCGTCATCATTGTCGTAAGTCGTAATCTGATTCTGTTTCGTTGTAACATACTTTTTCGTGTTGTGGATTTTTTTAATTTGAATTATTTTTTAAAAATCTATTCTCTTTCTTAGTTTGATGACAGTTTGATGTTGCAAGGTTGCTCCGCTTCTAACATGACGTTTTAATTTGATTTTAAAACCCTTTCTTATTACAGGCTGTTTTATGAGAACAAACTTCTGGACGGAGTAACAGCAGAGGATCGCTCTCCTCTAGTGGTAAGATCAAAGATCTAATATTGAATTGCTGAAATCCTGAAACAAACACGAATACCATTGGGCCTAGAAGGACGGTACGACTTTGTAGGTTGCGCCATGTTTTCGACAAGCCTAGGTCACAAATAGCAAACTGACAACTTGCTTTACGATTGTGGTGTACGACACAGTTTGCTTTTGACCGAGATCCACAAGTTCCCTCTATCCCTGTATCGTTACACTCAGCACTCTCCATATTCTGATCCAAGAAATAAGCAGAATGTATGTCTCATATGAACCTTGTAAGATGGCCTGGCTATTCAGTGTGGCTTTGGATGTTTGTGCGCTGTACATCTAAAATAGTTCGGCTCTGTTGGCCTTGTCACGTAGGGTGCCAGCGGGAACCAATCTCTCCGCAGTCTCCGAGTTAAGGTGATTCCATCGAAAGAGAAAAAATATTTAAAATTTTCTAAAACTTGGTCCAATTGGTAATTATGTTTTGAACATATCAAACATACAATAAAAAATAGGGGTCACTGTGCTCGTTTTTATACATCGTGGATAGCCATTAATAAAAACTATACGACCCGCAGGGTTTTCCTGAAAAACCTAGTAATCAGAAATGGGCACCGTAATTCCTTTAAAACGGCGTTGCTGGCACTGAAATATTGGAGCAGTTCAACAAAATAGACATTTATCTTGCATAGTATACTATTTTAGTTGGACAGGAATTAAGGATATGAAAGAAAATTAAAGAAATTGCCCGTGGGTGTACATACCCTGCTGTACTTAATGGCGTGTTCTTTTTGGCATTTAAATAAAAATATTGCGATATTGTGTACTCGAACGTTTGTCAGTTGAATTTATGTATTAAAAAATGGGGGTCACCGAGCTCGTTTAGGAGAAAATGACAATTTATTTCTCAGAACAGCTCAGCTTCCATACAAAACCTATCAAGTTCCGAAGATGCGCGCGCTCGTGCGTGCGCTAATCACGCAAAAAATGATGCGCGTAAAGGATGCGCAATGCAATTGAATGGAATCACCTTAAAGTTTAATTCTTTTTCCTCCTTTTCAATAAAGCTGTTATAGTGCTCTTATAATTGTTTCCATAGAATCTTGTTCCCACGCTGTGTTTCTATAACGTAGCGAGAGGAAAAGAAAAATGTGGCAGTGATGAAAGCTATTACAATGAGGAGGAGGTAAGGAAGAGTTATTTTATTTTCCTTTCAGTCATAATCAAAGTGAAGAAGTTACATAGTAGATCACAAGGACAACAGTAGTTCACAATAAATTGAAATATTTCCTGGTGATTTATTGCCTTATTGAGTTTGTTCTGTAATTCTTAATTTTTCCTAAATACGTTTCGCGTTTATTTCTTAGGGATGCTATTTTCTGTTGTGTGAAAGTTATTTCATTATTATTGTAGGCCAAATTTGTTGTTTTTCTCATCGAACGCTTGTTAGAGTCTGGCGTGCAACCAGCACAGATGGGTAAGTAGGAAATGTTTCAGCTCACTGTCTTAAACAAAAGGACCTCAAATCTTGTTGAAGCACGTACACCGAAATTCGAAGTACAGTCGAACCTCCTTTAGCCTCCCACGCAGTCGTTTTTAGGGGAGTCGTACGACTCCCCTAAAAACGACTGCATGGGAGGCTAAACCTCCTTAAGACGGACACGTAAGACACGGGACCAAGTGCCCGTATCATGGAGGTGTCCGTATCACATATCTACTCTGATGAACAGTCAGTAGACTCCAAACGTCTGTGGCTTTTTCTCCGTTGTTATGTTATGCAGACAATATTCCAATTTAAATTTCTGCTACTAAACGATGCTCTGCACAGATTTTTTGAATTGTCATCATACTCTGGAGGTATCGTTCATATGAATTTTGGTCACCTTCCGACCAAGTGAACTGTGTGTAGTAGAGACGGGTTGGTAACAAGAGGTTCGACTGTGACAAAAGTTGTGGCTTAGCACGTAATTAGCGATGCATAAAAACTGAGAAAGGGTGAGAGTATAACAGGTTCCTCACCTCGCTCTCAGGGAAGGCACTGGACGTGCGTTTCAAAGCAAACGTTATTTACCGGGTATTGGGTTGTGTTATTGACATGAATGATTTCTTTCTATACTACCACTTTCAGGAGTAATAACTCTGTACAAGTCACAGCTACATACGATAGCCAACAATTTAACAGCTTCCAGGTATGCAAAACAATTCCTCCTTCTCTCCAGGATCGAGGGTGCGCAATTCAATTTTTAGCCTTCCTTCTTTTCTTTCTTTCTCGCTCTTCGGCGTGTTGTATAACAAACACGTAACTTGCAGTGAATTCTAATCATGAGTTATCATTCATTGTTTATCCAGGACTACTTCACATGGCGAGCTTAAAGCCATTCAGGTAACGCGCATAATTAAGACATTTTGGTTTATTGTGAAATAAACAAGATACTACGTGTCTGTGGTAGGTTAACGGTTATCAACCACATATGAAGCAGAAAATCGTTAAAAATGGAGACCTTTCTTTCTATCCTTGTTTTCATAAGTAAATTGTAACACTCGCGGTTTGTAAAAAGTGTTGGAGAACTCGCCCCCCAAAAAACACTTACTTTTCTCCTAAGCTTCCACCTTGTTTATCCACCTTGTTTATCCATTCAGTGTCACATCTTGTCTGATTTCCATCACGACGATCATGAGGTTTTGTGGGCTGATCTGAGACTGCACCGTCTACCCCGCGGCCTTTCTAATATTATCGCTGGGGTATTATATCACCCCCCGGAAGCAAACAACTTGTCTAAGGCTGAATATGTCAAGTCATGCCTGGAGAGAATTGAGGCGAAACACCCAAATTCCGGAATAATTTTGGCAGGAGATTTTAACAAACTTAAATTTACATCAGCTGCCAGCTATTTTCAACTCAAGCCCATGGTCAGCTTCCCAACTAGGGGAGCTAATATTCTTGACCAGATTTTCACCAACTTGCATGAGTTTTACAACGATCCAAGTCCTAGACGTCACTTTGGTCTGTCAGACCACATAACGGTCATTGTGTCGGCTGGGGCTAGACAGAATAAAGAGCCCCTAATAAGATCTATTAAAGCCCGAGACAAAAGACCTAGCAACATTGCATGTCTCGGTCGCTTTCTATTGAAGGTCCCATGGGAAGACATGTTGGCACCTTATAATTCTAGCGAGGAGAAGTTAGCCGTCCTGACTGACGTTGTAAACTACGGGATTAACACTATCATGCCAGAACGGTCCGTGAAAGTTCATGCAACTGATCGTCCATGGATTACCGACCAACTTAAACGCCTTATTGCCAAAAGACAAAAGGCTTTCACATCAGGCAATAAATCCCTTTATGCGGTTTTAAGGAACAAAGTTAACCGCGAAAGAAAGCGCTGCTGTAAAACCTATTACAACAACAAAGTGCGTCACCTTCAAGACACCAAGCCTCGTGATTGGTGGCGGGAAGTTAAGCAACTGTGCAGCAATGGCACGGTTTCTCGTCCGGATCTTCGTTCAATTCTTAATGAAGACCCTGGCTATAGCGACGAAAAACTAGCATCTAAAATAAACGAAGCATTTGTCAGTGTTATGCATAATTATTCGCCCCTAGCAGATGATGTCTGTGTCCCTACCGATGATGACGAGCCTATTGAAGTCACAGTCACAGCAGTAACGCAGAAGCTTAGACAGATCAGTATCACTAGAGCCAGTGGACCGGATAATCTTCCAAACTGGGTGTTGAAGGAATATGCTGAAATACTTGCACCAGCGATCACTGACATCCTCAATCATTCCTTCCGAGACTGTAAAGTCCCCCGGTTATGGAAGGAAAGCCTTCGACCTTGTCGACCACAATCTCCTTATTGCAAAGCTTTTCAGCTACGGGATTAAGCCTCATGTTGTTAATTGGATAGCAGATTTCCTACGTGGTCGATCCCAAAGGGTAAAAATAAACAAGGAGAGTTATTCAGCCTTTCTCCAAGTTCCTGCCGGGATTCCACAGGGGACCAAGATCGGGCCGTGGCTTTTCCTTTTGATGATCAATGACCTGAGTATAACCGGTCCCATCTCCAGTAGAATGTGGAAATTTGCTGACGACACCACTCTCTGCGAGGTTGTCCCTAGGGACGGCATCAGCAAACTACAGGACATGGTCCAGCAGGTAGCGGATTGGTCGAGTAACAACATGTTTCAGCTAAATGCCACAAAGTGTAAAGAATTAAGGATAAATTTTCCAAAGCAAAAGAGTAATGTAGACCTTGTGATAGCAAATGAGCAATTTTTTGAGCTTGTAACCTCAGCAAAAATACTAGGTGTAACAGTAACTGACGATCTCAAATGGAATGCGCATGTTAACAACATAGTATTAAAAGCTTCCAAGCGTCTTTATTTATTAAGGCTGCTTAAGCGCGCTGATCTAGATGTGAAATCTTTAATCCAGTTTTATTGCACATGTATAAGGTCCATCTTAGAATACGCTTGCCAGACTTTCCACTCAAGCCTACCACAGTATTTGTCCGATGATATCGAGAGGATCCAAAAACGTGCCCTGAGAATCATCTTCCCAGATCTACACTATAATGAAGCATTAGAGAGCGCACGGCTAACAACCCTTTGTGCGAGGAGAGAGGAACTGTGTATGAAGCTGTTTAGCAAAATAGAGGAAGATAGTCAACACAAACTTCGCCACCTTTTACCGGAACCTATTGCGTCCTGCTACAATTTTAGAACAGCTAGAAAATATCAGCTTCCTCAGATCAATACCAAAAGGTATCTCAAATCAATCATACCGTTTTGCGCCGCACAGGCAACGTTGTGGATGCCTACTACATTTTATACCTTTTTAAAGCTTTGTACTATAGTGATATATTTTAATGGTTATGTATATAGTTCTTTTTTTTCTTCAATATTTATAATTTATGGTTAGAAACATTGTTATTATTATCCTTTTAAAATTAGATTATGTCTATTAATATTATTGTAATCTTATAGATCTTTTTTATTGACTTGTAAATAATTACGTAATTCAGCCTGGTGGCTGCGATGTAATTCTTAATAAACTATCTATCTATCTATCTAACTTTGTGCAAACATGTTGCGGAGATGATCGCTGCTTTTAATTTTTGGATCATATTGTTGGATTGTAAGAACTCTTGGGTGATATGACCGCTGCAAGCTTTGAGTGAGATCGAGAGGCCCCTCATCGCAATCAACGTAAGACAAATCGGTTTCAAAAGCTACTTCTCTTCGGTCTTGGGGCTAACGATCCTGACTTGTCTGTGTGCAGCTTTCCCTGTTTTTTGCTCACATAAGTATCTTCCTCTGACGTTGGTCCATGACCGATGTACTTTTGCTTTTAAAACCTGCAGATTTCAACAGTTGACGCATTTCAAGGTGGCCAAAAAGATGTGATAATTCTATCGTGCGTGCGCACGGATCACATAGGATTCATCGACTGTGGCAGGTGAGTGTGACCAACCGTCAGACACTGAACCCTTAGCACGTGGAGGCGCATTTTGATTTAAAAGTTTAGTTTTACCTTTTGAGGGATGATAGGCAGTACTTCCCTGTTGAACCTGTATTTTGTCCGACAAGGTGTTCTAAGGTGTTCTAAGTCTGAAATTTTTTTGTTTGTGTGTGATTGTGATGTTGTCTTTCATACTGCAGAAGGCATTTTAAGTTGAGCATGAAAGCCTACATTGTAACTTGTAAAATTAAAGCTACTCTACGTGTTTGCGTAGACTGTTGCCTTGTCAAATTTAACCTGGGACTCAGACAAAAAATATACTTGGGATAGGAACGGTCTTCTGTCGGTCATGGCAATGTTTGTAAGAACAGAAAGGAATACACCGCCCAGTAGCTATCCCAGAGCGCTCTGCAGCGTGTCATTTTAATCCAAGATAGCGTCATGTAATGACTACCATTTTGGCGCCAAAGAGTGGTCCTGTCAGGGCCGGTTTGTGCTTAGAGGTAGTAACGATTAAGCATATGGAACTGTGCCTTTTTTGGTGTTCATTATGGTTGTTACATCAGCGGCATCTGACGTACTGTTGTAATTATGATAAAGAGAGGAAGCTCGGAAAGGATATTGAAGAAATAAACCAAATATTCCAGCTTTCTTATTTTCTTTCTGAACTTAAAATTTAAGATCTTTTCCCCTTATTTATCAAGGTACAGGGCGCTTTCCACATTGTTGATCGTAGCAGTATGCAAGACGCGTACTGTCATAATGAAGCTAGTAAATATAACCTTGCTCGTCACGAGTTTCCATTAGCTCAGTGGTTAGAGCGTCCGACCTGTGCACGGGAGGTCATGGGTTCGATTTCCGTCGAGGACTCGAGTTCAGGATTTTTTCTTTGTCCTACGCTCGTGGCAAACTGAATTTTCCATCTTTCGTGATGTTGTAATTGCTTTTTCCATAAACTTGTTTTATCTTTCAGACGCACTAATGTTGCATTAACAAGAGCAAAAAGGTTTGCAACAGCCTGTTTAGTGATATTTCCAGCAAAGCTGAATAAGGTTGAGTCTGGGTGCTGCAAGGGAGCACGACGCAAGTGGTGTCATTACTACTCCCTCTTGTAGCTATTTACACACCTTGATTGAAAGAGACAATAGAGTAAACGTTCTAGTTTAGACAACACGAGATAATGATCAAACTTGTTTATAAAAAGCAGATATCTAGGTCAGAATGTCAGGCTAGTACACGACTCCTACAACAAGCAATAGTTAAGAATATTTCAGGGATTCTTTGCAACTATACCTTTCGCAGAACATTTGATACTTCTTTTGAATGGGACTTCCTTCAAAAGTCTCTGCCATTGTTTAATGCAAACTCCGAGAGCGCTGTTTTAGACAACGGATTTTGCACGAATTACCTCCAACTTTTAAGAGGGATGAGGCAAGGCTCGCCCTGTCCTCCCATGTGTACATCCTTCCCGATGAACTGTTCATATGCTAGGTAAGAGAAGATAAAGAAGGCAAGGAAATACGAGGTGTAGCTAAATTCAATTAGCCGATGATCAGGCTCTTTTGCAGGGATGGTAATAAAAAAGGCTATAATAGTTTTCAATACGTTCTTGATTTATTGCGTTTGAAATTAAAGCTAAAACAAAAGCGCTGTGGCTTGAGCCTTGGAAATATATCAACAAGAAAAATTTCAAATTTTAATGGCTTAAGAGCAAATTAGAGTTTGAATAATCTTCATTACTTATCACGAAAAATAAAATGAAAACTAAACTTCAGAGCAAAATTGGAAAAATTGATGATGTTATTATTTTCAGATTATTGTAATGCTATCTTTGGTAAGTGTTGAGGTCTTGCTTTAATCTTGTTCAATAAAAAAATGCTGCAGAGACCGATCTCGAACCACTGTCGGACTAATTACTGCTCTACTAACCCAGTCTACTAACAAGCTGTTATTGTTTGTCTTAGGCATCTTCTTATTGCTGGCAATCTTAAGATGCTTTCTTGTAACGCCGTCTGGGGGAAAGTTATCGAGCATTGTCACGGTAAGATCCCTTCATTCAGACTTGGATCTACAAGATTAGGAAACTGTAGCCAATATTCTGTTCACGTTTAATGAAGAACTGAAATAGTCAAAATCAAGCGATAACCGTCGTGCAAGTTTTCATGTCGCTTGAATGCTTTGGAATTTACAAACGTTTGCCTTTTTGTGCTTTTCATTTTGACCGCTGTGTTGATGAACAGAAACTATACACCAACATTGCAGACGCATACGAAGCTCTCTAAATTCCACAAAAAATATTCCGCCTATAACTTCATCATTAGCAACTCTCTGAACTCGAAAATTTGCCAAGTTGCTTTATTTCAGATTTCTGCAATCCTTACTTACGAAAAAACACAGGCACGCAATGCGTGCAGAAAACGATCATATTTACTTAGTAACATAAGATTGATTGCAAAGGGTTAGATGAAGGGGTTTCAATGCATAATTATGGGTTTTCTTGGATACAGGGTGTACAAGAATATACAGGGTGAACAAGACTATAGAGGGTGTACTTCAAGGCTATACAGGGTGTATAAGGGTATCGGAAACAATTAACTTTGTATGGACCCCCGTAACAAAGAAAAAGTACCGGATCCTGTGATATAGGATCTAATCGGCAAAAAATAAAGAACCAAAGAAATCGTAACGTTTTAGTTTCTACGCCAGTTTTTTAACATTGTAACGTAAGCTGTTTTATGTTGTTATTCTAATATCATATTGTATACCCTTAGTTTAAATTGTAACGTTTTTGCCCTCAGAGTCATTCTCTGTAATACCCTGAAGAAGAAAGGCCGTGCCTTTTGAAATATTGGTTAAAATATACACTCAGTTTCCCTATACCGTTGCATCAGCATTGCTTTTTTATCGTAGTTTGTATAAGGGTATACAGGGTGTGCAGTTGGGTATACCGGGTGTACTGGAGTATACAGGGTGTGCAGTTGGATATACCGGGTGTACTGGAGTATACAGGGCGTGCAGTTGGGTATACCGGGTGTACTGGAGTATACAGGGTGTGCAAGGATGTTGTGTCATTACATGGCAGGCTTACATGAGATACTGACCCGACGTACTGGACAAAATTACCACTCGGACCGACTTAGCCTGAGAAAACAGCCGCCGTCTCGCGAGGTCGCTACTTGAATCCTTGGAAAACGACGTCTGAGTAACGAGTGCAGAAATTCCATACTGATCACGTGCACTACCCAGATCTAGGTAGTGCTTCTGATTGGTTGAAACGCGAGGGAATTTCGTTTCAATCAATCAGAAGCACTACCTAGATCTGGGTAGTGACGCGTCATCAGTATGGATTTGCTGCGCTCGTTACTCAGACGTCGTTTTGCGAGGGCTCAAGTGGCAACCTCGCGAGACGGCGGCTGTTTCCTCAGGCTAGGACCGACTGCGATGAAGCGGTGTGATCGCTTTAAGAATAAGTTAGGTGGTCTCTGTAAGTCACCCGCTGTCCTTGTATCTCCGCTAAATGAGCAAAGACAAGAACTTTTAGCCGGAGATTTCATCAAAACGCGTTGGTGACTTTAAAAAAAAATGTCAAGCTGGACACACAAGTTTATTTGCCTCTGGCCTCTTTTCTCAGCCATCCTGTTATTTATTATTTCATTCTTACGTATCAGATTGTCCTGGAGGACTTTGTAACTCACAAGACTTCATGAAGAAATGCCAGCAAGAAGAATCTATTACTATGAAAGGAGGTTGGTAGAGATATTTTTTAATTAGTTTCCCTCATTAAAAGAAAACAACAACAACAACAACAACATACAAACGTATTTAAGGAGGCTCGCAACAGTTTTTTTGGCCTTGGAGTGTATCTTTTGAAGTCAAAATTTCGCATAGAAGATAAACTTCGATTTCCTTGATACTACACCACCTTTTCAACAAATAATCAAAGTTTATTTTCTCACTAGTTTCCTAGCAACAGCTGTCACCATAGCAACGGTAATGGACAACCCCTCATTTTAAATAATGTCGAATATCTCGAAAACTAGTCAGACACTTTATGACGAAACTTGAATTGTTTAAACTACTCAACCTACACAACTTGTATGCGAAATTAGGGAAAAATTTGTACGAGCGTTTTCACGTAAATCATGATTCATTTTTTACGGGCTGATTTTGGTCATTCCTGTAATTTTCTCCAATATTTCAAGAAAGATAAAAGTTAACACTTTCTCTTTTCAGTTGAAGGATCTTTTGTGATATCAAAACATTCTTAATGTACATTGAGCTTCCTAGGTGGCTGCGATATTAAGATATTTATATTTAAAAACTGCTAAAATGCAGCACAAATCAGCCAAAAAGTCCGTAATTTGCATAAATAGAAATATTTCTAAACTGCCCTTACAGATTTTTCTCTTAAATTGGTTGACGTTAGAATAATAATTCTTTTTGATGTTCCAGCAAGTTTTAGGCTGAATAAACATTTCGTTTATTAGATAAGAAGGCTGAATCTCAGTCAGGTTTCAGTCGTTATTAACTTTCAACGAACAACAGTATTATTTTGTTTTTCCTGGTCTATTTCTCGGTTATTCTCGTGCAATGAATATTTATACACGCTGCGCTTGTGTCCTCTCGTGCATTTATAATTCCTTCCCATAATAATAAAAAATTTTCGTCTTCTGAGCTTCTTCCTGGAGACTCTTGGCCATTATTCTTTAAATACTGACTGACGTTTTAGCTTTTTTAATTACGGATTGAATACATGTTAACGCCCACGATGGCATTACACTGGGGCCGAAAAATGACGAGAAACAAGCTCAGAAGACGAATATTTTTTTTTTTTGTTATGTAGCCTGTTCCAGGCGTCCAGATAGTGGAGCGCGAGCAAAAAATAAAGTGAGCGAAAGAGCGGGAAAAAAAACGAAGGGAGACTGGGGGAGAGGACGAGGGAACGCCTGTGAAATTTTCTCAAAGGAAGCCGTTTCGGTATACCAGAATCTGGTATACCCTCTGATTGGCCAAATTTAACACCTCCTGTCAACACCAGAGGGTTGTTGACGCAGACAAGAATGCGATATGGCGTGCCCGTGCGAAGGTCATCCTCCATCGAGTCACGCACGGTTAAATATCTGTTTACGGCAAGCGCTTAACTATTTAACAAATGTGGATACTTTGCAAATGGAATAAAAAGATTGTCTTCAAAACGTGTTTCTGGGAAGAGGTCTCATCACCATTCTTCCAACAGGATTGGAAATAGCTTGATCTTTCAACTATTTCCAAGGTTAATCAACGCATTGCAAAGAAACGCTGTTTCTAAGATAATTGTGGTCACTCCGCTTGTCGTAATCATGAAAGACCAAGTAGAGCAGCTTCAAAGCATTGGAATTAGAGCGCTGGCTATCGAAGTAGACGAAGAAGAAGCAGGAGAAATGGATCGGCTAGATTATTCATGAAAGTCATGAAAGCCTGCTGTCGAAGGAGTGGAGGAAAGAACAACAAGAAACATATCGTAGCCATCGCAATCAATGAAGACGACGAAGTTCATTCCGTCACAGAGTGAAAAGCTTTCTATTCATCAATTTGATAAACCAATGTGTATATAAAGTCGTCTGTGATTCTCGTTACCTTTATTGGTCCAGTAGTGGAGATGACATTTGCCTTTCCGTATCGCAGAAAATTTTGCAATGGCCATTCGGCATGTCAGATTTCTTAAAGCATCACCAGTACTTTTCCCAACGCTTCAAACCCGGGAGAAACCTATTTCGGTGAGCATAATTACATAACTTTCTTGTTTACTTTGACCTGACCTTGAGTTCATGTTTCTCTGCCGCTGTCGGCGGCCTAAAGTGGGCGGCATGGGCTTTTTAAAATTAATTTCACAGGCGTTCCCTCGTCCTCTCCCCCAGTCTCCCCTCGTTTTTTCCCGCTCTTTCGCTCGCTTTAGTTTTCGCTCGCGCTCCACTATCTGAACGCCTGGAACAGGCTATTTGTTATGAGAAGGAATTATAAACGCACGAGAGGACAAAAGCGCAGCGTGTATTAATATTCATTGCACGTGAATAACCGAGAAATAGACCAGAAAAAACAAACTAAAACTGTTGCTCGTTGAAAGGTAATAACGACTGAAACTTGACCAAGATCCAGCCGTCTTATCTAATAAACGAAATATTTATTCAGCCTAAAACTTGCTGGAACATCAAAAAGAATTATTATTCTAACGTCAATCAATTTAAGAGAAAAATCTGTAGGGGCAGATTAGAAATATTTCTATTTATGTAAATGATGGACTTTTTGGCTGATTTGCGCTGCATTTTAGCAGTTTTTAAATATAAATATCTTAAAATCGCAGCCACCTAGTAAGCTCAATGTACATTAAGAATGTTTTGATATCATAAAAGGTCCTTCAACTGAAAAGAGAAAGTGTTAACTTTTATCTTTCTTGAAATATTGGAGAAAATTACAGGAATGACCAAAATCAGCCCGTAAAAAATGAATCATGATTTACGTGAAAACGCTCTTATAGATTTTTCCCTAATTTCGCATACAAGTCGTGTAGGTTGAGTAGTTCAAATGGTTCAAGTTTCGTCATAAAGTGTCTGACTAGTTTTCGAGATATTCGACATTATTTAAAATGAGGGGTTGTCCATTACCGCTGCTATGGTGACAGCTGTTGCTAGGAAACCAGTGAGAAAATAAACTTTGATCATTTGTGGAAAAGGTGGTGTAGTGTCAAGGAAATCGAAGTTTATCTTCTATGCGAAATTTTGACTTCAAAAGATACACTCCAAGGCCAAAAAAACTGTTGCGAGCCTCCTTAACAAATAAAACAAATGTTACTATCTAAAATTATAGTACAGCGCTAAATTTTCGCGTGCTCCCATTGGTCGAAATCGATCACGTGACGCGATAGTGTCTCTCCCCAGCGGGCGCCTATCAGCGCATAGTGCCCGTTTTTGAAAAAATTTTCGCTCAAATTTAGCGTTGTGCAATAAAAACAATAGAGACCTTATGTCTCAGGCCCTATGTGTGATAGGTTCCCTCGGAAATTTCATGTTCAAACTACATATTAGCCCTCGAACTACGTTCTCGGGCTCTATAATATTTGTTGTGAACATCAAATTTCCTCGGGCAACCTATCACACGATAGTGTCTTCGACAGAAGAACTCTCTTGTTTAAAAAGTGGATGTTATCCATAGGGTTAAATAACTTCAAAGAAGAAGGGTCGAGGTGGTAGGGTTTAACATAGTTACACCAGGCACACGTATCGAATTTTAGTTGGGAAATCGATCACAAATCAGTCAAATCACTTTCGAAGTGTCTACTTTCTTTTGTATTGTCTTACACGCTCAAAAAGAAGTACCGTATTTTCTCGATTAAACGCCGGGGGCGTTTATTTAAAACTCGGCCTCGTATACCCAGCGTTTAATCGGGGCCCGGCGTTTATTTATTAAATGCATTTTTCAGCCATCCATTTTTTTAATATCAGTACTGGAGGTTTATTGAACCAAGAACCAAATTTCAACAAAAGCGTTTAAAAAATGTGAAACAATGTCATCAACTTTGTCTCATCTAAGTGAATCTGGTAAGTTATTTATCATAAAATGAAATAAAATAAAACAAAACGTCACTGACAGGAACAGTGACTGAACTCTTCTCAACGTTACGTTTCTCCGTGAAACACGGAGGAAGTGTATCGGTAACTCCTCGACAGCAAACCCACTGTGCAAGCAATTTAGAACAAGGTGGTGGCGAGGTTCCTTCTCCGTCAGTTCTTAGAAGGCAAAATCATGGAACAATTCAAGGAACTGCTGAAGAAACGCTGGAGAGGCCCTCGAGATGATCCTTGCTTGATGTACGAGCCCGCAACAAAGTTGCCATGATTTAAAAGAGATTGACGCGACATCTGATGCGCCGTTAATTTCATCTGTTTTAGTTAGAAGTACTTTTGTAAAAGGTAGTTTGGTTTGAATATTAGTGTATAAATTCAAATATAATTGTAGAAAGAGAACTAGTACGCAGTCACGACACATAATCCTGATTTTAAATATACCCATCTCGAATAAACGCCGGGACCCCGAATAAACGCCGGGGCGTTTATTTTAAACTCGTCCCTGTAGACCCGGCGTTTAATCGAGAAAATACGGTACTTAACTGTTAACAGTGCTACCAATGTTAAACCACGCTTATTTGTTTGATATTCGCAACTGACCCACACCGGATTTTAATGAAACGATTTCTTTGTTAAACAAATGAAGGAGATTTAGTATAGTGTGTTAACAAACTGTCTTCAACGAGTCGCACCCGTTTGCTCAGAAAACATTCGATAACAAGATACAACAAAAAGGAAACAGTAGCCCTAAATAGCGGTAGAAGTAGCGTTAAAGAGACCTATGACAGTAGAGTTTCTAAAGAGGCAGGCACTTAATTTATCATAGAAAAACTAAGGGGAAATTTTGCACAACAGCCTTCACCTTATGGACGTTTAATTAAGCCTCATAAAGTTTTCTTAGTGTTGTTTTTTTTTTCCAACATCACAAAACTCGCTTTTGTTATTATCATCATCATCATCATCATCATCATCATCATTATTATTATTAGTCGTACTTAGTAGTAGGTGAAACCTCGATTTAAGGAAGTGCCAAGGGACTGGGGAAATTGGCTCGTTATATCGAGGGTTCGTTATATCGAGGTTCTTTTCCATACATTACACTATTACTGGGCTGAAAAATATGGTTCGTTATACCGAGGACTTCGTTATATAGAGGTTCGTTAAATCGAGGTTCCAGTGTAGTAGTAGTAGTAGTAGTAGTAGTAGTAGTCGTCGTCGTCGTCGTCGTCGTCGTCGTCGTCGTCGTCGCCGGCGTCGCTGGCGCCGCCGCCGCCGCCGCTGCTGCCACCGTAGGCGTAGTCTTAAATTACTAAATTGCCAAGAAACAACGAAAGCTTGCGCAGTAGACATCTAACCAACCACGAGATTTTCCTGAGGATTGCGGCATTGTTCGCTTGAAGAAAATCGCGTGCCAGCTATGGTCGGGTCGTAAAATTTGTGAAAGGTATTGCCAAAAAATGGAGCCTTTCACTTCGGCGCGAAAGTTTTGATCAGCCAAAATCATGAAAAGTACAAATTTGCCCCCCCCCCCCCCTAAACACCCAAAATTACAAGACTTGCCCTTCTCCCTCCCCGCCATTTGATCGTATCATTAAAGTGAAAACCTGATGATCAGTTTCCTTTGGCAACGGTCGTGCTATTGGGACACTGTACATCGAATTGCTTTCTCGCCTATTTGATTTGCTTGTGTCAAATACACAAGGACCATCCTAGTGTGAGTGCGTTATTGTAATTATTATGATCATCATCGTCATCATTATTATAAAACGTATGTATGTATGTTTATTTTTTTTAATCCCAGGTGCTGTCAACGAGGATCGCAGTGAAGAAGAAACAGCAAAGCACGGTGACAAAACGTGCGATGTTCAAGACCAGAATGTTTTAGAAGTTACGTCGGATTCGCCTTCCACATCTCTGAGCGCCCCTCCGTCAATTAAAGGAACAGAACAACATTTAGAACATTCTTCAACGGAAACTGCTCCTTGTTTTGACATTGTGGACATAAGCAGCGGGGCCTTGGATAATGATAGTGATGACGAGCTTCCCACTTTCGACGTAGTCTCCCTTTTGGGAATTTGACCGGTCTTGCTTAGAGGCCTGGTGCTTGTTTCTTGAAAGCCCGAAAACTTTTCTACCCCGGGAATGTGAACCATTTATTCTACAAGGCGCTTATTTTGACATAGCCTTAGAATAAGAAATTTCTAACTCATGCCAAAGCTTTATGCTTAGAAACTTGTTTGTTTTCAAGATACAGCAGATATTATCGTACCCGAAATCGGTTCGAAGTTTCGGAGCTTCGAGAGACGCTCGCCTGGTTACCCAGAGAAACTCGGCAGTTGCGTTGGTATTAATGAATTAAAAAGCCAGCTTAATGTAAGTGCATTCCTTGAAATGATAAAACGAGGTAGGATAATCAAAAGGAACTAGTTGCGGAATGGTGCTGCATTTCATTCTGACAGACACTTAAAAAAGTTATTCCTTTCTTTACCTTCTCGAATTGTTTCGAAGTACCTTTGTTCACGCAACTGTAGACTGTATATTTCGCATTCTCCCGGCATTCTCTGGTGAAATAAATTTTTGAAGAACTCTGTTTCGCTACGTTCAAATTTTTCATTGAATGGGGCGGGCAATATTTATTGTGATAAATAAAGAAAGATGGTGAATTTTAAGCTAGGAGAAGAAATAAGAAAAGATGGAATATTCAGCATGTCGCGAGCGTGGGACAAAGAAAAAATCTGAGTCCCCGAAGGTCATGGGCTCGATTCCCGTCGGGGACTCAGATTTTTTCTTTGTCCCACGCTCGCGACATGCTGAATATTCCATCTTTTCTAATTTCTTCTCCGAGCTTAAAATTCACCATCTTTCTTTATTTATCACCTATGGGGCACTTCGACATTGCTGATCCTAGCAGTATGCAGGACGTGTGTGTCACCACGAACTCAGTAAATATGACCTATGCTCGCCACGAGTCTCCCAGTAGCTCAGTGGTTAGAGCGTCCGACCGGTGTACGGAAGGTCATGGGTTCGATTCCCGTCGGGGGCTCAGATTTTGTCTTTGTCCCACGCTCGCGACATGCTGAATATTCCATCTTTTCTTAATATTTATTGTGTTTTCCAAGGAGTGGTAGATCACACGACACCAAATTATTCAACATTACCAGGAGCTCGTCAGTGGGTTCCTGACATTAGCAGACAAATTACTATAACCCATCAGGAAGATAACTGGGGATGAAGGACGATGGTTGGTGAGGTCAGGGGTCCAGGCATCTTCACGCGCTTTGCAATGCACTTGAACAGTAATGATTTGTGTGACGCTTTTCAGCTAAATGACAGATGGACGTGATTCCCAAGCATCATAGGCTACCTTTTCGTACAAACTGCTTCAATCGTGAAATATTGAATATCACATATTTGAACTGCGGGATGATGAATTAAATGTAAAGAAGATCATCGTAGTTATAGACCCGGGTTCAAGGGTTAGGGCACCAGTGCACCGGAAACGGAGAGGTCAAGGGTTCGAATCTCGTACAAGCCTGAATTTTTTCAGGCTTTCTTTTCGCAACTGCGAAAGTCTAGTCTATAACTGGATGGTCTTCTTTACATTTAATGCTTCAGTCGTGTTTGTTTTTGGTTTTGAGTTTTGTCTTGTAATAGTATTTATCTGTGCTCTTTTTGGGCTTACTTTCTTGGACAAAGTCTTTGAAACACTTGTATCCGAGTCTGCAGATAAGGTTATTTCCGCTGACATTCATGTACAAGAAGCTAGCGTTACAATACGAATGCCAAGCAAAAGCAGTACAAATAATCATCAGGAGTATTGATTGCTTGTAAAGAACATAGGTAAACTTGGCGAAACGTCAACGATTTTTTTATGACTATTTAGAAATGCTTTTTCCTCAGAAAAGCTAACCGTGTCGATCTCGGTCGAGAAAGATCCATTGATCCCCAGCCATTTTGCATGTGTGACGTCGTGTTCAAACACTCGAGCATGTTGTTTGGTTGACAAAGTCTGTTAGATGATGGACTCCACCACCTAAGGGCTCGCATTAAATTCCTGCAACCATTAATAGCTTAACATGCCCAAAAAAATTTTCCAACTCATTTCTTCATACAAGGGAGGCAGAGAAGAGAGGCCGTCCAAAGAACCATGGCAATTCACTTGTACCCGTCGGGTACCTTGTTTTTCACTTGCTGGGCTATCAGGGAACTTAAGCAAACACGACGGCGACGGGTGAAAAGAACGTCACAAAACAAAAGGTTTAATTAGCAAAACAATGACTGCATGTGCGATACAGATTTTGGCACCTTTCTTTGCCGTCCTCTGCAAAACAACAACGTGAAATGACCAAATTCAAAGTTTCATGTAGAACGTGAACACACGACAGTGATTTTTCTTTTTTGTACCTGAACTGTAACGCCGTCCTTACGGAGTCAGCTTCCGAATTGTTCGGCTACATAAGACAGTTTGAACGAGTTGAAACTATCGCGAAGAAGTTTGATATATTTAGGAGTCATTTTTCAAGTGACGTTTTCCTTGGCGTTGCCGTCGTGGTTGCTAAGCTCCCTATTTATTGGTTCGGTTTGGCAAAGTGTCTGCCACATTCGTCATGCATGACGTTACCATGGTTACTATTCACAAGACGTAAAGAAGTTTACAATTTACACAGACTTGTTTTTCGTTTATTTGTTTTTGTTGTTGTTGTTGTTGTTGTTGTTTTTGGCTAGCTGGAGATACCATGAAAGGAGTTTTTCTCGGTAGAGAGATTTCTGTTCTTGACCAGTCCTGCGTTGAACTCAACAATATTAAAATAATATTTGATTGTTGGCTATAAATCGAGAATTCCGAGCGCTAGCGACAGTAATAGTATTATTCTTGAAAACTTCAACTAATATAATCTCGTACATTCTTTAAAGCCTGTTGGAGCATCAATGCAGTATAATTCTTGTGTTTTTTGCCCTACAACATTTCATAACAGTTTCACTACATAGTGAAATCCTGATAACTTGAGCGATTAGGGAAAATATTTGTATAACTGTTCAGTTGATTTATTGAGGGTCAAATTAAGAGTAAAACTAGGGAACTGCTTTTTCGAGAAGTTTGAGTTATTGGGGCTCGAGTTGTCGAGATTCTACATCACAACGACACGCAAAGACGTCGCGTCACACTTGTAACGTGTGGAAAAGTTTTGACAGTAATGGACTGTAAAACAACATATAAACTCGTATTTTCTAACTTTTCATATTAGCCTTCCCTTATTAGGAACCACATTATTTTGTATCCATAATAATAACAACAATAATTTTATATTGCAACCTTTCCTAGGAGATCAAAAGAATCGTTTTGAAAACGATTTATTGAGAAAGGGATGTTCTTTAGTAAAGCTCTTAACGTTCCAGGATTCGTATACCCCCAAGTGATCTCCAAAATAAATGTCGATAAGAAAATCACAGAATGAAGTAGTTACATTTACAATCAAACGTCTAAGAAGGAGAAGCTTTTTTAAATAAAAAAAAGTTTCTTTAAGTGTCAATCGTGGGGTTACGCTTAGTGTTCTGTGGCAAAGATTTCCATAGCATGGGAGCACACACCGAAAAAGCTCACGAAAACCAAAAGACTTGAGGATATGCGAAGGAGACCTAAGTAGGATCTTGTCTGTGGACCTCAGATCGCGCTATCAAATTTATTTAAAGTTTACGCTCATCTCATTTCCGCCATATATGCGGGCCCATTCCTTTCTTTTCATTTCACCGGTCAGGTATCATCCTCGGAGAACAAGGGAATACTAGAATTTCCTAAAGTGGTTTCAGCAGAGGAGCTCTGCCTGAAAGGAGTAAGAAAGTTTGCTGTTTTAGTATTTTAAAAGGTCGCCGAAGGGCGAGAGACAAACAAAATTTTGGCAGACAGCTTGGAATGTTTTCGCGACTAAAAGCCCGCAATAATTTTTTCCCCAGGTGTATATGGAAGGAGTACCTTTTCGATAAAATCCTCGGGGTGGCGCCTCCCAGTTCGAAACTTTATGCCCAATCCCTGTCTTTTCTTTCTCAGGTACAGTCAGGGGCGGCCCTGGGTACAGTGTATTGCATATCAGGGGGGCGGAAATGAGGCGTATCATGGGCAGGGCTGTACCCATAAGCCCTTGAAATCTGCCGCGAAAAGAGCATCAAGATGGCGGCCCAGATGCTTGTACTGGAGAACTTCGTCAATGGAAAATTTGTGCCTTGCGGGAATCACATCGACAGTTATGACCCGTCAACAGGAAAAGTGTACTGCAAGGTTCCTGACAGTGGTCAAGAAGAAGTTGAGATGGCCGTTAAAGCTGCAAGTGAGGCTTTTGAGAGGTGAAAATGTGCGCAGTTTAATAATTTGAAGTGGTGACAGTGCATTTGTTACATCACACTTTGATTGCTTTAACATAAAAAAAGTCAAGAACGCCGACGAACCCAGCGTTGCTTTTACTTGTGATAAGTATCCAAAAGTGTTTTTGATCCTCGACATTTGACTCGAGGCTCTGAGTACTTAGACGCAAAGGAGAATTTGTGGTCCTTTCGATTTGACCAGACAGGCCAATGTTACAAAGAAAACGTAACTCTTGAATCCTTCCCATCTAGAAAGGTTTTATGTCAAAACGTTTTAAATTAATGGTTTATATAGAAATACAACGGATTTTTGTTAAAAGGTGGACATTCTTATTAGTTTCTTTATATTATTTGAACGTACCTCATTCCCTTGTCTGAATTGAATTTCCACCTCCAAATAAGTTTTTAACGTTCCCCTCAGCCTGTGTGCAGATGTCTTCTATTTCCTGCCAGTGCTGGATGGAAATAGGAGCTTCTGAACATTTTTTGTATAGACTGTAATTTAGACGTTTGTAACACAACATCATTATAAGTTGATTAAGGTAGAGTCTTGTTTGTCTCCAGTGTTCTAGTAACACGAAAGGGCATGTTACACATGAAAATAGAAAACCATTTTGAGTACCCGTAGCCTCTGATTATGTAAAACTCCAGTCTGATTCAGACCAGTCTAGAGCATGTGTATCAGTTAGGGTATAGAATGGTGGATCCAAGACTTTTCAAGACCTTGTTTTAAACTTTCGAACCAAGACATTTCTGACAAGACATTTCTAAACATTTCTGAGCTAGAGACTCATATGTCAAATAATCCGAAACCAACATTCATAGATTGGATCAGTTTCAGTATAGTTGGTTATATTAGGATAAAATAAAAACTTTTAAACATTAATATAAAATTCATATATTCGAACTGTGGATAAAGATAGAATTGTACGTAGATCATCGCAGTGAAGGTGTTTCAACCTAAGTGGTTGAAAAGAAGAAACCTGAAAAAATTCAGGTTTGAACGGGGATCGAACCCATGACCTCTGCGATCCGGTGCAGGCGCTCTAACCAACTGAGCTATCAAGCCAACTGGGAGCTGGTCAATTGAGAGTTCGTATTTATCCCGTAGACGGAGAATAGATTAACGTTAATATGATATAATTCAAGCCTGAATTTTTTCAGGTTTCGTCTTTTCAACCGCTTGGGTTGAAATACCTTCACTGTGATGATCTACGTACAATTCTATCTTTATCTGCAGTTCGAATATATGAATTTCATATATTAATGTTCATCTATTCTCCGTCTACGGGATAAATACGAACTCTCAATTGACCAGCTCCCAGTTGGCTTGATAGCTCAGTTGGTTAGAGCGCCTGCACCGGTATCGCAGAGGTCATGGGTTCGATTCCCGTTCAAGCCTGAATTTTTTCAGGTTTCTTCTTTTCAACTGCTTAGGTTGAAACACCTTCACTGCGATGATCTACGTACAATTCTATAAAAACTTTTAATTGAAGTAAAGCTTCCAGTGAATGTTTGCTCAAAGGGTGATTCCAGAAAATATCCATACCCTACCACGGGCGGCATCTTCATCTAGACCCCCCCTTGCCTTAGGAAATTCCAAAATGCTCAACCCCACCTTGCCCTCGGAATTCCAAAACGTTCTACCCCCCATGCCTTCGGAATTCCGTAATCATTCAAACCCCCCTTAGGAATTGCCGCTTTTTTCTTCCAACTGATTTGAAAAGCCCTCTCTATATTCCAAACACCTTTATTAAACGGAAATTAATCCTTTCGCTCCCTCCGAAAGAAAAAAAGTACATTCAGCACAGCAAACAATCAACGTTGCGTGATGACAAACAGCGGCCAACTGAGTGATATTTTACATTGTAATCTTCCACGGCAAAACGTACACTACCGATAATCCATGAAACATTACAGAACTCAACGGCTTTGAAATCATTCCAACGCTTGGTCCAATGTTTAAACGCGTGTCTATAATTTTTGGTGTCAAGGGTTGCCTTGAATAATTTGCGTGCCGAATGCGACGTAAAATTTTAACAACAAAGCTAAAATTTTCAGAATTGAAATTGGAAATTCATAATTGCATTTGCCTGACTCAAACCTGCCGTCAAAAGTGAAACTGTTGAATGCAACCTATTCTTAAAATCGAATGTTATGATGTTAGGAAAAGAATTAGAGTGAAATAGCAAGCTTTTTTCCTGCAATTACTTTTAGTTTACAGTGAATGCAATTTGGACACTGTACTGCGGCCTCAAATAAATTGCGCGAGAACAAAGCAAACTTTTTCCCCGCACTTTATCCTTCGATTAAAATTAAAATAGTAAATGAAACTCACATTGAAATTCAAAGTCAATGACAACTTTAAAAGAATTTGTACAAAATAGTGAATGTAGTCTGATCAAAAGTGCATCAAATTTGCATAACGCATGAAATCTGACCTTTTCAATGAACGTCGCATGGTATGTAACGCAACGATTTCACATGTGTCTCGATGATATCTGCTTTAATATAGGGGCTGAAAACCCTTTGCTGGAATCTACAGTATTGTATTTGAGCAAAACAATCGAAGAAAAGTCTACGATCGTTTTTGTGACCGATCTACTGGCAAGTGAACAGCCTTCAGCCATCATGTTAGCATAAACATTTTATTGACCATGACCATTGAAATGTGTCTCCGGCTTGTTGATTGAGTTGAACGTGTCTCGTGTTTACGAGTGAATCATCGTCCTTAGTTAAGTCGTTTTTGACAAGATTTTCTTGAAGAAACTTAACTACACCAAACTGGAAGTTACTCTCCTGAAATCCCCCCATGTCCTCGGAATTCCAGTTGACGTAACTCCCCCTCCCCTTCAGAATTCCGAGATGCCGCCCGTGGTATGGGTATGGATATTTTCTGGAACCACCCAAACTAAAAACCAACACTGTCAAAACTTTAAGAGGTTGTGACTATGGTTTTCAAAATTTGGGACTCCGAGACTCCTGCAATGCTCACAAATTTGAGATTCTGAGACTACTGTTAAAAAGCCAAGATTTCAAGACTTAGCTGAAAATTGCCGATGCAAGCTTATTTGAGGGACAATACAATACAATGTGTTATTTACACTCCCCTGGTGGGGCTTTTCAGGGACCATTCTATACCCCTTCAGATCAGCTTGCAGAACAAGTAAGACCAACCAGAACTGATTTTGAAGCCAGTTTAATTAATAAGTAGACTCAATTTCTTGTGCTCTGTCAAGTCCAGTCTTTTCCTTTTGGAGATAAAGGACAGGTTCATTTCCTCCAGCATGGAAGGAAATCCAGCCTGTATGAAAGGGAGGGGAGGATTGTATTAGGTATAGGTATCTGAGCTCACACTGATTGCTATCTATTTTTTATAGCCTGTTTGAAAGGGAAGGGAGAATTTTATTAGGTATGGGTTTCTGGGCTCACACTGATCACTATCTATTTTATTGTCAGCTGGTCAGTCACAACACCTGAGTTTCGGGCAGGAATTATGAGGAAGATTGCAGATCTTATTGAGTCAAAGTTGGATGAATTTGCTGAGGCAGAGTCCAGAGACCAAGGAAAACCAGTGTTGCTGGCTAAAAAAGTGGACATCCCTCGAGCCTGCCTTAACTTAAGATTCTTTGCTTCAACAATAATAAATGCTTCTTCTTTAAACCAGTAAGTACTACTGTTTGTGTATTATTACACCCTATGTCTAAGAGTTCTGCATCGCCTGCAGGGCTTGAAATAGTGGCCTGCCAGTGGCCAAATGGCAGGCCAAATTTTAGGTTTGGCAGGCGAAAATAATGATGGACTGCCAAATGGATAAAAAAATGGCAGGCCAAATTAACTGGACTGGTTTTGTGACATTTTCTTCTCCTCTTACCATGCTTGTTTATCTACCATTTCTTTCCGCGAAACAGTCGTCCCTGATGAAAAATATCACCGGAAGATCCCTCGACTGAAGCTCCGTAAGGTTTGCAGGCGCATAATGGTTTGCAGTTTTCACATGTAATTTAACCCAGCATTTTAGGCTCCCGAGCGAGGTTTTGGAGATTGAAGTGATTTGCTTATAGAGGCCTGAACATTGAAGTACACATAAACTTCCAACATCTATGTGATCATTCCGATGAATATGGAATCAGTCTAAAAATGCCTGAGGCAGATACATTTGATAGCAACGAAGAAGGACTAATGGCCCTCAATGTTTACTAAAAGGTGAAAAATCTTAGTTATGATTACAGTTGATCCACGTCACGCGTGAACGGAAACCTCAACACGTGATCCGAGTCTTCAAATAAACAAGCTATTTTCAGTGACGTAACGGAGATCACAAGGGAAATATTGAAGATCTCATTGAAATTTCCGAAAATGGCTTCTATCTTTGTAGAAGCAAGGGGTTGTGACGGGACAAATCTTTGTTTTATCGAGAGACCGCGTTATTTTCTGGGTTCGCTTCTCGTCAGTGGTTCAAAAACGTTTTAGACGACTGGATTCTGGAAGGAGGTGAAATTATGTCAATTGTTTTGCTGACGCGTGATTCCTGTTTCAACCGAACGAGAACAAACCTTGGAGCTGAACGCTTGTGTAAGAACGGTAACTCCGAAGGAAGTGGACGAAAACCAAGATACATCTGCCGTGTCAAGCAATTACTGATGACAGTTTTTCCTAGTTGCGAGGTTGATTAAAGACAAAGCCGACGCTTCGTCCACAGTTAACCAAAGCGTAATGTGAGTTGTTTGTATAGAGCTGAAATTCGATCCAAAATGTAAATGGTCAGTTTTCCGTGCAAAATACCTAAAAAGCGAAATAGAGTTTGAAGATCACCATTACCTGTTGTGTGTTTGCTGTGTTTTTGCCACTTTTCCGAGCTTCTGGAGGCCATTTGGGGCGATTGTCTGTTTAACGGTCGATGCGACATCATGTCAAAGTAAAGCCAGTACGTGACAAGACGTCGCTTCGACCGTTAAACAGAATATCGCCCCAAACGGCCTCCAGCAGTTCGGAAAAGCGGTAAAGACACAGCAAACACACAACAGGTAAGGTTTTTCAAACTCTATTTTGATTTTTAGGTATTTTCCACGGAAAACTGCCGATTATTTTCAATCGAATTTCAGCTCCATACAAACTCTCATATTACGCTTTGGTGACCTGTGCTTCGTCTATTGCATAACCTACTGCTCAACAATCTTTCGCGATTTTCCCATCCATATATCCTAGGTTTCTCTAGTTTGAACAATTCAATAGATTCTATATGCAACGTCGTCTGAAAGTTTAGGAGGATAACTTTGTCCCCCATGACTGAACGCCTCACATGTACTGAACGTTTCATGATGTCGAATGATACGGTAAACAGCGCCAGGAGTTGCACGAGCTGCTGTGGAGATCGCTTTCGGTCCCTCTCCAGTCAAATAACGATCAATTATTCGTCTTCTCGTTTCCTTGTGGAGAGGCCTACATGGCCTGTTCTTCCGACCTAAGGCATTAACATAACCAGGTCTGAACACTTCGAAAAATCTGTGACAGATTCGAAATCTCCTTTCGATTTTCGAAATCCCTCTCTGAATGTCAAGAAACACAAGGCGAATGCCCAAATATGGAGAACGTGACTCGTCACGTTGTTTTGAATTTTAGAGTTTCCGTTCACGGGTGACGTGGATCAACTGTAAGATTAAAGGGTTCTTTCAAGTGCTGAGTCTCATTCTGGACAGGAGTAGTGGGTGAGCGGTCTGAAAAATATGACCATGTGTGTGTTTTTATTTTGTGGGACGTTTTGTCTTATTTCATGTACTTCTTCATCTTCTTGTCAGCCAACAAGTGTAAATTGCTACTGAAAATCAAAACACATACGATTTCATCAATAGCAAAAAGGGCAGTAGGTGGCAGACCAAAAAAAAAATGGCCGGTCAAAATTTGTACGGCCTGCCAAAAATTAAAAAAAATTGGCAGGCTATAATTTTTTTTATATTTCGAGCCCTGGCCTGTATCTGGAATAAGGACGATGTTCTTTATTTCAGTCTGTTTCAAAAGGTCATAAATTTTATTGGTGATGATTAAAATACTTGTCATTGCCTTCTTCTCTTCTCAGCCTCATTCCCTTGGCCCTGGTGAGGCATAAGACAACAGACTGCCATTGGCAATCTGCTTGAAAATTGCTGACATTATACAATACACAATACCTATTTAAACATCAACACAGATTATGTTTGCTTGTACAGGACATGTATGATACTAGCAAGTTTGTTGAGTTTGTGGTTAATTTTATCTTTGAACTGACTGCATTTTTTCCAAGGAAATATCCTTTTTTCCTTCTTTCTTCTTTTATTGTTTCATTCTAAATCCATGCTTGTGAGTCTGTAGGTAAACCCCATAGATGTGACCACTTCTGGTGATCTTTGAGATTTTTCTCTTGTAAAATATTTACTTAAGACAACATGTTGAATTATTTATGGGAATGAAAGTTTGGACCTTTAAGATGTATTAAAGATTTGAACTCAATTTATCTTGTAGTTCCAGTGTTCTTGACAAAGTTGGTGCAGTGAACTACTGCATTAGATGTCCGATAGGCGTGGCTGGTCTTATCTCTCCCTGGAACCTGCCCTTGTATCTGCTAACATTTAAGATTGCCCCTGCTATTGCCGCTGGGAACACTGTTGTTTGCAAACCAAGTGAGATGACCTCTGTTACAGCATGGATGATGGCAAAGTTGATGAATGAAGCAGGTAAATTCATTACAAGGTGCTTTTCATACAAGGGAGGTTACCCTCATTGTTATTATTATTGTTGACAATGCCCAGGAAGATCATTTGAGGGCAGCTACATGTACTGTCACTCTCTATGGTACCCAGTTCCTGGTCACATTTGTCACTCGATCCTCCCAAGGAGGAGAGAGCAACAAAATGATGTGACCCTCCTGCTGCTGTTCCTGAACCACCCTCACCTCTTTAAGGGTGGTAATCTAAGTCTTGTCTTGAGGCACTACTGTCTCTTTAAGAGTATGGTCAAACTAGTACCACTTCTTGCATTTTAATATTTGACATATTAACTGAATACTCAATTAATGCAGGTCTCTCCAGACGTTTTTTCCTTAAAGATATTTGACTACCACCTGGAACATTCTGTGGAGGGTTTTGGTTAAGTGCCCGGTGTTTGTAACTGTCGCGAATTTATTTCACTTCCAGTTAAGTATCCTCAATCAAGAGAGTGTGTTTGAAGACCCTAAAAATCAAAGGATGTCCAGTCTCTCCAGTTGTTACAAGTGATATCCAAATGTCCGTCCACAATCTTTGAGCTGCTGAACCTGCTCAGATAGCAAAACTTCTTAACTTGCAAGGGATGCTGGACTGTTGACATTGCTGTCAACCTTTGGCTTTAATAATTTCAATTAGTTTTCAACATGTATAGGTTGCCATAAGTACTGCAGGATTATTCATGAATTTCTTGCTCAAACAATGATTTAGGAGATATCATCTAGTTTGAAATAGATTTTCAGACTGCATGGTTATAAGGAATAAACTACAATGCAGTCAAAAGCATTTCGGTATCAAGACGTTTGGCAGTCCTTGCTGTGAGGTGATGTTAGAAGTAGCGACCACGAACTGCAACAGAGGAAAAATGTCTAGTATCAATGGGCTTGAACTCCCTTTAGTGCAGATGCCAACTGCACTTGGTCAGGATCTGGCTGACAGGTTCTGACAGGTTCTAATTACCTAGCTCAGAAGTTTGTTAAAAAAGAGTACTCTTTTACAGTCACCAATTGCTGCTTTGTGACTCAGATTTCTCTGACAACCATCGATCTGGGAAAGTGAATTTAAGATCTCCCAGGACCAGGGTAACTTATATGTGGTTTCACAAGAAATTAATATTAATAATATTGGTTCCTTTGACAACCTGATGTTGTTTCTGAGACTAATTTAGTGCATGTGTTGACTTGTAACAGGATTACCTCCTGGAGTGTGTAACTTGGTGTTTGGTACTGGACCCAAGGCTGGTGCTGCTCTTGTTAAACACCCTAATGTTCCAGTCATCTCTTTCACTGGTTCTACTGCCACTGGTCAGGCCATCACACAGATGAGTGCTCCATTCTATAAGAAGCTCTCACTGGAGGTGAGTGAAATATTTTTCATCTCATAAATAAACTAAAGTTTTACCTTTTCCTTCACCTTGTATCCTGCTTTACAACCACACAAAAAAGTCATGTGTTCGTATTATAGTTACATGTAATCTCATGATGATAGTTTTTGTGTACATTACTCTCAAAACTTTGTAATTCTCCAAATGCGAGGTCCATTATGCATTGTATCCAGCTGGGGGGGGGGGGGGGGCAGATACTAATAACTGTTGTGGACTGAGTGAGTGCTATTTTTCTTGCTTTGAGAGTTGTCATCTGAGTCCCACTATTCTGTGCCTTAAGCATAGGACAGCTTGCTCCACTGTACTGAGTCAGAGAGTATCAGTTCCTTGGTGAAAATTACCAGTAAGCTTATTATAATTTATTGGTTTTGTGACTTTTTTCAGAAATGGGCCAATTTGTCATAAACCGCTCATTAAAATTTGATAAAATTTGACAGAAAGATTGCTCAGTAAACAAGTGAAACACTAATTGAAAAAATCTGAGAGTTTTGGGAAAAACATTCGATATTATCATGTTGCCATGACAATGGTAGCAGCACAACAAAAAATCAAAAATAAACTTCAGTCTGTGGTTGTCCTTGCCAATTTTACAAATGTAGCTGCCCTGGCACGAATTGCTCAAATACCGAATATATTAAACTTGTGCAAATATATTAAACTTGTGTGGCCACCTTAAGCTGGGCAATTTATACTTTTTTTATGCTTTGTAGCTTGGAGGAAAGAATGCTGCTGTAATCTTTGATGATGCTGACCTGGAGAAATGCATAGCAACAACTATAAGGTTTGTATGGGATTGAATAAACCCACATCCTATTAGGATGAGAGTAGGGCCGGTGATTTGCTCAGCTTGTTAGCATTCTCATACAAATGGAGCTATTAAAGTGGCTTAAATAACAAGTCAGAAGCCTTTTTATCCTGACGCCCAAAATTTCTGCCTATAACAAAATTATATTTTAACATATGAATATGAATATTTAACTTGCATACACTTCCTCCTTTGTTATCTCCTCCACACAACCACCCCAGAACAAGGCCTTCTGTTCTCTCTGCAAGCCACCCTCTAAATTGTGGAATCACCTTCCACCCTCGGCTTCCAGATTGTGGAAGTTGACCTTTCCCTTGTCACTTTTAGTCTGTGTGGCAACCAAAATGATTGCTTAGAGAAATATATTTTTAAATACCAGATTCTGTTTTGAGAAAATGAAACAAGTGCTGTGGTACATGATTTTTATGCCCCTCATGGCATGGAAATATGATAGGCAAAAAGGCAACTGCAATTGAAAAAAAGAATTAGCGAACAAGTTTCCTCACATAGGAAATCATTGACATTTTCAACTAAAATGATAGAGAAATGATGTAAATACCAATTTACTCCAAACTTTTGTGAAAAAGGAAGTGCTGCTTCATATTGCTGAAGCGTCACTTTTGTTAGGAAGTTTAAAAAGAATCATTTTTATTAGAACGTTTTTACTAGTTCCAATTAAGGGTTTATGCTTAAAAGTATTTCTTGTTTACAGTTTGTTGGTAGTTTAAGGTCATTCGGTTTAGGATAGCCCACAGGGGCATTTCCTTAGTTTTTGAGTTGTACTGTCTCCTGAAAGGATTTGTTGAATTCAGGTGTGGTATCTTAAAGTAGGCATGCTTGAGAATGAGAGCTGACCTTGGATTTTACCTACATGAAGATTCCTGTTTGGGTTTATAGTTGAGGCTGTAGTTTTATCATCCAGCTTTTATTGGTTGTCTTCCACTTGTCATTATCGAACATATAGGTGTGTTTCAGACACTGTATTAAGCAACAGGAAGAGAAGCAAAAGTTCCCACGGTCAGCTAACCCAAACATGTCTACAATTTTGGCATAAAAGAAGCTTGATTGTAGCTGGTAGTTAGTTAGAATCAGTGGAAAAGTACGGAAACTCAAGACGCTGTAATAAAGAAGCTTGCCTAGCAGAGTCTTGGTACCTCTTCGTATTTATCAAGCGAGTCAGTCCTCAACATATCTTGGTGGAGAATTTTGAAGCTGCACTTCAACTGTAAGTGGAACTTTGTCCTTTTTCGCATGCCTTTCTGTTGCAAGCTAGCCTAGTTCGTTAGTGTATCTCTCTAGCCATTCAATGGAGCATTTGTGAGCGTAGCTTGTTGTCTGTAGTTGTTCAGATTGGTAGATTTTCTTTAGACTTTTTTACTATGGCAATGAGTCAATTTCAAAACTGGATTTGTTGTTAGTGTTTTTACAATTTCTCGCCTTCATGAATTTTGTTTTGGGAAACTTGGTTTGTGCTAGTTCGTCAACTCATAATCCTGATTACTAGGCAAAGGGCGCGAGCCCTGGCTGAACGGGCTTCCAGCCAGGAAAATTTAGCTGGGTCTGTTGGTTCAAATGAATGGCCTGCCCCGCCACCGCCCGTTTCAGAGTCTAGGAGGCCACTGTTTCGCTCTTTTCTTAGGTAATTAACTTCACCACGGGCTGAAGCACAAGCACAAGCATTAAGTGTAATTCCCACCCCAAGTGAGGGCTCAGAATTTTCTTGGTGCTCAGGTGATCATAGTTCTGATTCGGAAGAAGACGTAATTTATGAAAACGTAGAGCGTAGGTCGCAAAGTGCTGAGGTTGTTCACGAAAACGAAAACATCGAGCACGGTTCTTTGTCTAGTAACTCTAGCCTTGATAGCGTTGATCGTTTTTCTTTGGTTGCATCCGATAACGTAAATATGCAAAATCAAGTGGCTTCAGATAGCACCAATGTACAGGGTCAAGTACGACCAAATCAAATTGATCAGTTGTGTACGGCAATGCAGCAAACATTGCGTACAGCTCTCACTTCACAGCCTAGTGCTAATCCTATTGTCAAATAATCTGTTACGTTTCCTATCTTTAGAGGGGATGAGTGTGAAGATGTTCATGAGTTTATCAGGAACTATAAGAGAGCCGGTCGATTAAATGGCTGGAATGAAGTGAACTTAGCATTAGGGTTTCCACTTTATTTGAAGGGTCACGCCAGTGCGTGGTTTAAAACTTTACCAACACCAGATGAGATGACTTTTGACCAATTATCAGCAGAGTTGATTAAGCATTTTGCTTCTGGAGCTAGTGAATGGCGCGTAAGGCAGGCGCTTGGCCAACGCCGTCAGTTAGAAAAAGAAACTGTTGCTGATTTTTCATACAGTCTCCGGACACATTGCGCAGGGTTAAATTTACCTAGGAGTGAGTGGACTCACTATTTTGTGCAGGGGCTTCTGCCCGAAATTCGCGAATATGTTGTGCTACAACAGCCTGAAAATTTGGAGGCAGCAGAAAATTTCGCCAAATTAAAAGAATCAGTGTTGGCCAATTCAGTTAAGCACGCAGCATTTGACCCTAAGCAAGTTTCGGCTCAAATTTTGGAGGAGCTGTCAAAAGCAGCCAAAGAAAAAACAATTAGTGCTGTGGGTCAAACAGAGCCTTATGTCAACAAGTCTGAAATGAAGCAAATCATTAGGGAAGAATTTCGAGAACTCATGGGAAGTTCGTCTTCTAGGCCCAATAGATATAATCAGCGTAATAATAGCCAGTCTTTTCAACAGAGGAGTTTTCGTTCCCGTTTTGGTGACGCCATTTGTAATTATTGTGGTGGAAAAGGTCACACATACTATTTTTGTCGTTCGAGACCGGATCCCAGGGTACCTCGTCGTGGGGGTGGAAGACAAAACACTTATCACCAAAGAGGTCAAAGTAGTTCTAATTGGGAATCTAAGCAGGGAAACTGAAGAGTGCCCCTGTCTCGTTGCAAAATGAACTCGTGATGGGGGCTTCTGAAATTGTAGAGCAGAAAAGAAATTTACCGACAGGATCGCGCGAAGCTGATAAATGTGCTTTCAGTGAAGCGCGGCCTGGCGTGGTTTCTCGAGATATAGAAAATGGTTTAGACCAAACTGTTGTTAGTAAAGATAGTGTTCAAGTTTCGCCAAAACAATCTTCTGAATCTTCCGAAGCACTTGTGTCGTCTGAATTACGTCAAAGAAGTAGTCTACCAAAACAAAGCACTTGTCTCGAGAGTAATATTGTTGTTATTTTAACTCTTGTTTTTGCTATCGTTATTAAGGTGCTCGAGTTATTTGAGGGAGTTTTAGTAAACATTGTGAATGTTATCAAGGGACCATCAACTAACCAAAATATGAAAGACTGTTGTTATTCCGGTACTAACTCGCCATATTTTTATGTTTCCTCTATTGAAAATAAGTTGCCGGAGTATTTTTGTGCGGGATCAAAAGAAGAAAAACCTCAGGATTTTAACCTTATTGCCGCTGAGGGGAACAAGTTACGTTTTGAAAAGGCCAATGTTCATGTTATTGACGCCTTAGATGTTGACGATGTTGTAGTTTCGGAAGTAAGGTATAATGATGTTGTGCTTAGTAAGATCAAGGACCACAATGTGCCTTTAAGCTGTGACAAAGTGTCACCGAGTTCATCGGTTGTTGGTGATACAGACAATGTTTATAGTGAAGTACGAAAGGAACACAGGTGTAACGCAACTTCTTCTAGTGATTCCTTTGTAGATCGCTCATCAGGTTTTGGTACTGATTCGAAGCTAGAAACAGTCAATAGTATTTGTTTTCCTTTTGTAGCTGGTACATCGTCTTGACGGTTAGTATAGAAGGTCATAGTTTTCATTGCTTATTGGATTCAGGGGCTGCTGTCACGGCGATAAGTGCTAAAGTGTGGCAGGATTGTTTACGTCACGCTTACCCAAATTTAGATAGGCCTAGTTTAGAAACTGTGACTTCAGTGAATGGTTGTCATTTATCTACCTTGGGAAAAACATTGTTTGAGTTCGTTATTGATTCTCGGGTCTTTCCTTTTGAGGCCCACATTATTGAAGATTTAGCCTATGATGTGATTATTGGAAGAGACTTTCTACAGAAATTTTCTTTTAAAATTGATTTCGAGAATGGAGTAGTTAGGTTTTCTCCTGAGGATCCATTGCCTTTTGGGAGTGTCCAATTGAATGATTCTTTTGATGATAGTGTAAACCCACGTGAAACTTTCATTACTTCGGTGCATGCCTCACGTACTTATATTATTCCACCTCAGTCAGAAATCTTGGTGTCAGGAAAACTGAACTCGTTACCAAGAGAGGTTGGAATTAATGGCATGGTTGCTCCTAGGTCTGATTTGTCTCACCGATATTCTGTTTTTGGAGCATCAGGGCTTGTTAGGGTTGCAGAAGATGGCACAATCCCTGTAAGGATGGTTAATCCGCGCGCGCGGCCCCCACACAAAATTTTAGGTATGTTTTTGGTATGTCTGAGGTATGTTTCTTGTATGACATACCTGACTCTAGTATGTTTTAGGTATGTCATTTTTCAAAACATACCAAAAACATAGGTCAAAAACATACCAGGAAAGTACTTGCTCTTTTGAAAGAGTATGGCATACCAAAAACATAGCTTTGAGACATACCAAAAAAGTAGGTCATTTTTTTAGTGAGAAATGACATACCAGAAACATAGCTTTGAGACATACCAAGAAAGTAGGTCATTTTTTAAGTGAGAAATGACATACCAGAAACATAGCTTTGAGACGTACCAAGAAAGTAGGTCATTTTTTTAGTGAGAAATGACATACCAAAAACATAGCTTTGAGACATAACAAGAAAGTAGGTCATTTTTTAAGTGAGAAATGACATACCAGAAACATAGCTTTGAGACGTACCAAGAAAGTAGGTCATTTTTTTAGTGAGAAATGACATACCAAAAACATAGCTTTGAGACATACCAAAAAAGTAGGTTATTTTTAGTGAGAAATGACATACCAAAAACATAGCTTTGAGACATACCAAAAAAGTAGCTTTATATCTTACATGAATGACATACCAAAACCATAGCTTCGAGACATACCAATTAGTAAACACCTTTATTTATTCAGGGAAATCCCGTCAGAGTCAATTAAAGGCAGACTCTAGCTGTTATCAATACAGTTATATATATCAACCAAAAAAAGTAGTTTCATATACTTCATAGAAATGATATACCAAAAGCATAGCTTTACCACAATACCGAAAACATCAGCTCAATATATTAAAAGAAATGACATACCAAAAACATAACTTTTACCTCACAGAATTAATTAAAATATAATATATAGCTATTTATATGACACACGAACGCAAATCTAGCAGTCTGTGTTAGGTGGTCTGTGTGCAATGCAAGTACAGGAAAACTTGCTTTTTGATTCAGTCACTTTCAATTGTGTTAGGGGCAATCCCAACATACAGACAGCCTGAACCGATGTCAATAAAAAAGCACTTATACAATATATCGGAAACTGGAATACAAGTTAGAGTAAATTTCTCTCTATGAACCACAACCAGGTGATTGGCAATGGCTAGAGGCCCCTTTAAGCTGCTTGACTTTAACGGGCCACTAGGGTCTCTTTGAAATTTCTTTATCATTGCCAAAAAGGTTTTGTTGGCACAGGTGCAGTTGTTTACACAAAGTGCATTTGAACATGGCAGCTTGCATCTCAGATAGTACATGACAGCTCCAAAGCAAACATCAGCTTCACCCTTTTCATGAAATGCAACCACAAAACTGTTTCTTTTTGTAGCCCTTGTGTATATTTCGCTGTGAAAGACGTCCTTTCCATGTTTAAGGCGAGCAAAACGATCTGGTTTCTCTGTTAACCCATCGCTACTGTCACCCAAACAAAGTTGTGTTTCCTCCAATTCTGCCACCGGAAGATCTACAGCGTGTTCAACCACAGCTCCCACAACATAAAGCTGCTTTGATTCACAGATAACTTCAGTGACATAACCAGTTTCCTTTTTAGTTACTAATGTCTTGCAGAATGTTTTCACATCTGAAACAGGAAGGCTATCGCGAAGCTTTGGCAGGTGTTGGATTACCGAAACAGCCTTTACTATTTGCGACTCAGGATTTTGTGATCCATGAAAAAGATTGCGCACATCCCCATTTAAGTCTTCAAAAAAGAAACAAGAACAGGACCACAGAGGACCATTGTTAATCACACAGTCGGTAAGGTGAAGAAGCTGATGCAGATTAAACGTTTGAATGCGGGCATCATAAAGATTTTCAGCACGCAAACAGAAATGTTCCAATAGTTGACTGGCCTGTTGTATATCACACTCTGAGATACTAGTCTTTAAAAGAATAAAGACAGCACATACTAAAAGCATGAAGTGGTCAAAGTACAATTGTTGCAAGATACCTCGCATGACAGGTAAAGAATAGTAAAGAAGCCAAGTCCTATATTCAGATGCTTTGTAGTGTGTTCGGTCATAAAGACTTCGGGGTATCCTACTAATGTTATTAGGTGGTTTGATATTGGCTCTTCTTGAATCACAGATGGATATCTTGTCTCCACAATAGTAAGGTGAATGCCTGTAAGTAAGTATCAAACCAGCGTGACATAAGCATCTTCACGATTCCAAGAAGAACTGTGTGCATATAATCTATACTTGTTCCCTTGATGATGTCATAGCCTGGAAGTCCAAAACCAGTGCTTAATCCTTTAATTCCATTCACTTCAGGATTTTTTTTTCCAGCAAGCTTTTGCTCCCTTGCCATTGTTGCATCTTGAAATGTTTGCTCGTGTGTTCTTGCTTGCATATCTTCGGCACGATTTGATTTCTTTACATATGGATATGTTCTACAGTTTCCTCCTTTTTCAGTGCGAACATTTGTTCCACTTGTAGTACAGTAGGGACATCCACATCGACCATTGAATTGTTGCATGCACATAAAGAGGCACTTGGCAGGAGCATCCATTGAGCTACTGATCGTTATCCCTCTTACCGTTACAAGCTTGTCTTCAAAGGGGATCTTAACCGAAAAGCCATCACGGTAAAGCTGCTGCATAATTTCAATAAAAGGCTGCATAAATGTTGAAAATATTGGTTTAGTATAACCAAACCAAAGTCCAGCAAAAATTCTGTATTTTCTGGTATACCTCAATCCAGGTGGAAGGTCGCATATGATCATATACACAGGCCAGATACTAAAAGTAGAAGACTTGAACAAAGCAACCCCATCTGTATTCATCTGAAAGGCTAAGTGATAACGATTCCTCAGAAATCCTCCTTCCCGAAAAAAACGTTTAAAGTTTTCGCCATCAATGATGTCTTCAATGTGGTCAGGTGTACCCCTTTCCCGTTTTTCCTGTTCGTGTTTAAATTTGTAATCAAGCTGGCTTACAAAGAGTTTGTCTTCGAAAAAGCAAAGCAACTGTGGTACAATTGGGAACACGATGAAAGGGTGCCAAGATTTAAATCTCCCCATTTTAAAATCATGAGTGCAGTGCAAACAGTAATCTGTCGATTGAGGTTTTTGTTTTCCAATGTACTTATGACAGTTTGAGCACATGTAATGCCATTCAATGGGATTTTTGAAATCCTTAAAGAATCCCCAAAGCTGTTTTAGACTCTTGACACAGTTATTTGGCTTTGGACAGTGCAACCAGATCAAGGTAAGTAGATGCGCAAGTGTGCTACCTGACAAATGCTCCGTCATAGCAAATGTAATGATGGCGATTATATGCATCGTTAAAGTAAGTGGAGATCCCTCAAAAATTGGCTTTTCTGAGATAGTTATTTCAGGTTCATCCTTTGAATCTGAAATATCATCCAGATCATGGTCCAATAGTTCCTGTAGCAAATCGATGTCTTCGTCATCTTTGTCACCTGTTTCATTGTTTTCTTCAACATAGCTGTCATCCAAAAAGCTGTCTCCCGGATAGCTAAAGGTGTCCTGGTCACAAAAATTCACTTCGGTCTCCACTCCCTCACTATTTACTTCAGTTTCAAACATCTCAACTTCTTCACCTTGTTTAATTGTGCTGGGACCTGCAACGTCAACATAACCATATTCAGGGTTTCCATCGGTTTGTTCAGTAGTCTTCCCATTATTGCACACATCATCGGTCAAAGAAGAAGGTGTATGGTTTTCACCAGGTATTTGTTTGCTCTTTTTATGACGATATAGCGATGTTCGTGGTAGCTTTGATGGTGAGACATTCGGGTTCTTTAGGTAGGCACGATAAGAACCTCTTTCCCTTGATTGTACCCTCTTGCGGCAGGGACGATCCATGACTATCAGCAACAAAATCAGTTTCATTTATTAATACAACATTACATATCTATAGAATTAACAAAAGTATACCTGAGCATGTCTTGAAGCCTATTTTATTGTCAAAGCTATCATGTTTTACCCTGCAGCCTACATCATTGGCCATGTATTACAAAGTTTATGTTTCTACGGGATACTGGCTGTTACTAGAAAGTAGAAAATAAAGAAAAACTTGTAAATTATTGCAAGTTATGTATACATAGATTGTTGCTACGTTTCTGTGTATAATACTGAATTATATGAAGCAGGTCTTAACCTGACGTTTCAAACATGTTACAACAACAAAATTTCTCTCACAGCTGGATCAGTTCTAATTGATTCTCCTGGGATGTAAAAAAGCAATTAAAATAGCGTCAGCAGTTAGATCACCCGACATGTATTTTGGTTAGAAGACTTAGCTTGAACAAAGGAGGTATTTGAAATAAAATTACAGAATTAATGATTATGTCCAAACTTAAATCTCTGCAGATCAAATCCAGTGGGTGCAAGGCCACCACCTGGTTCTCAGAATAATATGAACGAGAGAAAAGAAGAAGGGAAAAGAAACATGCAAACAGGAACAATGATCGATCACGTGACTGCAAGAAAAATGGCGCCAAAACGGCCTTGCGAAGAGTGAACGTCCGAGAAAAACAAGTCTTCTAATTATTGGTTCTAAAATGTGGTACAGGTTTGATGTTTCCTGAAAAATTGTTGTAATTTTCATCATCCAAAGCGGATTGAAGCTGCATGTTTTCACCATTGTTGCTGTGAGAGTTGAAACACACATTACAAAAAGGAGTGACGAGTACTCGGTTCAGAGGCCGTGTACGGAATGTGGTAAAACAACAATGAATCGAACAGGTAAAAAAGCGATTCAGCTTATTTTGCAAAAGTTACATCAGTTCTGTTCTATTTGAACATTTCGAGCTGCTTAAACTCAGATCTACATGGACTCCAGGTCAAAGCCGAAATATATGTCGATTCCAGTCTTTCGCATGTAAAGGCCGGCGGACAATGGCGGACGATCGGCTAACAATTACTTTTACTTTGGAGGTCTGTAACTTCAATATTTAACATTTGGTGGATGGGCATAATTTGATATGAAAATAGTCCTCATCACGCCGCTTTTCATTGATCGCCGTTTATTAATTCACGTCCCGAATGGTTTAGTGTCGACAGTGATTCTCAGAAACTGAAGTCTCTGGTTATTAAATTAGCGCTGGAGACTCAGAGGCTATTATTGCTTGGATTTACGGCAAGCTATGTTAGTTCTTAATCTTTAAATCAATGATTAGCCTCAAGCAAGAAGAAGACATGTACCGCATCCTTTTAATAATATCGAGCTGGCCTTTTACGACAGACGCTCTTTTCGTGCTTTGGCGAAGATAGAGTCATGCTGTTTTTAAGCACGCAACATCGCGTGGACAGATTCATGAGTCAGGAGCACTTTCCTACTTATTTTGCAATATCGCCCAAAAAAAAAAACGGAAGAAAAGAAATTATCTGCTACTGTGTGCAAAACACTTACCTTTTAGCCTCAGACTAGGTTGACCTCACGATCAGGTTTCTAGGAGTTTAAGACCAGGTAAGCCCTTGCTTTGACTGTACTGATATTGATTGTGTTTGTCCGTAGCAGCTAGCAGTGTTCAAAAATACCTCGTAAATATATTATTATTTCGTCATGCAATCCTCACTAAATCATGCGATTTCATGATCTGAGCTTCGTTCTTGTCATTTCTTAGATATCAAGTTGCTATTGCGTGCCAATCCAGTCACGCTGATTCATCGACACAGTTGTAGTCTGTTGCAGTCTGCTTAGTTAGTAAGGCAGAGAGTAAAAATTTAATCATATAATCATCGATAAATAATGGAAACAGGTTATTTGCAAACTATTTAACGTAGCAACAGAAAAAAGTACCATTGCTACAATGTGCCGTGACATGCGTGAGCTTTTCAAACATTTTGTCCCGCGTCAACTATAAGAGCAGCTCATCTTACCTACTGGGTCATACTCGGGCGCCGCAGCTCAACGGACACGCATATCTTCAAAGACTTGGAAAAATCACGATCGTACTGAAGGTTTAGTTTGGTGGAACTCACCTTAAACATGAAAGCAGCACTCGTTTTTTTCTACAGTGATAACACACTCTTAATCAGAAAGCAGTCTCAGTGTACTTTAAGAAGTTCATTCGAGCAAGGACAAGAGGTTGAAGTGAAATGTGGAGGATGTCCGTATGTAGCGTTGATCCTTCGAACGGCAGGTACGTAAACCGAAAAATTCATGTATAACCTTGTATGTATATGTAATGAATTTACAGCAATTGCAAGTGTGATCTCAGTTATGAACTTGCCACCGACAGTCGTCAGCTCAACCGACAAATTAAATCATTTTTAAAATTCAAATAAAAGTTCTTTGTTCAAATCTTGTTCAACTTAAGCGGCGACAAAAGAAGTGACTGTAAGAACAAAAACGCTTTAAAGACAAAGTCTTCTGTTCAACTAAAAGGGTATAGTTTTAGGGCGAGAAAATTACAGTACACAAGACACAACAAAGAAGATACATTTTCTTACTTTCTGTACAACGATAACCGTTTTAGACCACTTTGCGTGTTTTACATTACATTTGCCACAAGTGGCACATTTTCATTCGCTCACGCGACCTAATGGGTCCCTTTATAAGAGTAACGATAGTGCTGTGAATTCTACTTTCGTAGAATCTGCGCAGTCCCTGGAACCTGTTCAGAGCAAGGGTTTACAAATTCTTGAGGAATTTTCAAAAGAACAGAAAGGTAAGCCTGATTTCGCTCTTAAAAATAAAACAAAGGAATTAGTTACATTGTATCAATTACATTGAATCAGTTTAACACATTTGTAATATCCTTATCACGAGAAATTTTCGTGATTGCTTTAAATTTGGTTATAGTTCACGTCACTGAGTTTTTACGACTTAACAGAATTTTTAGAAACAAAGTTGCTTTATTTCACGATTTTCATGTTACAGATTCATACCAAAACATTCGAGTAGCAAGTTTTTAAAAACTGTCATGAACAGATTTGTCACACCACAAATGCCTCTAAGCCTCAAGATTGCCATAGCTTGATTCATTGAATCATTTCAAGTCTTTTTACAATCAGGTCAGCAAATAAGAAATATAGTGGACCTTGAAAAAACTGATGTTGCCTAAAATAGTTAGCTTACTTCAGACATAGCTTGTTGTGAATTAATTGTTTTTTTTTCTTTTATTTATGATCAGGGCCTGAATGGCAATCTAAAGTTGTCAAGGCCCTTTTAGCTTCTCTGCCAGCTGCCCATACAGAAGAAGTAGTCCGCCCTGTGGAACAATCAAGCAAAGGACGGAAACGCAAAGCAGTTGATTACAGAGGTATGCGCTTTGATGCACACAGATCACGTACATCAATAAAATGTTTAATTTAATTCAAATGTGGTGGGTATGCCATGCGACCTCAATTAAGCCTTTGTGCTGTGGTGCAACAATTTTTCTGTTATGTTTGTTGAAATGGTGATCATTTTAATTTTTGTTTACAGATGATCCATCAAGTGATCATGACCTGCAGGCTGTAAATTCAGATCAGTCTTCGAAAACAAAAAGTTCAACAGAAACAACAGCTAAAAAAACCAAGTCTGCTAGTAAATCAACGAAGTCCAGTAAGAAGGCAACTAAGCCCACAAAGGCAACTAAAGTAACAATATCTGCTAATGAGGAAGTTACGAAAAGGACCAAATCCACAAAAACTGCCAAAAAAGAGGGGAAGAAGAGGGAAAAACCGGCAATACAAATTCCAGACATTAGCGTGGATGATCACGAAGCATCACAGATAGAGGTGGGTTACTTTACAAATGTCACCAGTTTAAACAAGTGCACAGCAGTTTTCTGTTAATAATACATGGTTTTATTCATTACTGCTGCAGTGGGGGAAAACTGAGTTAGACACAGCTAGACATCCCCTTCTACTTAGGCTCAATTTTTACCATTGATCTCTTGAAGTTAATATTATTAGAACTGGGGATTGAGGGGCGGGGGGGGGGGGGGGTGGTTGCAGGGGGAGTGCAGGCTTATTTTCCCTGAACAGCTTCTGGTAATCAAGCATCTTCACTTCCTCCATTCATATTACTTCAAGTGCTGAAATTTGGTTGCAGTAACATCAATGAAGAATAAAATTATAACAAAAATGAACATCAAATTTTGATTAAGTTACGTGTTTATCCAAGGTTTATGAACTTCATGAACAACTGATCTCAGGTGTTGCACTTAAGCATGCAGGTTGTCTTATGAAGCATTTCAAAGCAGTGCACTCTTTCCATGCAGCTAACCAGGTTCAGCATTTTGAAATTCACAGAAGTCAATCAGACTACTTTAAAACCAGTAAATTACATATATCCTATTAAAACCCACCTCTACTAACAAACCTGGTCAAAGATTAATTTAGTCATTAATTAACAGATGAGTGTAACTTCTACATTTGTCCAAATTGCACAGGCAGTTGACTTAACAAAAGATGCCCCACTGCTGCGCACATGGACACCGGCCAATAGTAATACAAGCTCCAGTGGTGGTGTAGATGTTCAGGGTAATTATTGCAGATGTTTAACTTATCAACATTTTGACCTAACTTAGAATATTCTATTATTAAAAATTATTAAGAATCCTACGAGAATTTAATAGTTATTTGATACCACTATAGGGTTTCCAATTGTACATGAGTTGATCAGCTTTGTCGACTGATCATCCCATCAACAGTCTTGTTTCTCATTGTTTACTCTGGGCGTGGCTGCTTCCAAATTGCCATGCAGAATTACTAGCAGTGGTAACACTTTTGCTTTCAAGCAACCAGGCCTGCAGGCCAACTTATGTTATGTGTTCCTCAACTAAGACTAAAATTATTTGCTTTGCCGGATTAACAGCGTAATTAAATGACATTTTATTTCATTTCAAAACCCAATCAGTCAATCAACCCTCAAGCAACAAGATTGCAGCAAAGGAACCCAAATCAAGTCTTCCTTGCCCACGGAATCGTTGTAAAGAAGTGCGGAAAGAGTTGGCTGAGCTTCGCCAACAATATGGAGAGCTTGAAGCCAAATACAAAAAAGTAGTTAATGAACTGCAAGAAGGTAAGTGCTCGATCAGAGTCATTTTAGCACTAAAATTAACTTGCATTAACTTGAAGCCCCAGTAACCTGTTATAACATATAAATGTCGAATACACCTTGACATGCAGAGGGATAATTATGTGAAAGGCATTGCGCAGACAAGAGTATTTGTGAAATTAATTTAAATTGTTATCATTGCAAAATAGAACTATATTTAAGGCCAGTCAGTGATTAAATGAATGTGACCCCAATTTTTTATGTCTGACATGTTAACCCTAATAAAAGCACACCTAATTTTTTGATCTCACAGAAAAAAGAAAGCAGCCACAGGGAAATGCTAATGCACCAGAAGGTGCTGTATGTGTGCTACCAGGCAAACTTTCTCCAGAGGTTGCTGTGGAAAGAAAGGTACAGCAAAGTATATTTATCCTTTAACTATACCGTTATTCCAACCAGTCAACACAAACTCTGAAGCTCAGAATTCAGCTAACAATAGCATAATGTATTTCACTGCATTCCATCAATCATCTTACAACAACAACAAACAGAATCCTGAAAAAAAAAACTATAATAACTATGAGGTCAAAAGCAACTAAGAAACCTCAGACTCTAGCTGCTTACTGCTTTGATACGTTTTGGAACCCTCTGAAATAATTCTTAAAATTGTTTTTTATTGTTCTATAAGTAGTCTTACTAATATTGTTGTATTAGGGATATTTATAATTTGAACTGAGTACAGTCAAGCTATTTAATCCAAATGTCCAATAAACTTGAAAGGATTAAAAAAATATTACCAAAATCAAATTTTAAGGGTCCAATTTTTTAAACTGCCTATGAACAACATCATCTATTAAGAAACTACTGGAAGATATGAAACAATAGCAAAATTATAACTACTACTATATCTACTAATCAAACCATCTATTTTTGTAAGAATTAAGGAGTTTATTGTGTTCTTTTACAGATGGTTGAGCTCATTGGTGGTAGCGGAGTCTACCTTTACAAGAGCCAACTGGCAATGTGTAAAAGCAGCTGCAAGTCAAGGAGTTCCTTGGCTTGTCAGCTGCTTAGAGTCTTCTTCTCGGATGAGGAACTAGCAAATGGAAAATTAAGTGAGCGAGGTGGTGGAGATTATACTCTTCTGGATCCTCATATTGTAAACGTTATAAAAGGTATACTATACTTATTCATTTACATATAAATTCACAATACAGAGTTTAAGTAAAATTAAATATTAAAAACGTGCTGAATATAGTATGACTAAGAATGCATTTATGCAGTTCAAAACAGATTTAATGTAATGAAATGCACCTTAACAAGAGAATGCATGCAAATTAGGACATTATGTAATATATTAATATTAATATTTGTATTGCACGGTTCCATACAGAAATGCTCACCCATGCATAACAATAATACAAATAAAACTTACAGATAAATTTACAATAACTAATACCTTAAAGAAAGGTAGAGCTCTGCATTTGTAACAAATAGAGGCACAAGGTTTGTATAATTTTTTTGTTTATTAAAATGCAACCTGCATTTATTTGCAGCATATTGCAGTTCAACTACATTTAAACCAGAGCAGAAAATTAAGGAGGGTCACAAAAAAGGCATTGCCCATGCAATGACCCTCAGCATTAAGCAGCTGAGGCGAAGAGCCCTCAAAAAAGCAAGAGAGTCAAGCAACAACAAAGTGGCCACTGAGGTTGAACCACATGTGAGTAAAAGTATAATAGATTATAACTATTTGTGTTTATTGATTTTAATTTAAGGTTAAGTTGTACAGTAGAAAAACCTCAAGCTATTAGGAGGATGCCTCCTTGTTACTGCGAATATATGTTATGCTCATCTCGGGATATTCAGGTTTCTTAACGAAACCACACCCTAATGCAAGGATATTTTTGTGTGGTTTATGCAGACTACGTGGAAAAGGCAGATCTTAATTAGCAATGGCTGTCACAATCCAAAAAGAAAATTGGGGTAACCACCTATTTTTCAGAGGTAACTGAGCTTCACTTTGGAAAGAAATTGCCATACATTCTTTGTATTTTTATGCTTTTTTTCAGTAGTAAGGTTGCTTAATTATCTCTGAAAAATGCCTGGTTACCACATTTTCTTTTTGAATTCCAATACCCCTTGCTAAGATCTACTTTTTCCCCATAGTCATATACATGTGTATTAATTAGAGGCACCGTCCTTAACGAAACCTCTATATAATGAAGTCCTCCGTATAACGAACCATATTTTTCAGCCCAGCAAGTAAGTAAAATGTTAATGGAAACATACCCCAGATATAATGAACCCTTGATATAACAAACCAATTTCCCCAGCCCCTTGGCTCTTCGTTAAATCAAGGTTCCACTGTATGTTTTGCATTTTTAACACTCCTGTACGTATTAAGTTACCGTAAATGCTTCTTAATAACAGTTTTTAACTTTTATTTAATTAGATATGTACACGACCCCTAAACTGTAATCATGTCTAAATAAAGTGATCTATCTATTATATCTATATCTAGGATGATTCAGGGGAATCAGGAGAATCAGAGAAGGACACGGACGGTGAAGACAGCTCAGAACATGACTCAGATAACGATTAACTTGAATTTATTTATTATGTATCTCTGAGAAGAAACCTTTTTCGCCTTTAAGCTGCTTGAAATGCTAGGGGGTTGCATATTGTGTAATTATACATTTAGACTGTAATTTTTCAAGCCAATGGATCGAACTAATGTTTCTATACTGTTAAAAAACATGATTGAATGTAACTTTGTCGAGGCAATATATTTTACAAGAATTTTGAATCAGGCTATTCATTCCAACTTTTCAGATGCATGCTGGTCTATTAAGCCAACTAATATAATGTTAAATTATTTTTTTTTTTGTTTATTAGTTACTGAAGAACAGTTTTTCATTTTTTTGGTGTGTGTAAATGTGCAGCTAGGTAATTATAGGAAAACTCAAATTTGATACATAAAATTATGCCATGCGTATATTATGTAGCTGCTTTTTAAGGTCTATAAGAAATAAATATTTTCCAAAGACAAATATGATAGCATCTCATTTCTGTGATTGTATATATTGCACAAGTTTTTGGCTTTAATTCAGTAACAATTAATGTATTAGGAACGAATTGGCATATTTATGTTTGGCAGCTGGTATGTCTTAATGTATGTTTAGGGTAAGTAACAGATATGGTTTTGGTATGTCAAATCAGATATGTTCAAGGTATTTCACTGGTATGTTCTGAGTATGGTGAACATACCCAAAACATAAATTCCAGATGCGTAATTTAGGTATGTTTTAGGTACTTTCAAAATGTTATGTTTTGGGTACTTTTGAGGTATATAAATTTTGTTCCAAAAATGATACTTAATGGTACATTTTTGGTATGTCAGAGGTAGCACAAACATATCAGTGACATATCTCTGACATACCAAATTAAAGTATGTTCTTGATATGTCATATGTATGTTTCTGGTATGTCGCTGGTATGTTTTAGGTATGTTAAATTAGGTATGTTTTTGGTATGCCATTGGTATGTTTTGAGTATGTTCAACACACCAAAAACATACCTTTGCTTATTTGACAAAAGTATGTTTCAGGTACTTCCAAAATGGTATGTTTTGGGTACTTTTTAGGTATATAAATTTTGTTCCAAAAATGATACTTAATGGTATATTTTTGATATGTCAGAGGTAGCATAAACATATCAGTGACATATCCCTAACATACCAAATTAAAGTATGTTCTTGATATGTCAGATGTATGTTTCTTGTATGTCACTGGTATGTTTTAGGTATGTCAAACCATACCTTTGACAAACCTTATACATATCAAGAACATACCCATAATTTGGTGTGGATTCCTTCCTCCCAACCAGTTAAAATTTACTGTAGGACTAAGTTGGCTGATTTTGAGGAGGTGGATCAAAACATTGCAACCTTTGAGCTAAATGCGACAGAACAAGTAGGGGAACCCTTTTCTCCCAAGGCTACTGATCGCCAACTTGAACAAAATGATTACTCCGAATTACCTGATTTATTAGATAGTCCTGTATCTGATGATGATAGAATCAAGTTTCAGAATTTGTTTAAGAAATATCGCGATGTATTCGCTTTTTCTGATGATCAGTTGGGTAGAACATCTTTAGTCCAACATGTTATTGAAACAGGGGATGCTGCTCCAATTAAGCAAAGGCCTTACCGTACCTCGCCTGAAACCAAACAAGAAATTGACCGTCAAGTGAACAACATGTTAGAAAAGGGTATAATTCAAGAATCTGTGTCTCCTTGGAGTAGTCCAGTTGTTTTGGTGAAGAAGAAAAATGGTCAATTTAGATTTTGTGTGGATTTTCGCGCCATTAACCAAGTCACGAGAAAGGACAGCTTTCCTATGCCTTTGGTTTCGGATACCTTAGATGCTTTGAGTGGCACGCAGTATTTTACAACTCTGGACATGAAATCTGGTTATTGGCAAATTGAGCTCCATCCCTCTGCTCGTGAAAAGACTGCTTTTGTGACTCATAATGGACTTTATGAATTTCTAGTTATGCCATTTGGGCTTACCAATTCTGGAGCTAGTTTTCAGAGGCTTATGGGGCATATTTTAAGGGGATTAGAATATCGGTTTGCATTGATTTATATTGATGACGTGATCATATTTTCTAAATCAATTGAGGATCATCTTGTTCATTTGGAAGAGGTTTTCCGAAGGTTGAGAGAAGCAAATGTCAAATTAAATCCAGGCAAATGTAGTTTTGTTAAGCAGAAAGTGGATTATCTGGGTCACGTTGTAACCCCTGATGGTGTTAGTCCCAATCCAGATAAGATTCGGGTTGTTCAAGAATTCCCTACCCCCACCAATCTAAAGGAACTGAGAAATTTCTTGGGTCTTGCAAACTACTATAGGCGTTTTATTAAGGGTTTCGCACATATTGCAAGTCCTTTAAATGCATTGACTAGGAAGGGCGTTTCATTTCTTTGGACCAAGGACTGTGCAAATGCTTTTGACAAGTTGAAGCGCGCTCTGGTTTCCGCTCCTGTTTTGGCCTATCCTGATTTTAAAGAGCCTTTTCTGCTGTTCGTTGATGCTAGTTCCACAGGGATTGGGTTCACCTTAGCTCAGATACAACAAGGGAAAGAAGTAGTTATAGCATACAACGGCCGTGGCCTGAATCAAGCAGAGAAGAACTATAGTACCACTGAAAAAGAAGCTTTGGCGTTAATCGAAGGGGTGCGAAAGTTTCAGCCTTATTTGCATAATCGCAAATTTACTGTAGTTACTGATCATAGTTCGCTACGTTGGCTAATGAATGTTAAAGATGCAACAGGGCGCCTTGCTAGATGGTCTTTACTCCTTCAACAGTATGATTTCGATATTGTTCACCGTCCGGGAAGAATACACAGTAACGCTGATAGCTTATCTAGACGTCCGTATGAATCCTGTGGGTTGAGTTCACTCCAAAAGGAGGAGCCACAAGTGGCGAAAACTCGAGAGTTACAGAGGCGTGATATCGAGCTTAATGAGATTATTGACTTTCTAGAAGGTGATGTTTTACCACCTGATGATAATTAAATCTGCACGTAAGATTTTACTTACAAGTGAGAATTTTTATCTGGATAAAGATGGTTTACTTAATCACTTGGATCGCAGCAACAAGCGTAGCGCTCGTGATGGTTTCTCACAGTTGGTTATACCACAAAGTATGAAATTTGAGGTTTTATCTAATGCCCACGATCACGTCTCAGGTGGTCATTTCGGGGTGCACAAGACCTTCAATAAGCTAGGTCAAGCAAAGGTATTGGTGGAAAGGAATGTTTAAAGATGTGGAGCATTGTTTACTAGCGTGCTTTAAGCATGCAATTGGAGGGGGTCATCGCTGTCCGCATTGCCGCGGCACATTGATTCCAATTAATAAAACAGACGAGTTGCCCTCAGATGTACCGGAACACAATCATGTGTTCCGTTTCAAGTACGTCCACTTTGTCGCACGGTCTGCAGAGGATATTGCGGACGAATTGTTTTTAGATCATCCCAGCCATATAGCACCGGTTGGCTGGGCCGAATTTCGAAGGAGATGGCGGCACTGATGCTTTAGTTGCCTATAAAGCTTTGATATTTAGAAATAGTTATTGCATATTGATTTCGCGTTTAATCTCATTATTATTAACTGTAATTAAGATGCCTTTAAGTTGTAGCTACTTGCCTGTCTGATTCTCAGCCTTTGCTCCAGTGTCTATGTTCTGACGAAAGAGCAATCAGCAGTTTTATTTCCAGAAAGAGGGATTTAAACATCAGAGATTTATGAATTTATTTGATCCGGGTTAGAGTATTTTCTCGTTGCCTTGTTTTACCTATTTTGTCACTGTTTTATCAGATTTTATACTTTTGTAGTATTAGTAATTTCCATATTTTTACCTATTCGTAGATTTTTAATCGTACAGCATCGAGGACGATGCAGAATTTAACAAGGGGGGTATGTTAGGAAGTTTAAAAAGAATCATTTTTATTAGAACGTTTTTACTAGTTCCAATTAAGGGTTTATGCTTAAAAGTATTTCTTGTTTACAGTTTGTTGGTAGTTTAAGGTCATTCGGTTTAGGATAGCCCACAGGAGCATTTCCTTAGTTTTTGAGTTGTACTGTCTCCTGAAAGGATTTGTTGAATTCAGGTGTGGTATCTTAAAGTAGGCATGCTTGAGAATGAGAGCTGACCTTGGATTTTACCTACATGAAGATTCCTGTTTGGGTTTATAGTTGAGGCTGTAGTTTTATCATCCAGCTTTTATTGGTTGTCTTCCACTTGTCATTATCGAACATATAGGTGTGTTTCAGACACTGTATTAAGCAACAGGAAGAGAAGCAAAAGTTCCCACGGTCAGCTAACCCAAACATGTCTACAATTTTGGCATAAAAGAAGCTTGATTGTAGCTGGTAGTTAGAATCAGTGGAAAAGTACGGAAACTCAAGACGCTGTAATAAAGAAGCTTGCCTAGCAGAGTCTTGGTACCTCTTCGTATTTATCAAGCGAGTCAGTCCTCAACACTTTTGATAGTATGGGCATAATTTGAAAAGTATTATTACTATTTAGAACAATCAGAAAGGAAAAGAAACTTTAGTGAGCTAATAAATAACACTTTTTATCCTGCAAACCTACTAAAAACAAAAACCATTTTTACCAGTCTGTTTGACCTAAGGCACTAAAAAGGTTCTATTAAATGGAATACTCATTAGTTTCCAGAAAGGTTGTTGTGAGTCGTCAATGGTTAACATACTGCATGTGTCCCTCTTCTACCCAGTCCTTCAAATCGTTCCTCTCAATCTTGTCATATTCACAGGTTAAGCCACAGTCATGATCAGTCGTGGATGACCTAGCTTGTTGCTTGACGCTCAAATTAGTTCTGTTTAAGCCTGCCATGTTACATTAAAACATAAAAAACAAAAAAATTAATTTTTACCAATGCCTGTTCCAGTGTTAAACTATATAAGAGGCCTTTCAAGGGGTAAAAGCGACAAGCGACACGACCCTGAAAACTGGCAACACGGGACTTTCTAAACACCAACAAGCGACTCAACTGAACCGGAAAAATACAACAGCGACACAGGCATACCTCCGGCATTTGACTGTGCATCGTGCCCAGGGAGGGGGGAATTTGCCTTGGAAGGGTGGGGAATTTGAACCAGATTTATCTTTTGTTCTAGCCTAATACGCCCGTGAGTTTTGCAGGGTTTGATGGATTTCCAAGATAGAATTCGCCTTTGTTAGTGCATAACTCTCTCAAAAGGGTCTTCAAAGGAGTTTGAAGGTGTCATTACAGCACATCTCTCTCCGAAAAGCGTAAACAGTGTTTGATTGAAGACAGGATTTGTCTTTGAGGAGAGGTATCCCAGTACTAATTGGTGGGGCATTTGAACGGCATTTTTGCCCGAAGGGGAGGGAATTTGAAGCTTCAATTTGACTGGTACATAAATCGGTGACCTTTGATGCGTTGTATCCAGACTGAGAGCAGACGATCCAATTTTTTTCTGTTCATCTGTTAAATGTGAAGCTTCGTTTATGGTCCATCAATTACCTGAGTTGCTCGCAACACAAATTGACCGATTTTCAGGATCTCCATTAAGTATCGACGTTATCAGCCTAGTTGTTCTTTGTTATGCAAAAAATTGACTTGAATTTAAAGCAATTAAACCACTTTGATTTGCCCCTCAGAATGCTGAAAATTGCATTCCCGAAGGACAAAATTTCACAATTTCTCAGGGGTGCATGCCCCCGGACCCCCCTAGATACTCCAGCCTCCGGCACACGTTTATCTTTTAATTTCTTTCAAACGCATTGTCTCTATACTATGCAGGGGCCCGTGCTTTAGAGTTTCTAAGTGTTAGAAGAATATTCATGGTCCCAAAAGATCGGATTTGTAAATCGATTTTCTTTTAAGAGTCATAAGTAACAATAATCTTGTGACGAGTGTTTTTAACTCCAAAGGGTTAAGATATGGAGGCCTGTTCGTTTCTATTATAAAATAATAATAATCTTGTTTTGGGGTGCAAACGTCACCGTGAAGTGATGTACAAAATGATTTCAGATTGATTTACATATGACTTCATTTCAAGTTCAAGTTTTTTTCTCGCCAAGCACTCTTCCAGATCGCAACGCCTGTTAAAGAAGACGTTTAGGAATATTCGCGATCTGCATGTCAAGTGACTTCAGGCCTCACGGTGAGGCAAACTTTTTACTGACCTTTACTTACTAGTACCTACAATCTTGATTTGTGTCATTTGGGGGGTAAACAGAAGGAACTGATGGCCAGTTGGTGTCCAGTAATTTAACATTTCCTCTTCACGATAAGGTTATATTGAAGACACCAAATGCATGTTTCGATGGTCTTCTTGATGATCTGCCAACATGTGCCAAAAACTCCAAAATAAAACTCATTTAAATGGCAAAGGAGGGCAGTGACTGTGACACAACCAGCAATTCCATTATTTTAGAGAATTTATTAAACGACAGCGACATTTACAACCGTTGGCTCAGCGACATCGTTCGTGAGAAAGACGCGACAAAGAGACAAGGCTACCCCCTTTGGAAGGCCTCATGTAATGGCTTGATTGATAGAATTTTTTTAATCACAGTTTTGTGTTCTTGCCTTATACTGCAGGTCCAGTTTTGCTAATCAAGGAGAGATCTGCCTTTGCACAAGTAGAGTTTATGTTCAAAAAGGAATTTATAAAACATTTTTAGAGAAGTTTGTAGAGAAAACCAGGTACAATATCATTAAAGATGTGTTTATTGTTCATTGTGGTGTAAGAGAGGTAACTAAAGATGAACGTTTTGTCGTTTGTCTCACGGTGGAATCGCTTTGAGTTGTTGATCGCGACGTTTCGACTCCAATACTGCTAGTCTTCATCAGGCGATGAGGTTGATTGTTTATGTGTCGCTATTTGTAGCATGATGGCTCGCTGCTATTGGTGCATTTCAATCCTCATAATATTCCAACTATTAGATATTGTTCCCTCACAGGTCCGCTTTGTGGTTGGTCGGCTGTTGTGCTTTCTGATCGTAGTATCCAAGCTTCAGGAATTTCGATTCCACCATCTCTGTTGATGTTATTAGGTGAAGTCTTATATGGATAGCGTCTTTGACCCTACGTGTGTACCAGTGAGGGTTGTAACGTTACGCTATTCCAGAGCATAAACAAGGCGAGAAATAAGATGACAAACAATCTTATTAGAACAACAACATCTCACGTGACTAGCATGACGTCACACCTTTCCTTTTTTTCCAAAAAAATTTTAAAAAGTATGAGCAAAATGCAGTGTTCATATAAAAGGTCGCTATGACGAACTGAAACGGATGATGTCACTGTCTCTGAACTCTGTCATAAGAGAGTTACTGAAATTATGAATAACAGTCTCTTAACTTCAACTTTAACTTCACGCGATAACAATGAAACAACTTAGTCAAAGGTAATGTTCCAAAGTCCTTATCTGAGTGTAACAAAGTCTTGTAAGTACTGTGGGGCCCTTGAGACTCGTCCGCTCCTTGTCACAACTGTGGTTGGCGTTGTTGTGGGAGGTGGCTCCTGGCTTGGGGACACTGTCACTGGCTCTGTTTACGTGGGCAGATCAACAGGGGTGTTTTGGACTGGTTGACCTGTAGCTTGAGGTCTGGTTGGTTCAGCTGTTGTGGTTGATGTGGTCTGGTTGTGATGGGATTCCACAACAGGACTGGTTTCAGCAGTCTGACCAAATGGTTCCTTGAACTGGCGAAGGTGTAGACGATTTTTCCTGTACAGTTTGCCATCTTCAGTCCTGACTTTGTACGACCGAATGTCAACTTGTTGTTCAACACAAGCTTTGAACTATTTTCTTTCTCTGTCACCTTGTTTAGGGGGGACTCGCACAATCTCTCCTGACTGTAAGGGTGGAAGTTCCTTGCTGGTCCGATTGTAGTACTTGGTTTGTTTGGACTTCTGCTTGATCAGTTTCTCCTTCACATCTTCTTGGACCTTTGGCTTTAACAAAGAACTGGTGGTGGGGAGCAGTGTTCTTGTTCTGCATCTGAACATCCTTTGAGCGGGAGAACTAGACATTCCTTCAGAAGGAGTATTTCTCCAATCCAACAAGGATAAGTAAACATTTGTGCCGGCTTGCTTGGCTTTCTTCATGATGTTTTTCATGGTATTGATGGTGTTCTCAACTTTGCCATTGCCCTGGGAATAGCCAGGCGAACTTGTGATGACCTCGAACTCGTAGCTGGCTGCAAACTCTTTGAACTCTTTAGAGTTGAATGGCATGTTGTCACTGAGAAGTTGATTTGGAATCCCATGGACTGAAAACTGCTTGCGGAGTTTCTTGGCTATACTCGCTGCAGTCTTGCTCTCTAGTCTGTCCACTTCGAAGTAACTTGAATAATAGTTGCAACCACACAGAGATAGTCTGTACCATCTAGTGTGAAAACATCTGCTCCAATCTTCTGCCAAGGGCGATCAGTAATATTTCATGAAAGATGAGAGGCTCTTTTGCTTGGCTTGACTGATAACATGAGCAGATATCGCACTTTGAAATGTAGTCAGTTAGGTCTGAGTTCATCCCTGGCCAATACACGGTTTCTCTAGCCCGGCGCAGGCAACTCTGAATTCCAGTGTGAGCTCCATGCAACTTCTCTTTAATTCTTGCGCGTAGACTCAAGGGGATGACACAACGCTGTCCTTTGAAGATTAGGCCATCTTGTGCTGATAACTCATCTCTTACTAGGAAGTACGGATGGAGAGACGTAGGGACTTCCTTCTTCGTTTCTGGCCAACCGCCAATGATGGTTTTCTTCAGCTGTTGAAGAGCGTCGTCTTGAGCTGTCTCTGCTTGAATTTCCTTTAGCTGCAGGCTCTGAAATAGGGAGAAAGTTGGTTGCATGAATAGACTCAGATTCCTCCTCTGCTATAGACTGAGTGATGTTCTTTAAAGAGACTCTTGATAAGTATCAGCTAAGTACATTTCAGAGCCAGGTTTGTACTTCAAGTCAACATCATACTGCTGGAGTCGAAGCAGTAGTCTCTGTAGACGCTTTGGTGCTGAAGCAAGGGGCTTCTTGTAAATTGATACGAGAGGTTTGTGGTCGGTCCACAAAATCACTCGTCTTCCAAACGTGTAATGATGATTGTGTTCTAGCCTGAAAACTTGAGCCAGAAGTTCTTTCTCAATCTTAGAATATCTCTGCTCTGCTGGGGTGAGTGCACGACTTGCATATGTAACCGGCTGACCCTCTTGCATTAGAACAAATCCGAGGCCATTTTGATACGCATCACCTTGTCCTTGATCAGTTTGAGCTTGTGGACTGAAGTACTTGAGGACTGGGGCTTGTGTAACAGCAGTTTTGAGAGACTGGAAGGCATCCTCTTGTTCCTGGGTCCACTGCCACTTGACGTCCTTGTGTGTAAGTTTGCGGAGAGGCTGACATAACTCTGACAGGTTACTGAGGAACCTTGAAAGGTACTTGACCATGCCAATGAGATGCTGTACACCCTGGACATCAGTGGAGGTTTCCACGTTCACAATGGCTTCAATCTTCTTGGGGTCAGGTTTGACTCCTTCATTGCTTAACAGATGTCCAATGAATGGTACTTGGCTGTATTTAAAGTCGACCTTTGCTTTGTTTAATTTGATGTTCCTCTCTCCGCATCTTTGAAGTAGGCGTACAAGGTTTGCGTCATGATCCTTGACTGCTTCTTCCTTGGTATCACCTTGACTGGTAATCAGTAGATCATCTGCTATTCTGTAGACACCAGGCAATCCTTGCAGGTTTTGATCTAGCTTTTGCTGAAAGTATTCAGGTGCAGGGCTGATCCCATAAGGCATTCTTAACTACTGATGTCGGCCCCATGGCGTCTGAAACGTGGTTAGGTGGCTCGACTCATCATCTAATTCAATCTGGAGAAAGCCATCTTTCAGATCTGCTTTGGAAAAGACTCGTGCTTTCCCAAGTTCAGGAAGAATGTCATCAATGACTGGCAAGGGATAGTGGCTTCGACTGAGTGCCTCATTCAGGGGTCTGGGGTCGATGCAAACTCTGACTTTCCCATTCGATTTTGCTGTGACCACTGCCCTGGACACCCACTTAGTTGGCTCTTCTACTTTCTCTAAGACACCAACACTGACAAGACGGTCAATTTCTTCTTTGAACTTTCCTTTCAGTGCCACTGGTACTCTACGGGGAGGCATGATAACTGGAGGGACTGACTCATTTACTTCCAGGTGTAACTTTCCTTCCATTTTTCGGAGTCCCTTGAAAATGTGTGCAAAGTCAGTTAACACTTGCTCCTTCATAAGAGGGCTACTCTGTGAGCCAGTGGAGACTTCATTGTTGCTCACAAGCTGGATATTGTGATGTTGGACCACAATGAAACCCATCTGCTGTGCAGCACGAGCTCCTATTAATGGCGTGTAGTTGCCATCTACTACAACAAACTCAGCATTGTATTTCTTTCTAGTCTTAGGATTACGCATGCTCACTCTTGCTGTTCCAAGTGCTAGAATTCGCTCCTTGTTGTAAGCTGTCAACAACTTGTTTGTCTTCTGGACCTCTGTTCCTTCTGGAAGGTATTCCTTTGGAAGTACCGATGCATGATGCACCAGAGTCAATCTGCATTTTTACGGTCTTTCCTTGTATTTCCATAGCTGCATAAATCTTACTGGGGAAATCACTGACAGACAACTTCAGCAGTACTCACATTAACATCTTCTGTGGAGAGCTCTACAGTCAAGAGTTCTTCATCTGACGAAGTGTTGGTTTCAAGAGCATTCACTTTCTTCCGAAAGCTTTCCTTGGAGCTGGGTTTTGGAGCCTTTGGTTTCTTTTTCGCAGAGCTACTCTTCTTTCAATGAAGGTGACACTTGCTCGCGACGTGATTTTCTTTCTTGTACTTCTTGCAGATTTGACCAAAAGCAGGACACTTTTCTCTATTTCTTTCATGAGACTTGCCACAACATTTACAGTGGAGGAGATGATTTGAGCGCGTTGACTTCACTTGATTCCTTGCTTTGACTTGACATGTCTTGGACTTGCAATTTAGTCGCTTCGGCTGCTTGACAGCTATCAATGCATTTTTCCAGAGTTAATTTCGCTTCCTGGAGAAGCTTTTTCCTCTGACCATCGTCCCTGATACCACAGACTAAACGGTCTCAAATTAAATCATCTTTTAACGAACCAAATTCGCAGGTTTCAGCAAGTGTGCGAAACGCTGTTGTGCAAGCATCAATCAACTCATTTGCTTCTTGTGAACGAACTTGTATCTATCATAAATTACGTTCGTTCTTCCTATGCAGTAATTCTGCCACAGTTCGAGCACTTTATCCATGTTTTCCCTCTCAGCATCTGACGAGACCGGCAACCCAGTGTGTATTTCCAGGGCATCTGGACCGATACACGTGATAAACGTGGTGACACGAAGCGTTGAAGGTTGTTTGTCCAACCCAGTGACAATTTCATACGCTTTCCAAATCTGTACCCACTTTTTCCAATTGGCAGCCAGGTTTCCTTTAGTGTCGAATTTCTGGGGAAGTGATACATTTGGCAATAAACCTTGATTGCGGCAGGTTAATAATGGCTGGAGCATCTGCTTCATCCGGCATTTCCGTGGATTCAAAATGGCAGCGCGTTGAAACACAATCTTCATTCAATTGCGACTTTGAAAGCTTGAATTCACTCTATAGCGGCGTTCCACAACACGACGACAGTCACTTCTGGCACCATGTAACGTTACGCTATTCGAGAGCGTCAACAACACGGCAAGCACATGGTAAGAACGTCACGTGACTAGCATGACGTCACAAGGGTCACGATCAATAAACTTAACTTCTTTCCAAATAGGAAGATGCCCGTTTTGTTGGCGTGCTCCAAAACTGCGGAGGTTTGCGTACGAGCAAGCCGTATATCTCTGTCATGTTCTTTTATCCTGTCTTGCATCGCTCTCCCTGTTTCCCCGATGTATACTTTGCCGTACTCACATGGAATTTTATAGACAACACCATCTTGTTTAGTTGGTTCAAGGGCGTCTTTCGGTCGCACTAAGTGAGACCTAAGAGTTGTGTCTGATTTGAAGACAGTGTGTACGCCTTGTTGTTGTAGGCAGCGGCGAAGAACCTCTGATACACCTTTTATGTAGGGTACAACCACAGTAGATTTGAATTCTTGCATTAGGTTCTTTGTTGGCTGTTGGTCTTGTTGTCTTTGTGAGCTTCGTACAAAGGAAGAAGGATATCCGTTCGAAACAAGTACGGATGATAAATGTTTCTTTTCTTCAGAGATAGCTGATGGTTTTGATGTGAGGTGTTTGGCTCAGTCGTATATTAGACACTTAACAATACCATGTACAAATAGCGCACATAAACAATCGACCTCATCGCCTGATGAAGACTAACAGTATTGCAGTCAAAACGTCGCGATCAACAACTCAAAGCGATTCCATCGTGAGACAAACGAACAAACGTTCATCTTACCAGGTACAATATTTAAGAGTTTTTAAATGTAAAGAAGATCCTCGCAGTTATTAACGCAACTTATGCAGTTGCGAAAAGAAAGCCTGAAAAAATTAGGCTTTCTTGCCGGGATTCGAACCCTGACCTCTGCGATACCAGTGCAGCGCTCTAACCAACTGAGCTAACAAGCCAACTGGGAGCTGGTCATTAAATTGGTTCGTAATATACCCGGGAAAGGTGAAGATGAAATTAAGAATATATGAAATTCATATATTTGAACTGCGGAATGAAGAAATAAATGTAAAGAAGATCCTCACAGTTATTAACGCAACTTATGCAGTTGCGAAAAGAAAGCCTGAAAAAATCAGGCTTGCCGGGATTCGAACCCTGATCTCTGTGATACCGGTGCAGCGCTCTAACCAATTGAGCTAACAAGCCAACTGGGAGCTGGTCATTAAATTGGTTCGTAATATACCCGGGAAAGATGAAGATGAAATTAAGAATATATGAAATTCATATATTTGAACTGCGGAGTGAAGAAATAAATGTAAAGAAGATCCTCGCAGTTATTAACGCAACTTATGCAGTTGCGAAAAGAAAGCCTGAAAAAATCAGGCTTGCCGGGACTCGAACCCTGACCTCTGCGATACCGGTGCAGTTCAAACTGCATTCCGCAGTTCAAATATATGAATTTCATATATTCTTAATTTCGTCTTCATCTTTCCCGGGTATATTACGAACCAATTTAATGACCAGCTCCCAGTTGGCTTGTAAGCTCAATTGGTTAGAGCGCTGCACCGGCCGGTATCGCAGAGGTCAGGGTTCGAATCCCGGCAAGCCTGATTTTTTCAGGCTTTCTTTTCGCAACTGCATAAGTTGCGTTAATAACTGCGAGGATGTTCTTTACATTTATTTCTTCATTCCGCAGTTCAAATATATGAATTTCATATATTCTTAATTTCATCTTCATCTTTCCCGGGTATATTACGAACCAATTTAATGACCAGCTCCCAGTTGGCTTGTTAGCTCAATTGGTTAGAGCGCTGCACCGGTATTGCAGAGGTCAGGGTTCGAATCCCGGCAAGCCTGATTTTTTCAGGCTTTCTTTTCATAACTGCATAAGTTGCGTTAATAACTGCGAGGATCTTCTTTACATTTATTTCTTCATTCCGCAGTTCAAATATATGAATTTCATATATTCTTAATTTTAAGAGTTTTTGTTCTGTCAATTATTTGGGCAAACAGTTGGCAGTATTTTCAAACTCATACATACATGTACAGCGTATTTAATACACAAAAATTGATCATTAGGTTGCTTATAATCAATGAATCAATAGCAAATGCCAGTAAATTAGTTTTATTTAATATTGATTAATAAGTGATCGATGATTATTCAATAAAAATTACATACCGTACGCCAAACTGCTCACTTAATCAGATCAATTTTCCTTGATTACCATCTGTCAACATGCATAGAATTTCGCCAACATCAATGGACACCGTTGCAAGCATCTCATGGATAATAATTTGATGAAATTAAGAAATGACGACAATGGATGTGATTGATGACAATCAAATCATTTTTAATTTATGTCAATTATGATTACACAAAATTAATGTTGGTCATCGATTACTCATCAATTAGCAATATTATCGATTAATTAATACCTAATATTATCGATTAACATCAATTTTCATTGATTATAAGTTTCATCAATTATTAATTATGCCGGGAAATGGATGGCACATTTAAGTTAAGGCACTTGTGTAAAGCTTTTACTCTTTGCCTCAGCGCCAAGTAATAAGCACTCCACACATGGAATGAGCATAAACTTATGTGGCTTTAAATGGATGCAACTGATGATCATATTGTTGTGATTGGTTTTTGGTGACTTGTCCCTAAAGACTAAATGCCGTCTTCCGTGATAATGTAAATTACATGTGGTGTCAAATTAGATCCTGATTTTGGCCTTCAATAATATGATTATGATAAGTCTTGCGTTAGCACTGGCATTCATTTTTACTGTGGTTTCTTAACTTTCATTATAATATAACTAATATTTTTTGTATATTTGTAGCACACATAATTTTTTGAGAAAATGTGACCAGAAACCACCCTCTATTTGTCGCCTTAGAAAATTTGTTCCATGCCTGTAAATAGTAATATATTAACTACTTCCAATCAAAAGTCAAAAATCTTAAGACTTTGCCTGGCTTTCTTATTGCTTCTTTGTTTCTCATGCAAAGGGTTGTTTTGCTTGAAAGCTGCAAATGGCCTCTTCTGTATCTTCAATCAATGTTTTGGGTGCAATTCCGTAATAATATTAATGTTTGTTATTACGGCTGGGATTTTACGGTGTTCAAGGAGAATTTCTAATGGAAATTGCCCATCAATCAGCAGTATGGCCTAGCTATCCCTGTTTGTCCACCCTTAAATAACTATTCCCGGTATTTCCACTGTGCAAAAATTCCTATTTCATTCCCTTAGGCAACTGAAAGTTGGTTCTCCTAAAGATGCAACAACAAATCTTGGAGCATTAATTAGCAAAGAGCACTTGGCTAAGGTATTTTTAAATATCAGAATTTACAAATTAAACTTTTGCTTCATACTGAAAAATTATGCATTGATTTGTGTAAAGAGAATTTAATACTTTTGGAGAGAATATGCCAGGAAAAATTTAGAAAGGCTTATAAATATTTTTATGAAATGAAATACTTTTTTTACCAACCAGGTTCTAGGATATGTGAAACTTGCTGTGGATGAAGGTGGAGAAATTGTGTGTGGTGAAGGAAAGGACCCACCGCTGAATATTCCAAGCCCTCACTCAGAGGTACGTGTATTCATACATGTAGCAAGAAGTCTCTGTGCTCTGACAGCGGTCAAAGGACAGAACGTTGAGAAGACACCTGTGATTGAGTTGAAATGCAAATACCAAAACGGTGCTGTGCCATTGTATGATAAGTCCTGGTTTTTTTTTTTTTTGGGGGGGGGGGGGGGCTTACAGTGTATAATATTAAAAATATTTCAAAAGTCAGATGCTCAGGCTCACCTGCTCTCTACAAATAATAATATTAGTCTCACTGAGTTTATATTAAGCTTGGCTCAATAGCAGTACATTAATTGCTTAGTGTCTCTTGATTTTTGAGGTTTTAAATTGATTCCAACCGGTTTGTTGTAGGGATATTTCATGCGACCCACAGTCATCACTGGCTTGGCTGATAGCACTCGCTGCATGCAGGAAGAAATATTTGGTCAGTGAACTGTTTTCTGTAAAAACCCTAACATTGATCTTCCAGGGGAAGTACAGCATAGGTTAATTTCCCAATATCATAGCAACAAGCACAGTTTATTTCTCGATATTTCTCAGTTTTGAAAACTGGTCCGCAATGAAATAAAAATTTGTTAGTGGTCCCAGACATACATGTAACCGCCAAGAAAGGACCTTCCTACAATTTATGTTGAACCTTTTTTTAACTGTTTTGGGCACATTTGCTGATACAGCTTTATTTCATATGCATTTTTTACGTTAGTTTTGTAAAATAATATCAGTAGACATGCTGACAGGACAATCAATGATAAGTTGATGATTTTCCTTATTTTTGTCGCCTGTTTGCTAGTAATCTGGTGACAGTGAGACGCTGTGAGAAGAATTTAGATGTTGATCATTCTTTGAATAGGTCCTGTGGTGTCCATTGTACCTTTCGATTCTGAAGAAGAGGTATGTTTCTCAGACAAAATTGTCGACTGTTTTAATTATCTAATACCCTTCATTTCTGTCTTTAGTTATCTTGTTTCTTCTTTTGTTAGGTCATCAAGCGAGCTAATGGGGTGCAGTATGGTTTAGCTGCAGTAGTATGGTCAGAAAATCTTTCCAGAACACACTGCGTGTCACAGAGATTACAGGTACAACAGATGACTGACTTGACTGTATTCGATTTGCATTTCTGGCGGGGGTTGTTTTGTGACCGGCCCATTACAAAAGCAAGAGATTAGATCAAACTAAAATGAAATGGCAGCTGTAATGAATGAACAGGTGGACTTTCGAGAGAAGCGCGCGAACGTTACTCGTCTATTTCACCCTCGCTCAAGGCCTTTCGCTCGAAGACCTTGCGTTTCCACGGACCAACGTAAAAAGTGCTTGTGTTTTGCAGGCTACTCTGGACATGAGGTGATCGCTGCCTTACGAATACCTCGATATTACGCTGGACCACTTGTTTATGGCCAACATGAAAGCTCAGTCATTTATTTATTTGAAAACCTCGTTAATCCCACCACTTCTTTAATGCAGCCTGTTCCAGGTTCTCAGGTAGTAGGGAAGGCACGAAAATTGGAAAGGGAACGTGAACTCAAGACGCGTGGGATCTGGAGAAAAGGGGGCGGTGACTGGAAAAGGAAGCCCCCACGCGTTTTTTGCGCTCGTTTTCTCAATTCACGCTTTCCCCACTATACCGGAACCTGGAACAGGCTACTTTAACGTGACTTCAGAGTGACTGTTACATTATCTTCTTTATAAATCCTCCCCGTTAATGCGGTACTCGAAATGCCTGGTGGATTTAACGAAAAACGCAAGCTAAAATTGACAAAGAAGAAAGTCAAAACTATCTTTTCAACTATATTCTGGAAGCCAGTCACCAAGTCATTTCAGCTTCCAAATTTTGCTCCCTTCTTCTCTTGTTTCAGGCTGGGACAGTGTGGTGTAACTGCTGGCTGGTCCGTGACCTAAACATGCCATTCGGTGGATTCAAGGCGTCCGGTATTGGCCGGGAAGGAGCCAGAGAGTCATACGAGTTCTACACAGAAGCCAAAACAATCTGCATTAAGATGTAGAGTTGACTTGAGTTTTCTAACCACAGCAGATCTTCATAGTTTCTGAATGTATACTTCAAAATTTGACACGTCAGTCACGTCGCCTAGAAACTTCGATGACGAAACTCATAGGCTCAGTGATTTTTCAAAGACAGGATTCCGCCATCAACGGGTGCCTGTTCAGCCCCCCATCTGTTGTTAGCAGATAGAGCAAAGAGAGTCTCTTCTTCACTCACACTCATGAAGTTTTCTTAAAGGATCCTAGTCAGGCACGCCTTTGTTATTGTTTTGATCTGAAATTTGCGATCAAATTACTCGTCGAACGTGACAAAACGTCTCAACAGTTCAACTGGTAAAAATATAAATTGTAGCCTGAAGCTAAAATTTCTTAGCCTGTTTTTGATTTTAGTGCCAGTAAAAGGGCTTTCGATTATTTTCAGCGCATTTTGGTGGCTGTTCAAAAAGCTATAACTCAAAGAATGTTTGTGTTCGTAAGCCGGCCAGCCTCCCAGTCCGCCTACCCAAAAGCAAACTATGTTCAGCGAGCGCTCGCGGAATATGATTTACAAGCGAATCTAGAATCATAAACGTTTGGAATCTTGTTTAATTGGGTATTCTTGACTTTCCCATCGCCATAAAACACAAAAGGCGAATGCACGGAGGGCAGAAATGTTTCCAAAACTCACTCGATCACGCCGCTCTGACCACCGCTCCGCGCATTTAGTTTTAATTGTAACGCTAGGTAAAGCGAGAACATTTCACTTTCCTTTCAAATAGAAGAAACTCTTTTGTTAATAGCTTTTATTTTCTTTGTTATCATCGCACAGGATGGATATTCGTTTCAATTTTCAAAATACATGAATTGCCCTGAAAACAACACGTAATGCAGCTACATTGTAGCTATTAAAGGTGTCGACTACGGCTAACAGATCTGAAAGTTTCTGTTCGCAAACCATTCTTTCTCCTCCTTTTCTGCAATTCCAGGGACTAGTTTATGGAAAAAATTGAAGTGTTGTTCTTAGGCATCGAAGTCTTAGAAGCTTTCGTTTTAGCGTCGCTACCAGCACTGCAGAGCGAGTCCCGTCGTCACATTTAGAAGACCAAAACATTTCAGCGCGTGAAGAAGGCGCACCGTAATGAAGTAAAATGTCGGCGAATAAGCTTGTCCAGCCTTTCAATCTTTTGGATATCTTTTGCTTCAATAGTGCAATAACCAAGAATATCCCTTGAATAATAATTTCTTTCATAAGCTTGACAGTTTTGGTACTGCCACGCGAAGGAGAGCACATACCGCTTAGAGTCCTGGCGTTGTCTCACACATTTCACGAGAAAAATAGCAAACAACACCAAAATAACCGGCCAGATGTAACCGCTATTAATTTGTTAAGGCCAAAAAAGTAAATAAATGCCCAAACTGGTCGTATTGGCGCGGATGTAGCCGGATTTCAATTCACTGTGAAAAAGTCGTGATTTTAGATGGCACAGAAAATGGCGGATTTCTCACTCGATGCGCGCAAAGCACTGTGGGTGACTAGGATCCTAAAAAAAAAAATGCTGCAGTAGAACGCTACACAATTAGAAATATAAAAACCTAATAAAGCGTCAATAGGACCTAATGACATTCTGCTCGCAGATATAATTAATGTTATTTTTAGAGGCACTGCTTTTTATTTCTGCTTATGTTGTCTTCGTACTTCCATTTTTTCCTTCTCCTTATTTAACGGAAAATTCATTTCAAGCGCTAGCGACAATGAACTGATAGCATTACACTTCTGAGGGTGGGCGGTTTGGTTGGTGAGCTCTTTTCGCACTGCTTACATTCCACTTTACATACCATACCATTTATTACCATACCACTACTTCATACCATTCAAGATAATCCATAGGGACTGTTAGTGCAGATATAGTCCTCCGCTAGATACGCAAATCCGCTACCCGTGTATCTTCCGATCTCTTCGCTCAGCCAGATGCACGCGGAAAAAGGACTTCCCATTTCCGCGTGAAGAGCTTACAAATAGAGCTTGACAAAAAAGGGCTTGAGTCAGAAATTGAATGCATAGTCAATGTATAGGACTGTGCGAAAAGTTTTACCAGATTTGCCCGAAGTCGCCTTCGTTAAGGTGTCAAACAGCAGCAAACAAGTACGAGCAATCTGTTACAGACTTCAGAGGTCTTTGGTAAAGTTATCGATGAAGCTGCATGCCTCGATTAATTGTTCTTCAAAGGCGATGAAAGCCTTGGCGGGGGCGGGGGGGGCGAATGATGTCATGGTGAGGGTTGCAAGGGATGCCGGGAAGTAAAAATGGATCCCCTTTCCCTTGTTGCAATGCGTCCTTATCAAATACCGATCCTTCTCTTAACAGCGGTCAAACCGAAAAACCTATGTCACTTCCGATTTTTTAGAGCCTTTAAAATTTCAATCAGTCCAAACAGTAACGAGTGCGAAGTTCCTATAAACTTGTGGATGAAAGCATAGTTACTCGAGGGACTGGTTATGAAACTTTGCAAGTTTCAAAGGCCTTACAGTTGATCCACGTCACGCGTGAACGGAAACCTCAACACGTGATCCGAGTCTTCAAATAAACAAGCTACTTTCAGTGACGTAACGGAGATCACAAGGGAAATATTGAAGATCTCATTGAAATTTCCGAAAATGGCTTCTATCTTTGTAGAAGCAAGGGGTTGTGCCCGGGGGGTTGTGACGGGACAAATCTTTGTTTTATCGAGAGACCGCGTTATTTTCTGGGTTCGCTTCTCGTCAGTGGATCAAAAACGTTTTAGACGACTAGAAGGAGGTGAAATTATGTCAGTTATTTTCCTGACGCGTGATTCCTGTTTCAACCGAACGAGAACAAACCTTGGAGCTGAACGCTTGTGTAAGAACGGTAGCTCCGAAGGAAGTGGACGAAAACCAAGATACATCTGCCGTGTCAAGCAATTACTGATGACAGTTTTTCCTAGTTGCGAGGTTGATTAAAGACAAAGCCGACGCTTCGTCCACAGTTAACCAAAGCGTAATGTGAGTTGTTTGTATGGAGCTGAAATTCGATCCAAAATGTAAATAGTCAGTTTTCCGTGCAAAATACCTAAAAAGCGAAATAGAGTTTGAAGACCATTACCTGTTGTGTGTTTGCTGTGTTTTTGCCACTTTTCCGAGCTTCTGGAGGCCGTTTGGGGCGATTTTCTGTTTAACGGTCGATGCGACATCATGTCAAAGTAAAGCCAGTACGGGACAAGACGTCGCTTCGACCGTTAAACAGAATATTGCCCCAAACGGCCTCCAGCAGTTCGGAAAGCGGATAAGACACAGCAAACACACAACAGGTAAGGTTTTTCAAACTCTATTTTGAATTTTAGGTATTTTCCACGGAAAACTGCCGATTATTTTCAATCGAATTTCAGCTCCATACAAACTCTCACATTACGCTTTGGTGACCTGTGCTTCGTCTATTACATAACCATTAACCTACTGCTCAACAATCTTTCGCGATTTTCCCATCCATATATCCTAGGTTTCGCTAGTTTGAACAATTCAATAGATTCTACATGCAACGTCGTCTGAAAGTTTAGAAGGATAACTTCGTCCCCCTTGACTGAACGCCTCACATGTACTGAACGTTTCATGATGTCGAATGATACAATAAACAGCGCCAGGAGTTGCACGAGCTGCTGTGGAGATCGCTTTCGGTCCCTCTCCAGTCAAATAACGATCAATTATTCGTCTTCTCGTTTCCTTGTGGAGAGGCCTACATGGCCTGTTCTTCCGGCCTAAGGCATTAACATAACCCAGTCTGAACATTTCGAAAAATCTGTGACAGATTCGAAATCTCCTTTCGATTTTCGAAATCCCTCTCTGAATTTCAAGAAACACAAGGCGAATGCCCAAATATGGAGAACGTGACTCGTCACGTTGTTTTGAATTTTAGAGTTTCCGTTCACGCGTGACGTGGATCAACTGTATTAAACAAAGGTGCTGCAATTTATGTTGAAAGTACTACGACGGTGCACAATCTTTTGTTTTACGTTCGCACACCATGGCTGAATAACTTAACAGTGACATTCTTATTGGTTACAGTGTGTTGCCCAGTTTTCGTACACTTTAGTTTGTAATCGCTATATCTTTTCGTCTGTGAGACGAAAATTTCTGAAATTTCTTTTAAAGATAGTCCATTTACTTACCTTTAATATATACAACGACTGGCCGCTTGATCGACGTATGTTCAAAATTATGCCATTTTTCCCAAAACTCCTAAGTTGCCCAGTCTTCGTGCACCTGGCCCAGTTTTCGTACATCGACAAAACAACATTTCTCCACGAAAACGCTCGACGCAAACTGATGTGCCAGCCACCCTGCTGAGTGCTTATCGTATTTTATATTTTCTCTTCGATTTGTGAATAAACTGATCGGCTTAGCGACCAATGTTTGGTGTACAAAGCAAATGGTTATTCGGGGGGTGGATGTTTAATCGATCCTGCAGTGTTGGTTTTTTTTTGTCCCTCACTTTTGGACGGCTTTTCTTACGCTCAATCCACTGTCTCGTACTTCATTTACTGCCTTGGTAAAGGTAGTTGACAGGTTACTATTCTGCGTATTACAACTGTTAAGAAAAGGCCTGTATAAGATTCGACGTTTTCCTTCCGTTTCCGCTTACGCCTTTAGAATAACAAACGCTTTACTTCCGTTTCCGCTCACGCTTGTTTTTCTTACCTACTTTTGTAAATATTTATTAGAATCGCAACGGAGTGAAAAAAATCGGTAAAACCGGTCAACTAAGTTAGTTCAAGGTGTATGTCAACATTCTATGCATAGACATCTACCTTAGTTAATTAATTGACGGTTTAGATTGTTTGTGTGGGATTAAGTTTATTAAATATTCGTGACCTTTGCATGACCTGGATGTAAAGCGTCGCTGTTATACCACAACAAATACATCTAGTGTATCGTACTTTGCAAGGATTGTTGTGTAATCTTTGCTGCACTTGCGACTTATTAGTTTTCCCTGAACAGTAAAGTTTAAAATTCAGTTCTTTAACTTATTTTAAAATAGTTTTTAAAAAGGCGCAGCTAAGTGTACGAAAACTGGCACAGTAGGTCGAAATGTATGCGAAGATTCTCACCGCTAAAATTCAGGAGCAGTTAAATTTAAGCTCGCGTTGAAAGTTTTTCCATTCACTTTCATCTTTTATCTATCATCTGCCCAAAATTCATGAAGTTCCTTGCAAAATTACCAACAAAACGGGCTATTTGTTCAGCTACAATACCTTTATGCATCAGTCAATTCCAGCGGTGCCCATCCCCCCCCCGGGCCAACCCCCGGGCATTAGCATTTATTTTTTTTAAATGGCAAATTCCCGGGGGTGGGGACAAGTAAGTCTCTCAAATGCCCCGGGGTGGGACCAAAATAGAAGGCAAATGCCCCACCCCCGGGATTAGAACGTGAGCAAATGCCCGACTAATGCCCGGGGGGGATGGGCACTGCTGGAATTGACTGAGCATTAATACTGTGCAGTGCAAAGTGCAAATATTAGCCGCTAAACTTTTACTCACCTCGAAAGAAATTGTCCGCACTGACCTGCTTCTTCGTCAAAAAGCCCGGCAAAACCAGCAATTTATAGCTGAAATGTTCCTTTTACTTTTGGAATTCTGCGTTGACGAAGATTTAAATGACCGACGAAAATAATCAAATAAAGTCCTTTTTGTACGAAAACTGGGCAACATACTGTAGTTGCTCATGCAAAATTCAAAACCTATTGTTTGTGCGTCGTCAAGGCCAAAAACGGTAACAAAAACATAAAACAAAGGACTTAGCTGAGCTTCATAACCAGATTCTTTTACTGACTATGATAAAAGTTACTTCATTTTGAACACATACCCAACGTAAATTTTAAGTTTCGCGGTTAAAGTAAAGCTTTCCACATTTGTCTTTATTGTTCTTTTCAGACTTGTTATATGGGGGAAACCGTACAGGCTTTGAACGTTTGACCGCTGTTAAGATCCCTCTCAGAAGCAACTGCATGGAATACCTTAGGTCAGCAGTTTTATGCAACAAGAATATTCAAAGAAAAATCTTTTCATTTTCTAATCGTTTTAGCAATGCAGTAAATATTTTCCGAATATTCTCTACCCACATTGTCGCCCTTTCCAGCTTTTTTTTTTCCTGGTACTAACCCACACAGGGGATTAAGTTCACTAATCAGACAAAAGAGGAAACTCATGCTTCTACTTACGGTAACAGTTTGGTTCCCTTGTTCATGGACTAGAATCTGAGATAGAATTCTTTGGAATAGTTAGCTTTTGTTCTCGCTCTTTGCTTCTTTGTGTTTAATTGATTTTTAGTGCATATTTAAAAATGTAAAAATAAAAAGTAATTGTTGTGTGGGGACAAGGGAGTCAAACTTCTACTTTAATGAAAACACTCGTCCGTCTTCCTCACACCAACCAACGTCTTAATCTCAGTGTCGATATAGAAAAACCCTTAACATTGCCCGAGTTTCTCCATGATGTTTACGGTGTGCTGGGTGTGCTTACTCTTACAACTGTTTTTTTACCCAGTACTTTACGTATCCAAATTTTCTGTTTTCCTCTTCTGAGTCTTTCTTTCAGTGCCGTAAGGATCAGTTTTACCGTCTGTTTTTTTTTTTTTTGCTTACTCTTCCCCTTTCAAGCTGAAGCCCAAACATCCTGTCCTCTCTGCACCTGTCACTTTTGTTAAGGGGTAATATGACGCACACGACACAAGTTACTTGAGGTACAACTTTTCTCGAGTAATCCATACATCCATACATACACTTTACAGAGCTTCCCCTGAAAAGTCTTTTCAGCATCAGTATTAAAGTAAAAGTTGAACATATTGGAAAGGACAAGAAGCAGAGAGTTTACGTTAAAAAATAAATAAACATCATTTACAAAGCATCTTTAAAATGCATTAAAACTTACACAGACTACGCAGTGCTCATCAGTTCAATTCATTCTTAGGCGTCTTTTAAAAAAGCTTGCTGTCCTTCATGGACTTCCTTGCTAAGGCCGTTCCGAAAGTTTACCCCACGATACGAGAATGCACGCTGAACAAGCAGGAGCTCCAGGAACGATGGAATATACTACCCCGGCCACTGTGTCTCAGTCAAATATTTATTTGCAATCCTTTCATTCTTTACATGTAAAAGACTGGTTTTAGATGACCTGTTAGATGTCTTGTTTTTTATCTCGTGGTTGCGTTAACAACTAAGAGATACGGTCGCCGCATTCCTGTGGTTATTTTCGTGAGCAGCCGTGTAGATTCGGTGTTGTTCTTGTGGTTATTATTATTATTATTATTATTATTATTATTGTTATTATTATTATTATTATTATTATTATTATTATTCCCAAGAGAGTAACTTCGCTGTGTCTTCGGGAGTTGTTCAGGGATTTTTTCGTTATTTTTAGACGGTGTTTTATGAGATAGCTCGGGTGTATGGAGATTCTGCTGTTCGAGTAATGAGATTTGCCGTTTATCAGCGTTTTCACGCTGAGTAATATTCTTTAACATTCTTCTGCTGCGTTGTGCGGTATTTTTAGATTGATGAAGAGCAACGTTTTTGGAATTTTAAAGCCCGTGCTTGATGTCAAGAACCGTGCACAAGAAAGTCACCTACGTGGGCTGACAATGTGATCATTCAAGCAGTTACAGATTTTTTTCACGTTGAAAGCGTGTTTCTGGGTTTTTTTTTTCTGTCTACTAGGTATTGTTATTCAAGAGATACATTGAAAGGATTATTTTTTAAGCGAACATGAGCGAAGAGTAACCTTTATGGAATTTGGAGTGCAAAAGGTAGCGTCCGTGATATCAAGAAGTCTACAAAGTTACCTTCAGTTAGCGAACTCAACAAACGTAGCTTTATGCGCCGATCAATTCAAAACTTCAACATCCCCCCCCCGGGCATACTGCGGGCAATTTGACTGTGCATCATGCCCGGGGAGGGGGGAATTTGAACGTTGCGTTGGAAGGGTGGGGAATTTGAACCGGATTTATCTCTTGTTCTGACGCAATACGCCCGTGAGTTTTTTCGGTTTTTGTTGGGTTTGACGGATTTACAAGATAGAATTTCGCCTTTGTGAGTGAATAACTCTTTCAAAAGGGTTTTAAAAGAAGCTTGAAGGTGTCATTACGGCATATCTCTCTCTGAAAGGCGTGTTAAGTGTTTGATTGAGGACGGAATTTTTCTTTGAGGAGAGGTAGTTCAGTACTAATTGGTGGGGCATTTGAACGGCTTTTATGCCCCGAGGGGATGGAATTTGAACAAGCTAATCTTCAAAAGTTCAAATGCCCAGGGGTTGCCCGGGGGGGAGTGATGTTGAACTTTCGAATTGATCGGCGCATTACTCAACCTGTAAAAACAGTACAGTATAATTATACTTAATTTTTGATTGCGTGATCTATTATGAAAAATAATGATGGATTATTAGAGCTGCGTTTAGCTGGTCTTCGATGTCCAGACTGGGGTAACAATGTGGTTTTTCCGAGCAGTTGCAGATTCTTTAAATTTATCAATTCGTATCTACGTAGAAACGAATGAAATCTATGTCATCCATTTGACTCTTATAGAGCCTGTTGTTTCAGTAAAAAGATCCTACTGTTATTGACATCGGTCATCTAGACAAATTCTAGAGGCTATGCCTCTTCAGAAATGTATACCAGATAATGAGTTCAAATTTACGACTTAGTGGAAAAGAAGAAGATGCTTTCAATTATCAGCCCAACAATAGACACGAGTAATGAAAAATTTCGTGAGAAGAGAGACTCACAAGAGAAGGAAAGTTACAGAATAATTAGATCAACAAAAAATTGAACAAATCAAACCATTGTTGATTAACGAAGAGAAACATATTCATGGAATAAAATACAAAACTCTCCTTGCAGAAAAAAACTAAAACATTTTTTTAAATAAACAAACAAGCAGAAATGCATCAACAACTACGAGATTTTCCGTTCCGTGGAGTGGGTATTAATTTTAGGCGGTGATATATCAGGTAAGTGGGATAATGATGGGATTCCTGCTGACTTGTATCGTTTATCAATGAGTTCACGCGCAGTAATATTTTTAGATTGATGAACTTGTGCGTGCAAAAGTTGAAGTTTTATGCGTTTGCCCTCAAGTTGGTTTGTGTTTGGTAAACCAAAAACATTAAAACATATCATAATAATAATAAGGCTGTCAATGTATTTTTAAATACATTAAGGTGATTCCATCGAAAAAGAAGTTGTAATGAGAATTTGTTGAAACTTTGCAGAGTTACTAACTACACCTAGTACATAAAAAAAATAAAATAAAAAGAGGGGGTCACCGTGTCGGATTTCACGCTGCGGGGCTGTAGTATATAGGTACTTTGCTATGTTTAGACAGCAATATTGAAAAAACCTATTCTTGTACTAGAGACACCCATTACTTCAACAAAGTTATAACTGGCAATGAAATATAAGCATTATTCTTATGATAGAAGTACAATGTTACCGTAAAACGTCATAAAATTGCCATAACAATGAAACTAATTTGAAATTATAGGCAAATCGAGTGTCTGCACGGTTCCAGTGAAACGCCCAAAATCTGACTGTAACAGTAAATCAACCGGAATATTTCCAAATTGAATAATGAAAAATTCTTCAAATTTGAATATATCATGTAAAGTCGTATTTTCCTTAAATAAATGGAATAAAAAAGTGGGGTCACCGAGTTCGTTTGAGAGAAAAAGACCATTTATTTCTCTGAACAGCTCAGCTTCCACAGAAAATCTATCAAGTTCCCAACGCGCGCGCGCTCGTGCGCGCGCTAATCACGCAATAAATGATGCGCAGAAAGGATGCGCAATGCAATTGAATGGAATCACCTTAAGGCCGCGGGTGAGAGATTAGATCATCAGTAATCATTTATTTAAAGCGCATGCACGAAGTGCGACGAATGATAGCGACATTGCGCGAAATATTCATGAGTAAGCTCTGCAGTACAAAATCTTTGGTTTATGCATCAATGATTGCTCGTGCGTTTAATCGCTTGGCAGGAAACATTGTGCATTTTAAGTAAGGGTTAGACAATGAACGCGAGTGTTCTATGGGATATAGTGTCCCGAGCAAAGATAGAATGCCACGAGGCCGCAGGCCGAGTGGCATTCTATCTTGCGAGGGACGCTATATCCCTTAGGACACGAGCGTTCATTGTCTAACCGTCTTAGAACATGGTCACACCCACGAAGAATTGCGTTTTTACGTGCAGATTGTATTTTTGCATTTTAATTTTTTTAGTTCTCACCTTGAAATCACGTTGCTATTTTGTTTACGATATTTTCGCTATTGTACGCATGCCTTTGAGGTGCAATGTTTTAGAGTGCTTCACCGCGCGGTTTATCGCAGGTTGTGTGTAAACAGCCCTGAGCCAATACACGGAAATTTGGAACTCGAGGCAGTGATCGCCGCTAAAGATCTGCTAGATTTACACTGGTGAAAGCAGTCTTCGAGGCGCTACAACCACCGACACCAGCAACTGGGGAACCCGCAGGAAACTCCAAGAGGCCAAATTAAGTCAAGTTCAAGTACAACACTCGTAGTCTGGCAAACACGGAGAAACAAGTCTGTCCAGGAGCCATAATCGGGGACGGAGACCGTAAGCGCGGGGTCCACGCAGCCCCATCGAAAAAGACAAATGTGCTATTTTTAGAAAAAATTGCGCCACCCTCAACGTCATAAACGCGCGTGGCTACACGCAAATTTGCGTACAACGAGGGCGTGCTGAATATGACCAAGATGGTTATAATTATTTGATATCCGGTATGCCCGAGCACACAATTGTTTTTATTATTTAAAACGCAATCACTAATTGCTACAAAATCAAGAAAGAGAAAAAAAAGAGAGAGAAACTCCGAGATAAAAGGGAACAAGAATCGATCGCGATCACATGACTGACCGAAAAAAGCGCCAACACCTTGTGAAGTGTTGCAGCGTTTCTTTGCGGAGCTGAATGAATCAATGAAACTGCACCGAAGGGAACGTACAAGCACAAGGTCTGGGAAAATCTCCCAATTATGGGCTCTGAAATGTGGTACGTGTTTGATTTTTCCTGAAAATTGTTGTAATCGTCGTTCAAAGCGGATTGAAGCTGTACTATCTCACCGTTATCGCTGAGGGAGTTCAAATGAACGAGTTTGAAATCGCTCCGTTCGCACAACGGAGCCATCGTGTGTTTGTTTGATCGAACTGAAGACAGGATTAGTAATTAAACTTCAACGATAATTACTATGCAGCTCACGGAAACAAGACTACGGAGGTGAGGAACATTAGAATTCACCATCTTACTTTTTAAACGCAAACCACAAAACGCAGTTTTTCTCAGTTTAGAGCCCGCCGACGGAATGGTAAAAATAACACTCAAACAACTGTGAAAGCGATTCAACGTATTTTACATGGCATCCGACTTGTGTCTAAATGTCTGGAGCTGCTCAAGGGAACACAGATAGAGCCACAACGAGTACAGGTAAACCAGTGTCGATTTTGTGTGGTATAGCCAAAAAATGTCGCCTTTTCTGTATGGCGCGTTATCAGGGTCAAAATTCAATGTAGAAACTTTTTCCAGTTTAATTTGAATTTCGAAACAAGTCTTTTTGCGTACAATTACTTTCTAATTGCAGCTCTTTTTCCAGTTTGGATTTCGAAACAAGTCTTTTCGCTTACAATTACTTTTTAATTGCAGCTCTTGTTGCATGCTTAATTGTGAATGAAGTTTGTCTTGGCATTACCTGCTATTAAAAAGTACTTCTTTTCGCGCGTTTGTTGAGGTGAATAGAGTATCACTACATTAAAAATTACTTGTGAAATGTTTGTCTATGTGATGTTTGCGAGCCACCCTACGATAGTCGACTTCCACGCAAATTCATTTTGTAAATATCGAAACTCTCAGTACACATTCTCTTGATAAGGCTCTGTTTGCAGTGCATCACTGGCGCCGTACGTCTTGCTCCAGTGCGATCGAAAACACGCTGACTTTGCCGATTTCCGGTTTATCAACATGCAATTACTTTTGACAAATTTTCTGCGATAAGTCTTCCTCGACAAATTTTCTGCGAAAAATCAACCAGGCGTTCCAATGGACAGACCACGTGGTTTAAGCAAGTCACGTGATTCACTCTCCCATGATGCGCTTCAATCCTAAATTGTCACACAATTTTGTCACACCATTTAGAGATTTCTCCGTGTTGTGCTGTTTTTCTCTTCGTTGTTTTGATTTCGCTAATGGTTCCAAACGTGTTACGCGAGTGGGCTGGTAGAGACGGCAGATTTTATCAGAAACACAAACTGAATTGCCAAATAAATTGTTAACTTAACACGTCCTGTTGACGAGCTGATCGAGTCCCTCCCCACAAGGGCGCGACAGACCGCCCCCAACGAGATCCCGCCGTCTCAAAAGGAAAATAGAAAAATCGGAACACTCAGTCTTGAGACTGAAAGAACACATGGACAGGGGTACATGCCCAAAAGACTTACGCTACGACGCAAAAGCAAACATTTACCCGGACGAAGAGTTTAAATCTGACATAAAAGCGATCAGAAAAGAAGCCGAACAGACGTTCTTACACTATCGCCGTATCGAACGCAACCAGGACAAGTTGCGCAGAGCCAAATCGCGTAAAGCTAAAAGAAACAAACACTCAAATTGGTCAAGTTCAACAGCAGGCCCCTAGTCTAGCACCTGTACGAACGGCTTTCCAGAAAATGTACAAACTATTGCCGCTAATCTAGAGAAACGACTACAAGAAGTCAATGTAATGATGAGAAAACTTGAAGAAATGAACAGTAAAACTGTTGAAGCTTTTCCCTGTCTGTTCTCTGAGTGCGTAAACTAGCAAGCAAAGGGGGGATACAATAGAAAAGCGCAAAGTTAAGAACAAAAGACACAAAGAAATAAAGAAAAAAACCATAAAGATACAAAAGCTAAAAAACAGAATCTAAGAGAAAATACAAAAAAGAACCTCTCAAATTTTGAATTGACAACTGATCAAGTTAATTTCCTCTCCCGGGGGTTGAAGTTTGTACCCACTCCAATAACAAATGAAACCGCATTAAGAAAACAGCTGTCAACAGACTTCAAAGATTTTGCTAAGAGAATGCAGCTCCAGTACATATATCACAACGAAGATCAGTAACAACATCCACCCCTTCTATTTCAATTCTAACTGGGAACCGCCAGTTCAACAGTCAGTTGCTTTAGAGAGCTACATGTACCTGGAAGAAATTAAAATGCAACTTGCGCAAACACCGATAACCAAACCGAAACACAACTTACCGCTTACGAAAGAAAAGCTATTACAAACCTAAAAAAATACCCTGAAATAGACGTCAAGAAAGCGGATAAAGGCACTACCATAGTCACTATGAACCAACGAGATAAAACACAGATGGGTCAGATCCTACTAGACGACAGAAACAACTACACACCCCTTGTAGAACCGATGGTAGAAGCAACTTTCCAAAAAGTTAAACAAATAACCGAAGAACTCTATCAGGGAAATTACATTGACGAAATGACTGTCGAGTGGTTATCACAGACTCCCAACCTACCAAGAGTACCCGTTTTCTACACTCTTACAAACTGATTCACAAACCAACACCTGTTGGTCGGCCTATTGTGGCAGGAAATGACCGGTGTGCGACACATGCAGACTGCAGACTTGCAGACTTGCAGACTTGCAGACCCGCAGACTTGCAGACCTGCAGACTTGCAGACCTGCAGACTTGCAGACCTGCAGACTTGCAGACTTGCAGACCTGCAGACTTGCAGACTTGCAGACCTGCAGACCTGCAGACTTGCAAACTTGCAGACCTGCAGACTTGCAAACTTGCAGACCTGCAGACCTGCAGACCTGGAGACAGGACGCGGAGTTTGCAGACTTGCTAGGCTCGATTTCCAGCCGTTTGCACAAAACGGCTGGTTATCGAGCCTGCAGACTTGCCGAACATTGCCGACCTGCGTATTTCTGGATTAACGTCACGTCAATAAGTCATGTGACAATCTCGTGCTCAGAGGCCGCGTTACCTTGGCCAGCGAACGGGCAAGAGCGAGGTCTGGGAATGACATTGGTCATGTGAGTGCCAGGGAACTCTGTTGTCATGCGCAGCAAGTAGTTCATTCTACCGCCAAAATGTCCAAAATGGATGAAGGTGAGCCGTTCTTTTATTGTTATTATTGTTTTTTCGTTTGTCTTTCTTGTGGTTTGTATTGTTAAGAATTAGTTCTTTTATGGAGATGATTCGGCGATAATAGAATAAGTGTTGCAAAATCTTTGGTAACTTTTTGTTGTGTACGTGCTGTTATCGGTGTGATTAAATCATGTCTTTCATTTTAACAGGCGAGCTTTCTTTGAAAGACGATAAACAGGTTAGTTGGTAAGAAACAAATAAAATAAGAACTGGCTGTGCTATTAATGTTTTGGTTGAGCAATGTAAATATAACTAACTACGGCAACGAAGGATTGTTTCTTTGTAACTGCGTTGTGAGAGCAGTACCACGCGTCAATTGCTGTTGCCTTCGGTAGATTTTGTGTCCCAAGTCGAATCTTGCCTAATTTATCCGTTTATGTTTTTATTAACAGGACTAGCTATAGAATAAAATTTCACCAGTGCTTTAAGTCCTATTTTCACGACATGAAATTGCAGCAAAATAGTAACCTGCATTCCCACATGCTATGCTGTTGCAGTGCCAAAATTTGAACATATTTATATGTCCCCAGCAACACCTTAGGACGTAATCTTCCTTTTCTTCTTAGTTTGCTTTGTTCACAAACGATAATAACAGCATAAGAAGATTGTACAGTTAAAAGTCTATACCCTTTGGCCAAATGGAAAAGCAGGACTGGGCTCTGGAGTGGACTTTGGACTGGACTCTGGACTGGAGTCTTGACTGACTTTGATTGACTTGTAAAAATAAGAAATAGACTTAATATTTCACCAACCACTTAATAATTAAGAATAAAGTTAAATTTTAAATCACTTAAAATCATACCAAACAAGTTAGGGGTGGACCACTATATTGTTTTTTTTTTTGGGGGGGGGGGTGGAAAGATTTTTTCTGCATGAATTTTTTGTCGTGACTGAAAGCTTTGTGTGAATTTCATTTCACTAGTTTGAAATAAATTTTTTGCTTTGTGCCGCTATGCACGATTTAATTCCTCGAAATTTGGTGCGTGTTTGTCCAACACAACTGTAGCTGATGGGCTTTGAACTTATGAGGTCTCCATCTCCAGCCCTGTCTTCATTTCGTTAGAGAAAAAAACGTGACTGTCTTTAAAGACCAAAGTTTATCCTTAAGAAAGTCGTTGTGCGCCTGAACAAATGCGTCGGTGGGGTGAAAGATGAGTAGTGGGGTGCCTGCTTACTGGTATTAACACATTCAGTGAGTGGATGAAAATACACGTTAGTCTCCTTGGTCAATTTCTTTTGTCCATCCTGTGTGTCATGTTGTTTCTCTAACGAAAACTAGTGAAATGAAATTCATATAAAGCTTTCAGTCACGAAAAAAAAAATGATGGAGAAAAAATCTTCCTCTCCCCTGAAAAAAAATATAATGGTCTATCCCTAACGTGTTTAGAATGATTTTAAGTGATTTAAAATTGTACTTCATTTTTAATTATTAAGTGGTTAGTAAAATATTACGTCTATTTCATATTTTTACAAGTCAATAAAAGTCAGTCCAGAGTCCAGTCCAAAGTCCAGTCTAGCTTTTCCATTTGGCCTTTCTAGATCAACAATAACAGCAATGACAATATCAGCCATATTAGCAATTTCAGCATTACCAATAATAATCAGTAAGCGTCGCATTGTTGTGGATCATTTGCACGATGATGTTGTTTTACCACTACTACTGCTACCAAAATCCTTCAGGGTTTTGCTTTCTTGTGGAAATTAGGGCTTTTGTTATTTAAACCTTGCTGGGATGACCAAATTTAAATATGAAAGGAAAAAGGAAATGGATTCTGGTAGTAGTAGTGGAATGATGCCATCGTGCAAATGGCCTCCTGAATTGGAAATGAGAAAAAAAAACAGTCTTTTGTTTGTTATGATAATACCTTTTTTCTTTACTTTGTTTCTTTTTTACATTTTTTACTTGACTTGAATTCTCCAAACTAATTAAAGGTTGTAGCCGAAAATTGTGGAGGCTGGGGCGAAAAATTCAACCATAAATTCTAGTCTCTGAGGGCCGAAGAAAGACTGCTTTTTCTCTCAAAATAAATCTACATATATCAAAATAAATAAATCTACATATTTTTACATTTTGTTTTCTTTGGCATCTTTGGCTATCTAATTTCATGAATATCACACTTTTAAACTTAGGTAGACAATGAAGAGTTAATGGAAGATTCCAGTGGAGAGCGCATGTAAGTTTATTTGCCTGTACTTGTCGTCTAAAGTACTCAGAAAAGGACTGGAGCCATCCATTATTTAAAGTTCTTTCGTGTTAGAAATTAAAACGAGAAAATATTACTTGAGAATACTTGCTGTATGACTTGTTTGAAAGATCTTCGTCTGTAACACAAGATTCAGTGGGACATTGAAAGTGTCCTTTGTCCTAATGTTTGATATCTTTATTTATAACCCACCGATTTTATTGGCTATTTTCCTTCACACGGAAACAAAGCGGATGGGTATCAGGCGACACACCCAGTCCGCGTGAATATTTGCTCTCCTATTTCTTGGTCGTAAAAAACAAAACAATGTCAGTCTCTTTAGTTTTACCACTTTTTCATTTCAAAGGGTAGAAAACTAAACTCGTTTTGTTAAATTCATTGACAATGAAATCGCAAAAAATGTTGTTCCTGAAAGTACCAGATACCAACACAGCATGTTCTTATTGTTTTCGAAGGTGAAGAAAAATTACTAGTGAACATTAATTCAGAGCTATAGGCAAGCTTCAATTGAGTCAGTATTTTACGTGGTCTTAGCTGTAAGCTATGGAATATTATATAACTGGTGGGCTTGCGATCGTCGGTCGATTTGTAAAGCAACAGAATTTAGTTGAGTGTGTTCAACGTGTCTTTACAGCGGGGCAAGTTATTTCACCTTTTTTTCAGGGACTTCTTGGCGCATGGCATTCAGCAACAAAGCCACGTTTGTCAACAGTCCACTTTTAACGTGAATCGTTCAACTGCTCCAGTTTATTTGCATTCTTTATTCCATGGCGTGCTGGTATATGGAAGGATGATGCCCTTACGTCATTTGCAATCGCCTTCAGATCACCAATACGCGATATAGCTAGGCTAACTGTTTATTCTCGGACAATCTCTGCTGGCCCTATCTTCTGTTATACCAGCCGACGAAAGAGGTTTGTTTACTAAATAATTGTACTATTTCTTACAGCACTCATTCAGTAAGCAGCGATTCCTCTGATTCAACGTCAGAAGAGTACAGGTAACATCTTTTTATTTCTCGAATCTTGATTTCTTTGAAAGAATAGTGTGATTTTGTTTTTAAAATCAAATTCTTCTGTGAGCCAGCGTGCATTGGTTGGAGCTACATTTTTTTTCAACATGTTAGGTTTTAGAAGGTCCATTTACACTGAAAAAGAAAATTTAAAAAACAGACAGACGAGCCTTAAGTAACCTATACGAGCTCATTTAAGCCAAGCCTTCAATGTAATTGAATATAATAAAATTAAGTAAGTAGACCTCTCAAAAGAACTAACACTACCTCGTTTTTTCTGCTCATATTGTAAGTTACAGAGCCTTGTTTTTGCGCTTGGAATTGTGGCGGAACGCGTTTAGTAAGAGGTATAAATTAATTGTTTGCTTTTATTTTCAGCACTCCTCCTCAAAAAAGCAAACTGTTGTCTTTTGACGCAACAGACATGAGGCACCTTCATGGGAAAATGTCTATTCCGTACGCGCCCATAAAAGATAATTTCGAGTCAGAAGAAGTGGTGCAATTTCTTCTTAACCCTCCCAGCTACATCATCTGCGCCGAGACACCTTCACTCTGTCAATCAAATGCCATTTTTGTGATTGACAGAGACCGGCTGAAGCATGAAGAGGACATGAAATCAGATGACTTTTGTTGGTGAAACAATGGAAGAAAAACAACATCCGTCAAGGTAGAAGGCAAGAGGTATACATTATCAAAAACCTATTTTCTTCATGGAAAATATGGCAAGGGATTTAGGCGTCGTATCTACAGTCTCAAAGAGCGTGACGGAAAGCAGCATCGGTACTCTTTATTGACCTACACTTTTAAGGATGAAGAGCATGCCGTAACTCCAAACAAGAAATGACGAACACAACCGTCGACTCTGCAGTCCATTGTTGCTAAGCTTAAAGAAGGGAAAAGTACACGAGATGTGTACTGTGACACCCGCAGCGAGGCTGGTGGTGTACGATTGGTAGGAAGTGTATCCTCTCTTCCGAAATCCGTAAAACAAATTAAAAAAATAAAGGAACGTTCCCAACATAAGAGTGATCCTTTGCCACCTACCCAAAGGGCATATAAGGACGAGCTTTTTGCGATAATGCTTAAGTGTGTGGAAGACAAAACGGGCAACAAAGGAAGCAGATTTCTCCAATTTCGCCAGGGTGCACCACAACCGTTGGCTTTTTTGGCAGATGAGCGACAACTTAAGGAAGTAGAGCGTTTCTGTACAAATCCATCGGATCCTGGCATTTTAAGCGTGGACACTACGTACAACTGCGGCGAGTTCTATGTCACGCCAACAACGTATCGCCACAGACAAGTCATCTCCAAACGAACAGGGAAACACCCAGTGATGATTGGGCCGACACTTATCCACAAGCATAGGGATGAAGAAGCGTTTGCATACCTTGCAAGCTCCATGATTAGAGTAAATGCAAACCTGGCATCACTTCTGGCCATAGGAAGCGACAGAGATAGAGCGATGAAGAAAGGATTGAGCTCTCAGTTTCCAAGTGCTGTGTTTGTAGCCTGCAAGAAACACTTTGAAGATGATTTACAACGCAAGCTTTCAGAATTGGGCGTCAACGACAAGGCCAAAAAGGAATTCATGGCGGACATTTTTGGTTCAGAGGCGACTCAACAAAGGGGTCTGTTGGACGGGCCAAGTGAGAGGGAATTTGAACAAGATCTCGCAGAGTTTAAGGCTATATGGGATACACAGGAGCGTGAGGCACGGGACACGGACAATCCAAAGTTTCACGATTGGTTTTGCCGATACCAAGCACAGGATGCAAAGGAGATGCTGCTGTACCCTATTCGTCGTGACCTTGGATCAGGGTACGAATACTACTATAACAATGACCCGGCGTCGATGCATCGCAATCTGAAAATGCGTCAAGATTACAAGGCATCCGACATGCCCACCGTTGTGGACAATATTCGTAAAGAGAAGGACGCCCAGGCAGCTTTTGTTGAAGACGCCATAATTGGTGTAGGGCCTTATCAGTTGGTTCCTCCTTACAAGCATCTTCAAGTAGACGCTCATGTGTGGACCTACCAATGGTCACAAAGGCAACGGGACCAGCATCTGAGAAAGTTCCACGAATCAAGTGTGCCAAGGAGGGAACATACTGCTTGCGAGCAACTCCAGGACATTTCTGTTACTGACAGTCCGAGCAAGGCCGTAATTGTTATTGATGACGAATCAAGTCCAAGTGCAAGTCAGCAGAATGCCTCCCAGGGTGAACTTTTCCTTCCATTTACAGATGCTGGATTGTCCACGGATGAAAGATCTGATCAAAACGATTCTTTCCCCAGTTATGAACTGTCTTTGCCATTTTCTGAAACAGGCCTATCGCCAGTTTACAGAGGGGCATACGACAAAGCTGCCCGACTGTGTATGAGTAACGACGTTGTAAAAGCTCCAGGAAAACATGTGGGGTTCCTAACGGAAAGCGACTCAGGAAGCGCACCAAACTTTGTGGAAATGAAGAAAGGTGGTTGCTGTGTTTGTCACTGTCGCGCGTATAAAGTTTCTTCCGTATGTTCCCATGCCCTAGCTGTAGCGCACGTAGCTGGATGTTTAGACGAGTACCTTGTCTGGTATCACACTAAAAGTGGGGGGGGGGGGCGAACCTGACGGCAACGGCATCAATAACTGCCCCGAAGAATTCGGGGATGAAACCGGGGCAGACCAAGCGACAACGATCCAACAGAAAGAAAAGTAGCGAGCGACAGAAGGAAGATTACTCGGAAAGGCGGCCATAGACACACTGTTCAGATGATGGCCAAGTGTACACGCTGAAGTGGCTCTCGACGTCTACTGCACGTGTCTGCTATGGGTGTGGAGGACCACTCAGAGAAAGTACTTCCAACGTACCAGCTGCCCCTTTCGATGTCGTTTTGACGACGAAGGAGTACAGATCCTGGTTTGACAGAAACAGCAACAAGATGAAGATAACAACCAAGCCAGAATCCACACACTATCATATCAATCCAGTTTGTGTTCGCAAGAAGAATTCGTCTTTCGAGGCAACAAAACATCTGCATGTCAGCGCCGAGGATCGTGAGAAACTCCTGCCATGTCACAAGCAGCTTCTACAACAGAGTTTAAATATCCTTATTCAATAAGTAACTGACATGGGCATGTCCAAAGACGTATTTCAGCTTAGGGCATGTCGGTGTAGGTATTGTCGTTATATTTTTGTGTACTAACAACGGTTGTCCACATTTTGTTTTGCGTTTATGTTTGCCTTTGGCTTCTGTTTTGTCGTAGTGGGCTCACTTGATTAAGCCAGCTGTTGCATGGGGTACCACTTCTACTGGAAAGAGCCCTGCCGGGCTCATGTCGGTGTAGGTATTGTCGTTATATTTTTGTGTACTAACAACGGTTGTGCACATTTTGTTTTGCGTTTATGTTTGCCTTTGGCTTCTGTTTTGTCGTAGTGGGCTCACTTGATTAAGCCAGGTGTTGTATGGGGTACCACTTCTACTTGAAAGATCCCTGCTGGGCTCGTTTAATTTTAGACTTTCCAATGCGGCCCTTGTTGAAATGTCATTGAAACACAATATCTACCTTTCTCGGTAGAATATGCTGTTGATTTCAAAATATATATATTTATATAAAAACAAAAGCAAAAGAAACAGTCACGCATGAAAATAGTTTTTTCTCTTCAACTTTTCTCTATAGCCTATTCAAGGAAGGCACTATTTCAAGTAAAAGCGATAAAGGATTTTTAATCAAGTGACGTTGGCTACTAGTACAGTGCCCAGGAAGAGGTACTGCCACCAATGTAGGATAATTGTGTGCTGCAAAGTTCCTTTTTAAGAAAATTAGGCATACGAGTTATCTCATAAGAAACCTGTGGAAGAATTATGCATGGCAAACAATTTCATACAACATCATGTTTTGAACATGGCAGGCACAAATGCAGAGAATTCGGTCAGAATTTAAAAGGCGCTTACATTCTCAACAATGAAACAAGTAGACTGTGAGCAGTATTTTATTTTTCTTTCTTAAATCTGAGTTAGTCGTTGCCACGCGTAAAACGCGAGCGACGAGCAGGAAGGGATGCCGCGAGAAGCGAGGGTATCAGCCTGAGATGATGACTGATGCCAATGAATCAATCATTTATTTGCTCCCAGCAGTAATGGTTTAGGAGCTGACCATTTGATTTTTGAGGGGGGGGGGGTAAGTGAGTGTATTTATTATTATATTATTATCATCTTACAAACAGACTTGGAACGAAAAGCAAATCTTTCATGGAGTTAACGGTCTTAGAAAAAAAAAGGATCTCAATAGTTGCCTTAGAAAGATAAACAAATTATTGCCCAAACAAAATCAAACAAAATCACCCACCCCACCCCCAACAAAATCACCCACCCTACCCCACTCCTCAAAAATCCTGTGGTCGGCCTCTTACAGAAGAAAAATAAGAGAATGCTCGCAATCAGAAATAAGTGCAATTTTGTCCTACCTTGGTTTATTCGTTCTTCCCAGGTCAGAAAAATGAAACAATTCAAAGTTCCCCAAATGAAGACGATCATATCTATTGATAGTTCAACCGTATAACGGCGGCTTTCGAAGTTTCCTCGCAGTTCCTGAACAACTTTATCATCCTCGGTAAAATCCGCCATAATTTGCTTCTTAATAGAAGAACATTGCTGGTCAATTTCCCCAAGTCTCCTTGTAAAGTTTACATCCAAAACCTCAATATTTCATCGCAAATATAATGCCTTACGAGTTGTTTTCACGGTTCCCAGCGCGGTTAAAAATCGGTCGAAATCTGTTATGCCCGAGTCGGCATCGAAATCCATTCTTTTTCCTGAGGCAGTCACTTCTGGAAATACCGACAAAGTAAAAGGCTTACCTTTTCACCCACAGTTAACGTCGGCCGCCATGTTGAAATGAAAGTTTAATTTTATGTTCAGCTTACATGAGAGGATTTACTTTCCAAAAAGTCCGCTGTACTGTTTGGGTAGAATTTTCAGGCTGTATTTCTACGCGTGACAATAAGTTGAGTATTTAAGGTGCAGCTCATACTGTTTAGATTATCTTCAGAAACTATTTAACAAATAAAAAGTAATGTTTACACTGACCACTTGCTTCCTCACGTTTGTTAAAGAAAAATGACTGCGTGTTCATCTCCCAGGGGGTACTGAGGTATATTAGTGACGGGAACGTGGGAATGAAGACAAATTGTTATACCAAAAAAAATTCGTCAGGCCAAAACCATACCCTAAAAAATGGCCATCGCCCTAGATCTTAATTCAAAGAAACGTCCTTTTTTTCTTTGCCACAAAATCAATTTACCCAAGAAAAGGCACCGTACTCGTCACTATTATTCCAAAGAGAGCCCCCCCCCCCCCCGATTCATCTCTGTGCTCAGTTTCAGCGATTAAATATGAAGAGCCAGCTGCAAAATGAATAGGATTTACAGCAGACCAGTTAAATTTTTCTAATGATAGCTTTCCGGGCATCTCCCAGCAATAATTGCTTAAGCCACCTTGAAAAACGCCCGAAAAGGGGACTTCAATATGAAACGGGCTGGCCAGTACGGTGTTTAAGACGGAACGCCAATGCTTTTACCAACTGAAGTTCGCTTAGTGCTCCGAGTAAGGAAGTAAATAAAGCAGAAGAAAGAAACGGCGTTTTCAGAATTAAAATTCAGTAATAGCTTATCTGACTGCCTGTTTTCCAATGATATCTTTTAGGGGACAAATAAGCTTGAGCCACACCAGTGAACTCGCTTACACAGCTGTTCTCCATAGAAATCCGTAATAGTTACACGACTAACAAGCTTCGGAATCGCACCACAACCTATTCAAACGAACAAGAAGAGACACGAATGTTGCTAAGTTCAGCCTTCAAAGCAACGGCCTATAAAGGCTTTCTTTTAAAGGGTCATTTAAAGCGTACCAAGCGGCAAGCACGCGATGTTGAAACAGCGGAGTTTGCTCAAGGTTAGTTTAAAAATGAATTAGGAAAGGTCAGCATGTTGAGTCTGCAAATCTGCAAGTCTCCAAGTCTGCAAGTCTGCAGGTCTGCAAGTCTGCAGGTCTGCAAGTCTGCAGGTCTGCAGTCTGCATGTGTCGCACACCGAGAAATGACGGACCCACCGAACGACTATCAGCATTTGTTGACAGCATACTTCAGTCTACAGCTAAGTCACAAAAGTCACATCTTAAGGATACGACTGACTTTGTAAATTTCATAGAAAGGACAACCCTTCCCAGAGGGCACATTTCTAGTCTGTCTAGACGTTAATTACCAGCCTATACACAAATATCCCACAAAAGGAGGGAATAAACACAGTATGCAGAGCATACGAGAATTTCTACGGGGACAACACCCCCATCCCCACCCAGTCCCTCAGAGAAATTCTAAGGCTTATCCTTCAAGAAAATTCATTTGAATTCAACGATAAGAACTATATCCAAATACACGGAACCGCAATGGGCACAAAGATGGCAGTCGCTTTCGCAAACATCTTTATGTCTTCGGTTGAGACGGAAATAATTAGCCAAAGCAATACTAAACCACTTGAGTGGAAAAGATACATTGACGACACGGAGAAATCTCTAAATGGTGTGACAAAATTGTGTGACAATTTAGGATTGAAGCGCATCATGGGAGAGTGAATCACGTGACTTCCTCAAGCCACGTGGTCTGTGCATTAGAACGCCTGGTTGATTTTTCGCAGAAAATTTGTCGAGGAAGACTTATCGCAGAAAATTTGTCAAAAGTAATTGCATGTTGATAAACCGGAAATCGGCAAAGTCAGCGTGATTTCGATCGCACTGGAGCAAGACGTACGACGCCAGTGATGCACTGCAAACAGAGCCTTATCAAGAGAATGTGTACTAAGAGTTTAGATATTTACAAAATGAATTTGCGTGGAAGGCGACTATCGTGGGGTGGCTCGTAAAAATCACACAGACAAACATTTCACAAGTAATTTTTAATGTAGTGATACTCTATTCACCTCAACAAACGCGCAAAAAGAAGTACTTTTTAGCAGGTAATGCCAAGATAAACTTCATTCACAATTAAGCATGCAGCAAGAGCTGCAATTAAAAAGTAATTGTAAGCGAAAAGACTTGTTCGAAATTCAAACTGGAAAAAGAGCTGCAATAAGAAAGTAATTGTATGCAAAAAGACTTGTTTCGAAATTCAAACTGGAAAAAGTTTGTGCATTGAATTTTGACCCTGATAACGCGCCATAAGATTGCCGCCAGCGTGACCTGCGCTTTCCTGCATCATGCGCGCTGTTTGTCACCCGGCTATAAGACTTTGGTCCATCTCCGTCTCTTCGCAGTGACTTTTCGCTTTAATAGTCAGTGCTTGGTAGTAGTTGAGTAGAAATAAGTTTCATCAAGCCCTAGGAATATGGGAAGACAGGAGTTTTTTGTTAATCTACAACAAAGGTTAGAAACGCGAGCTCTGTGGGGATGGACGACACTTCTTAATGAAATTCATCAAGCGGAAATGCCCTCTGAATTTGACTTCCCGGAGCCATACGAATGGTGTTCAGGTACGCACTTAGTGTAGCGCTAATTTTTTGTGGGAGCTTTATATTGCGATGGGCGATTTTTTTGTCTTTTGCGGGAACTCATTTTTGCGAATGGGAAAGACTGGTTTTTCTTGCTGGGGATTAATTTTTGCGATTTTCAGGAAGTCGCGTTCCAATGGAAAAGTACATGCAGTCGAAATACAGGTGAAACAATATGCAGATGCAGACAGGATTTTATATGTACATGTAAACGGTGATGTTTGTTTGGGCGTCAACAAAACCCGGAACATGGAACATCCCGGAACATTCCGGAACATCCCGGAACATGGCAAATTATCACAAAATGAATAGAAAAAAATTAGAAAGAAAGAAGCGATTAAGAAACAACCAAAAAACAAACGAACGAACAAACAAACAAACAAAATTAAAAAACGGTCTAACGGTAGTACATAAAACATCTCTTTTCCGCCAATTTTATCACATGATTTTCTACCGTGACGGTTTCTTGCCCTCCCCCTGAATTAAGAAAAAACTGGATTTAGCCACATAGTAACCAGTGAGAGTTACCAGATCTGTGACAAAGATCTGGATCTGCAAAAAAACTTGGACTGAACAAAAGTAAAACCACATCAAACTAACTCAACATTACAGCGGAGAAAAGACGAAGGCAAGAAGAATAAATTAATAAAAATAATAAATACACTTAAAAACTGATATAGTTTTTGTGTCAGATATTTCAGTTTGAAACACAAACCTCCGCCGAAAGCGGTGCCTTTTTTCAGTTGCAGCATAAGAAAGGGAGTGAAAGTTGTAATCTTAGAATTTGAAAGGGCCGCTGAAATACACCATAAACTGAAGAAGATAGCAGCTAGGTCTAAATATTTAAAAGGGTTGAAAATTTTTGACAGAAATTACCGCGCAAAATAATACGAAAGCTTGGAGCCTGGAGTTTGGAGTGATTAAAAGCGAACGATGACTGATGCATGTTATGCATGTGGGTATGCAAAGACCCAATTTTTGTTCTAGGTGTATAGAAGGGCTACCATTAAAATTAGGATATTATTAAGGGTGAACAGTTACAACTTAGGATTCATTTCCAGTTTTAAATTGGTAAAAGATTTTTTTAAAGAATGGACGCCGCCGCATGTCTTGTATTCTGTTGTCAGTTGTCACTGTTGTCACTCGATAATAATGATAATAATAATAATAATAATAATAATAACAATAATAATAATAATAATAATAATAATAATAGTAATACTACTACTACTACTACTACTACTAATAATAATAATAATAATAATAAATTTATTTAGCGCTAATACTATAACATATTTAGAAGCGCTTTACATTCAGAAGTTATTATTTTTATTCAATGAAATGAGTGGAGGCTGGAAAATGGGAGGCTGTCTCCCTAAGAGTGTTCCACTCGATCTCAGACTCAAAAATAGATTTCCTTCAAATTTCTACCACAAATACTACTATCTATCCCCACTACTAAAATGCACTTGAAATGATCCAAAAGTTTATTTTGCTCCGGTTTGAGGATCTGATTGTGAGTATACCGTAAGTGACTAAAATTTGGCTATTTTGGGCGCCGTAGTACGGGGTTTTTCAATTATCGTTTAGCCTGTTCCAGGCGTTCAGATAGTGGAGCGCGAGCGAAAACTAAAGCGAGCGAAAGAACGGGAAAAAACGAGGGGAGTCTCCCCTCGTTTTTTTCCCGCTCTTTCGCTCCCTTTATTTTTCGCTCGCGCTCCACTATCTGAACGCCTGGAACAGGCTAATTATCGTTTAAAAAGACTTCTCACCATCACAACCTTCAAATTTACACCCATTTGATAGCTTATTACTTCTTTTTACCGCTCCTGTGTCATTTGACCATTTTCCCAATCGAAATCGTATGAAACTCAAAATGATAAATGAACTAATTTAATAAGTCACTCGAACTGGATGAAATAATGCGTTTGAAACATGCCAAAATTCTCAATTGAGGCACTTAGGCCAGACATAAAAACCCGTTCCTAGAACTATTTTCTAGAATTATGCAAAAAAACTTGCGGCAGTATGCGATTCTGAGAAATTGTGTCGAAGTTTAGTAAGCCATTTTCGCCAATGGTGTCTTGCGTGACATAGACTCCCAGACTTGTCGTCTTTTAATACTAAACTTCGACACAATTTCTCAGAATCGCATTCTGCCGCAAGTTTTATTGTATAATTCTAGGAAATAGTGCTTAGTCTATGCCTAGAACGGGTTTTTACGTCTGGTCTAAGCGCCTCAATTGAGAATTTTGGCATGTTTCAAAAGCACTATTTCGTCTAGTTCGAGTGACTTAGTAGATTAGTTCATTTATCATTTACAGTTTCACACGATTTCTATCGGGAAAATGTCCAAATGACACAGGAGCGGTAAAAAGAAGTAATAAGCTATCAAATGGGTGTAAATTTGAAGGTTGTGATGGTGTGAAGTCTTTTTAAACGATAATTGAAAAACCCCGTACTACAGCGCCCAAAATAGCCAAAGTTTAGTCACTTACGGTATACTCACAATCAAATCCTCAAACCGGAGCAAAATAAACTTTTGGATCATTTCAAGTGCATTTTAGTAGTAGGGATAGATAGTAGTATTTGTGGTAGAAATTTGAAGGAAATCTATTTTTGAGTCCGAGATCGAGTGGAACACTCTTAGGGAGACAGCCTCTTAAAGTTTCGGGGCGAAAATTTTGTGGGAACCTTTTCTTTTGGGGGGGGGGGTGGGGACGGTTTTTGCGGATCGCGAGAACAACCGCGAAAATGTAGCGCCACTCGTCCACACGGTACTATCAAAATCACTAGAGTGGTAAAACGTGGGAATTTGAATTGGCGGCGGCTCAATTCTTATCACGTGACTTTAAATTGTCATGTGATTCGTGCCGATCGGAAATCTCTTCTGCAAAGCGCTCATTAGCTTTACTTTTGTAAGAACACTTCGGTTAAGAAAAAAGTTTTTGTGCCCTCTGAACCCCATCAGCATTGAAATGCACTTTCAGTTAGAAATCTGGATCCATGTTTTAGTCGTTTTTCGTTAGAAACGATTGAAGCGACTCCGAAAGCAATGGAAGCACATAGTGCAGAGCTTTTACCTCACGTGGTGCTTCTCAAGGCGATCACGAGACACTTTTTTTTAACCACGTGATAAGAATTTAGCCGCTTTTACCACTCTAGTGATTTTGATAGTAAAATTAAATAAAGAGCGGGTGAATAGGCTAGCAAATCAACGGACTTGGCTAAAAAAAATTCTCTGATTTCGGATTTTGAGGTTATTTTTACGGATTTGCGGATTTTGAAAGTTCAGTGGATTTAGTTCGTTTTCAATCTGTTCTGTCAGACGAAGCTCGATCATTAGTTGACCTTCTTAGCGTTCCGTATCTGTAATCGCGAAGGGAGTGCCAAAGCCAACCGAAGTTACAGGACCGGTATGAGCAAGAAGCGAAAGACAAAAATGTCCACGTTCTTGCATAGGCGTTGATAAGCATTGCAAAAATGAAACCACAGAATCGTGATAGTTCCAAACAGAAAAAAAAAACGGTTTTACATGCCTTGCGGATTCGGAGTTTTGCAAGAACAGTTACATATTGACGGATTTTACATACTGACATATTGACGGATTTTTAAAAATTACCACGGATCTACGGATTTACTGATCCCTATTCACTCCCTCAATAAATACCTAATGAATGTTATAGCGCTAGCTTTCGCTCTCCGATAATTTTCTTTATATAAGGCTTTGCTTAGTGCGGGGATTCCGATGGGGCCGTCATGGAACTTATTATTTAATAGCGTATGTTTACCCCCGACATCTTTCAATTTACTTTTACAAAACTCACAACAAACAATTTTTTTTTCTTTTCTATTTGGAATTAGATTTTTTTCCAGAAAATGAATAACGAATTTTTTGACAAGAAGTGGTGAATAAAAAAAATTCCGTGAAGGCCGTTTGAGAATAGCCTTACTTTAATACGAGAAAACCGTATACAAAAAAACAAGCAAAATTTATGCTCGTCACTCTGTGATTAATCGTTGTGTGAGAGTTGGATAAGCTTTTCTGGCTGATTTGTTCTTCAATATCTTTACATGTATCTACTCGTTTGGCTGAATTTCTCTCGTTTTCTCGAAAAATCAAGAAAAGGTCTTTGAGGGACCGTTCATTTTTTACGAGGTAGGGGGGGCTGGTGGGATTTGGGGGGGGGGGGTCACGTAAAAATTAATGGCCTTAAAGGGGGGCCATCTAAAAAAAATAAGGGAAAAGGGGGGGTCACGTGAAATAGTTTTGTAATACTTAAAGATGGGATATGTTGTATTATTTTTAAAAAATATATCCCCACCGAAATACACAAATTAGATTTAAAAATCTATTAAAGAAGTTCCTTCTGCTTTTAATAACGTTTCCACGGCTACAGACTACAATTTTAAAGCCAGGGAACTTTAATAAACCAACAAAGTTTTCTTTCTATTTAGTTACTTAATTTTCATTTCTGTATTTTTAGTGGTAGTTAGACCAGAATAGCCTAAGCTACCTGCAAGCTGCTATAAAGGCCTGTAAACTATCTTAAATAAATAAAGTTACTGTTACTACATTGCTTCTCTCTGCTAATCGTTTTCAAGCTCTTACCTCGTCGCTTGTGCTGCTAGCGTTGTGGGAGTAGCTTTCGTTCCCTTCAGGCAGAGCATACTCTTCAGGATACAGGAAGCAGTACACATCATCTCTAACGTCAGGCTTGAGGTTTGTGATTATTCTGCTTCCTGCCGCATTGCTGAAGTGGTTTGATTGCAACATCTGTGCAATATATGGTGCATCTCGTCTATTCAGTAATTCTGCAACATCTTCGACGTTGACGCACTCTTGAGGGATGGCTAGGGAAGGAGGATACACAAGACATTCTGCAAGATCATTGCCTAGCGGGTTTCCAACACAGATGCCATACACTCGTTGGACGTTGTTTGCATCCCGCTTCTTCTTCCTTTCATTTGATTTTCTTCGGTTTTCTTTCTTTCTTCGCCTCTTGCTTATTTGTTCTTTATGTATGCCCTTATATATAGTGTGGAAACTTTTCTTGTTTTCTTCTAGCATTTCCATATCCTGCTTGACCTTCAGCAGCTTAGCCTCAATGCCTTGATCTGCTCCACATTAAAATCGTGAGCAAATTCTTCTCCTTGCTTCAAGGTAAGCCCATTAGGCTGGAAGAGTGTGGACTCATGTTCTTTCAAATGTTTCACCATGCCATTCAACTTGTCAAACATGCTTCTGTGCTCTTTGATGAAGAGGTTCAATCTTCTTCCATCACTGGGCTTCAAATGATATCCTGGTTCGGAAAACTCACTTGCTCTTTTCGAACACCCATCCGCACTTAGAAAGGTAACCTCTTTTGATTGTAAAACATCGTATCGACAGGATCGTTCAGTGGTGAACCTATTCTTAAAGGACTCGTCACATTCGCCATTCTTTCGCATTTTGGAATGAGCCTCTTTGAAAATGCTCATGTAGTATTGCACTCTCTTTCCTTTTGGATTTACAATATGGCCAATACTTGTTTTCCGAAGATGTCCGCATCTTCAGCAGGGGAGGAACTAGTAACCTACCGGAAAGGAAAGACGACGTTTTATATAGATGTTATTGAGTGCATTGTGTTGTAATCGCTTATTAAATGCTGTATTCGTTTGTTCGAATGCAGTTCAAATGTAGTTTGCAGCATTTCAAAACGGAATCTTAAGACAAACGATATCAATAGATGTCACAACACTTCATACCTGGTACAGTTCCACAACGCTGGAGCGAAAAAAGAGACTGTCCCTAGTAACAACTACTTTTCCAAGATTGAGAAGTTCATAACTGAACATTACGAGGAAGGGGTGAACTACAGGGAGTTTTTAAAGTTTTCTTGTGGAAGAAAAGGTAGGAGCCAATTGTTCTTTTTGTAAAGAATGGACTGGACCACTCATAGATAAATGTCCGAAGCCTTTTCCTGACCATTCCTGTCTTCCCGAGTACCATTACCTACCGTACAACAACACTCCAAGGGAGGGCCGTAATCCAGACGATTGGCAGCCCAGAGTTCAGTTGAAGAAGGACCATGGCAGTGGCAGGCTAGTTTTGTCAGATTCAGAAAGTGTAGCAGCATTTTCTGACAAGTTTATTGTTGAAAAACAAAGCATCTTGAGGTGGTAGATTTCAAAAAGAAGAAGAGGGCAGAGGAGAGGGCCAAGGAAAGCCAAAAGGCGAAGGAGAAAAATCATGAGGATTATGCTTGGAAAGATTTGTGCGAAGATCCGACAAAATTACAAAAGCTTCGAGTGCCAGAGCTTAACAAATACCTCAAGCACCATAGACTAGACAAGCATCTGAAGAGCACCAAACATGACAAGGTTAAGGTAATTGCCAGACACTGGCTTCTCCAAATGAATCCTGAAAGAACTGATCTGCTACAAACAAGATTGAGAGAAAAAGACTCAACTGAAAATGAATCTTTGCCGCTAGACATTGATAACGATGATAGCGATGAAGACGACAACAGTGGAAGCGAAAGCAGCAGTGAAAGAGACGAATCGAATGATGTCATTCTTGCCTTCATCGATGACGATGAAGAAGTTACCTTCATCGATGACGAAGAAGTTGAGAGGCCAGCCACAACACGTTCGGGAAGAGGCATAACCAGAAGATCAGATTTTTTGACTCTTCAACGAATTCAAAGTTTATAGCGAGCTGAAACATTTCTCTTTTGCTGACTTAGTATAGTTGAAAGTGGCAAATGCAACTGTAGTTTTAATTGTAATATAATGATATTGTCAAAAAGATGGTTTTGTTAACTGTAGAGTATGCATAGCTGGTTTAATTGAGTTTTCTTTTTCCTTTTTTTTGGGGGGGGGGGGTCACCCAAAAAAATTACCCTTATTGGGGGGGGCCATGGGAAAAATTTATTGACTGAGGGGGGCCATGCAACTTCTTAATGACAGTTCAAAAATCCCACCAGCCCCCCTACCTCGTAAAAAATGAATTGTCCCTGAGGAGAATAAAACAAAAGTTCTTGTGTATCATCAAGAGATCCTCTCTTGGTATTATTCAATATATTTTGGTGATTTACACTCCGTTATGAAATGTCAGTTAAGAGGTGTGTTTAGTTTGTTTACTCTAATTTATCGCAATATACTTATAGCTCCAACCAAGCAATTTCCTGTTGACAACGTGGCTGCAACTTTATATCCTGACGATGCGCCAAAAGAGTTACAGCCAGTCGGGTGCACTGGGGATGGCAATTGCTTGTTCAGGGCTTTTTCCATGGTACTGTTCGGAGATGAAGACCATCACACAGAACTCCGAATCCGTTCTATATGTGAGTTGGCGAAGAACGAAAAGCAGTATTTAGACAATCGTTATTTACTGTCATTAACGGGTGCAAGTGATGTCGTTGAAAAATTGCTTCCAGGATCCGTCCATGTCATTTCCAAAAATCCTTCTACATCCTACCGGAAAGAAGTTTTGAGGTCAGTGAAATCCAAGACCTTTGCCAACATGTGGCACATCTTTTCACTGGCAAATGTTCTTGGATGTACGGTGTTGTAGGTTTACCCAGACGTTCAAAACTCTGGGACAAACAGGGCACTCATGAACATCAGAATCAAACCATCGACACCCACTTCCTCTCATCAACCTGTCAGCGTGATGTGGAGCCATTGTTCAGATACCAGAAGAAAAGGGTGGGGTCCAAACCATTTTGTTCCACTTTTACCTGACGCTCAACAAAAGGCACCATTTTCTTTGGAAAGAGATGAATTTCCATCTTTGCAAGAATGCAACCAGAGATAAAAAAGGTATGATTATCATGAAGAAGAACATCGCTAGCTCGCTTGAACTTCCCGCTAACTGGATCGAACCCATTTCCCTTGAAGGATCTTGAAGTGAACGGCTATCTCGAACCCCTGCTAACTCGAACTACTTTGCATTTTCCTTGGGAGTGCAAGTTAGTTTATATTTTCATTTTAGGTAGAGTTTTTAACAGACACGGTGCCATTAGACTGTGGGCATTCTTTCTCCCACTCCGGCTGGGTTAGCGTAGCGAGAATAATACGCGAGCACGCGAGTAAGTCGTCTGCCTCGTGATCTCCCCACTAGCGTCGCGAATCCACACGCCAGGCGACCTTTCGCGTTCGCATGTTAATAATAATAATGATAATAATAATGATGATGATGATGATGATTATGATGATGCACTTTTTTTCTAATTTTGTCATCAACAACTTTGTTCTGTGCATGGAAACAGTTCAAAACCGTCTTGTCGACTTTAAGCGTTTTTGATAGTTAGTGCTCTTGCCAATTTGAAAAATCTAAATCAGAGTTAACTTTTATGATCTTCTTCTATACAAAGGTTTATAAATTGTCAAATAAATTTCCTTTAGGAAAATGGAAGGAAACGACCAAAACACCACAAAAACTGCTAAAAAGAAACTGAGAGCTGCTTTGTCGAAGAACCAAAAAAGGGCATCCTCTCCCTTACACCACTCCGGGGCCGATACAAAACGGACCAAGATGATGAACGTTCTTTACGAGGTCCCTTTTCCGATGTTGTCCAAGAGCTGGTATAGGAAACAGGAACAGAAGAAAGGTGGTGATGATCTGAAAGTCGTCATTTCAAATGACGTTCTACCGTTTCCTTCGTTGTCGTCGGAGTGGCATACACGTCAACAGAAACCGCCGATTACTTTGCCTGAAAGCAGGCTCGAGGAAACTGATAAAGACCCACGAGTATTCCCTGCTCTGTCGAAGAGTTGGCATCAGCGACGCGCCAAACTTCTCGTTAAAAATGACAGGCGTAAAGAGAAATCAAAAGCAAAGGGATCTCTCGAAGAAAACATTGCTAATCTCGAAACTAAAGCCCTGACCGACCCTAGCCCCAACGTGCGAAAAAAGTGCACGGTTATTCTTCATGTCGCGAAATACCTCCTCGCGAATGGTCCAGTCATGCAAGCAAAAGAACTTGGAAATGTCTACACCAAGAAGAAAAACGAAGTTTTTGGTGAGAAGCTGAAAAGATGTCCCAAGCCTAGTGAGTTATTGGCAGCCCTATCCCCCTACCTCAATGTTGAAAAAATACTCATAAAGGACACAGCCTTCTTCATCGAAAATCGCAATCAAAACGTAAACGCCGTCGCTAGCCAATTAGAATCAATATGCAAACGTGGCTTAAGAGAACAAATGAACTCTCATCTGCAAAATGAGATAGGAGGACTTTTTAAAACTGCTCTGCAGTTTGCAGACACCAAAAAAGACAGAGACTTGTTGAAGGGTCTCTTTGCCACTGCAACGAGTACAAAATTTGTGGCAAAATTACAGGGTGTAACTAACAAAAATTCTATAATGGCCAGCAAGAATGAGTTAGAAGGAAATCTTCTCCAGTACAAGGACATTGAGATAACGTCTCAAACAGTAAGAAACGACATGACAAACGAACAACAAAGACGGCTTACAAAGCGAATCATTGCTTCAAGGAAGTCCAAAGAGTTCAGATCTTCCTTCGATAATCGCGGTCGTCTACTCCTAGCCGATCAATTTCCTGAGTTAGGAATTGTATTGCAAAGCATATTCGAGAGTGGCGAAAGTGGTATCGGTGGGGGTGTAGAGAGTCACCCTCGATTAACCTCCGATATCATGTTTCGGAGCAAAGATAACAATCTATACATGTGGCAAGCAAGAAAAACACTACTTCAAGTTGCCCCGCCACAGTTTTCCCTTTCATTGTCTTCCTGCTTCAATTACACAGATTCGTACAAAGAAAACACTTTGTCAGCGAAGAGACATCATTCGGGGAAGAACGTCAATGCCAAAATATCCCTAGAATGTCCACGACGTGACTCTGTTTCCCAGCAAGTAGTAAATTTACACTGGTCGACCAAGAGTGTTAATCTACTTCTTGAACAGGCGGAGATCAACCCTGACGACAATATAGTAGATTGACGAGATGCAAAGGCTATAATTTGTGGGGATATACAACCAGTACAAAATCCTGGAAAATCCTGGAAAGCAATCTCGTATGAGGATCATACTTTTGATCAAAGCAGAGTCAACGCAGTTGTTCCAATGACTCACTTATTTATTGATCTGAATCAAAGAAACTACCAACAGCCCAGCAACGGTGAAAGCAAAGTAATAAACGTTACAAGGACTGGAAAGCCAGTAATACTAATTTATCTTGGAATTTCAGAACCCGAAACAACGTTTAGAGCAATGAACGAAATGCTGTACTTACTGACATTGCCTTCTTTGGATGATGTTTTCCGAAACGGTCATGGCGAAGATCCCGACAGCAAGCTCACCCAAATGTGCATGGTTCGCATCCTTTGCCTGCTTCATCTTACAAAACTCCACAAAGAAGCTTTGCCGAAAGGCACAGCAAACGAAATTTTGTGGAGAGGGTACATGCTGCTGAAAACGAGGCCCTTTCTAGGCATGGAGCATTTAGCAGCAAGAAAATTCACCCTCATGCAGATCCGCACAGCGAAGAAGATATGGAAAACATGGAGGCAATGGCTGGCGAGGTCATGGATTGTTTGTCCTTTGCACGTTTTGGAGGTCGGTATTCGGAGTGCTTCCGAGGGGTCAAAGAAGCGATTTTTGATGATGAGGATAGACTGAAGGAATTCCTTCAACTAAGTGAATAGAAGAAACTGGAATGTGACTGGTCTTATGAACCCAATAAAAACGAATACTTTAACAGTCTAGTGAATTGCTGGCAAATAGATGAAAATTTCAAAGGTTCGTATGCTGCGGATTATAAAGTCATTTCCAATGCGCAAAGGGACAAGTATGGAACAAGAATCTCGAATCCTGGAATGGAGGAGGGAACTCTATCTTTGCAACCAATACCAGATTATATCCGTTGGGTCAACGAGAATGGGGAACTGCACTATCTGTCTTTTGAAAAAACGGAACATCTCACGAGAGAATATTCAAAGATTGCAACTTCGAGTGATTTATTCTTGCCAGGGAGAATTTTAGATACCTTTTTCAATATTGAGCCTGATCCTCCAGACGACATTTTAGAACAGGTCGCTATACTTTCGTGGCTACCAGTGGAAAGCGTCCGAGAGTACTTTGCTACAAGCCGACGCAAATTTGACAAGTCATTCCGCGAGAGTATGGAACAAGAAACATGGCGCAAACATCACTTGTATAAACTGAGTGTAGGCGAACTTCAACTGAAGTGCAAAGCTCTTAATGTCCCGTTAAAAGGCCCAAAGCTGAAGGTCAAGCCCAGCCCAAAGACTTCAAAGTGAACTACAGCGGCAACCTTAGTACCCTACCTAAAACCGTGGCAGAGTTGAAGAAGCTTCCGATTGCCTCACTCCAGTTTATTTTGAGACAACATAACCTGCCCATTTCAGGAAAGAAAGATGACCTCGTGTTAAGACTCTTTCTTTTGCGTAATAGAAGAAGTCATCTCACATCGTACTGGGAGGTGCAAGAAATTAAGCGACTTATTGGAATAGCGAAAACAATTCTCTTCCATCAGATGCGCGAAGATGTAATCAATCTACCAGACGTTCGTCGGAGACGCAAGTTCGTTTCCAAAGGTGCTGTCAAAGTCTCTCATCTCGGTGCCGTCAGATTTCACTAAAGAAGGCCTTTGTGTTCTCTTCAATCCACTGCTAAAGTACATTGAAACCACACCAAACGTAAAGAGGGAGATTGCTGAAAGTTCTCAGCAATCAAATAGTATCAAGAATTAACTGATAACAAACACCACATCCGAGCAAGACGACCACGAAAGTTACTTCGAAATTGGGAAAAAAGTAAAAATCAAGTGGACGGCCGATGAGATTGGTGATTCCGGATGGAGACCCGGATGGTACGTAGCAGAAGTACAGTCTGCGTCCATGGATACCGATGAAGTCACTGTTGTATATCTTAGCGAGCCAGATGTTGTTTATACCATAGAAGTAACACCTCTGCTTGCGCAGGGAAAGTTACGTTAAATTATGGTACGTGGCTTCGACCCTAGAGTAAATTGGGTAGACTACAAAACAGAGTATTTTTTGCGTAGGTCCTTCGTACGAATGCGCAGGAATGAAAGGTCTGGAGCGAGTGTGAAAACGAAGAGTGGTTCTGGAGAGCGGCAAGCAGTGATTTAAGAGAAAAACTACTGTTTTTGTAGTCTACGTATCAAGGGAAGGATCACTCGTCTATTGCTTGTGCAGGATGACTTAGCTTAAGATTTGCCAAACTGTGATGCAGCATTTTCGTTGTACCTTTAGTTTACCAAAGGACCGTTTCGGTTGTTTTAGTGGGAAAACTTGGTGTAATTTAATGCTATTTTAAAATGACCCTTTCTATTGCCAAACAACATAAATTCAAGTTTTATTGAGGTTAATTTGACTCGGAATATTTAGTTGCCTCTCATGTGAAAGTTACAGTTGTAAGGTATTGTATCAATTGCTGTACGATGTAAAACAGACATAACTAATCTATGACATCACTGACATCAGTGTAATTAATTGTTATTCAATGAACAATCAGTTGATTATACGATACCAATACTCGACATTACTGCAGAAACGTTTTAGTCCAATGATTAGCTATTTGATTGCTTATCGGGGTGTCGAACGGTAGAAAACTCTGTTTTTTGTTCTTTTTTTGGTAATTCTTATTAATTTGGATGTAAGAGGTCTAGTTTCCATTGTCCTGCTTTGGATTTAATTATTTCATTTGTTTATTTTAGATCAACAACGGGCCGTTCAAGGTGAAAATTGTAAAAACTAGCCGTATTACTGCGACGTAACGTCCTAAAATACGTACATCTAGCTCTCTTTGAGCACACAAGTACATTAAATAACGAACTTCGAAATTGTCAATTAACACTTTTCGTGTTTAATATTTTGAGTGAAAATCATATAAAAGCAGAGCACCTAGAAACTAGAAATGTATGACTTTAAGATCTTGAACAGTTTGTAAACTGAAGATTGAAGATAAATAAAAGAACTAAATGAATGAGTTATTTATTCATGAATGAATTATTTATGAATTAATTAATTATTTATTCCCACAATTATTGAGGGGAAAACTGATTTTCCTTTAAATTATTTAGGGGGCAATAAAAATGCTAATATTTCTCGAAATTCTTGAGGGTTGAACTAATATTTCTCGAAATTCTTGAGGGTTGAACTAATATTTCTAGGAATTCTTGAGGGGTGAACTAATATTTCTAGGAATTCTTGAGGGGTGAACTAATATTTCTAGGAATTCTTGAGGGGTAAACAAATTATTCTAGGAATTCTAGAGGGTTCTACCCTTAAGAGGCAAGTCCTCAACAGGGGTGTGTGGAAGTCGTAAGGGGTGAACTAATATTTCGAGGAATTCTTGAGGGGTAAGCAAATTATTCTAGGAATTCTTGAGGGGTGAACTAATATTTCGAGGAATTCTTGAGGGGTAAACAAATTATTCTAGGAATTCTTGAGGGGTTGACTGATTTGTCTTGGAATTCTTGAGGGGTACTACCCTAAAAAAGACCCCTCCTCAACTGGGGGGGGGTGCGGATATTAAATGGAATAGCCCATTAGCTCAAGTACTCCAAAATACTAAAGAAACTGAAACGGTGAGCTTGTGGGGGTCTTGTAAGAACTGAAATGTTTATTTAAAAACCGTGTTTTTGCGATTGAGAGAGTGTCTTAGAATTAATCTATCCTTTGTCACAAGTCTATTCCGTTTTGTGTGCAACTAGGTTGTCTTGTCCCTCTAGTCGGTATTACCCTAAGAAGTAATACCGCCCAGGGGGACATACAGACCTATGAGCTCCTTATACATCATACTTTGAATGTTTTTTTCAAATTATTGCAGGCCTTGCTGATAAGGTATAATCGGTAACTCAAAAAACTTGACTTATCGTAAATATTGTTAAACTTAGTGCGCTTGCCTTCACCTTTGGGGGGGGGGGTGCAAGCTGTGTATATGTATATTCAGCTTTCATTTACTTTCCACCTGGATTTCTATTACACAGTTTCTTTCAGATTATGCTGATTATGCTACTATAATTCTGATAGCTTAACATAAATATTTTCAGACTTAGTAGTCCTTGTCCCTTTGACTGGTATTACCTGAAAACATTGTACCATCTGTGAAAGGACATACTGCGTGTTCACAAGCATTCACAGCTTACATTTCGTTAGTATTATCAAAGTTAGTGGTCTTGTCCCTTTGAACCGTATTACCTAAGTAAATAGTACTGTAGTACCGCCTAGATGGACATGTGACTATTCAGCTTGCATGTTGTAGATATTCTCTTGCTTAGTAGTCTTGTCCCTTTGGCAGGTATTACCCAAAGAAATAGTACCATCTGGGGGGACAAACTGTTTGTATTCATGAGTATTCAGCTCACATTTCATAAATATCTTCAGACTGAGTGGTCTTGTCCCTTTGAATGGTATTACCTAAGAAAAAAGTACCACCTAGAAGGACACATGACTATTCAGCTTGCACGTTGTAGATATTCTCATGCTTAGTAGTCCTGTCCCTTTGGAAAGTATTACCCAAAGAAATAGTACTATCCAAGGGGACAACCAGTTTGTATTCATGACTATTCAGCTCACATTTCATAACTATCTTCAGACTTGGTCAGACCTGCCAACTCTCACGGTTTCACCGTGAGACTCACAGTTTGAGGTATCAACTCACGGTCTCACGATTTGCCCTCCAAATCTCACGGTGAATCAGAAAATCTTGAAATTGCCAAACAATTCAGGTAGTATGAAGCAATATTGAAAAACCGTGTTGAAAATGGCCAAATTTGTCACATCTAATGTTTGAGGGAAAGGTGGGTACAATTCCGACCTCATTCCCATGAAACCATAGGTCAATATAGGTGTGCTTAGGTCTCTGGGGAAGCTAGAGCTGTGAATAGTTAACTCAAACTGGCACCTCACGTCGACAGTGAAACAGAAACTGACTTCAAAAAATGCGGCAAAAGAATACAACAGGTAGCACAAATAAGGTAAAGAATACCTTAAAACAAGAAATCTACCATTTTTATTTTCATTTTATACATATTTTGGAAATCTCCTGGTTTGAGGTCCCAATCTCCAGGTTTTTCTGGGCTTTTTTGCAAGGTCTCCAGATTTGCACGTTTTGGAGGTTGGCAGGTCTGCTTGGTGGTCTTGTCCCTGTGGCTGGTATTAACTAAGAAAATATTACCAACCTAGAAGGACACATGACTATTCAGCTTGCATGTTGTAGATATTCTCATGCTTAGTAGTCTTGTCCCTTTGGCTGGTATTACCTAAGAAAATAGTACCGCCTAGAAGGACACACTGGTATTAATTTCAGCTCGCATGTCATAAATAATCTCATGCTTAGTGGACTTGTACCATCCATCCTAGATTGAGGTGTCTAATTGCAGTGTTAAGTACCGGTATTATCAGAAAACTCCCACAAAGGTGAATGGGTTAACTGAGGTATCAGCTAAGGGCTATTTGTTAATTCATAAATTTCTTGACTGTACAGGTAAAATTGAAATATTGTGAATGTAATAAAATTATTGTTTGAAAATTAGATTCATTGTTCTGTGTCATTGATGTAGTATTTCATTACAGGAATTGTCCATTCCCTTCAATGGAAGGTCTTTTTTTGGGGGGGGGGGGGGGTGAGAGACACCTCCCCTCACCCCACCCCTTGAGAGATTTTAAAACTTTGTATTTTGAGACTCCACCCACCTCCAAATTTCCAAGAACATTCCGTGGGGGAGGTGTGGTTATTTTCTGGAACAACACAATTATATTTTTAACCAGGGGTTGCAGTAATATTAATGGAACTGTTTCTCACTCTCTCAAATTTTACCACAAGAAACTCGTTGGCAGTCGGATGCTCTCTCTCAAAATGAAAACCTTGCTTAATCTTAGCATTTTCGAAAGAAACATGTCACCATTTGTAAAAAAATAGAGAATGCAATTTAACAATGTGCTAATGAATTAATTAATTAGCACATTTCAAAACCATGAAGTTCCTTCAAGTGAAATCCAACTACATGAAAACGGAGAGGTAAAACTGTTAAAGCTTCCCATTAAGGTTAATACAATAACACTGACCTTTGGCACCAAAGCCTTTGTCTAGTCTTCTCACAATGAATAATTTTGCTGATCATGGCTTTCTGGAATTTTGAGATCACTCTATTCGTTTCTTCCAGTGTGGAGACAAACAACTCACCACCAGAGGACCAGTCCTGCAAATTTTCAGCTGTGTCCAAGGAAAGCTAAGAATATTGGAAAGTCCTACTCCGAAACAGTAGTTTTTCCCACCGATTTTACTGCGGGAATGCCCACACGTCTGAAGACTGGGTTCAGAAAACCATGGCAATGTTAAAGTTAACATAGTCACATTAAGAATGCCATTCAGTAATCATTCTAAAAATTAGAACTTGTTGTAGTCATCACCCATCTTGATAAAGTGAAGAAATTGATTAAATAATTAAATGGATGTAAAAGGACAATTTTTTTGTTCAATATGTTTTATATACCAAAATTCTCTGTTTTCATCTTCCGTGTCTTTCTTTTACCGCCCTTAACCAAAACTGATTAGCATCACATCATTCCTTGAGCAGTCTCAGCCACGAGCGGGTTTTTCCTTCAACAGATGGTGAACAAGTTGATTACAGTTACTATTCCCTTGTCATTGTAAAAATGAAAAACAAAATAGAAAAGGGCAAACAATCAACAATAACTCATTTTTATTACATTTGAAAAAATAATTATTATTACATACATACATAAACTTTATTTACACATTCGGATTTGTACAGTAGCAATTCCTGCTAGTAGGGGGGGACAGGGGGCGGGAGACCGGGAGAAAAGGGGGCGGGAGGTGTACGGGAGGCGGGAGAAGAGGGGGCGGGAAGCAGGATTCCCAAGGTGGCGGGAAGCGGGAGAAAAAGGGAAAAATTATGCAACATTGCGCAATATTTTGCAATCGAAAGAATGCAAAGGGGCAGGAGCCAAAAAATACAGGGCGGGAACCGGGATTAAAGGGTACGGGAAGCGGGAGGTTCAAACCCCCCTGTCCCCCCCCCACCTGCTAGTATCTCTGAATGAAAAACAAAATTAACTAAAAATTAAAAAGAAAAAATAATTAAAATTAATGTTTGCTTTCCTTCCAATGGCCTTTGCCTCCTTCACGGGCAGAGTAAGAAACAGTTCCATTAATATTACTGCAACCCCAACTCAGTGTTGTTCCAGAAAATAACCATACCTCCCCCACGGAATGTTCTCAAAAATTTGGAGGTGGGTGGAGGTCTCAAAATAAAATCTCTCAAGGGGTGGGGTGATGGGAGGTGTCTCAACCCACCCCCCCCCCAACAAAAAGAACCTTCCATGAAAGGGAAATGGACAATTCCTGTAATGAAATACTACATCAGTGAAACAGAACAATGAATCTCATTTACAAACAATAATTTTATTCCATTCACAATATTTCAATTTTGCTTGTACAAGAATTTATGAATGAACAAATAGCCCTTAGCTGATACCTCTGTTAACTCATTCACCTTTGTGGGAGTTTTCTGACAATACTTAACACTGCAATTAGACACCTCAATCTAGGATGGATGGTACAAGACCACTAAGCATGATAGCCTGCGAGCAGCCTCTTTTTTGGTGACATGCGAGCTGAACCCCGTGTGTCTGTCCTTCTGGGTGGTACTATTTTCTTAGGTAATACCAGCCAAAGGGACAAGACTACTAAGCATGAGAATATCTACAACATGCAAGCTGAATAGTCATGTGTCCTTCTAAGTGGTACAAGACCATTAAGTCTGAAGATATTTATGAAATGTGAGCTGAATACTCATGAATACAAACAGTTTGTCCCCCCAGATGGTACTCTTTCTTTGGGTCATATCTGCCAAAGGGACAAGACTACTAAGCATGAGAATATCTACAACATCGTACTATTTTCTTAGGTAATACCATTCAAAGGGACAAGACCACTAAGTCTGAAAATATTTATGTTAAGCTATCAGAGTTGTAGTAGAAACCTGTAAACAGCATAATCTGAAAGAAACTGTGTAATATAGAACTCCAGGTGGAAAGTAAATGAAAGCTGAATATACATATACACAGCTTGCACCCCCCTCCCCCCAAAGGTGAAGGCAAGAGCACTAAGTTTAAAAATATTTACGATAAGTCAAGTTTTCCGAGTTACCATTATACCTTATCAGCAAGGCCTGCAATGATTTCAAAAAATATTCAAAGTATGATGTATAATGCATCAGTCAATTCCAGCAGTGCCCATCCCCCCCCCCCCGGCCAACCCCCGGGCATTAGCATTTTTTTTTTAAATGGCAAATTCCCGGGGGTGGGGATAAACAAGTCCGTCAAATGCCCCGGGTTGGGACCAAAAAAGAAGGCAAATGCCCCCCCCCCCCCGGGGATCATCTAGAAAGCAACACTGCTCAAGGTTTAATGAATCATAACAAGAAAGTTTCACTCATCATTAAGACCATTAAGGCTGGTTTCCATATCATCGCTATGACTGCTGCAATCGCTGGAAAAAACGTTCAGCAATCTTTGTGATCATATGGGTACCACACTTCAGCAATCGCAGCGCTCACATCATTTCACAACGATCGTGAAGAGTGGTTTCTATATGATTGCAACGATTGCGATCACAGAGATCGTAGCAACCGTACGGAAACCAGCCTTTATTTTCAATACTTTTCGGTTGTTTACCCATGCGTCTATCCTCGATCCCGTTGTTCATTTGCTTTAATGCCACTGATCAGTAACACGCCAAATTGTGTACATGACAGTTCCTTTTGGTTCAATTATTCATTCATTTATGTGATTTTGACCTGCACAATTCATGTGTTTATTTTTAAAATATACTAAGAAATGCTTAAATATATTAAGTTATCAAGGAACTGAAAATGCATTATCCGCATTTATCAAACGGCCAAAATCGTAAAAGATTTTCACAAAAGTGATCATCTTGGACAGGTTTAAAATCCATATATTACCTGCGAGACCAAAACCTGACAAAGATGTCAAGTGCCCCAGGGTCGTCCCGGGGCTAGGCAAATGCCCGACCCCCGGGCAGTGATAAAATTTCAAATGCCCCACCCCCGGGATTGACACATGAGCAAATGCCCGGCTAATGCCCGGGGGGGGGGAATGGGCACCGCTGGAATTGACTAATGCATAAGAAGCTCATATGTCTGTATGTCCCCCTGGGCGGTATTACTTCTTAGGGTAATACCGACTAGAGGGACAAGACATCCTAGTTAATACACATAAAACGGAATAGACTTGTGACAAAGGATAGATTATTTCTAAGACAATGTCTCAATCGCAAAAACACAGTTTTTAAATAAACATTTCGATTCTTACAAGACCCTCACAAGCTTACCGTTTCAGTTTGCCGAGAATTTTCCGAAAACCGGCCGAATCGGAAAGTCGTTCCTAATACTCCTCGGCTGTCCTTCTGGACGGTATTATTTAGGCACAACCAGGGCGGGACACAACCCTGGGCACAACCCTTCTCCCGAGCCGCCGCCATTTTGAAAAGCGAGAAGACCCTGGGTACGAGGTTGGCTTTCGTGCAGGCAAGAAACAAAGGAGACTAATGTCGCGCATGCGCACAATTCTATTTGAAATGCCTTGAATTCCCTTGAATTTCATTCGAAACGCGGGAAAAGAGGAGATGGCGGCGGTCGTGCTGACAGCTTTGATTTCATTGAATGTTTATCCTGTGTTCTGGGGCAAAGGACGCCGTAAGAATGTATAGGTGTTGTATAACTTCCAAATTTAGGTCATCATCTCAGCTTTTCGGTCAAGATAATTCATCGTGAGGAAAATCGCAGCAAGGGATTGCAAATCTGAGAAATGAGACGAGTCAAAAAAGGCGACGGTGAATTGAAAACTCGTGATAAGCAGACGAAAGTATTGCCTTTCTGTCTTTGTTCTTCATCATCATAACAGACTTCAACGCAAGACCAAGTACTGTTTAACAATAAAGTAAGTTGAACGTGAATGGAAATGCGTAATGTCTGTCGCATTGAAGGATAATTTGTGCTTGAAAGGGGCAGAAAGACAAATTCATTGACAAGAGGGAGGTAAAAAGTGGCGTCCGCCTCGTAAACTACATGTTTTGGGGTTGTGAATGATTTCTGACGTTACAAAAACGGAACATACAGCCGAGGCAAAAGTAAAAATCGATATGATAAAGGAATTATATGATTTATGCTGCTTAAGCGAAAATATTGTGCCCAGACGCAAGCAGTTAACAGCGCAACTGCAATAGAAAAGCTCAATTTTATTCCAAACAAATATTTTGCTTCAAGTATCCGAGACTTTTGTCGTGGGTTTTGGTACACGAAATCCCTTTTGCTGGTAACAGTTTATTAATTAAGGAAGCGACTTTTCAAGAAAAGATATTGATAAAAGTGGCAGGGCTCAACAGGGAGTCGTCAAGGTGTGTATCACTGTCAACGACATACGATAAAAATTACGCTACGGTCGCACCTCAGTCTACTTTGCTTCGTTCATTCATTTGGCTACTTTGATTTCTAAAAACTCCAGCCATGAAACAGTATGAAATATCGATTCTTATCAGGGGTTTTTTAATTGTATTGCCACGATTTGTAAAAAGGAAACCCAACAAGATGACGCGCCAGCAGAAAACTGTGAAAAAAATATCTCGAATCTTGTCGCCAGATAGGTGTTGTTTGGGCTATATATCCTGCAATACGGCTTGGTACAGCGATCGCTTTCAACCGAGAATAGAACAATAAGGTAAGAATAAGTTAGGCTAAACAGTGTTAACTTTAAGGTGGCAAGGCGCGCGGAAAGGAACGGGGAAAGTGAGGCTACAAGAACATCAAAATAAGTTCCGAGATGAAAGAAACAAGGACAAGAGCTGCAGCTGTTATCAATAAAAGCACGCGGAATGAGAAATTTAAACTTAAAGTGATCGGTACTTCACCAAAAACCTACGAATTAGTTGTAATACTGAAGAAAACTACCCAATTAGTGATGTTCTAGCAACCGTTTAAAGTTTATTAAGGAACAATACATAGAAATTTTACCTCCATGTCTTTTAAACAGACCTATTCATAATGTGTCGAATTTGCTCTTAACATGTTAAGCTTAAAGTACATTGTGAGTTGTATTAATTTTAATGATTGTACACTGTGTTTAATACTAAACAAGATTCATATAAATACATTTCCAATTAGAAAAGTTTAATTCCAGACATAAAATGTACACATAGCATCTACTAAAAATAGAAAATATCATGTTTGAAAGGCAGCACAAAGATCTAGAAAGAACAAATAAATTATTTGTCCTACTCTTTACTTTTCTTGACTTTTAAAAGGAACATAATTAAAAAATTATTTACCTTTAAAACCCAGCAAAATAACCAGTAACAGTTCTTTTGTGTTTAATTTACACTGTAAAATGTACCCGTGCTTGAAGTAATGAAACATTTGGTTCTCTTTTATTTAAAGAAAATACACATAACCTATCTAGAAGATCACTAAAATTGTAGAAAAGCCGCTCTTTCTTTTCTTACCTGAAATACTAATAACTATATTTGTAACATGAACTCTTGGTATGAAAAAGAATACAATGCACATGATTTTGGTTTGTCTTTCTTGGAAATATGTCTGAATTCACACAAAGACCAACAACTCCAAGCTGGCTTGATAGCTCAGTTGGTAAGAGTGCTGCACTGCTATCATAAATAAATAAATAAATAACTAAGTAAACACTATTTCAGTAGGGTGCATAATTACAGTCAAACTGTAGTCTCCCTTATGGCCCTACGAAATGTCCAGGTCGAATTGGAATTTGGAAATGTTGGTTTTTATGGAGGGAGGAAAACCGGAGTACCTGGAGAAAACCCTCGGAGCAAGGACGAGAACCAACAACAAACTCAACCCACATAAATTATGACACCGGGACTGGGAATGGAACCCGGGCCACACTGGTGGAAGGCAAGTGCTCTCACCACTGCACCATCCCTGCTCCCCCATTGGGTTTACATGTATATCCCAACCAAGCCTGTATTTTTTCAGACTTTTTTTGCAGTTGCCTAAGTTGCACACACAGCTGCCATGGTCTTCCATTTTGCTAAACTCCTAATCTGCTAAAATGAAAACCTAGAGTATGTGGGACCAGTTAGGGACTTGTCAGTTTTCTAAAGGAGCAGGGGGAGGGCAATGAAATGTTATGGACCCAAAATCAATTTTGACCCCTCAGAGGACTAGTTGTTTTGGATGACCATAAGACAAGGCAAGTTCCTTTATTTCCTTTAACAAACTTAGGAGGACAACAAGGACAAAGTTACAAGTTACAAGTTAAAGTTAAGAGTTGCCAAGTTTTACTTGCCATTTCTAACCACTTGCAATGTACTTTGTGGAGTCAGCTTCTTGAAAACTTACTGACAAGACAACAACTATGTGAAAATCCTTTGGTTCACAAACGTTTTCTAAGAATATAAATCAACAACCCAAACATAAGCTCATGAACTTATATTCAAGGTTTCTGGGTGCTGGTCTTCTTTAAAATCTCCTCCTGAAAGAAAAGGTTTCAAGACTGGTAAGACTGATGGAAAACTATGATAGGTGCTAACTGTGTACATAACCTAAGGCTTCCTGTTGCCATTAAAATTAGACTCCTTTATTTAAAATTTTAAAGGGTAGCTCTTTCAGAAGTCAAGGCATTTACTATCAATAGGAGCCCTTATAGTGTTAAAGCATAATTATGCATCATAATTGTCCAATCAGGATAAAGCAAGACTTTCCTGGGATAAAGCTATTAATATTAATCGATTCATAAGTGAGGTGCGAAGTAACGGTCGAGTTGCTTTTTGATGCTTCATGTTGTGTGTGAGCGTGTGAATTAAGATACTGATTTTTAGATGCTCGCAGACCACTTCATTTAGAACTAATACCAGGATTCTACTGTCCTGAATAAAATTATACAACATAACCACCTTTCTGTCAAAAAACTAGGATAGTTTTAGATTATGCAAGGCAAAAATTGACGGGAAAAACACTTTACTGGTGACAAACACAAATGAAATCATACAAAACTGAGTTAATTCCAACAATGAATCCTTTGGTGTAAATGAGGCAACAAGAGGCCCATTGGCTAATGAGACAAGACTCTTGCTTTACAAATTTTAACGGCCAAAAAGTCACTATTTGTAAACATCAAATGTTCTCTTTATGTCCTTAAAATTCTTCAAGCAAAATTATTTTGCATTTCCACTTTCACAAATGGCCTTTTGGGTCGTTATAAAAAAAGTCCAAGTCCAAAGTCCATCGGATGACTACAGAATGAAAAAACTTCTAAATGAAGATCAAACGGAAAACCGAGCGGGGTCCTTGTAAATTTTATTAGCTGAAAGTGTGAACTGAAATGATATTGTACAAGTTTATTTTAATGTTATTTTAGCTGAGATAATTCCCGTTTGCCTGCATTGTTAATCAACTAGTGATTAACTGCAGGTCTTCTAAAGTAGTTTCATGGTTTTTGCACCTCTTTGACTCTGAGATTACTTGACCGCTGAGTGACCGCCACGGCCCCTTCAAACAAGGGAAGTTCACTGATCGATTGATGTGTAGCAAAAGCTAACAAAAACTTGCAAGCGAACACTAATTTTTAAAATTGTGAGTAGGATAGCTTACCTGCTTCGGTAAAAACGGCAGCTGTAAGACTTCGAATATCCCTGTCCTCTCAGTCTTTGAATCCCTCCTGATTTTATTATGACATCTAATCTTGTCTCCCTCACTTCATGGAACCATAAGCTTAAGCTTATATTTTCTTGCGGTGTGAAGGAAAAATTTTCCTACTCACAAATGCAAAAGCCCGTGCTAAACACTCGTTTTCCGCTTTAAAATACCTTAAACCAATTTCTTTACGCCACCGAGAAGTTAGAAAAGCGCCTGGAATTGCCATATGTACCAAAAAGGTTAAGAATAAGTGATCAAGCAATGAAAACTATGTCTTTTACTCAGGCCGCCATCTTTGTTTATTTCACTGGCGCGCACGTTTCAGGAATCTGGGTACTAGGAAAATGACTAACCAATCAGACAAAAGTCTCCTTTGTTGCAGGCAAGTGCAGGCTCAGTTTTCCTCGCCCCATTCCTCTCGCCGCCTCGCCGATCACGGCTTTCGCCGCCAAGGTTGTCGCGCACAAATTCCCCAAACAAGTGAGCCTGCTCGCAGGCTAAACGCGGGCAAGTAAGCCATTAAAGTGCGGAACTTCTGCGATTTTTGACTAAAAAATTTGAAGAAAAAAGCGTGAATCTTCCTTTTGAACGTTGAACTTCTTGGCAAATCAGTTGATGTATTCGTTTTAAAGCAATTAATTACTGGCGAAAGCGGAATTTACTAATTTTGTATTTTTTGAGCAGAATATTAATGTTTTGTACGAAATGAAAGTGCGCACTTGGTGCAGGAATAAATAATTGTGAAACAAGTGCAAAAACACATTGTCTTGTTGAATGATAAAACAATTATTGAACTCGATTTCGCAAAATCAATTATTTGCCTCTGCCTTCGGCATCGGCAAATAATTGATCTGCTCGCCACTGACAAATCACGATATTTTGCTCAACCTCGTCCAATAATTGTTTATTATTGGACGCGATATTTAGCGCAATCGAGTTCAATAATTGTTTTATCATTCAACAAGATTTAACCAGCACGCTTGTTTCACAATTATTTATTCCTATCCAAGTAGAGTATAAAGATGATAATGATTCCGCACTTTAATGGCTTACTTGCCCGCGTTTGAGTTTGAGCTCTGAACAGGTGACTCAACTGCGCACGAGCAGAATTATTCGCAGCAAAACAACTTCGCACCGTAATGCGCATGAGCAAACAATTATTCGTAGGCAGTTATTTGCAGTGACGTAATGGCCTCTCAGCCAATTAAAACGCCAGATAAAATAACGTGAATGATAATTGTTTATTATTCTACTCGGGCTTGCTGGATATCAAATAATTATGCGTCTCGTTGGTTATCTACCACATCCAGCGCGCCCTCGTTGTACGGTCCGTTGTACGCAAATTTGCGTGTTCCCACGCGCGTTTATGACGTTGAGGGTGGTGCAATTTTCTCTAAAAATAGCACATTTGTCTTTTTCGATTGGCCCGCGTGGCCCCCGCGTTTACGGTCTCCGTCCCCGATTATGGCTCCTGTGAAATTTTAATTTTTTCCCTCCCGCTTCTCTCGCGCGGAGTCCGCGCGCGCGTGATACTTGACGCATGCGCTAGTTAGCATTACGTCACGAGTCGCCAAAATTGTGCAACTGCTTAAAATATTTTCCGTGCCGCGGCGTGTTGTCCCTTTATACTACTGTTTGCCTTCCGTGTGGGAAGAGAAGAGTTGACAAGGATAGCAAGATTTCAATGTGGAGATTCAATCTAGTAAGTTGAAGCCCTGAAATGTGTTGTTTGTCACCGAGTGGCTTAGCGATTTTCGCATTCAGTTTTCCTTCCTTCCTTTGTCTTCGATAGCAACCCGCTCGTCACTCATGAAATTTACTGATCGTTTTGTCGTCTCTCTTTGGTGAGGCTGAACGTGTTGTCGGAAGGCCCAAGAGCCTTAGATCGTCGTTTAAGTGTCTCACCGAGGAGTGTCTTCGATGATTTGAGGACTGAAATGCAGTTTTGTTTTGCAGGCCTTCGGCAGCCGCGCACACACTTTTATGGAGTTCATCATCGACAGTGGAGATTGGTGTCAGGCACAACACGAGTGAGGCGCTTGGGATTCTCAGTGAATGGGTTAACTCAGTTCACTTTTAAGCACAGCAAGGAACGGCGAGTTTTACTGAACCTTGGAAGATATCACATTTGTAATAAATATAATTAATGTCAGAGATGAAAATGCCTTCTGGAACTCGAGTACCTAACCAAGGAAGAAGCTTACATGGCCCCGGCCCTGTCATGGTGGAGCATAAGAACATGAAGTTTTTGATCACAGATCGCCCAACCGATGCGACCTTGCCTCGGTATATAGAGGTAACTATTTTCTCGGGCGATTTACTATTCTTCTGCAGAAGTTGAATTGACCAAGCGTTTTCTTTTTTCATAGGATCTCAAGAAATACGACGCACATATTGTTGTGAGGGTGTGTGAACCGACTTATAATGTCGATTTATTGGAGAAGCAGGGAATAAGTGTTTTGGTAAGCTAAATTAATTGGTTACTGTTTCATTTCTTGACACAATATAACCCTCAAATTTCAATGTTATTTTGTTCGGTACTATAAGTTTCGTATTGGTTTATATACAGGGGAAGTGTATGCACCGAAAGGGAAGTGATCGAGTCGTCCCGTCGGCGTGTCCATTTTGATTTTAATGTTGTCATGCGTTTGCAATGTTAATATACGGAGTTTGTTTAATGTTGGCGGCAAAACCCTACTTAGTTATTCTGATCTTTATATGGCTTGGCTGTAATCAGTCACTGCTATAAATACAGCCGTTAATACTCCTCACTGCACTGAAATGAACATCACACGAAACCAACAACCGCTGAAGATGAAACCGAAAGTGGTTGTTTAGCATAATTTTGTGATCTGTTAGCCCGCATCAGGCTGTTATCGCTTATACTTTTGAGTTTATTTAGTCATTTTCCCCTGTTTGCTTGATTGCTAGTGCTTTGCGTCCTTTCTTCTATTCTTTTTTCGTTCTTAAAAAATGCTACGTCGACAGTTTCCGTAAGCTAAATTCTAAGAAGCAAACACGTTCTTAAACCTGCTTTACCGGCTGCGACAACACACTTTCCTGAATGTACGCTAAACACGCCGTCAAACCAGATGGAGGTACCAGCTTGAATTATGCCTTTAGTCTCGAGACTGGGGTCTTAAGAGCGTTTATCATCAATCGCTCATGTTTGAAATGTTCAATCCCAGTACTTGTGACATTCTTGTGACCGGAACTTTATGATCCATTCATTTGTTAATTCAAGCGCAATTACAAGAAGCCAGAAATGAAATTAGCACTTTTCGGCTTTTCTCTGCATCCACAATGCATCTTGACTTGAACATAAGTCACTCATTCTGTAAATATTACTTATACTAATGTTAACTCTACAAACCAACAAACGGTTCACAGCACCTTTCCAAATATTATTTTGATTTGCTAGATTTTTGACTTATTTATCCTGGCATAGTTGTGCAAAGGATGTTGAAAAGTAAAAGTGTGATTGAAACACCACATAACAGAGGAAACCATACTTCCTTGAATGATAGCTAGCCGAGGGGTAGTTATCTTTATTATCATTATTCTTATAACAAATTTTGGTTGGAAAGGGGATGATTATTCTAGTTTAGTTTTTTGCAGTGTGCCTAGCTCAATTTGTTGTTTTCTTCCTACATGTACTATACATGTAGACAAGAAATTATCAGTGTAAAACACAGGTTAACATTTACTCTCAGGCACCTAATATCTTCTCTGTGTGTCATTTGCATCATCACCAATTATAGCCATTAAATCACTCATTCTTAAAGTGTATGTGACAGATTGTTTTTTATTTGCCAGATCAAAGCTAAATGGCATCCTGATGTGAATATCAAAAACATTTTACATCGATTTTCCTTCCCCGCGCTTTTGCTGTTTAAAAATGTGAAATATTTTTTGCTGCATCTGATCGTAGTGACCGTCAGTTCAGGCAGACAACCCTGAATCCTGGTTGCATTGTCACCCATCCTGTTGTTGTGTCAAGTTCGTGGCTTTGCGCGAAACATGGACGCTTTCAAGAGATATGACACATTTCTCAGTTTCTTTGCAGCAGTCTTTCTCCAGCGCTCTGCAGATGGATTAAGCCACAGTTACCACATCTACACTTGTAAGAGAACGAAGCTATAGCCTGCATAACAGGCGTTTATTTAGCCGAGCACCAACGATTATTTAGACGAGCACAAGCACAAAAATGATACCTCGATTATAATTTACAATGTCTAGCACTGGGAGATGAGAAATCATGGCATTTATTACCATGGCTCGATTGCTTCAGTACCATCAAATCAGTTTCTCTTGATAGTATTCTCTAAGGCAATTTTTATTGGCAAGCGGCTTGTGTCCTTCTGGTTTTGGATAGCCTTCTTTCCTGATCCCAAGTTCTGCTTCACTTTCAACTTCAGAAGTTACCAATACGCTTTCGATGGTCTCTGAAAGCTCTAAATCAGTGCCCAGGTTACTTGTAGGATCAGTTGGTTTCCATAATTTCATGTTTAATTTGGTGGTTTTGGAGTGAAGAAGAATAATTATAATGTATTAGATCTCTGCAATGTGGCCCACGTACATGTAGTTTATGGTTTGGCATTGACTCCGTTCCTGAAATGATGTCACAACCTGATTATCCCCAGGTTCTCTTTGCACATGCTTGGACCTCACCAGAAGTAAAATTTCACGCTTTTAAATGGCAAAAGAGCAGGGAAGGAAAATTGGTGTCGAAAACTTTTTTGATCATCGTATAAGGATGCCATTTAGATTTGATCGGGCAAATAAAAAAATCTGTCATATGCACTTTAAATACTGCTTTCTGGGCCTTAGTACCTTTTCTGCCCAGGCATGCATTTCTCAAAAGCCCTGAAACTTTTCGGGTCGTTTTCAGTCACCATAATTCACACTGTAACTTGTATACAAAGACGTTTCCACGCATGAAACTTTGTTATAAGTTAGAATTTTCTGGTTTTTAACAGATGTTAAAAAGAAAGCCTTGAAGAAAGAGTGGTTCACGTTTGTACAAATGGCGTTTTGGGGCTGAAAGGTTTTCAGCCTTTCGAGAAACACGCCAGCTATTATCAGGAAAAAATAATTTACAAACTCCATGAAACAAGTAATTGAATGGCTGGGAGCATAACTGTCTTATGTTGAATTTTAGGCTGTTTTATTTTATATATTCTTGAATTAGTGTCTCTGCGCTTGAAGTAGAAAATGGGGAAAAATACTCAGACGTTTCGAGACTGCTGTCTCTTCTTTAGTGAGAAATAATGGCGTTAAGCAGCAATGCGTGCCGGTTAATTTTGAAAGTCAAAATGTATCTACGACACACGCGCACGCGCTAAAAAGTAACAATCAGAGAAAAGCAAAGTCAGGGTTCATTCCACTTGGTTGCAAGGTCTTGTGATGGAAGGTTAATCTTGCTTCCATGTTGCGTCGTGCCATCGTTGTCCTGAAACCCGCACAGATTACAGACACCAGCATAATGCCCACACTGTGTCCTGGGGACGAGAAAAGCCCACAAGGAGGTCAGTATTTGTGCCAACTGATCGTATGTGCTCGCGGAATCTGTCGCCGAGGCGTCTCCCAGTTTCCCCGATGTAGAGCTTAGAACATTTGCAGCACGAGAAACACGTGCAAATTGTAGGAAATAGTAAAATTTATTTCACCATTTTAATTTATTTCTATCACCATATTGTTGCGCTGAAATGCGTGGCAGCACGCGCATGTGCGAGGACTCGTGAGTTCAAATTTGCATCGAAAACTGCATTCCTGAGATGCCTTTGTTCATGTTTCTAAGCATTTTTATTTGACTTTCTTCCGTTCAAAAAGCCTCAATTATCGTGTTCACAAAATCCTTTGTACACAACCGAAGTAGCTAGCACAGGTCCGCAACACAAACAGAGGATGGTAAGCCTGTTCGCAAAAATTAAAGCAGTTTGGAGTAAAAAAAATAAAATGGCCTAAAATTTGACATAAGGTGGTTATGCTCTCATGATCAGCCCTTCAGTTTTTGTGTACTTTCATTTACAATTAAATATAAAACTATTTCCCTCTGCTGCAAGGGTTTTTATCTGTTTCTTGTTACCTGTTGCAGTACTATTGTTAAAGAAAGCACATTATCTCTTTCTGAGGCTAATTTGCTTCACGCTTAGGTGGTGCAATGAAATTTGTTACAAATAATATGATCAGTTCACTAAAAATAAGCAGTACTGCCATCACCCTCAAAATTCTGTTTTTCCCTTTTTCTCAAAATAACAAGAAACTGTGCAATTTTATTGCTGTGTTTGCATTGAGAGTCGATGGAGTCGCCAGCATCCCCGAATCAATTTGGCTGTAATTTGGCGAAACTTTTCTCAGTTTTTCTACAATACCTTCCCTGTGATTTGAATGATTTTTTAACAGTTACATTTGCAGTGCTCGAAATTAGAAAAAAATTCAGGTTGTCCTTATGGTAAATGCCGGACAACCTAGCCCCTGACTTTGGTTGCCCTGATGAGGACTTGGTTGTCCTTAAAATGTTGTACATTCACAGCGACATGAAACAGCGTATTCTAAACAAAACTGCAGGAATCCTTTCAATAAATGAACACAAGCAATACTTTCTACGCTTTTATTTACTGTTAATGTTAATGAAAATACTCCTTTGTATTTTCTGAAGCTGTGTAGTAATTTTCTTAATACCTACACCAGCAAAAACACAACTCAAAACAACTAAGTACAAACTGTTCCCAGACAAGATGCGTCTCAGATAAACACATGGTTGTCAAATCTGTTCGCTTAAAAAAAGCCAAAAATTCCGAGCTAAAGTTTGAAATATGAAAGAAACTTGAATTAAACTTTGTTTAGAGTTGAATTTCATTCAAGATGAAGGCAAGAAATACATTCAAATGCACCAGAATATCGAAAATTTTGAAGTCATGCAAATCTGCATGCGTAATGAATTATTCAAATGAAATACAATACTTACCGCCTATCGCGTATCGATCCTCACTTACAATGAACTGCGTACGAGTGCGCCAAAATCTTTCGACGAGGTCTGGGCTCAAGACAACACTGCAAGCTCGTCCTGGCCTGGCTTATCGAACGAGACGAAAAACGTCCGATTAACTGTTACAACCTTCGATTTCCTTGGTTTTAAGAATTCTCGTGGACTCCATCTTTCAGAAGAGCGCTATTTAGAGCGATTTTCGTGTCTCAAATTTATAATTCGTTTCTTTATTCTGTTGGGCTTCACAGTAATGTAAGTACTTCAATTTTTTCCTGGGTTGTCCGGCGGTTTTCTTCTCTGGCAACCAGGCATATATTTTTCCTAAAAACTGGTTGCCCGAACGCACTTTAAGTCGTCTCGGACGACCGGACAACCACTAATTTCGAGCACTGCATTTGTATTCTGTAAGTGCATTCTGGATATGAGGTGATAAATAACCAGCAAGGTGCCAAGTTTGTTGTAATCACCTGAAATCATTTTATCCTGTTTTTGTTTGAGGGTGGAGAACAGGGCAGGTACTGCAGTTTGATAAAAGAGAATGTAATTGTAATTGTGAATAGTTAATAGTATCATAACTTGAGATTTTACGTATCCATGTCTACTGAAGATTTAACTTGTAGCAACTGTAAGGGGTCAACTGGCAGTACTGTTGGTGATATCCATTTTGTTGTTATTTCTGGATAATTGAATAATATTGGTCAGTTGTTTCCATTGTTTTTAGGACTGGGCCTTTGATGATGGTGCAGCACCACCTAAAGAAGTAGTTGAAGGCTGGCTGCAGCTGCTAAAAAAGAAGTTTAAAGAGAAGCCAGGATCATGCATTGCTGTGCACTGTGTAGCAGGACTGGGAAGGTTGGTTGTTTCCCTCTTTTTCTTGTCCGTCTTACCTTCTTCACGTCCCTGTAACCATTTTCTTTCTTTTTAAGAAGAATGGGTGGTTCCAGAAAATATCCATACCCATACCACGGGCGGCATCTCGGAATTCCGAAGGGGAGGGGGGGTTACGTCGACTGGAATTCCGAGGACATGGGGGGGTACGTCGACTGGAATTCCGAGGACATGGGGAGGGTTCATTGGACTGGAATTCCGAAGGCATACGGGGGTTTTCAAGAGAGTAACTTCCAGTTTGGTGTAGTTAAGTCTCTTCAAGAGTCAAAAACGACATATCTATGGACGATGATTCACTCGTAAACACGAGACACGTTCAACTCAATCAACACGCCGGAGACACATTTCAATGGTGATGGTCAATAAAATGTTTATGCTAACATGACGGCTGAAAGCTGTTCACTTGCCAGTAGATCGGTCACAAAAGCGATCGTAGGCTTTTCTTCGATTGTTTTGCTCGAATACAATACTGTAGATCCCAGCAGAGGGTTTTCAGCCCCTATATTAAAGCAGATATCATCGAGACACATGTGAAATTGTTGCGTTACATACCATGCGACGTTCATTGAAAAGGTCAGATTTCACGCGTTATGCAAATTTGATGCGCTTTTGATCAGACTACATTCACTATTTTGTACAAATTCTTTTAAAGTTGTCATTGACTTTGAATTTCAATGTGAGTTTCATTTACTATTTTAATTTTAATCGAAAGATAAAGTGCGGGGAAAAAGTTTGATTTGTTCTCGCGCAATTTATTTGAGGCAGCAGTACAGAATGCAAATTGCGTTCACTGTGAACTAAAAATAATTACAGGAAAAAAAGCTTGCTATTTTACTCTAATTCGTTTCCTAACATCATAACCTTCGATTTTTAGAATAGGTTGCATTCAACAGTTGCGCTTTTCACGGCAGGTTTGAGTCTGGCAAACGCAATTATGAATTTCCAATTTCAATTCTGAAAATTTTAGCTTTGTTGTTAAATTTTACGTCCGCATTCGGCACGCAAATTATTCACGGCAACCCTCGACACCAAAAATTATAGACACACGTTTAAACATTGGACCAAGCGTTGGAATGACTTCAAAGCCGTTTGAGTTTTCTAATGTTTAACGGATTATCGGAAGTGTACGTTTTGCCGTGGAAGGTTACAATGTAAAATATCACTCAGTCGGCCGCTGTTTGTCATCACGCAAAGTTGATTGCTTGCTGTGCTAAATGTACGTTTTTTCCTTTCGGAGGGAGCGAAAGGATTAATTTCCGTTTAATAAAGGTGTTTGGAATATAGAAAGGGCTTTTCAAATCAGTTGGAAGAAAAAAGCGGCAATTCCTAAGGGGGGTTTTGAATAATTACGGAATTCCGAAGGCATGGTGGGGTAGAACGGTTTGGAATTCCGAGGGCAAGGGGGGGTTGGGCATTTTGGAATTTCCTAAGGCAAGGGGGGGTCTAGATGAAGATGCCGCCCGTGGTAGGGTATGGATATTTTCTGGAATCACCCAATTGACCCTCAAAGTGGCAATAATCTTTGATGTCCAACAATAATCAATTAATTTAAGTAGCAAATCTTTGAAAGGAACTACTCCATCAGAATAGTCACAAGAATCACATGTGCATGCATGGCTTCTATACCTGCCAACTGTTTGTGATTTCTAGGCATGACATTTTTATCCTGAGAGTGTCAAGATTTTTCAGAGGGGACCGATAATATCCGAAGATGTCCGACGATTTCCGAAGACGTCCAAAGACGTTACAAAGATGTTCCGATTTATTGCCAGTAAATCGATGCTTTGATCATTTAAGATTATACAGAGCTCGTCTCCGCGAGTATGACCATGTCTCCGGTGACTTTCCCTACTGAAATCCGAGATTTCGCAAAAGTACGATCATTATTTTCTCGCATTGGTTCAAGTTTATTTAAATATTTTATAATTTTTTCAAAATGAGTCGGTTAAGGCTGTAATGGCTCAAACTTTTCCACCAGTCATGAGAAATGGGAACGCAGGCGTGAGTAGGCATGAGATCACAGTTTTCGATCCGCAGGTGTGACAATCACGCCTTAGGCGTGACACTTGGCAGGTATAGGCTTCACTTCCTATCTAGAATGGCTAAGCTTGGACAGGGTGAAAAATGGGCACAGCAGACACTGATCTGTTAAAATCATTTTTGGGGGTAAAAATAATGTTGTGTTTGTTTTCATACTGATGCATTGGTACTTTACAAAACAGTACACACAAACTGTACTAGCTCAAGTTAGTGACCATAAGTCAATGCCTATTAAACAAAGCGACCACCACAGAAAAAGGGATTCTCATCCCCAGAGGCCATGACCCTGCAATAGTTGAAAAGAATAATGCTCACTACTCAGTAAGGACAGTTTTTATTGAGAACTTAACAAAATACAGTATTAACAGTTTGTGATGTATCCCAAGTTGTCATGACAGCACATTTTTGGTGCTACAGTGGAATCTGTTAACACAACCACTGACACACAGGCTGCAAACTTAAGTTCTTTTGCAGTGGGATCAGATATTTTTTGTTCACCACTTGGAAACGTTGTCCCACAGTTTTGGCATTTGAATTGGCAGGTTGCTTGTTTCAAATTGAAAGAGTTGTGAATTAGTTGCTGCTATTATTTGCAAGTTTGTTAGAAAGTTTTCATCATAAAACTCCGCTTTGAATTGAAAATTTTGCTAGGCTCAGTTGATTATTTAGTCATACATGTACAAATAACAGTTAAACAAACAGTAGGACATAGCAAATTTTAAATAACTGTAACACAGAAAATCAAATGTAACAATCATTAAATATTTTGATCTAATTTTCAATAATGGCCAAACACAACATTTCAACTAATAGCAAGGTGGTCATATTAAGATGATGGTTGTAAGGTGGAGCTTTACTGTACTTACAGCAGCTTGAGGTGGTGAGTTATTTTTTGTTTACCACAGAGCACCAGTCCTGGTAGCACTGGCTCTTATTGAAAGTGGGATGAAGTATGAAGATGCTGTGGAATTTATCAGAAGGTAGGGATTACTTATTATTATTATTTTAAGACCTTGAAACAGTTTTTGTGGACTTGAATACAAGCAAAAAGTTCTGAAAGTGGCAGATTCCAAGAAACTTAAAGATTTGCAGGAGAGATAGAGGCTAGTCTATTCATTTTGTGGCTGGCCAATAAAGTGACTCAGCCATTTTACTCCGACTAGGATATGATGTCAGACTCCGATTTGAAACAGGAAATGGATTAAGTCAAACAACCCCTGTAGAGTACTCTCCTCAGCTGAGGCCAGTCAATCATTCTGCTTTTAGGCATCACACATGTGCATTTATGTTCTGATAATATGGTGGTTATCATTACTCAGAATATCTGTCAGTTACATTACCTAGAAGGTTGTGTACATTGTAGAAATTGTGCATCTTACTGGACATTTTTTTCCATGTCTCAGGAAACGAAGAGGGGCAATTAATGCTAAGCAGCTTACTTACCTGGAACATTACAAGCCATCAAAACTACTCAAGGAGAAAGGAGCAGCCAATTGTTGTATTCAGTAAGGGAAAGGCCAGATATCAGTCAAGACTGCCAATTATTGCAGTTATAAATTAATAGTTTTACTGGAATGACAGACAGCTGAGTAATGTTAGGTGCTTGAACATCCAGAAGGCAGAATGATATAACTAGGCAATATTTTTTTCTTACTTTATACTATTGATATCACTGTATAAACAACAAATACTCTGTCAATCCCTGAGATAAATAATTTAAATTGTTATTAGGAAAATCAAGCCTAACAGCTCTGTTTTAGGAGCTAAACTGTGGACCATAACTCTCCCTTTCCTGACCTCCTAAAACAGAACTTATGTATTTATAAAATTTGTGTCTAGATGAATTTGTTTTGTGCAACCATTCAGATGAGATGTTAACTGAACAGCTGGAAGTGAGACAAAAAACTCTGACATTGTATTTTTTTTGGGGGGGGGGGGATTTTTTACACTTTTAAGGAGGTGAAGGGCAAGGCAATCTTGTTTTTGTCTTTGTCTTGACTGACTAATTTAAAAATCTTGTGCACTGAATGTTCTAGAACAAACTCTTTAAATAAATGTCATAAATGGCACTGTTTTCATTTTCTCGTGCTTGGCACAATAAGGTTAAAGTGCTGCTTTCTTGTATATGACAGTGATTGTTAGACATTTGTGGTCTTGCCTGTGCATCACACTTGGCCAGTGATATCCCTCTGTAGCCTTCATAAACACAACAATTACCATTATTAACTGGAACAAGTGACCATTTTATGTTTTGCAAAAAGACTAGATTGCCTTGGTTCACAATTTCCTAGCAGAATTTGTTATTTCAGTGGCTTCTACAGTAACTGTAAATGGCCTAGTACATTATGTATTTAATGGAAGAATAAGATAAATGACAGCTTTTATGTAATCCTTTCTCTTCCCTTGCATTATATCCCAAAACGTCCTTTTTGCCTGTTTTCCTATTAAATAAATGTACCGGTTTTTTTAAAAATCAAATTTCAGTTAAGATTATGTCTTCATTTGTGGGCATGGTGAAGTGCTCATAGTCAATTTGTTTTATTTCTTGTTTGTGCTGGCACAGGAAAAATATCATGATTATGGCAAAATTTATGATTATTTCAATAGAAAATTAATGGTAATTTTTCCATGCAGAGGGGTCGAATGTTGAGACTTAAAGGGGCATAGTCACGCTATTTTAGTTAACTGTAAAAATGAAAAATATGTCCTCACATCAATGAACGCCCACAAATAATGGTCTGGTTTTGTTTTCAAAGACTGTAGTACTTCACTAAAACTATTTTCTGTCGTCTGTTGCTACGGATGGCACAGGTGGAACTGGATTACAATTTGGAAAAATTAGGCTAAACTTTTCAAATTCTTTCAGCGTGTTGACATTAAATTGATTTTAAATGGTCATGGTTTGTTTTCTGTTAATGAAATTAAGTTGATATGTTCCTTTAAATGTTCAAACACAATACTGGACATGGATAAAGTTAGCTACCGATAATTTTAGCACAGTTTTGACCAAAAATCTGCAAAATCCTCCTCACTATGCCCCTTTAAGCGTGTGATTTTCTCTATTATGATGCGTGTGGCTTCTTCCCCTATGGTGTTCTCTACAACTGAATGGATTTGGCACTATATAAGCTAAGATTATTATGATTAACTTTGAGATGCCATTAACATGTTCACTATAATTACTGCTGCCCTGTCATTACGATCATGCATCAAACAAAATCTTAGTAAAAAGAAATTGGCAACGTGTGAAACATGGGAACATGGACGATTTTCAGCACACTGCAAGTTTTCTAAGCTGATTCTAAACTTGGGACACACTGGTAGCACAAAATTTGTGCTGCAAGTTGTCTGCATGCTCATGTTACAGGGCACATTTTGTTGCACAGTTTGTGAATTGATGTCTGTAAGATTCCTTAAGGAGAGAGTGAGGCACAAATCACTAAGAATTACGTGACCTTGCCCTTCAAGATTTTTTTTTCAGCTCTTTCTTTAACAATGGGCATCCATCTTTCATAAACACCATCTTTCTTAGGTGTCCACTCATTATCTGAGACTACCACTAAATGTCCCTAGAATTTGGGAGGAACTTGTAGAGGAGTTTGACTTAAGCTTGCAATAAGTTAAAATTAGGCCAACATTACAGTCAACTCAGGGTCGTTTCCAATGTGTAAAGTAATGAAACACTCAAATGATAATGGGTGACCTAAAACTTGCTTTGTAGGTCGTCAGACTGCAGAATATTATGGTGTCCTTAACTTTCTTGGATCCATCAATAGTTCCCTTGTACATTTATCTTTGTCATCTTAGGGGTGTGGTGATTGCCGCTGCGAGCAGAGCCCCATTTGAAATACAGTTGTTCTGAAACTGTATGGCTTCACTTGAGTTTTTACTGCTGATGGAGCAACTAATTTTTTCATACCCGAATAAAGGCAAAATTCTTTTTTGTCTATAATTTCATTCATATCCCATGGGACCCAATTTTTAGTGTTCTGGCATAATAGCCTTGATATAATTTTTGTAAATAGAATGAACTGCCTGTAGATAACTTATTGCTTAATTGTAGTGTGTATTTTTCTATCAAAAGATAATAAATTTATTATTTTAGTTGAAGTGCCAAAAAGCTGGGGAGAATAAAGGTTCAGAAACTGCAATGTCAGTTTAGTGATTTGTTAAGCCAGAAGTACAACTTTGAAGGTCACTTGGTTTCTTTCAACTCCCAAAACAAGCCTTCCTGGTTAACAAGGGGACAGTCTAAATCTCTTTGTCACGTGTCTACTCAGTAGAGGTGTAAAAAAAAACGTTTTTCTCAGCTGACAGTCAACTTTGGAGGACGTAACTTTTATAGGACATGCCATTAGCGACTGCAAAGAAAAGGAGCTCCCCCCCCCCAATCCACCCCAGAATTGCATACCAAAATTTGAACAAGCCACATAAATGACTTAAATCAAAATAAGACGGCATCTGAAGCCTTGCTTTGACCTTCTCCCACAACCTTACAGCGTGACAAAGATATGTTACGTGTGAAAGTTGACAACTTAAAATCCAGTTCCTATTTTGAATTGGAAACAGATTTTCTGTTAGATTGAAATGTTTAATTAACAAGACTTGAATAGCGTGACTCTCTATAGATTGAAACTTATTTTTGCTGAAATTTTTAAAACAGCTGAAGTTCAAAATGCCTCAAACAATTTTCAGTTGACTGAGTGCATGAAATCAGAAACCCAAGAGCGTGACTAGAAAGTGTAACTGTGATTAACATTTATTTTGTTCAGTCAGTCTGGAAAACCAAAATGTCCTCATAAAAGCAAGCAAATCATTTCCAAATCTAAAAAAGACCTCAGTTTTATCTGAGAAAGGTAACATGAATTTGAGGATTCTTCTGAGGGCTTTTATTAACGATTTTCAGTGACTCTCATTTGAACTGTCACTCTAGTTATTCTTCTCTTTCACCTGAATGTTGATCTATTACATGGACTCTTGCCAAAGTGTCGTAAAGGTTAGATGTTGCGACAAAGGGCTTCAGAAATCAAGTTCCCAGTCCACCTATCAAAACTCGCCTTTATATTTGTATGTTCCAATGTTTCAAGCTAAGCCTTTCTTGTTACATGTTGTTGCATGTTAGAGAGGCCGGCTTTAATAATGCGAAAGTTTTTCCATATTAGGGTATTCAAGGTCACGATATTCTATGGGCGAGGGGATAGGGCTAGGTTATTGCAATTCATCCTCTACGTTTATATTTGAAGAAGGGGACCCTAGAAAATTTGTTAGTTATCAAAATTAGATGCTTTGAAAAATGGTGACCGGACCGACCGAATTTTCTTTTTACGCACACTTCAGATTAACGTTTTTAGCAGACAAAAAGAAAACAACTGTTTAAATAAACAATTCAAAAATTGGTTGGATTCAAACCAATTCTCTGCAGCTTTTCTAAATTTTTACTGCCGAAATGTCATTTTCTCGAACTAGCCTTCTTTAAATCCTGTGTATCGTGATACTTTGCCTCGTGCGAACGCTGGCTGCTTTCTTAAAATAATCGACCAATTATTTATCTAAGCATAAATTTTGATCTATTACTGAAACCAAATAGTAAAAGAGTGCTTAATTTTAAATGTTTGACTCTTTATGAACCCGAAGACGTAATAGGTTGTTCAAGGAAATGAAAAACGCTATAAATGTCCGCCATCTTGAAGTGGACGTAAAAAGAAAATTACCCCGGACCGATTGTTGCAGATAACGATTTGAAGAGGGACGTAGGCATTATACGGGTCAAAACTCGCGAGTAAATTACACATGTAACTATGAATTTATTTTGTTCACTTACTTCACACAACTGATGCAGCACTCGATGATGATATCCCCGACTCCTGCTGCTCTTTGACAGCCCTACTCCTCCATGTCATTTTAGGTCTCCCTCTACTTCTCTTTCTATTGGGTGCCCAGGTAAGTAAAACGCGCCAACTTTAATAGTGTCGTTGTAGAATATGTCGTTGTAGAATACTTTGACCATTCTTACAAACGTCGGTGGTATCCCCATAAAATTCCATTACTCTCCAGAACGTCTCTTGATGGATACTATCAGTGGTTTCTCATAATCGACAAAACAAATTGTGAACTTTTTCGGGCAAAACGCTCACAATTCGGGCAACAGCACTTGGGAGAAAACTAAAAAGAAAACACCAAAAAAGAGAGACGAAATAGGGACTGTCGTTCCAAAACGTCAGGCTAAATGCGAAACTCGTGATCCCACTGGTTAATGAAAGATGTTGAAAAACTTGGAGATTACATTCATTTATTCTCTCACTGCTGGGCAAATCACTTGGGGTGATGTCGCCCAACATACAAAGAACATCTTGGTCATTTCCACCGAAGCCATTCTCAATTTCGGTTAGGACCTTATCCAGAGTGGTGAAAAAGGTGTTGATACGATGGCAATCCTCTGGTTTTGATGGCGGAGGAGCAGCATTGACGTTTTGGTTTTCCGCGACCAACGCTTGTTGGGGGTTGTCGTCGTGGCACACGAGCATCGCGGAATGAAAAATCCGATTCAGCTATCCACGATTTCACCTCAACAGTGATACATTCACACAGTTCCGACACCGAGGTTATAGCTTTGACCTGGTTGTCAGGTACTATAAGCTCGACAAGGAGCTACTCCAGGCAGACCAACGCCTGTTTAGTCAATTCAAGACAGCACACTTGCAGCAATCAATACAAAAAGTTGCAGAAGCCATTGAAGCATTCCACGAAAACAGCCTCTATGAAACGACCGGCAGATTTTTCGAAGCATATAAACCCGCGTTCCACTCTAATGACTGCTCAATAACATTCTGGCCCCAGTTGTTCAAAACTTGGATAGCGCTATCCACCGGATAAATCACTATCCAGTGGTTAAGTGTTAGGGAAACCAAAGTTGCGTTTTCCACTGGATAGAGATTTAAAATTGTGTTCTGTTCTACATAGTTCTTTTCTAAGGGGCCAATTACATGAGCCGGGCTGGCTCAGTCTGCCGAGATGACTGCTCAGCCTGGTATTACATGAGGTGAGCCAGCCCGCCTGCAGCTAAACTTAAACGTTGCCCTGTGAAAAGAATGCTACATCAAAGAGAATGAATCGAGTGACTTTGCTTTCGCTAATCCATTATTTTGGTGTATTGTTTCCAGCTTTATGTGCCTTTATGGTCTGATAAGCCTTTATGTGTTACATAGAAAGAGAAATAGTGCTCTTCTGGTAAGCCGTTTTGCTCTAAAGCGAAATTTAGTTACGAGAAAGTGTTGGCCCAGCAATCGCCATTACATGGTAAATTTTCAGCCCGTTTAGCCGGGATCCCAGCAAAGCGATGGTGGGATTCCAGTTATCCGGGCTGAGATTTTTCCATGTAATCGCGAAGTTGATTTTCAGTGTGTTTAACAGACGTGCCGAGATCTCGGCCCCTAATTGGCCCCGAAAGCCCCTAAAGATAATTGGCCCCTAAAGCCCGCCTGCTCCTCCATTAGCCTCTTATCTACAGCAGCGGGCGATCATCACCCTTCCGATAGTCTTTGCTGGTACAGACATCAGTGGAATACCACGCCAATTTCCTAACTTACTGAGGCCCCCCTTCTTGGGTAACTTAACAATCAAGCCACAGTTCTAATCATCTGGGATTTCCTCATCCTCCCAAAGACTGTGAAATAGGTCTTCCAGTACACTTAACAGTTGTGTTAATGTCACACTTCAGCATTTCAGTAGTTATTCCATCCATTCCAGCTGCCCATGGATTCATGCTATTTAATGCTGCCCTTATCTCCTGCCCAGTGATACACCCTTCGTTGACATCTAATTCTTCATACTGTTCGTCCCCAACGTCGGCTTTTTGCACCGGGTCTGGCCCATTCAGGTCCTTGCTAAAATGCTCTTGCCATCTTTGCCTAATTTCCACTTCTGTTGTTAGGAGTTTCCCAATTTGGTCTCTAACCATCTCCATCTTTCGTGGCTGGTCATTGCAAAGTTTCTTTGTTACATCATGCACGCCTTTCAAGTGTCCTTGCTTAGCAGCATCTTCTCCTTCTCTTGCAAGACCGTCCACCCACTCTCTCTTGTTCTTTTTCAAACAACTCTTCACTTCCTTGTCCTTCTTCCTATATCTAACTCTTTTCTGTTCTTTATTCTCTAAGATCTTGATGCCTCAACTGCTCTCTTTAGCTCCTCCCTTTCATCAATTTTTCTCCAGCTGTCGGCGCTGATCCAACTCTTACTCTTTCTCTGCCTATACCCTAGGACTATTTGCGCTGTTTTGCTATATGCTTTTTGATGTTATTATCCCATTTCTTCTCACTGGGCCCCGTCTGATGGTTTTCACCGATCTGCGCGTACTGCCCTCCGAGGCTATGAAGGCATTTCCCGAAACACAGCAGGCCGTTGAGCCCAATCCATTTGACAAGTTTCTGGCGCACTCACCAAAGTGGCCTTGGTTCTCATTTCCGGTTTCTGTAATCTTTTGTTCAGTTTACGGGATGAGGGGATTAGCCTCATGCCCAACCCCCAACATGGGGGGCCTGTCAGGGTGTCCTTTCCTTAGCCACAAAAACCCTGTTAGCTGTAGGCGCCGGATACTTGCCTTTCGCCGCTGTCGCTTACGACAAGGACGTGCGACGTGCGACTTGGTGGCAGAGCCTATAACCCGTTGGCATTCCTCGGCACTTATAGGGTGCAACTGGTGTCCCCAGTACAACTTTAAAGAGGCAAGGCTGATCGAACAGCTGTTGAATAGGATTGCCCAACAGTTCGGTTAGACAAAACTAACCTTTATCAGGGGCTAGAAAAGCGTAATTGAAAATGGAAACAAACGAACAGTTACAATATTATTGTACCCCAGTACACCAACGTCTTCGTCTTGCTACCCCCCCCCCCCTCCCCCACTGAATGGGATGCTAGTCCATCGAAGGGTTACCCCCAGCAGTATGTGTATGTCGCCAGTACTCCTTTTATACATCTGGGTGGAGAGAGACAATACTGTCCCAGGGAAACAACACGATCGCAGGGACTGCGCCTCGAGCCACCGACCTTCAGATCTGAAAAAGCAAGTCCATGGCCATCGACTTTCTTTATAACAGTAGTTGCGTTTGGCGTCCTATTTGCACCGGAGGCGCATCTGTCGAGAGTGTCCAGTCGTTTATAAATAAACTACTCGGAGTTTTTCTGTCTAACGACTTGGCCTGGAACGCCCACCGTGATCACGTAATAAAGAAAGCCATTCGCTGGCTTTATGCTCTGAGAAACTTAACCACATGGTAATAGTGTACTGCTCTCTAGTAAGAATATGCGTCACCAGTCTCTGCAAACATCCCGTCATACTTATCGGAGTCACTGGAACACATCATTCTCCCTGGCATTAAGTACCAGGACGCACGAACAAAAACAAACTTTGCTACCGTGGGAGCTCGCCTGCAAAAAAATTCATGTCCGAAGTAAAGAATGATAATCCGCTCTACCCCGTTATATACAGACTCGACAGCCCGGATTCTTCCATTAACCTACCATTTCGTTTTTGGTTTGACGTTCCCCATTTGCGGGTCAATACTCCCACAGCGGAACCGAAATACAAAAACAACAACTCAATACACCGCCTAAAATTTTATTTTCGCACCACTGCACATACAGGAATCGCGCGATCGCGCGGAATGAACGCGCGATGCGCAGAAAATGTGCGCGTTAGCGATAGGGGCCTCCGTCCTTAAATTGGACATGCTTGGATTTTCTAAACCAAGCAGTGTGATGCCTTTGCGAGATGTGGCCAAGATGTATTTTCTGCACTGAGTTACTGCATGTGTGTAAACCAGGTTTGTTTTTATGGCTTCTTTTTTAACAATGCGTTGTACCAATAAGGGAGCCCAGCGATTTGTCTTAATGCGCAAAGCGACTCTGTACCCTAAGAGGAAGGAAGTCTGGTGAGAACTGGGTTGGCCGTGCAAGGTGGCTTAGGACTTTGTTTCAACCTTGCTTCGACAAAATGAACCCAGTGTAGACTCTAGCATGTTTGTTCCCTATTTCAAATGCATGGTCATAACAAAGCTCAAAATTTTTTAAAAATTGTGGGTTAAAGGGTGGTAAGGGGTCTTGGTGGGGGCGCGGTGGTGTAGTGGTTCAGTTCGGTTCAGTTCAGTTTATCAGCAACCTAAACACTGAATTACAGGTTGCCTGCGCAATATACATTAATTATCATAACACTAGGACAAACAATCCACATACTTCACGGTTAAAAACTCGCTAAATCTGTTGGTGTTAAGTGCCATTTTATTATAAGGGCTTCCTGAGTACTTATGACTTAAAGACATGGTTCTACTGTATTAGTGTCGAAGCGCCAGCGCTTGCACGACAAAAAACAAACATCGACACCGGCTTCCGACAACAAGTGAAACAAGGAAAGTAGCGCGGGAGGGACGAAGCGGACTTGGCGAGAAGGTGGACGAACAGTGGATCTCGGCGTGTTAGCTGAACAGACTTGTTTTTCAGAGGATATCTGGAAAGCGACCTTCTGAAAAGACCACGAGAGTGTCAACCTTTCGGTTAAATTCTCAAGTACTTCGCTTCCACTTCCACAGTAAAGAAAATTACCAATTTGATTGTGGATTTACATATTATAAGAATTGTTTAATTTTGAGAGACTTCCTAGTTGAAAATGATATTCTTAAGATGTTACAGTGAATTATCGAATGGAATTACCTCCGAGTAATTCTTAAAATCTTTGGAACAAAATAATACAGCAACGGATCGCGAGTTAAATCTCTTTGCCGAATAACACTTCGCAGGCAAAAAACTTCTGCCATTTTCCTCCATAATTTACATGTGCTTGGAAGCTTCCAAAAACCTTTTTTGGGGTAATTTTTGCCGGTGAACTGCCAGATGCCGCCAGTAGATAAGCTATTTATTTTAGCAAAGTTGTTTGATGGTTGACAGAACTTAACAGCCAGCAGGATGCATGCGAATCAGTAAGAAATTCGTTTTTACAAATCTGTGAAGTCGCTACCGGCAGCAAGTTAAAATGGCATTATTAGAGCAACTGTAGTTTCACGAGTACTCTCCCGTCCTTGAAGTTAATTAGCTTTCCAAAGAATGCTGGAAGAAGAGCTGCCTGTGAAAGTTGTGCTGAAGTCTTGTTTTTGAAGAAAAAATAGGTCAACTTCACTGTTTCCTCAGCGGTCCACATTCTGTTTTTGCCTTTATGTTTTCCCATTGTCGTTTTTCATCTTTTGGCGAATAACGACTGAAATGTACTGTATTTCAGGGGCCAATCAGTTGAGAAGAATCTTTACAAACCACAAATGCACTCCAAAGTATGAGTGTTTGGCGTGATAAGGATAAAAACGCAGAACAATTAGTAGAAAAGTACGAAGTTTTATAATGGCATGGCCTTCCTCTCTCTCTCTTTTAGAATGCTTTTAAAACAGTGTTTCAAAATGAAAGTCGTAAAAAGACACTGTCTAGAGGACAAAGTTGATACAAACTACTTTTTTAGATTGAAACTGTGTCTCACCTAACGCGAAAACCGAAAGTTTCAGACACTTGAGCAGTATTGTATTTCAGATCTTTTGCAGTGAAATAATCACTCCTATTTTTAAGGTACTAACATGTTGTCATTTCCACGTGTGGCATTTTCTTAGCAGAGGGAAAGGAAACGTATCTTAGGCTTACATCTGATGAAAAATCTTTCCATTTGTAATTTGTTCGTAAGAGATTAGAAAGAGTCAAAAGCGTAAACAAATTGTGAAGCAACTTCTTGAAAGAAAAACAAAAACGGCACCTTACTTACCCGCCCGATAGTCTATGAAATATTAAAAGAAAACCTACTTCCTCTCGGTATGGAAAAATGTCGAAAGCTGTTATAAACTGCAGTAACCGATGGAATGAAATCGGGTTGACCTGCTGAAGTAGACGAGTAGATGTTTTGCATTACCTTGCAAGTACTTCCATACAAAGTAGTGCTATGAAGGGTCTTTCATAATCCGTCTGATGCCACCTCGCTACCTCTGGGCATCACGAGATATTAAGGGATACTTTTTCCTCACGAGCAGGGAGTCTTTCAGTGGATGTGGGCCCCTGTGTTTAACTCTGTCAATCTCTCAATTCTTTGTGTTTGATTCATTTTGCACAATTCTGCAGACTTTTTTTGCAAATTCATGTTTTTTGCTGCATTGTGCAATTTATCCATCGCGTATGGCATTAAAAATCTTTTAAAAAATCCAAGTCCATGGACTAGGGACTAGTACCCAGGTCACCCGGTCATTAAGATGGCTGCCTTCACTTCACTGTCATGACTGTAAGTATTTCGATAAAATTTGCCTTATAAAGTGACTTTTCTAGTGTATCAAAGGTACATTTACCCTTAAGAAGGTTTTATACTATCTGTTCTTCCTATTCTGTGTTATTATACAGCAGTTACCACAATATTTTGTGCAAGTTTCGTGCTCGATAAACGTAAATACAAAAATGCCTTTTGACCGAAAAAGTCCATCCGCTTGAAAAACGTCCGGCTAAAAGATTTGTAAACTTGAGTATAAGATATAATTCGTATAAAAAAGATCACTATTGAACGAATGTTTAATTTGAAAACTTGTTTTTATTTCTTTCTACATTGTGCCTCATTTAAATAGGCGTTTCTCAGCATTGTAAATCGTAGCGAACATATCGCTAATGAAAGATCTCGCACAGAGATTCATGATAAATGATTATATATTGAGAATATTTTCATGTTATAAAACATGCTTCTCGACATCATCACAGATATTTTAGGACTAGATATATCTCAAGATAATCTACACGCTGACATGGGTTATTTTGTCAGCCCACCATTTATATGTCTAAGAAAAATCTGACTCTCAAGTTGATTTTGGAGGGCTGTTTATTATCTTGATTTTATAGATATGAGGATGGCAAGTACATGCTTTTTTAAGTCCAAGTTTAATTGTGAAGATGGCAATCTTACAAACGCAGGACCTGCTAGAATCCAAACAATTGTCAAGTTTAGTAAAGAGTACAAAGATGACTTTTATCTGACTCTAGAAGAGAAATTGAGGGACAATCCAAATGTGACGATAGGATGCCACCGAAACTGTGTCTCAACATATACTTCCAAGGAACGATTAAATAGACATAGAAAACGAGAAAGTTCTGCTGCTGAATCTGACCCGTCTCAACCGCCGATAAAGCAACGTCGCTCAACTGTACAGGGCTTTAGCTTTAAAGAACCGTGTATTTTCTGTGGTGAGAGTTGTGCAATTGAAAAAGACAAAAAACACCCGGATCGATGGAGGAGGGTGAAATGGTTAAAGACAAATCACGCTTGTGGAACTCAGTTCAGCTTCATCATCTGTACCAGCTTCTCGGAGGAAAAATTCTTTCTCGAAGAGCACTGCTCTTACAGATTAAAGAACATTTTTCGGATGAAACTGCAGTCCTTTCCTCTCCCTGGATTGGCAAGTACGTTGGTCTTCAATAATGATGCAACGACTGTGCTAAATCTCTTAAAAGTTCCAGAAGATGACCAGGAACAGGGCTCGACACTAACAGTGGTCTGCTGGCCAATGGCCTGTAGAAAAAACACTTTGGCCAGCAGAAATTTGGAACAACTGGCCATTTTGGCCTGGAGAAAATTTTGTAAACAATTTACTTGATTAATTTTGAATTATTTGTGCACCTTACTAAGTGAACGTTTAAAACAAAAAACGTTTTCAAGTTATGGTGCTACAAATTAAAAAACAAGCAGGAATCGTATCTCCACCTTGTTGACTGGGTTGATCCTGAAGCCATGTTGGTCAGTCTCTTTTATAACTGTTTAGAAGTTATTCTTATTACAAACTAGTTAATAGAAACGTTTGTCATTAAGATTGAGTTGTTCCTACGTGTGGCCAGTAAAACTTACATTATGGCCAGTTGAAATCTGACTGGGGTGGTCAATGGGCCAGTACTCCACAAAGTTAATTTCAAGCCCTGCTGAGGAAGAAACGTCGATTGAAAATTTGTCGAAGAAGATTGTCAGCGAGGTGAAAGAGATAAAGTTTGTTTGCTCTCATTATGACATCAGGATCACAGAGGAGGATATGTCAACGTATGTCAGTCCCACTCTGATGGAACTTCTAGCCGCTATGACTGACAATTTAAAAAACACTCTTCCTGCACTCCTGATTGGAAACATGGTAACAAGTGCTCTTTCTAGCAAACCTACCAATCTACAGATAGCTCTTGGGAATTTGCTGAGAGATCATAAATCAATAGTAAACAAGCTGTATCGATTCGGGGTGACTTGCTCTTCTGATGAAATTCTGTGGTTCAAGAAATCAGCAGCTCTAGAAGCTACTAAAGTCCTGAAACTTAGCGGCATTCACGAAGGACGTTTTGGACTTATTCAGACAGTGGCAGATAATTTTGATGCAGATATTTCTTCCCGAAATGGCAAAGTTACTACCCACTCACTAGCAATGCTCATAACCCAGCCCAAGACGGCACTTAACGATGACCAGAGCACTCGCAGAGAATCTATTACGCGAATACAGAAGTCAGACATGGGTGAAGGTGTTGAATATGATATTCCTGTGCGCCGTTACCAGGGACCAAAGACAGTGCTGATGCCTGAGAATTGCTCTAAGAAGAATGTTCTCCCTCTAAAGGTTCTTTGTAGGGCTATAATTGCAGAGAAGCGAACTAAAGAACTTGATACAGCTTTTCTACTGGATGTCACACAAGAGGAATCGAGCTGTCCCGAGTACAATGGATACAACACGCAGATCACAAGAGAGGAGAGAGTGGCAATGAAACCCAAGACACAGGCTGTTTATTTCCCCCTTATTGACATGCCGCCAGACACAATCTTGACAGCCCTTCACGAAGCAAAGCGTCTAACAAAGGAAAGAGGCCAGAAGAACACTATGTTTACAAGTGACCAGCAACTATATAAACTAGCTGTGGAAATGAAATGGGCACATCCTAATGACTTCTCAGATGTCATCCTTCGTCTTGGCGGAATGCATATGTTAATGAGCTTCGTTGGTGCTGTAGGAACGCTAATGCAAGGATCAGGACTCTCGGAAGTTCTAGAGTCAACATTTGCTGGAGTAGCTAAGATGCTGTCTGGAAAGAAATTCCCTCAGAATGTCAGAGCAATGAGGTTGGTTGTTGAAGAGTTATTGAGAGGCATCATGCGAAACGAGAACATCACTTCTATGGACGAATTGTTATTATGCCTTGATAAAGCTGCCAGTGCAAGCAAGACATCCAAGCTATGGGTTGACTGTTTAATAAAACCTGTTTGCATCATGATGATGTATGTGAGGGCCGAGCGAGAAGGGGACTGGCCACTGCATCTGGTGGCTGTCAAGCAAATGCTACCATATTTCTTCGCAGCAGCTCATGTTAACTATGCACGATATGGGCTCTACTACTTGCGTTCAATGGAGAGCTTAGGGCCTGAAGAGATTTCCAAGTTCATGAAGGGAGAGCACGTGATGCATCACATCCCAGGTATTTTTTATTCATGTAAAACATTTTTTTGGTTAGTAGGTTATACGTAAATTTGCCGTTGATACCTTAGTGCTTTCCTTAAATTCAAAAAACTTTTATTCTTTTTATATTTCAGGTATTTGGAATGGCATATGGAGTGATATGTTCATAGAAACCACGTTTATGCGATATGGCCACGGTCCCAGAAGTATCATTGGAATCACTTTGAAACCTGAAACCCTGAAAACGTGGGCTCTTGGGCTACACATCTGCAGTCGACTGGAGCAAGTCATTGCTGACATCACTGAAGACGAGAGAGTGACCAGTCAAGAAACTCACAAGGAGGAAACAACGGAAACAACAGCAAGGATCCGGTCGGATGCTAAAGATCGGGAGAGCATTCGTATAAAGTTGGAGCTATGCATAGATCCCCTGAATCCTTCTTCTCATCCCTCTAATATTGTCAATATCGTAAGTGGTAAGGTAGCGGATGATGCAGTAAACGCACAAGACGCAGTCTCGATTGGGACAGAGGCAATGAAGGAGCATGAAAGGCAGTGGCTTTGATGGCTTCAGGAATACCATCTCGAAGAAGGTTAACACCGCTGATGGGAAGAAGTTTGTCAGTGTGGGAGCTGAGAAGGTGTATGACACGACTGTGATTTACAGTTGTGTTATAGGAATTCAAGCAAGTTCGAGGGAGCTAGACCTAAAGAAGGTTCTTAGCTATGAACTAGCTCCAGTTCCAACTTCGATGTTCCACGACTCTGGTGCGGCAAGAATGTGTAAAGCAAAAAGTGATCTAAAGAAAACGCTCGCCAGAGAAACATCCTCAAGGATTGTTGAAACTAACCAGGCTAGAGTTGTTCTTGACAGTTCTACCATCCTATGGGTTGTGCACTGGCCAGCGAAGGGTACTGTGGTCGATTTTGTGAACAGTTTCAAGAAGTATATTTCCAACAAGTTACACGAATCAGATGTGTACTTGGTATTCGACAGGTATCGAGATTACAGCATAAAAAGTGTTACAAGAGAAGCGAGAGCATCTGATGCGAGCAGGTTATACCAACTCTCGGAAAACACGCCCCTTCCCTCGCAGAAGGCTGTACTAACGGTGAGTGCCAATAAGAAGCAGCTGATAGACAAAATCTGCGGAAACTTGGCTAGCGATGTTGCGTTCCATACTCAGCACACGTCCATCCACAAGTTAGTGGTAACAGCCAGTGACAACACCCCTACCGAGATCTACAAAGGAGCAGTTTATCTAAGGCAAGACATGGCTACATCGCACGAGGAGGCGGACAACATAATAGCACAACAAGCGATCATGTGCGCAAAACAGCAACCTGGTGCCGTTTCAGTTATCGCAGATGATACAGATGTTTTCGTGCTCCTTCATCATTACCAAAACGAGGGTCTTACCAGCGCCATGTTCATGACATCACCGGTTCAGCAAAGGTCTACGATAGACATCAAGGCCACTGTGGAAAAACACCATGCCATCGTTCCTGGCTTGCTTGCGGCGCATGCGTTATCAGGCTGTGATACAGTACCATCCTACTTCAGAATTGGCAAGGGTACTGTGCTGAAGATTCTCAATGCGGCTCCTGACTCCTTAACAATGCTAGGAAGTCTCAACGCCCCTGTCTCCGAAGTAGTTCGCCAGTCCACAAAGTTCATAGCGTCCTGTTACAGCAGAATAGCCGGAAATGATATTTCCGAGATCCGCTACAAAGTCTGGGCGGCCAAGTTTGGTAACACAGCGAGCTCAGCTCCTCCAATCCAGCCACTTCCTCCAACAAGTGAAGCGTTCACAGAGAAAGTGCAACGAGCCTACCTTCAGACGTGCATCTGGAAGGCAGCGGTGTTGTTAGACCCACCTGATTTGGACCCACTCAAGTATGGTTATCTCAAGCATGAACCATCAAAGTCCTTGCTACCAGTCACCGTACCAGCTGGTGTGGCTCTGGCTCCCGATGAAATAATGTCTCTGATCAGATGCAACTGCTCTGAAGGCACCAGGTGGTGTAGTACAATGAAGTGCAGCTGTTGCCGAACCAGATTACCGTGTACTGTATTTTGCAAGTGTGATGCAGGCGATGGCTGCTCAAATGAACTCACCCGTACGGTTACTGATCCACAAGAGAACTCTGAGTAACTTAGTAACTTTAGGTAACCTGATCAGGTTATAGCAATCATAGGGTAAACAAGAATGATTGTAACATTACGATAGTAAAGAGTTCTAAAAGTGGATATGTGGTGATCTGTAATGCAGCCTGCTCACGTATATATCCAATAGATAATGCCCAGACCAAGTGGTGACGCGTTATAGCCGTAACTGGCGTTGCAGTTGAAATTGATTAGAACATTTTGACCACATCAAAGTCAACAGCCCTGATCTTGTTTCCTATTACCAAGTAGTAACATCCTGTAATATTAGTAATAGGTGTTAACAACAGTATGACGTCATGGTAGAAATTGCATGACATCGTCAGTGCTAATTTGCACTAAGCCATGGTGCTGCAGTCGTTTCACCTTTTCAATACTTTGTATCGGAATACACGTTTCATGAAGTAAAAAATATGTCGCTTGTCCATATATGATTTCCCATTACTAATATAAGAACCTTCCCCACCCCCTCCCCCCTTCTTTTCTGATGCTCAATCCTGGCAAGGCCTCATCACTCGAATTGTTGCTAAGGACCATGTACTTGTTAAGAATCCATCACAAAATAACTTTTAAAAGTGAATGTAAGGTAGGTCATCTTAATATTATGACGTCAGTACCCCTCCCCCGCCCCTCTACCCCTTATTTTCTGATGCCCAGCCCTGGCGAGGTGGCATCACTCGGATATGTTATTAAGGACAATGTACTTGTCAAGAATCCATCAAAAAGCATTGTATGGAAGTGAGTGCAAGGTATGTTGTCACGGCTGCTGGACTATGACGAGAAATTTCAGCTTTCGATTACAGCTAGGTTAGTTCGCTTCAGAGCTACAGATTCCGATTTAATGGCATTTCGTGTTATTGTCAAGATCCGAACACGATGAAAACCCAAAACACCAAGTTATATCTAGCTGCTGTAGATAAGCGACGTTTCCAGTTCATTCAAACAAACAGCCAAAAAGTCTGAGATGATTTGACAGGCCTTGACAGTTCAATGACAGGATATTGAAACTTGTAAAAACTAGCCCTGCAAAATTTTTGGGCCCGAAGAGTTTCGGGTTTTTTGAGAAACGAACACCAGCTTATTTATGAGAGCTCCGGGGTTAGGCTAGCTAGCCTAGCTATATATATATTACAGGCTTCGGTCTGACCCACTGACAATAATTTGCAGTAGCCTTCTAGAACTTCCAAGCATGTAAACAACAATCAAGATTCTCGCTGCACAACATTCATTGAACAATGAAATCGCCTAACGGCACTCCGTTATAGTATGTTCTTTGATAAGGCAATTGTAAAATCCCCATACAGTTGGCAGAGACAAAATCAATCGACGTTTTATAGGGATTTTGCTTTGCTGCGTCCTTTCACCATGAGTCCCCTCCGCCATCTTCGATTCCCAGCATTCATCATTTCCACTTGCATTTTATTCCCCACCGGGGAGGAGAGCGTAAAGAAAATCTTCTCTGATGGAAAACATGTCGTGCGTGAGTTAGGAAAAAGTAAAGTTAACTTTCTAAAATGCACGGTTACCCCTAGTTTTCATGTAATCAATCAAAAGCAGGACAACTGCTAGGTATTGTGAAATATTTTTTTCAGAAGAAAAACCGTCGTTCAAAAGTTATTTTACAAAACGTTCTAATCTACTGGGTCAAATAATGGACCCAAGAACAGGAAATTCGCATTTAGAATTCGGCAGCATGTTGAGAATTGTATCTTTGTTATTTATTACAAAGCGCCTATCAGTTTAGACATCTTCATCTCCTACTTAAAAATAATGGCTATCTTTTATTTAAAAAATTTTCCTAATTTTTAAAAAATGCTCAGTCAGCACTTTTTTACCATATTTGGGCCTAGTTATCGCTGAAAAATGCACGGTGACCCCCCATTTTCTTTTTGGATTTAACAGCCCTAGGTACGAGTAACAAATCCCCCGCATACCAGTCCGAATTTTACTGCTCAGCTTTCAAGAACAACAAAATTGAAGTCTTTAATACAAACATCGCGCACATAAAATATCTTTCCGGGCCCGAAAAGTTATCAGGAGTTTCGAGAAATGGGCCCCTAGCCTGTCACACTAATAATGCAATCAAACTTAGCATCGGATCAATTTTTGTTTTCAATATTTCATTCTCTATTTTAAAAGCGGACTACTGAAATGAGTAACAGATTCAATTATATGCCATAACGAACTTCACTCAGTTTTAAATCTTCCAGGGAACAATTGTCGGACCGGCTAAACCAAAACTGCCAAACCACGTCCACAAAACAGAACATTCAAAGGCATTCAAGAAGCTGAGTGCTATTTCCCAGTTTTGTTTGGGAGTAATCCCGACGTCGCGAACTCGTGACATCGCGACACCACCGATCGATGGCGCTGTGACAACCAGTTAACATACACCCCGTGGACAATTAGAAGAAAAACTAAAAGATGGGCATGAACATCATGCTAGCCCACATATAAGGCACTAATAACATTACAATCCTATATGAATATATACACCAACTGATTAACGCACCTACCTCCACTAACACACTTTCCTTCACTTGTACTCACTTTCCTTCATTTGTACTCACTTTCCTTCATTTGTACTCACTTACCTTCACATTAGTGCCTTATGTGTGGGCTAGCATGACGTTCTGGCAAAAAGATGAATTTTATGAAACAGGATTCCCTAAGCAACCTGGTAACTAAGAACCCCACAAGAAATATAACACTGAAACTGGTGAGCTTACTTTATTAATAACCATGTTTCAACATTACTTCAAATACAAACTTAGATTTGTTTAATCCACTTCTTGAGTTGACTTGAGATGGTCACATGTTTTCATCCTCTTTTGAACTTTTAAGTTCAGTATTACTGACTGTCAACCTCTGACATGGAAATATGCCCAGTAATGCTCTGGGATTGCGTATATAACAACGTTAGTCACCGGCTTTAAGATGTTTTCTTTTTCAAATAGCTTAAACATTAATGAATTCTTAATAAACATTGAAATCTTAGCTTTCAATTACCTTTCTACATAAAACGATCAAAGGAACTTTAAACCAAACACATTTAATATGTTTTGAAAGGAAAAGTAGTACTCTGAATCTGCTGAGTTTGTAGTTGGTTACAGCAGGTTTTGGCGTAAGTTGTGTTAGTGTTCTTGCTGTGCTTTATCACATAAACATGTCGTCATATCCAGGTGGGGGCAAGTGATCTGGGTCTGGTCTGAAAAACAAAACAATGATCTTACACTTGACAACAACAACAACATGAAAACCTAAGAAACCAGCAGAGACACATTCATGCCAGTGTCACATAGGGTGCAAAGGTAGCAAGTTTAGAAATATTTTTTAAAGGAGGTCACTCCAGAAAGGGTATATTTTTTGTACTCACCAATAAAAAGACCACACTGAGTTGAGTTACTGACCGTTGTTTGAGCTTTCATAGTGCATCCGATCCCAATGAAATTCGTCTCCACAGAAGCAAAAAATTCGTCATCGGGCGCCGCCATTTTGGATAGCGCTTAGGAGCCTGGCCGCGTATTCATGACGTCATTTTGTCCAAATTGAAATCGGCCCGTAGCTCAAACGCAGCTGGCCAATATCAAGTACATAGCTTTTCTGCTGCTCTCATTTCTTTTCCGCAGTGCCGTTGTGAGCTGAACAGGGAGCTTAAGCGACCACGACGGCAACGCCAAGAAAAACGTCACTTTAAACCGAAATGACTTCCAAATATTTCAAACTCCGTTCGTGACAGTTTCAAGGACGGTGTTACAGTTCAAGTAGAAAACAGAAAACTAACGGTCTTGTGTTCACGTTCTACATAAAACTTTGAATTTGGTCATTTCACGTTGTTGTTTTGCAGAGGACAGCAAAGAAATGAACCGAAATCTGTATCGCACGTGCAGAGTCACTGTTTTGCTATATAAAAACCTTTCGTTTTGTGACATTCTCATCACCCGTCGACGTCGTGTTTGCTTACACAGTCCTGAAAAAGATAAGGAAAGAGGTCGAAAGAGGTATAACGTTTCACCAGTTGCCTGTATGAAATCCAGACCTAGCAAAGCAGTGGCTCGACAGCTTCGCCACGAGAAGTGATTTGGCTTTCCCCAAAAACTGGAAAATGTCTACGTTCTTGAAGAGCATTTTAATGTTGACTGCTTTGAAACCAACTCCTGAGTGGAAATACCCGAAGAAGGATTTAAGCACACAAGAGAGAAGTCCTTGTATTCTGTGACGCAAGAAATACCTACATATTTCACCGCAAGCAGTAAATTAAAATAAACACAGACAATTCAGATTAAGACCACAAACTTACTGCGGCTTGATTTAAGCCATATTTTAATTTTAAAAACAATGTATAAGTGAAAACAAATTTCTTCTTTATACGACTCTTACTCGTTCGAAGTGTACCTTCTATCTTTGTTTTTCGACTCCGGCTGCTCTTGACAGCAAACGTATTCTCTCGGAGTCGGCATCACTTCACATCTTTCACAAGTGCACCAAAATGTACCTTCTAACCGTTTCTTCATTTTTAATTCTCCAATTTCATCGTCCTCGGAATTACCGTCACGTTCTACGGATTGAGCGCAGCCATCGTATGGGAATACAAGCAAACACTTGGAACTGACAAGTTGGACGAAATGACGTCATGAATACGCGGCCAGGCTCCTAAGCGCTATCCAAATTGGCAGCGCCCATTGATGAATTTTCTGTTTCTTTGGAGAGGAATTTCACTGGGATCGGATGCACTATGGAAGCTCAAACAACGATCAGTAACTCAACTCAGTGTTGTCTATTTATTGGTGAGTACAAAAAATACACAGTTTCTGGAGTGACCTTCTCCTTTAAGTAATTTTTTACGTCTACTTCCACAGGACTGCAGCTGCTACGCATTTTAGGGTGACTTAAAACTGGTTAGTATTGGATATAAAGATATGGTAAATCACACCAACAAAGGAGTTGGCTTCTACAAAAATTGTGTTGTTACGTTGGTGGATTTATCAGCTGAGTTGAAAAAGTAAATTTGCAACCATAAAGAAATTCAAAAGCTGACCTTTTGACTGTTAGCCCTTTGTCAGAGCGAATCAGGGAATTGTGGGTTGTATGTGGTTTACAGATTAAAAGGTATCAGTGAAAACATGGAAACATGCAGTAAGCATTTGTTGATCCCATAAGAATGCCAATTTGAAAGGTGAATTTTTGCTCCAAATTATTTCTGTTAAACAGGTGTTCCAAGGCATGAAATGGCCAAGATGCAACTAAGCCAGTTGCTCAACACTTCAATCTCCCTGATCATTCTAGCCAACAAATGAAAGCCTGCAGCCTTTCCCTACACATCCTCAGAGACCCAGGGGCAGATAGTGGGGCGAGGGAAAGTCCGAACCGGCAAAAAAAAAGTGGGCGATGAAAAGTCAAGTCTATCTGCTTCTGGGTCTCTGAGGGTGTTCCCTACATCAGGGCAACAATGATGAAAAGAGCCGTAAAAATTTAGAACAAAAACTCGTTTTTCAAAAGGAATCAAAGAATACTTTTCTTTAAACTAACTTGTTTTTTCCCAGTTTCCAACAGTAGCGTAGCTCCACCATTTAATATCTAAACCACATACAACTACAATTCTTTGAGTCACGCTACCGAAAGGCTAACACATGACACGTCAGCTTTCGAATAACTTTACGGACGCTAGTTCAATCAACTCAGTTGATAAATCTAAATTTCTGTGTTGCAATTCATAGTCAGACACCTAACCAACCTCAAATATACACTAAAATAAAGTGATGCACATCTAGACAGTCACATACCCCGCAAACCTCCCTGATCTAGAATCAGGGCGGGCTCCTCCTGGAGGAACTGGGCCAAATGGGTCAAACCTCGCCCCTGGTGGAACAGAACCCCTGTGATGAGAACAAAAAGCCAAACATCTATCAATCAAGCAACTTCCTATAAAATGGCCACCCTCCTGATTAAGGGGCTAACTTGTCAGAGACCCAGAAATAGTTTTATTATCAGAACAATGGTGAGTGGCCACAGGCACGTTTATGCTATCCCATCCTTCATTACCCAGATGAATCCAATGAGAGGAAATAGTCTGAAGTACAAGCTAAAGCGACGTGGGAACAACCCAGAATCAACACATATGTAGACGTCATATGCAGACGTCATATGCAGTCACAACTAAGACCTTGATGGAGACTGACATAACTTTCAAAAGTCCATTTGAATGAGGATATCATTAAAACACTTAAAAAGAGCTACATATATTTTTTTGTTTTTGGTTTGTTTGTTTTTAGAAAGTCAATACTTCTTTCTATATTCTTTTTGTCTGCATAGAGGAAATATTATGCGATGAAATGTCCCACTGGTAATTAATTAACTTGACTTATAAATATATAAATAGAATTCTAATTTCTGGCAAGCTCTACTAAGCTCATGGTTGTCTGTATCTGATCATACACTGCTAAAACTAGTGCACGGAATGAGTCAATCCTACAGTATTACAGTTAACTGAAACTTATGCATAAACCTTGAAATTGATTAAATTCAGTGCTGTTTCAAGCTGTGAAACACACCATGTAAGAGCTGTAGGGGATGTGGATCTCTTTGCACTTGTAGATCCCCTCGAGACAAATCCGCAATTGTTCCGGGATGGGGAGGACGAGTCAGGGTTTCAATTGACAAATAAGTATGCAAGTGTTTGTAGGCATTATCATGCTAAGATACAATGTATGGGCGATTCCAGAAAATATCCATACCATACCATGGACGGCTTTTCGGAATTCCGAGGGCAAGGCGGGGGGGGGGGGGGGTTCTTTGAACTGGAAATCCAAAGGCATGGGGGGGTATACTTACGATTGGAATTCCGAAGGCATGGGGGGGTTTTAGATCTGGGATTTCCACAGGAGACAGACAAGAGTGTATTCCTTGAAACGTTAATTTTATGGACTTTTAAAATCAGTTTGCAAATAGAGCATGAACTGACGACACTGCTGACTGTCGCGGAAGCAGGATACAAGACATGCAAGCATCGATCGATCAGACAGGTGTACATGTTCATTTGCAGAAGAAAACCAACAAAACATGGGTTGTACATCAAGCTCCAGAGGCCTTAACGTTGATGAAATTCTTATCAGATTACAGTGTGTAATAAAATATGAAAAATCTATGTTTCTTATGCACCGATCAATTCGAAACTTCAACATCCCCCCCCCCCCGGGCATACTCCGGGCATTTGACTGTGCATCGTGCCCGGGGAGGGGGGAATTTGAACGTTGCGTTTGAAGGGTGGCGAGTTTGAACCGAATTTATCTCTTGTTCTGACGTAATACGCCCGTGAGTTTTTTCGGTTTTTGCAGGGTTTGATGGATTTACAAAACAGAATTTCCCCTTTCTTAGTGAATAACTCTTTCAAAAAGGGTCTTTAAAAGAAGTTTGAAGGTGCCATTACGGCATATCTCGCTGAAAAGTGTGTAAAGTGTTTGATTGACGACGAAATTTGTCTTTGAGGAGAGGTATTTTAGTAGTAATTGGTGGGGCATTTGAACGGCTTTTTTGCCCCAAGGGTAGGGAATTTGAACAAGCCAATCTTCAAAAGTTCAAATGCCCGGGGGGTTGCCAGGGGGGGAATGTTGAACTTTCGAATTGATCGCGCATTACAGCTTGTTTATTTCTTGTAATCCCGTCGCATGAACGGTGAAAACTCGCGCCAGTCCCTCGTTTCTAAGGACGCCTGCTGGATTCTGCACTTCGTGCGAATTGGGGAAATGGCCCATTAAGTAACAAAAAATTCCCAGCAAGAATCTGACAGAGACTGGACAACTTTTTTTGATGCCGTTTAATTTCAGAAATGCTACACATTTTGTATATCTTTGAAGGCAGTTTCTGTATATTTAAATACATCCAAAAGATTTTTCGAATGACAAACAATCTTGTAGGACTTCAATATTTCCTCGCAGTGTTTGACCTGGGTTTGTTCGAAAGGGCTACGAGACCATTCATGGACACACATTTTGACCATTCAGTGTGAAACATGGTCTTTTTGACCGAGGATGCCATTTTTGAAGCTCGGGGGATTGGGAACGACTGCTGACCCCGATGGCTCAAATTCAAGATGGCGGAAACGAAAATACACTTGATCGTAATATCTTCCGAGTGTACACATGTACATAACATGATATTCTTATTTTAATGTTCTGTACCAGTTTAGGACAAAGTAAAGTTCAGTAATGTAGGTTGCATCTGTTGAACAGCGGTATGGAGAAAACTTCTAATTTTTTTTTTTATTTTCATTCCAGAATTTCCGGAGTCATAATGACTCACTCTATAACCAGCTGTACTGAACAGAAGTAGAGTCATTTGAAATAGTTTTCCATAAAATAAGCCAAATTGGGCATATTAGCAAACCCTGCAGGTAATCCCAAAGGTTTGACAAAAACTGGAAAATCCAAATGGGAGGGGGGGGAGTTAACAATTATGGAAATCCGAGGGCATGGGGGGATAACGCATTTTGGACATTCTGAAGGCAGGGGGGGTTAAAATATGAAAGCCATCCGTGGTATGGTATGGATGTTTTCTGGAACCGCCCAATGGGTGAAAAACCTTGGTAATTGTCCAGGGTGGGGTGAAGGCCCAAATGTACCACCCCCGGAGGAGCCAACACCTCCTGAGCGAAATGGATCCATTAACATTCCACCACCAGTTCTGAAAAACAAAAACATTTGATTTTAAGTATATTTAATGTACCTTGATTTTAAAAAAATGCCAAAACAGGCCAACTGCAATCTCTAAAAAAACTTGGTTAACCTGCAGATTTATGGCTGCTGCATGAGGTGATGAAAGGTGTAGTTGTATTGACTTCAAATACAAGGCTCGAGACTAACGGTAGCCAACTAGTCACAGACTACTAGAAATTCCGTTTTGGCTAGTAGGTTTTGCGCTTTCACTAGCCATTTTGGCAGTGAGAATTTTAAAGTACTAAAGCACCGGATGGAAACCAAACTAAATATTACTCCTGATGATCGGATCCCAAAACCAAATTGAGTCAACAGAAACTAAAACTTATTCCGTAAAAGGATATCATAGTGTTTGTATGATACTTGTCTTGTCTTCTTAAAGGTTTCTCCCTACCAATTCGTGTCTCAGTTGGCAACGTTTTCTCCATCGTTGCTACGTTCGAAAGAAATTAGCAGTCTGTAGAACGTTTCACCATACATGTACGTTTCCTTGAAAGGTCCATTAGTGCGTCCATATGATATTTGTCTACACGTTAGTACATGTACGTTCACACAAAAATTCTTTAGTCTTCTGTTATCGACTTTTTCCATTAATTGCTACGTTCGTACAATATTAGTTTCTCTTCCCAGCGTTTCTCTGTACGTAACGTCTTCACAACATTTCTCCGTATGTAAGTATGTTCGTCGATTTATTAGCCTAGTCTTCTCAACGTTTCTCCATACGTTAGCATATTTGCACGACATTGTTCTTGCCTCCCAAGGTTTTCAGTATGTTAGTACATTTGTACGATAAGTCTACACTTAGCGTTTCTCTGTACGTTAGTTTGTTCATGCGGTATTAGTCTTGTCTTGTCAACGTTTTTCTGTACGTTAGTGTGATACTAGTTGTCTCATATATATGTTTCTCCGTAATTTATTGTCCTGCTGCAATAGTCCAGTTTGTCCGTTTGGCGTTCTTCCGGAATTGGTTTTGTCTAATAACGTTTTTCCGTAAGTTATCTTATTAGTCTCAGTGTCTCCTCAACTTGTCTCTGTATCTTGGTACGTTGACAGTGTCTCTCCCTACTGTAGTGCATTTGTAACCAACGTGTTTGATATGACTTCTCAACGTTTCTCCGTACCTTATTAAGTTCGAACCTTATTAGTTTTGTTTTCTCAACGTCTCTCCGCACTTAGACCTGCTTATAATTTACTAGTCTTCTCTTGTAGACGTTTTTTTTCCGTACATGAGTTAAGTGCTGTATCAGTCTTGTCTTTTTTATGTTTCTCCGTACCTTACAACGTTCGCGGTATAATGTTAGTCTTGTCTCCCCAACGTTTCTCCGTACGATGACATGCTCATATAAGGATAACTTTTCTAGATATTCGTCATGATCTGACCGAAACGGAAAAGAGAGGCGTGAACTACATTGCGCCTGGGAATAACCATTAAAAAGAATGCTCAACATTCCAGTTCTTCACTCTTGAGATTACAGAGAGGCATGTTTACAGTACTTAACTCGACTAAAAATTAGACATATTGAACACAGCATGAGATTATGCAAAAAAAGTCTGGCTAGTGAAAATATATTTTGGCTAGTGAAATCAAACCTGTCACTAGCCACTAGGCTACTAAGCTGAAAAGTTAGTCTCGAGCCCTGAAATAGGATCTGCCCTGATCCTTCAATTTGCCTTAATGCCAAATAAATACTCAAGCTAACTTTTCTCGCAACTGGAGGCCCTGACAGGGGATGGTATTGTGACAGTGGTTCAAGGGTCAGCAGTAAATAAGGAAGCATTCAACTACAGAAAATCAGTCAAGTCACAAAATGTCATCTGAATCACAAATCACTCCTGAAAGTCAAGTGGAGTTTTAGTAAATTAAGGAAGAGGCAACCAATAAGGAGGCAACCACCAAACAGACAAGGCCAAGAAAGCAGGAATGCCAAAAGTGTAGTAAGCCTTTTGCCTGCACCAGCAAACGGGACCAACACCGAAAGGTGCGAGAGGAAAACTTTTCAAACACTTGTTGAGGGAGAGTTAAGAAAGCCAAGAGCCTAAAAAGAGGCCTGTTGCCTTTGAGGACAATTTCAGGCCCTCATCACTGTTCAATCAGTAGCCTGTTCCAGGCTCCGAGATAGTGGGGAAAAGAGTGAAGAGAAAACGAGGGCGAAAAAACGCGCAGGGGCTGGAGAGAGACTAGGCAGCGCACCCTTTATTCCCCAGGCTCCCGCGCGCGTATTATTAATTGCGTTCCCCTTCTGTTCGAGCCTACCCTACTATCTGAGAGCCCGGAACAGGCTAAGTTTTTGGATGTCGAGGATAAATGTATTCTTTCATTTTGCTTAGGTTCTTAACATCATTTTTCCCAATTTCTTTACACAACCAGATGAAAGTGCACAACTAGCCAATCAAATTCAAGGATTTAGGATTCTGGCCTGCAGCTGAGATGCTGAGAAAACCAAATAAAACTAAAAAACCTCTCAATATTACAACTTTAAATGCATCATAAGTTCTGCTTTCCAGTCACGCTTTAATGGGTTTCAGATTTCATGCTTTTGTTGCCTGAAAATATACTTAAAGGTCACTTTTGGTCTAAATTTGATGTTAACGTCAGTCAGAAGGAAAGTCCGAATCTATTCAAGGATAAAATAAAATAATGTATGTGTTTCCTTGCAGCGTTTCTTCGCTAAGCTGAATGAATCAATGAAACTGCTCCGAAGTGAACGCCTGAGAATAAATTTTTGAAAAAGTCTTCCATAGGTTTGATGTTTCCTGAAAAATTGTTGTCAGTGTTCATCATCCAAAGCGAATGGAAGCTGTATGTTTTTACCATTATAGCTGCAAGAGTTGAAACGAACAGAAAACCTAGTGGTATTGAGTGGTTCTCACTCCAGAGGCCACGGACAGAATGCGGCAAACAACAATGAATCAAACTGAACTGGGAAAGTGATCAATCAACTTATTTTGCATAACATTCTATTTTAATTGAACATTTTGGTCAGGAGCTGCTTGAACACAGAGCTACATCGACTGCAGGTAAAACGATGTTATTTTGTGTAGTATAAGGCCGAAAAAAAAATGTCGTCCTTTCTGGTTGTCAGTGCAATATTTAGCTTGATTTTGGTACTGAATCACCAAATTTGTGACACTTATTAGTAAATGGTTTTCTTCAATTTTACTGCGTTTTATCTTGTGTCATGTCTTGACATTTTGGTGTCAAAAGTTTTCCGTTTAAAACCTACCTTTTTTCAACATTTGTTGAGAGTGCGACAAATCATGAAAGGAATCACAAACACAATGCCAAAGACCAATATAAAAGTTCAACGGTTTCTTTTTCAACAAATTTCCTTGCTCATTCAAAGAAATCAAACACTCTGCAACAATTGCCCTGTTGTAATTTCTCCCTAGTTTAACCCTGCTGTTAAGTGATTTTTCTTGGTCATTTACTCGCTGAGTTGCTCATGAATAACACCCTTTTGGCGGCTACACAATGACCACAATGGTCTTGTTTGAGCGAGAACGCTTTATCTGGTTTATCTCAAAAAATATTTGGAAGTTCTTTGCTAGTTTCTTCCATTGACTGTCAGAAAGTTTAGCAACAGGAACATGTGGCTTAAGTCAATGGGAACTTTGCAGCAAAATGTAACTGCACGTGGCACGTTATATACGCACGGCCATGCGTATATAGAGATATACACCATGATGGGTCAATAGGAATTCGATAGGACCAGCGCACAAGCTATGTTATAAAGAAAAATAACAAAGATGCATCTTTACAAGGTCAGTTTCAATCTGAAGTAAAACATACAAAAACACCAGCAAGAAAGTGCTGAATTCTTGTATAAAACAAAATGCAGAGTTGTGAATAGTCTTCTCACTGGTATTTGTGAGTATTTTACTTCAGAGTAAGACTAACCCTGTAAAAATGCATCTATTGTCTTTTTATCCAGCAGTCTCACTGACTCGAAACTGGGCTACTGTAGACACAAAGTCAGCAGTTATTAATCCTATTCATCAGCCACCAATCAAGCAAGAACGGTGAAATCGAAGCACGCTTTATCCTGGACTAGCAACCGAACCAATCATATCCACCACAGGTGCCCATAGGGATTTGTGATTGACAGGCTGTACATCTCAACCTTACCATAAAGGCTCACTATTGATAAATAAGTTTTAGTATTATTGCAGTCAAGGTCTCAAACTTGACAGTGAGATCAGAGGTGAATGTATGCTACAGTGTAACTGCATGTTCTACTATCCTTGAATCCAGTTAGAAGTACTATTTCAAAAACGAGTGCGAGGGTTTCATCAGGTTTCCAAACACGAGAAAAACATTTGAAACCACGAGGCCGCAGGCCGAGTGGTTTTATTGTTTTCGAGTGTTTGGAAACCTGATGAAACCCGAAGCACGAGTTTTTGTAATTACTTCTCCAACAAAAAAAATTAGAAGCACTTATCATTTTAATGAGTTTTCTCGATTCAAATATTCTATTTGTGGATCGTAATCAACGCTTTGAGGCGTTGATTGAGATCCCGTCGCCGACGTGCTAGTGTGTGAAATTATTCTTGCATTTAATGCAACGTTTTTCAGTCTTGTTGTTTGTCAGTTCGAAGCAAACACGTTGCTTTGAATTCACAAGCCAAATGGCAGAAATGGCAGAGTACAGATTTAGAGCTGCCAAAACTTTTGAACAAGAAGAAAAGTGTGTGGCCAGCGCTATTCCGAAGTCTACCCAATATAAAAACAAATGGGCGGTTGGAATTTTTGAACAATGGCAAAAAGTCCGAGTTCCTAAAGTAGCAACGTTGGAACCAGGCGGTCTATTTAAAAATTACGATCTGCACAAAGTTCAGTCCTTGGAATTTCCGTTGCTTGAAATGGATGCTTTAAGCCTCAATTATTGGCTGGCAAAGTTTATCCAAGAAGTTGCTAAACCATCAAAGGAAAGATACCCACCCAGAACCATATATCAGATTGTGTGCGGAATACGTCGATTCATGGAGGAAAAGAATGCAAACTTGGATTTCAATCTCCTCGATGCATCAGACAAAAGGTGCAGTAGTGTTGCTTTCATTGTCATAATTTGCTCTCATATTGTGTGAATAAATAAATTTGTTGATGTCCATGTTTTCGTCTTGCCTTTTGAATATGCAGATTAAGAAACAATTTACACACGGGTTTGAAATCGTTTCTAAACGCGTGTGGTTTTCAACTCGTTTTTCATTGGGTTTCTAAACTCATCCACCTGACCAGAATGGGCCGTTCTGGTAGGCTGATAACAATATGAATAATTAATGAGTTTGAGAAGTACTATTTCAAAAACGAGTGCGAGGGTTTCATCAGGTTTCCAAACACGAGAAAACATTTGAAACCACGAGGCCGCAGGCCGAGTGGTTTTATTGTTTTCGAGTGTTTGGAAACCTGATGAAACCCGAAGCACGAGTTTTTGTAATTACTTCTCCAACAAAAAAAATTAGAAGCACTTATCATTTTAATGAGTTTTCTCGATTCAAATATTCTATTTGTGGATCGTAATCAACGCTTTGAGGCGTTGATTGAGATCCCGTCGCCGACGTGCTAGTGTGTGAAATTATTCTTGCATTTAATGCAACGTTTTTCAGTCTTGTTGTTTGTCAGTTCGAAGCAAACACGTTGCTTTGAATTCACAAGCCAAATGGCAGAAATGGCAGAGTACAGATTTAGAGCTGCCAAAACTTTTGAACAAGAAGAAAAGTGTGTGGCCAGCGCTATTCCGAAGTCTACCCAATATAAAAACAAATGGGCGGTTGGAATTTTTGAACAATGGCAAAAAGTCCGAGTTCCTAAAGTAGCAACGTTGGAACCAGGCGGTCTATTTAAAAATTACGATCTGCACAAAGTTCAGTCCTTGGAATTTCCGTTGCTTGAAATGGATGCTTTAAGCCTCAATTATTGGCTGGCAAAGTTTATCCAAGAAGTTGCTAAACCATCAAAGGAAAGATACCCACCCAGAACCATATATCAGATTGTGTGCGGAATACGTCGATTCATGGAGGAAAAGAATGCAAACTTGGATTTCAATCTCCTCGATGCATCAGACAAAAGGTGCAGTAGTGTTGCTTTCATTGTCATAATTTGCTCTCATATTGTGTGAATAAATAAATTTGTTGATGTCCATGTTTTCGTCTTGCCTTTTGAATATGCAGATTAAGAAACAATTTACACACGGGTTTGAAATCGTTTCTAAACGCGTGTGGTTTTCAACTCGTTTTTCATTGGGTTTCTAAACTCATCCACCTGACCAGAATGGGCCGTTCTGGTAGGCTGATAACAATATGAATAATTAATGAGTTTGAGAATAATATATTACGAATTCTTGTGCACTGTATGTTAATGATCTTTCTAAAAACTAATCTTCATAAGCAACGTCTTACCCAGGGTGGCCTGGCAGCCTGTCACTATCACCATATCCAAATGGTCCCACTGGGGGTGCCCTGAAAAAACCACCACATATCAATCATAAATTAATTCTTAAACCAAGCAGGCAGTCATGTGTCTTTTTGGAGTTGATCCACTATGGGTTGTTTGGGTTGTTATGTTAGTATGCATGGGTGGTCTTGGCAGGTTCCTTGGTTTAGTAACTACAGTACAGATTAAAGTACACAAGGAAAGTTTAATAGTTGTTATTCTGCCATAACAATTGCTTGATGAACTGCAATGGCGATAATGTTATAAAGACTTCGTTTCTGATAAAGCACTTCAAAATAAGATCCAAGCAGCTATAAATTCTGTGGAATGAATAGGAAAAGCAAGAAATTCACTCGCTGGTCCTAGTGTGAAAAACAGTCTTCCTTTTTAAGTTATCATAGACATAAGAATCATGTAAGTGGCCACAAATCTGGAAATTTCCATCTCTCCTCAGTAAACCACTGAAGCATCTGTTTCAGCAAACCTCAACTTTATCTGCACAATCTTTACTGTCTGACTTCAAGATTACTGCTTAAGTTATTAAGGTAAATGCAGATGTTTAGGTCACAACAGATGTATCGTTCATAAGTAATAAAAATTTTATGAAGATTCCTGACATTTGGAAGGAGGGGAGGAGGTAAACACATCAATCCCTGTCAATTGATGAAGTAAATATGTGCATAGCACATACATGATAACAAGTATGTCATACCATTCCCCATGAAAATCTGGAGGTCTCCGTGGAGGAATTCTCAAAGGATCATCTTCTATTAATCTGCTTGGCTGTTCCCTACATCAGAAGAATTGATTCACAGCAAATATCTCAATAATATTTCCCCACTAAATAAATACCTTAACATGAATGTAACCGGACTGAACTCAACAATAACTAAACATGCAAATTACAAAATCCATTAAGAAATAGCATCCAAAGACATTGCTAGATTTGTATTCCTGCAAAACAGTTTTAAGAGGAAAAGAATGGTACAGACTATATAGTTTTTAATCCTGGTTTCCTTCCCAATTAAAGATATTGCTATGGAATAAGTTCCATAATCATATATAAAACATCCAATGGGGAATTCTTTGTTGACAAGTACACTTCTTTACATGACTTGTACACCTCAGATTTTAGAAATTCACTTGCTAATAAAACAAACAGACAACACCGAGAACTAGGAAGATATATATAGCTGTGACTGGCACTGTGTAGTACTGGCACTGTGCAGTACATTTCTGTTTGTGGGGATTTTGCACTGTACCTTGAAAAGGGGATGGCACTAAGACTGCCCTAAGGAAGAACTGGCACACAAGGACTATCATTGCTATACTAACTATTCTTTTAATATTTCTTTCTGGTACTTAAAATAGAATATTCATATTAGAACAAAACAACACACAAATATATAACGAGATGTGGGTGAGGAAAGACTGGCTGTCCATGGGCGTGAACAAGGGAGCTAGTGCCACTAAAATCCCTTATATCTGGGGTAATTCATCCTCACCCAAAGAGGTTTGGCCTTTGCTCCTTCCTTAGAAAAAAGGGCTATATAAAGCAGGGCTTCTGATATGACAATTTGGTGCAATTCCATAAATGGTTTATTATGGGAAATACCCCATTGCACGATACAAATTCTAGTCTGTCTGTCTGTCTGTCTGTCTATCTATCTATCTAATCTATTCTGAAACATCAAAGATAAAGAGACCTCATAAGAGGAAGGACTGACAACCTGAATCCATCCCTTCCTGCAGCCACAGACAATTCAAAAGGGGAACGACCACAGAAAATGTATTTGGCTTAATTAACACCTTATTTGCACTACTTGGTATTTATTGTTCTGTCAAATTTTGCATTCCATTTATTTCACATCAAAGATTTCACTCCTTATACTTGTAACTGATTTTAAGCTGGTGTTTTTCATTGGCTGATGATTCATGATCACAGTACAGTGTAACACTGTGAAATAGATTCTTGACAAAAGTCCTGCATAGGTAACATTTGTGAAAACTGTGACCTCAGAGGCTAACAGTGCATTATGCTTGCTCATATTGCTTGCTACATGAGTGTTTAAAGGTGTTGCCTCTTTTAAATGACCTACGTTGTATATTTTGATATTTTTGTACAGTGTACCTCTGATTATCTGTCCTGCTGCCCCTTCTTTCCTCCTGGGAGCCTGTTCTGCTTGAGTTTGCAGTAAACTTGTCCACTATGTCTTTAAAAACCTTTGACTTCAACTGACCAAGTTGTCTAAAGACACTTAATAAAACCACAAAAGTTAGCTTGTTCCCATTGCCTGACTAGCTGCAGCCTTTCATTTGCCTTCAGTGCAGGCTTTAACTGGCAAGAGAAGCTACATGTACATCTCTTCCTCTGCTCCTCCTATTTGTCAAGGTTTGTTGCTGACCCAATTTCTCTTATTGACAAATGTATAATTCAAGTGGGCTTGATATACACTACAGTGTAGCCAATCATGTTATTGCAAGTCTTTCACTTACTGAGTCATTACAATCAAACTTTAAGTATCCATCCTTAATCAAAATTAAGCAGCCACCCTTAAGGTGTCAGCCTAAAAGGATGGTTGAAAAAACTGCAGGAGATAGAGTTTTACATGGCTAACTCAAAAATTGCTTTTACTACCTAGGTAATGATGCCATTTGCAACTGTTATGGTTATAACAACTTAGAGTCAATTAAAACAGTTTGACCAGTCTGAGTGTTTAGTGTAAATTATGTGCCATTACTTCTCTCTAGTAATCTGCTCTCAAAAATTGGAATATGTCAGTGGTCAGTTTTGCAAATGTTATCGTAGAATAAAGCAAACAGCAAAAAAGGACCAATTGATGTGCAAGTGCTTGATGAGTGTATAGCAAAGGTCTCCAATTACAAATTTGGGACAGCTGTAACTGACCAATAGGCACAGAGAACTATAAATCAAAATACAAATACTGTATGATTAGAGATCTAGAGGTACTAATAAGTTCAAACAAACCTCTCTAACTGCTGGGTGCCACAACCAGCACTGTAATCAACTGATTGAGAGGTGAAATTATCAACATCAAGACTTGTGTCATGCATTTTAGATTCATCTTCTTCCTAAGTAAAGAATTCTATTGTGAATAATGATATTGACCATTAGACCAGGTTTTCCCTTAATTTAAATTTTCTGACTTTTTCCCTGCAGGCCAATAATACTACAGAGTATCTGTATAAGGATGCAAAAAGAAAATGATCTAATTAACCTCTACTTGGCATTTGTACAGTAAGAGAGACTACAGCCAAGGGACAAAAGTATTGGTCTTTTAACATGACAGGCAAATTTTCCACCACATTTACACACTGAATGCAGAAAAACCTGAGGCGGGTTGAAAAAACACAAAAACAACAGAAACCTGTGAAAAATAAAGCTGAACCGTCGACTGACAAATATTCCAAGAACTGAAGATAGAGAGTAGCTGTTTCATTGTATCATTATATAATATATATCTAGTATTAGGACCTCTATGTAAACCACTTTTAGTGATGGAGCTTCCTAATAAAAGATTGTTATTATTATTAGCTGTTCATGATGGACAATGCCCCTGTTAACAGAGCTCTTGCTGTGGAAAATTATAAACAAAGATGAAAACAAAATAACCTCCATGGAGTAGCCAGCACAGTCCCCATATTTGAATATAACAAAACATATCTGGGTCTACATCAAGAAACAGTTACAAAAATCTGTGGAAAATATTGCAAACAAGAATGATCTTGGAAGAGTTGGAAAAAGATAGAGTTGGATTTCATGAGGAAGCTTTACCACTTCATCCCTGATCAACAGGTCAAAATGAACAGCCAACTCACTAACTTTGAGGTTATTTCAAATCTTGACTCTTCTTTCGTTTAATGTTAATGAAAAACACTACCCCTCCAGACTAGCAACTGCTATTTGTGGGATAGTGATGTCCTTTTATTTTAATTATAAAATTGAATATGAAACTTTGAACTTTGAACTTCTTCACTTCCATCTTTTTTTTTGGATGCTTGCAACTACTTATATACACTGTAGCATGCAATTCTTCTTGCCTAACTCTAGGCAAAGTACAGATTGGTAACCACCAAAATAACAGAGGGCAGTTTTAGTTACAGATCATGTTGTATTGCATGAACCACACTATTCAAGTCTTTAATAACAATTTTCAGTTTTACCTACTCAGTGAAGCAGTCATAAGTGTTAGGGGAAGTGTTTGGGGAACTAACCCAGGAATACTGGTACCTTTTATTATTTGTCCATACAGACAAAGTTACCATGTTTGCTAAAAATGGCACTTTTAATCAAGCATAACTTTGAATGATCTTTTGATAGAAAGCTGAAACAAGTTGAAATGACCACAAAAAAAGTTTCAGGGTTTGTTGCTTAATTTTGTTCAAATTGCACATTCAAGTTTCCAAGAAGTATGCATCACTAAGTATGTGCGTGAATAACATTTACGCAATTAGATGTGATCACAGGCATACATGTAAACACCAGATCTGTGCAAGGCCATCTGATTTGTTTGAAATTCATCCATACATGAAGGTAACAATCAGCGGGTCTGGATATGTGTGGTTGGTTAAATGACAACTAAACACAGCTGTATTTATCCAGGGCCACTGGCTACAATGACCAAGTAACTTCTGCAATTAGTTTAGTTCAAAAACCTGTAGAAATAATCCACCATGAAACTTTCTGACATGCCAATCTACCTTATTACATCATGAAATTTTCGCTATACGTTTATTTTGCGACTTTGAGATGCGCATACTTTGCGGCACTTTAATTTCACGATTTTGCATGTTTAATAAATCACTTTTAATTAACATTTTCGCGTTTTTGAGTAAGACAATTTTTTTCCTTGGCAATGTTATTTAACATGTCCTTGAATTAAACAAAACGACTTTTAACAGTACAATAACATCAAAATTAACAAAAACGCAACAGCAGGATTATATGTCAACATGCAGTGACAAAAAAAGCAGTTCTTACAATGTCCACAAGCAGTTTATGCCTGTACGTGAATTATTGGTCTCAAGTCAATTGACTACAATATTCTTTTACATTGAAAATTCCTTCCTACGGACTCCGAATAAAAATGATGCCGCTCAGTAACAAAAATAAATGCACTTTAACAAGTCATTTGTGTAAATGTCTTGATATGGATCAACAGGCAGTAATACTTCTCTTCCAGTAACTACACCCTTTATTTCCGCATTCTCCCATCCTTTCAAGACGTGAACCTTCCCCTGTGCGCTGGTGAAAAAGTTATACATTTCCACCAACCAAGTTGCATAAATTGGTTACAAAACCGATAGCTTACGTTCAACATTCACATCTTCAAAGTTAACTCTACTATCCCCTTGCTTTTGGACTTCTGCCGAATACCACGTTGCAAACTTGTTCTTGCAAAATTTCTTGCATTCTTTCTTGATTATTGACATAATGTGAGTCACTTAATTTTCGCTTCATGTTATGTTCGGGACACTTATTGTTCGTGTCACTTTAATTTCGTGATTTTTTTGAAATCGCAAAATTTGCAAAATTAACGTGTGGGTGTTCCGAAAACGCAGGGTCGGGGTGCGGGGTGTGGGGTCAAAAACACTGAAAAAATTTAAAATAACAACATAAGAGACGAAATAAAAGGAAAGCAGCTTAATACATACAAAAATACAATTAAAATGTACAAGTAAAATATAAAAATAAAGAGAACATTGAATATTTGCATCTCGCGCGAACCAATTTTATGCACGCGACTAAAATTGTACACTATACATTCGATAATAGACTGACCAAAGGATATTATAGATGGGGACTGTTGAGACTTTGAAACAAAATGGGATGTCGTGACTTTCAAAACAAACATTACAGCAAAGAGCTGGGCACTTGTTCTGTGTGTTCTGTACACGTGGGTTTTAAAAATAACTCGACTCGCCTCGGTGTTGAGATTGTACAGATGCCAAAATTTTAGAATTCAGGATTCTATTGCGGCTCAGATCAAGGAAAAGATTGATGATGCAAAGATTGCAAATTTACAGGAACAATTCCGCAAGCAGTGCACGATTTTATGCTCTTGTGTGAAATCATCATGTTAGGAACTAACTCCACTGGCTCCGATCGCTCAATAAACCGTTCAGTTGCTCATTGGTTCCAAAAACACATGATTTTTTCCCAAAGAAACTGAAGTGAACAATCGGCTTTCCATGACCAGTCATGAACATAGCTGTTAAGTGACGGACCATTTCTTTTTGACGGGGGCTGCCAATCTCCTACGCAAAGAAAATTGTGCACGGTTTTATTTCCGAGCGTGAAAATCAACATCATGCAAACTGCTAACTCTGATTGGCTCGGATCAACATACGGTTCAGCTGTGTTTTGTTTTGGTCACAGAAGCGGTGAAAATGCATCAGAAATAAAATAAAATAACAAATAAGAGAGTGAAAAACGTGTTCCACAGAGACCTCACGATTATTACAAATGAAAAAGTTTCTCGTTATTTATGCATTTATTTATTATTTATTCGCTTATTTATTGTTTCGCATGACAGTCAAATATTCAATTCTCGCTCAATTTTTTTATATTCTCTTGTTTTTTTTACTGTATTTTTGTATGCATTTAGCTATTTTCTTTTGTTTTTTCTTTTTATATGATAACAAAACAACCAAAATTTTTGGTTGTTTTGTTATCATTGTTAATTTTTTAAAAATTTTTTGGTTTTTGTTGACCCGCACCCTGCAGTCCGCACCCTGCACCCCGACCCCGCGTTTTCGGAACACCCATTAAAGTGTCGCGAAAATTTCGTGTAATAAGGTAAATGTTTTTGAGACCAACCAAATGTTTTCAGTATTTTAACATAAGCTTGTCTTCCTTGGGATAATATCTGCCCTATGTTCAGCTGAGCTTATGACTAACATGTCAAAGCTTTAAACAGGTGTCTATCTATTTCTGTAGGGTTGTTTTTTAACCGGCGAAGTCAGGTTGGTGCAGTCGTGAAGACGGTGGATTGGAGTGGTCGGTCAAAATACATCGTGTAAGGCTCATAAGGTGTGTATTTCGCTATGGCCGATGGGATGGGGTGGGATGACGTGAGAACAAAGCGGACGAGTCGCCATTTTAAATTGGCAGGTCAAGAAAGGTGATGGAGGCTTGGTGGAAGATTTGCTTCGACTGTGAACTGTGGTATAGTTTTGTGCTGACCTCTGAACACATAGAGAAGAAGTTGTACACAGACATCGATTAGTACACACACGCACGCACGACAAGGGTCCACATAAAAAATATCGTAGGTATAGAAGCACATGTCCGCCGAGCAGTGTTGGCTTTGGCCAGACTGAAATATCTGTGCAATACTAGTGAAAGAAAGCAAGGAGGACTGATAATAACAGGAGGTGAAGTCCAGTGGCACTGTTGATGCTGGTGGGACCAAAGTGTTGCTGAGACATCGTAAGGATAGGATCGTTAGATCAGTAAATGCTATGAGAGAAAACTTCTGGTGTATGTTGTTATGGTTATGTTTAATACTTGGAAAGTATCTAGCTGCCAACGTTAAGAAAGGTTATTGGCAGGTGGGAAATGATTTACTACACGAGGCTGGATCTTCTTGGATAGTATAAGTGACACAGAAGGATATGCCAGTTAGTCTTTTTAATTTTTCTGCTTTACTTTTGATTTTGAACCAATTTGTTCGATTTTAGAGTTCGAGACACTGACTTGCTGACTCCGGAAGAGCAAACCGGATTTAACGATTATGTCATAAGGCATGCTTTAACGTGTTTGAGATAAAGCGATGACTTCCCTTTTTTACTAATTTCTCCAGATTCTGATGGTGTGTTTGTCATAATCGATAATCTGTTTTTATAGTGCCATATTCACAACAGTATATAAATACATCGCTCACAACTCTCGGTAACGGCATGTTCAGTTGTGAACAAAATTTATCTGTAAATTTAATAAGAATAATTTATAATAATTTAAATTTTAATTCAACAAAAATATTCAAAGCGATAAGACAGATGAGCTGAGTCATCAGATTTTAAACATTACGTTATTTGGTAACGGAAAAGACAAAATACTGTCACAATTTTCGTCACGCCGGTTAGCACGTTGAGATTCTGACGATGTGTTTGTCTTTAATGATAGTCATGTTTTTATAGTGCCCTATTCACAACAGTATATAAACACATTGCTCACAACTCTCGGTAAAAGCAAGTTCAGTTGTGGACAAATTTATATCAACATTTAATTTTTTAGTTTAATTCTGTCAACAAAATTAAATATTCAAAGCAATAAGACAGATGAGCTGAGTCATCAGATTTTAAACATTACGTCATTCAGTAACGCAAAGGGAAAAATACTGTGAGTCACAATTTTCGTTACACCAGTTAGCACGGCACATTGAGCCAAGTAAAAACAGTTATCGAGGGTGGAGTGGGTCAAAACGACTGGTAAACGCCTACAATGCACTTTCTTGTAACCTGTGCGATAGAGCATAGCAATGATTTCTTTTGTATTTGCATTCATAATTTGGCTTAAGGAGCCCTTGACATGATTAAAGGAAACTGTGCATGCTGATCAATCGTAAAGATGTGGTTACTTTTATATTGGGAGATTTATCGCCCATTTTTGAAATGCATCTGTTTTGAGAATTGTGATGGCTTAATTGTTCAGGGTTTTGAGGAAGACTGACCAAAAGACAGCGAAAAATGATCTTGAGTGAAGAATGCATGAGGTCATGCATGTTTGGTGAGGAGCGGGTGAATAATTCAGTTGACCTCCTTTCCAGGATATTCGTTGTCTTTTCAGTTGGTCAAATTTCAGTGTTAGTTACAGTTACGCACTTTTGCTGCAACATGCTGCTACAGATGCTTGAATGTTATTGAACCTGCAGTCATGCACGCCTCGCTTGCTTTTTTTTTCCGAGATGAACCAACACTTCATTGGTTCTGCATGCATTGCGGGCCTATGTTTTATTTCTGTAGTGAAAAATACCACTATTAATAATCTAGACATACGCACATTTGTCGCTATTAATCGTGAAAAACGATACTTTCTAGTTATTAATTGCGAAACACGTCAGTTGTGATTACTAATCGTGAATTTTACAGTTAATAATCATACAATCCACGATTATTAACTACGTCTGACAGATTCTACAGTTAATACTCTTACATTGTGCGATTATTAACTGTAAAATTCACGATTAGTAATTGGAACTGACTTCTTTCGCGATTAATAACTAGAAAGTACCGCTTTTCACGATTAATAACGACAAATGTGCTTATGTCTAGATGGTATTTTTCACTACAGAAATAAAAAAAACACTACAGATTGAAATAGATAGACACCTGTTTTTATTTTTACCATTCTAAGACATACCATGAGGTACACCATAACTTTATCCCCCAATTTCAGTGCTTTGAAGATGAAAACAGAGTTCAAGTTTCCTCTCCGATACTGAAGAGCATAAACATCTTCAAGACTATTCCAGTCAGGGGGAAGAGTCTCTCCAAAGTCACATTCCTGCTGTGTGTTCCTCTGTGTGGGAACAAAAAAGAACAGCTAAATAAAAATTAAGCTTACCGGTATTATGTACACAAAAGAATTTACAATCCATGAAATATTTTCACTCAAAAACCCCTAGTCAAAACATAATTACATGTAACAGATGGTTAAGTTATCTTGCAAAACTACCGGGGGGGGGGGGGGGCAACTCCCTGATATAAGCCAGATAGTGTATGTGCTGTGCCAAAAGGTATGGTTTTTCGAGCCACTTTAGTCTGAAATAGGGTAGAGATTTTGACCATTTTGGTCTGAGATAGGGTAAGGTTTCAGGGCTCGACAAAAACTTAAATTCCAGCTTGCCCTTCGGGCAACCAAGTCACAGAATTTGCTTGCCCGAGCCAATTTCCCACGTGCCCGTGTTTAAAAAAATTCTCATGCTCATTAATAATTCATGAGGCATGGACAAAGATCTCACAAAGTGTTTAATGAGTGATCGCTCTCCATCTGTTGAACGTTTTGGGAGATCGTTCACATTTACTATCCTCCTGTCGATTTCATGATACTGATCTAGGATGTAACATCTATGTTTGCTGACTGAATGCACTAAGTTAGCGTGGATCAGAGTTTAAAAAGTTTAATCAATTTAACGCACATGTAATAAGATCAGTACGTATTAATATAGGATTAAGTGAATTAGAAAAACCCTCGAGGAAATTTGGAAGACGTTGACGGTTAAATACTGAAACATTGGTCTATTAAGTGTGTAACAGAACACGTTCAAAATGCACATTCAGGCTCGAGACTAACAGTAGCCAACTAGTCACAGACTAGTAGAAATTCCGTTTTGGCTAGTAAGTTTTACGCTTTCATTAGCCGTTTTGGCTAGTGAAAATTTCAAAGCACTAAAGCACCGGATGGAAACCAAACTAAATATTGCTTCTGATTATCAGATCCCAAAACCAAATTGAGTGAGCAGAAACTAAAAATATTCCATAGAAGGATATCATAATGTTCGTATGATACTTGTTCTGTCCTCTCAGCGTTTCTCCCTACTAATTCTTGTCTTAGATGGCAGCGTTTTCTCCGAAATTAGCCGTCATCATAACGTTTCACCACACGTTTCCTTGAAAGGTCCATTAGTGCGTTCATATGATATTTGTCTACACGTTAGTAGGTTCACACAATTCTTTAGTCTTGCGTTATCGACTTTTTCCATTAATTGCTACGTTCGTACAATAGTTTCTCTTCCCAGCGTTTCTCTCTACGTAACGTCTTCACAACGTTTCTCCGTACGTAAGTAGGTTGGTCGATTTATTAGTCAAACCTTCTCAACGTTTCTTTGTATGTTAGCACGTTCGCACGACATTGTTCTGCTCTTCCTAAGGTTTTCAGTGTGTTAGTACATTCGTACGATAAGTCGACACTGCTTAGCGTTTCTCTGTACGTTAGTATGTTCATATGGTATTAGTCTTGTCTTCTCAACGTTTATCCGTACGTTTGTGCGATTTTAGTTGTCTCATTTACGTTTCTCCGTAATTTATTGTCCCACTGTAATAGTTTGGTTTGTCCGTTCGCCGTTCTTCCGAACGTCACACACGTTCTTACGGAATTAGTTTTGTCTAATAACGTTTCTCCGTAAGTTAGTAGTATTTTATTAGTCTGTATTTTGGTACGTTGGTAGCGTTTCTCCCTACTGTAGTGCACTTGCAACCAACGTGTTTGATGTGACTTCTCAACGTTTCTCCGTACCTTGGTAAGTTTGAACCTTCTTAGTCTTTTCTGCTCAATGTTTCTCCGCACTTAAATACACTTATACTTTACTAGTCTTCTCTTGTAGACGTTTTTCCATACGTGAGTTGAGTTCTGTATCAGTCTTGTCTTTTTGACGTTTCTCCGTACCTTACAACGTTCGTTCAATGTTAGTTTTATCTCCCCAACGTTTCTCCGTACGATGACATGCTCATATAAGGTTAACTCTTTGAGTTATTCATCATGATCTGACAGAAATGGAAAAGAGAGGCATGAACTACATTGCACCTGGGAATTTGCCCTGAAAGCACATCGTAGTTTGTATTCCGCGTGTGAGGATCTTTAACCGTTCTTCACTTTTGAGATCACAGAGAGGCATGTTTACAGTACTTAACTCGGCTAGAGATTAGACATATTGAACACAGTATGAGATTATGCAAAAAAGTCCGGCTAAAGGCCTTCGATTGTTTGATATCTACTTACAGTTACCACAGATTGAGAAGCAATTTTCCACACATTCAAAATTTTATATAAAACGCACGCTCAAGCCTATATGTTTACTCCACTTTCTCGCTTCAATTCTGTCCGCATATGATGTATGGTATGCAGTGCAAAAAAATATACTAGTAATATGAGGAAAAGAAACCTTTGTAAGACTGATGCATAAAGGATCTGCTAACAGCTAGTAGATTTTTGCCTAAAAATTGGAAAAGGTTTTCCTGTTTAAGCACAAAACTAAGGCCATTTTAGCTACAGCAGCGTTTTCATCGCATGTTCTCTGAACTTTGTTTACCAATTCACGGGTCAGGGAGGGATTTCAACAGTTGATTGATTACTTTTACCAAAACCGATTAAACCGCTAAACCGCTTCAATGCACTTTAAAGCTAAACATCTCAACAAAATGTTTTAGAAAAAGTCATTTTAAGCGACTGCGTGACTGACAAATCAACTGATAAAAACGTCAGACCAGATTGATATTTAACTTATAACAATTTTCGCAGCTTTGCTAAACGGTTGTGTATGCTGTTAGTGCTGAATTATTTGTCGCCTATTTGAGAGACTTAAAATGTAATTTGATGGAGAGTTTGCCCGAGCGCTTGCCCGTCGGGTAAGTGACCCTGAAAAGTGACTTGCCCGACCTCAAAATCTACTTGTCATGGACGACCGGACAGGACTTTTGTCGAGCCCTGGGTTTGTGCGATCTGGTCTGGAAAAGGGTAGGTTTTTTAGAAGAAGCAACTTTTTTAATTGTTATCTTCTTTTGAGAAATGTCTTTTTATTAATATCAGAAATTTAAAGCCCATGTCAAATGTCTGCGCAAACAGAGGCAGTATGGGCAGGTCTGAAATGGGGTATCGAATTTTGGGTCTAAAACAGGGTAAGGTTTCAAGGAGTGAGCTGCACACCAGATCCAAATTTTCAGGGAGTACCCCCCTCCCCCCCCAAAAAAAACAATCACCCCAGCTGTACAACACTGAGCTACGGATACATGCACAAGATTTGTAAAGCACCAAAGAAGGACAAGAGTCACTTGAGTTGCTCTCAATAGTTGAGAGCAACTCCTGTGCTTGCTAGACCTCCCAAATGCATTCATAAGTCAACAGGACACAGCTTTGGTGCTAAAATTTTGTTCTCCAACAGTTTTTCTGGGACAGAACTCGCCATGCTAAAATTTTGTCTGACACCAGTTATTGAGCACTTCTTGTGTAATGATTAAAGAAATCTGAAAAAAAATTCAAATTTGGCCTCTGGGAGTACCATTGTTGTGTACTTAACTTGCCATGAGAGGATAAGGTTTTCATGTAGTTGTAAAACTTATCTTAAGGTAAATTAGTAAGTAAAAAGAGTTCAACAAAACGATCCCAAAGTAATTGTAAAAATAAATTAATTTTCTGCATTGATTGCACGCTTCTGGCAACGCTCCTGTTGACTGCAACCCTCCTACACATCAGCACAATCTCAAGAAGTAGGCATGATCAGTGTGCACCCATGGGAAAACACTTTTTGTGCAGGAGGAGCCAGTGTGGCCGAGTGGTTAGGGCACCAGACTTGAAATCCGGAGATTCTGGGTTCAAGTCCCACTCTGACCGCTATCTGGAGTTGTTTCAGGGCCAACCTGGGTTTAACTCCTCAACAGGGCTAAAACTTAACTTCAGTGCTTGGTCGCAACTCGGGCCAGTATCCCTGAATTCTTAGTGGCCCAGCCCAAAATAAAGTAGCCCTCAAATTTCCTGTACTAACACAAAACAAATTTCAACCATTTTTACTCGAAAAACCGCCTCACGGCTGTTTGAGCTGTGTTTTTTAGTAGGGTGTTCAACTGAAACGCCAAAAGAAATTTGCTTGATCTTAACTTTGTCTTGAAAGCTCACATTTGCCAATGTACTGTCGAAAAATTGGTAAAATTGTTATAATACTAAAAACTCTGTTCGGTCTGTGTTGGGGATCATTCGTCTCGTTCTTGTTTGCTCTTTTCTTCATCTATAGCTTCTGACTTGGTCCTTAAACTCCCAAAGAAAAACTGGACCATTATTTTCCAAATATGGACAAAACGATCTTGTCAACATCTATAAACTTCAGTATCACCATTGTAAGTTTCTTTCGATTGATTTTGAATTCAGGTGAAAAGTAAGTCTACTATATTGAGCAGTATTGAGTGATTTTGCCGATATTCACGTTTGAAAACGTACCTCAAATCATAGTCGCCCTTCGGGCGATCAAACCTCAACTTTTAGTGGCCCTGGACACTTTTTAATCGCCACAGGTGACGGTGCGACTGCCAAGTTTTAACCCTGCCTCAACCATACTTGTTAATAGCCAACTGGTTTGCCTTCTGCCAGTTGGGATTTTTAACTTGTCATATATGTTCAGTTTCAAATATTTGTTTGTAAGGTTTAAATGCTCAGCCCCACTAGCACCCTGCTATAATCACTTGCCAGGGTAAGTAAAGGAGGTAAGGTAACCAATGACAGCATGCACTTTAAGCTTATGGTATGGACATACCACTTAAAATCACTGATGTTCTTGCCACAGACTGTCATTTTGATGTTTTTTGTGAGGAATATAGCTAATTTTACATGTTTGTATTTCACTAATAGTCCTAATAAACACTGCCTTTTAAATTATGTAATTCCAAAACAGTTTAATTATCGTGAGTATAATGATCTGCTTGAGCTTGAGACTTAAACTTAATGTACCTTATTACATGAAATTTTCGCGACCAATCATTTCGCGATTTTGGGGTGCCCATATTTCGCGACACTTTAATTTCGCGATTTTGCAAAAATTTTGTATTTTGAACCACTTTAATTTCGCGTTTTTAAGTAAGACACAACTTATTTCCTTGGCAATGCTATTTAACATGTCCTTAAATTAAATAAAACGACTTTATCAAAGGTGCAATAACTTCAAAATTAGCAAAAACAAAATGGTGAAAAATCAGTTCAGTCTCACAATGTCCACAAGCAGTTCATGCTTGTACGTGAATTATTGGTCTTGAGTCAATTGGCCACAATATCTGTTTGCATCGAAAATTCCTTTCTACAGACTCCGAAGAGAAAATGATGTCGCTCAGTAACATAATGCAGTTTAGAAACATATATACATAACAAGCGTCTCGAGGCATCTGTGTAAATGTCCTGATATGGGTCAACAGCTGGTAATACTTCCCTTCCAGTTACTACACCTTTTATTCCCGCTTTCTCCCATCCTTTCAAGACATGAACCCTTCCCTGTGCACTGGTGAAAAAGTTATATTTAAACTTCCACCAACCAAGTTGCATGAACTGGTTTCAAAACCGATAGCCTACATTCAACATTCACATCTTCAAAGTTAACTCTACTATCCACTTGATTTTGGACTTCTTCCGAATACCATGTTGCAAACTTGTGCAATAAACTCGTTCTTTCTTGATTATTGACATAATGTGAGTCACTTAATTTTCGCACCATATTATATTTGCGACACTTATTGTTTGCGTCATTTTTATGAAATCGCGATGTCGCGGAATTAACGTGTCGCGAAAATTTCATGTTATAAGGTACGGGTCAAATTGAAACTTCAACATACCCCCTCCCGGGCATACCCCCATTTGATTGTGCACTGTGCCCGGGAAGGGGGGGATTTTGAACATTGCCTAGCCTTGGAAGGGTGGGGCATTTGAACCGGATTCATCTCTTGTTCTGGCATAATATTCTCGTGTGCTTTTTCGGTTTTTGCAAGGTTTGACGGATTTACAAGATACTTTTCTGAGATAGAATTTCGCCTTTGTTGGTGAATCACTCTTTCAAGAGGGTCTTCAAAAGAAGTTTGAAGGTGTCATCGATCACAGCACATCTCTCTCTGAACAGTGTTTGATGGTCTTTGATTGAAGACGAAATTTGTCTTTGAGGAGAGGTATTTCAGTACTAATTAGTTGGGCATTTGAACGGCACCGAGGAGAGGGAATTTGAACAAGCCAATCTTCAAAAGTTCAAATGCCCGGGGGGTTGCCCGGGGGGATGTTGAAGCTTCGATTTGACCGGTACATAATTCTTACGTACTATTTCTCCGGGTATTTCTCACGATAAATCGTGAAAAAATGTCCATAGTGCAAAATTTTGTCACGCAATAAGTCATGCAATAAACTTATCCAAAAATTCACCTCCTCGCCAGAATTTATGCAGCGGAATCCTCCCTCGACGAGACAAGCATGTACAGCAAGAATCACGGCGTCAAACTTGTTTCTGAGCTTGTACAAACGAAGCAGACGCTTCAGCTTCACTTCCGCCATTTTGGCATTGTGTAGTACACTTCCCAGGATCCTAAGCGGTCGGAAGGATTGGCAGCCGCCAAAAGCGCGGGAAAAATTGGAGCAGCTCGCAAGCCAGCGCAGGGCCTACATTGACATGAGTTTATTTTTCTTTTCCATTAATCTAGCTTTGCAATAGTTCACTCTCCAGATTTTAAACACAGCTCTGTGGAAGTGGGATGAATGCCTGTTTTTAAAGGCTGAGGTAAGTTTATGAATTGTAACAACAGCAGCGAAAGGAAGGTCGCTTTATACTTTTGCCAACCAAAGGTTTATTGGCTTTCGTTTCAAAGTCTTTCAATGGTTGACTGGCTGGCGCATTTTTGAATAACAATCATATTTTAAAATCTGCCCTGTTGGGATGATCAATTTTTGTTGCTGGATCGACGGTTGGTCATCCAAACTAACGGAGCAAACCGTTACAAACTGCAAAAGAAAATAAAGATTAAGCTTAAATGTGTCCTGATACAAATTATTTTTCCGCGGTTTATGACTTAGCAAGAGATATTGAATCCCAAGAAGTGTATAAACGCCGCATTTTTAAATTGTTTGCTGATCATGATCTGCAAAAAGATCCGGCTACGATTTGCTGCTAGGGTGGGGTAAGAATAGCTCTGGTAACAAGACTAAAGACCATGTAGAATACAATACCGTACAAGATACAATACCGTTATAAGCCCTCTCGGTTATAGGCCCATCTGCCTGTTTACAAAGATTATATTCCGATTATCAGCCCCCCTCTTCCCCGGATATGAGCCCCCACCCATTTATCCTTGTTTCTTTAACATAAGTACTTTTGCAAAACAAAATACAACTTCAAATTGAAAATCAGGAAAGTATAATGCAAGTAGAGTTCAGAGCAATACGTTTAATCATGCTGTGTTCCAAATAGTATTGAACTAAATTTGTTCCAAACAAAGGTATTGAACTAAGTTCCCGATTTATTGTGACGTTTCAAAACCTAAAGACGTGAGTAAATGAAAAATGTACTTGGATAGCGTTATATGTTAATCTTATTTATTTATTATCTGCTTATTCTAAAACGATTTTTTCATACCACTTTAAAGCTTAAGCCCACCCAAAAGCCCCAACAAACCTAACAAACTTGTATAAGCCCCGGGCTTATAAGAGGGATTTTACGGTATTCTTCTAGTTACGTTAGTTGCTTAGTTCTTTATGGTCAAATAATCGAGAAACTGTACGTTTAGTTAATTTCCAGATACTTGCTATTCGCATTAGTCAAATAAATTCTTAATTCATTTCGATAGACCTAAAATCAAGGTGTTGGGTGCCATTTATAGAATCGACAAGAAAATTGTTGCCAGATAACAACTGATTGGTATCACTCGGACTTATCCGTGGTCAACTTCGAACCTTTATAGCTCCACTCGAAATTGTCAAATTTTAGGAAAGATGTGATATCTAATATATCGCGAGAGTGGGACTAAAGAAAAAATTTGAGTCCCGGGCGGGAATCGAACTCATGACCCTCCGTAACAGCGGTCGTAGAGACCAGAATCAGGCTATGTCGACCGCAAATGAAAAATAAAAATAAACAAATTATCTCAGCTTGACTTAGGGGATCATACAATTTCTGTCGATCCTCAATTTCCTTCCGACGTCACAAAATTACGGCTGAAGCCGTATAAGTTCTATTAGCCCATTGATGGCCAGCCTTCTGCTGAAAAACTGCCATTGTTAAGCTATGCACGCTGTTGTTTGAGCCCTGTCTGCCCAAATTCTGGTTCAATTCCTTTGCGGCATGAAAAATAAACTTCCTTTCATTCCAAGGCATTTTTACGAATTTGACGTCACGAATACGGACAATTTTTTGAATCAGAACGCCTCACTAAACCAACTTTAGGGTTTTTAGTGCTCAGTCCCATTGTTTTTGATGATCAATTAGTTTTTTGTTTTCGTTTTGTTTTGTTTCTGGTTTTTTTTTTTTTTTTTTTTTTTTTGGTGTGTTGGCCGTTTAATAGTATTTCCTTGTTTTGGAAGAGATTTCACCTAGACGTAGAGGAAAGGAGAAATTAGTGAACAAGACGGTGGCACTGACCAGCTGCGAAGGCCAAATATTGCATCAAGTTCACAAGGAAATTTCTCTCGCTTTTCTGTGCGTAACTCTGATCAAATTTCTCTGACTGGTCTAGTTTGGGCACCTTTTTGTGCCAGTTGGTTATCAAAAACTTCTGCTGTCAATAAAAATGATGACGTCACAACTGCACAAACCCTACAAGAACAGTGGTTTTTCACGTCCCGTTTTGGCTAGCCTGCGTAGCAGGCGTAAACGGGGAAGGGGAAGGGGAGCGGGAGAAAAATGGGGTTCTGCGAGCTAGGGACGAGGGAACGCGTTCCCTCGTCCCTAGCCCCCAGTCCCCCATTTTTCTCCCGTGTCCTTGCTCCCCTTCCCCTTCCCTGTTTTCGCCTGCTACTCAGGCTACGTTTTGGCCGTTACAGCCGTTAACGGGTTAAACTGATAAAGAATATCTTGTTGAAAGAGAACTAAGATAATTCACGAAGTAGAAATCACAATAAAGTTGGAATATAAAGAATACACAAGAGAGCCGATTTTTCAGTAGTTCTTCCTAATACCCTGTTAGTCAGGAGCAGGAGCCATAATCGGGGACGGAGACCGTAAGCGCGGGGTCAACGCAGCCCCATCGAAAAAGACAAATGTGCTATTTTTAGAAAAAATTGCGCCACCCTTAACGTCAAAAACGCGCGTGGCTACACGCAAATTTGCGTACAATGAGGGCGTGCTGGATATGGCCAAGATGGTTATAATTATTTGATATCCGGTATGCCCGAGTACACAATTGTTTTTATTATTAAAAACGCAATCACTAATTGCTATAAAATCAAGAACGAGAAAAAAAGAGAGAGAAACTCCGAGATAAAAGGGAACAAGAATTGATCGCGACCACATGACTGACCAAAAAAGGCGCCAAAACCTTGCGAAGTGTTGCAGCGTTTCTTTGCGGAGCTGAATGAATCAATGAAACTGCTCCGAAGTGAACGTACAAGCACAAGGTCTGGGAAAAATCTCCCAATTATGGGCTCTGAAATGCGGTACGTGTTTCATTTTTCCTGAAAATTGTTGTAATCGTCGTTCAAAGCGGATTGAAGCTGTACGATCTCACCGTTATGGCTGTGGGAGTTCAAATGAACGAGTTTGCAATCGCTCCGTTCGCACAACGCTGACAACGGAGCCATCATGTGTTTGTTTGATCGAACTGAAGACAGGATTAATAATTAAACTTGAACGATAATTACTATGCAGCTCACTGAAACAAGACTACGGAGGTGAGGAACATTAGAATTCACCATCTTACTTTTCAAACGCAAACCACAAAACGCAGTTTTTCTTAGTTTAGAGCCCGCCGGCGGAATGGTAAAAATATAAACACTCAAACAACTGTGAAAGCGATTCAACGTATTTTACATGGCATCCCACTTTTGTCTAAATGTCTGGAGCTGCTCAAGGGAACACAGATAGAGCCACAACGAGTACAGGTAAACCAGTGTCAATTTTGTGTGGTATAGCCAAAAAATGTCGCCTTTTCTGGTACTGGATTTGTTCAATGCTTGTCGTTCAGACTGTTGCATGATTTTTGTACTGACTCGCCATAAAAAGTGTGACAATTTTTATTAAATGCTTCTTTCCAGTTTTACTGTGCTTTATTTTGTCTTGTCTCGATATTTCAGAGACAAAGCCTTCCGTATGAAACCTGCTGTTTGTGAAATTTTAAGAACAAGTGATTGACTGGACGATGAAAGAAATTGTAAACAAAGCGCTAAATGCTTAAAACTCTATTTCTACAGTTTCTTTTCGTCCTGAGAGATCAAGCACTCTGAAACAACTTAGATTTGTGTCTCAGTGACGTTCAGTCGTAATTTCTTCTTAATTTTGCTTCGATACAAAGTGATTTTTCTCGCCGGGTTGCTGGTAGAGAAAAATAATTAAGCTCACTCTGTCGTTGAAACCCTTGCCACACCCACTGCACTATGTATCCCTTCTAGGTTCGTAAATTGCCCAGAAAGTAATATTAAGTACTAGGGCAGCATGGAGTTTCACTTCATCTTTCTCCTTCTCATCGACGGAAGTAGTTTTTTTTCTCTTGGTGTTTTTCCAGTTCTCTATTTTGTCGACGATTGATAACGCACCACGAGAGCATTTGATTGAAAACAAGGCGCGCTTTTCACTATTCTTGGTCTTCATTATAAACATTTCGGCCATTTCGGTAAAGGCGGGCATTATTTCAGAAAACATACGCTGAGAAATCTCGACAGACATTTTCTTTGCTGTCTCCGTATTTGAATATATGTTACTATTTTTCTTGCAGTGAAAAAAGTGACAACGATTTATCAGTGCGTTACTTTTCTTCAGTACGTGCTTGGAAAATCATTTTACAGTCTTTGCGGCTGCCTTTCAATTTCTGTACGTCCTCAGGGGAAATATATATTCGAGATGTATTTTCCCTTTTTCTGCCTGATTCGCCTTCAACTGATTTTTTCGTTGAGTTCGACGTCATTTTTGCCCGTAAAACGTTTCTTCCGTCTAACGGGGAAATCCTCGTCCGACATGTCCGACACATCTTCGCCACAGGATTTTTCTAAAATATTCTCACTGCCATCTTCGGAATCACTTGTATAATCCTCATATCCAGAGTCACTATCCAGAAAGTTCTCCCCAAGGGCTTGCCTCAAATTAGGAAGTGACACTGATGACAGAAATTGAATTTATTCATCTCCAACAAAGGTAATTTCCGACGCCATTTTGTTTGTTTTTCTCTGCGCGGAGTCCTCGCAACACACACGCGCGTGTGTCACGCGCGATGGCGCAATTTTTTCTAAAAATAGCACATTTGTCTTTTTCGATGGGGCCAACGCCAATACTGAAAATGGCAGTTAGATACGGTCTCCATCCCCGATTATGGCTCCTGCTGTTAGTATAATTGCTCAGGTGATTATACAGAAGCGCGCGCACTGATTGGTCGAGGATAAATTACGTCATCTCTTCCTATAATCGCCCCGCGCGAGGTGATTATAATACTGAAGCACTCATTTTTAAAATGGCCACATCGCGATTGTTGTTGTTCTTGGAGAAAAGAAAAAAGAAAATGCATTTGCTCTGATAATCACCTGTCGTAAGCAATTACACTAAAACAACTATTCTCCTCAGGCTCAGCGAATATTGTTGAATAATCCCCTCGACTTCGTCTCGGGATTATTCCACAATATTCACTTCGCCTTCGGCGAATAATTGTTAAATAATAAAAATAAGCTTTGATTGTCAAAACGCTGGTTGAATTACTCAGTTGACAGAACAGCTTCATAAGAAATCCTTCAATCGTTTTAATTTGTAACTGATTTGTGGAAAAAATTTTCATAAAGAGGGACAAAATATCACGACGGGATAAGATTTTTTTATTTTGTTTGTGTATTCAGCACCCTGAAGATAGGAAATCCAGAGAAATCGAAGCGATAAAGATCACAAGTTGTGGTAACCTTATCTGTTTTATTTCCATAATACTTTTTTGACTGCCACAGTAATGAATCATTGTGAAGGCGCTGCACGTAGGACTTTCGATCGGATTTTCGATCGAAAAAGGAGAATCGGTGGTTCGAGGCTTGGTCTTGCTGTTGTTGACAAGAGACGGTAACCCTGCGATGAATCGGCATCCCATGCATGGGGAGCTACTGATGCCCCTAGTCGCTTCTTGCTACAGAAACTTAAGCGCCGGCGAGCGCCGGCCTGGTGATCCTTATGGCTCATTCAGTCCAGGGGACTGGAAACAAGAATGTACTTTATTTACCTTTCAATGATGAAAAAATTACAGTCTATCAACTTATGACATGTAAATCTGAATCAAGAGTATAATAAACCTGGATTTACCTTCATTAAATTCAAAACTCTAGCTGCATTTGGAAGCAGAAAATCTCTGATAACATTTCAAAATCCGTTTCAGGTTCACAAAGGCATCTTTTACTTCCCCTGATGGATTAAAGGACAGTGAAGGAGTTCTGTACAGTGGAAAAGTAAGCAAGCTATGTTCTTAATGGAGCCGGGGAGGCGAAGCATCTTCCCTGCACGACCTACACCCCTTCCTTGATGGCTCCCGCAAAGGGATTATACAAGAGAATAGAAAACGACTTCTATTTTTTAATTTGATTTGTATGGCGCTAAGCAGTTTCTTCAGTTCTCAGGGGTCTGTGTGTATGCCTGTTACAGTACACAGCAATCACAGGGGCAATCAGATGAATACCCTCTTGGTGCTGAAACGTGTCTATTTGTTGTGGAACAAGTTTACGTTTTGTAGGTAAAAGACACTGCAATACTCAGAAATATTTCATTCAAACAGACCAGGAGGACTCGTTGGCCAATCTGTTCAATCCGTTTTCGTACTTTTACATCGGCCACCTCCACCTAGAGACATGTTCTTGGTTAGTTTGCCAACAAGAGGATCAGGATTCTTATTTTCAATTTTTTTTTACTTTTAGGAAAATAATACCAAACGCAATAAAGAGGGGGAATTGTCTATTACAAAAGAGGAAATGACTTCAAGTGCAGACGTGAATATGGAACAGGAATGTAATCAGGCCACAAGCGAAGTTACGCATAAGGAACATCTAACAGAAAATGATGGCACCATTCCGACGCATCAAACTTGCAAAGATGAACATAAAACAACAAACAAGACTGATAAAACGGTTATGACTGTTGATGACTCTACCCTTATAAAGTTCAGAAACAACTTCTTTGAGGTAACTGTGTAATGTTAAAGAAAACATATTTGTAGGAAACGGTGCATGCAGTAGTCGTGCAGTCAATTTTAGTAGAGTATATGTATAATTTTACAAGAAAGGGACAGAGACAGCACTAACGATTTGGTGTCCTGATGATAATCAGGAGAAACACCTTCCGAGACATATGCTTCTTTTGTGGATCCAAGTTGTCGTGTCTTCCTATTGAGAAGGGAGAAGATGACCTAATTACTCGGCCGTCAGTAACCTTCCATTTCACGGCTGATACAGTGGAACCTGCCTTACACCCACGGTCGCTATATTTTGGCACGAACAAATGATGAGCCATTTATTATGTAAAAACCTCTTTAGTCCGTCCATCCCAGGCGCACAAAGTGTCCACTTCAGCTTTTCAAATTAATCCCGCAATACGGTCACCCAAAACAAACGCAAGCAAAAAGTTTAGAGTGAAGCGTAACTTTAAAACCCGTTGTGGTTTTGAGGTTTGGTTTTTCATCGCTTTTAATTGTTATTTTTGTTGCTGCGTTGTCTCTCGGGGAAAGCTTTTGCCTTGTTTTGGGCCTTGTTGTTTTCTGATAGGCAAGATACGGTAACCTTAGAAATTTCGGCCATCTCGTTAATAACACCAGATTTTCTTTCATAGACTTAACCTACGCTACATTTTTTGACTCGAGTAAACAACATTTGTCCTTGATGTTCAAATGAACAAAGTAAGCGCTCTCAGTTTTCTTTTATCACTATTCAATACAAGTAATGGTCTTTCCATTTTTATCTTTTTCTAATCTAGGCGATAGAGGAATTAAGGATCCAAAGGGTAAGTGAGTATTACTTATTCTGAGTTAAAAATTGAACAAACTGTGCAGTACATCCGTTTAAAATATAACTTGAAAGTTTGTTCTATGGGCGCTGGAATAAAAGGTCCATAGAATCATACGTTTGGAGGCTGCTGCCTCTTCTTCGGCGGTCAAGACGCAAATGAAAAAGTTTCCTGCGTCATAAATTTCTAAAAAAAACAAAAACGAAAAACTACAAAGTAAATCGCACGCACTGATGCTGAAAGTTTTAAAGAGAGCGCTTGCCATTAATACAAAAATAAGTTATTCGCGCGCGTTGGCTTTGAGGGTGTCAAATAAAGCGAAGTCAGTGTTATGGCTCCCTATCATCAGTGCTGTGATCTGGTGACGCGTAATGTCGACCGATGGGGTGGTCTGTGTTCAATTTGCAACTCTAGTAGAGCATTTGCAGCGAGGAGAACGATTTGAGAACAACAGCTAGGAAATGTCTGCTTTTTTCGGGAACCGTGGCCACTAGAAGTGATCAAACAAGCCCTAGACCGAGTATCAGCCACTCCTCGTGAAGCCGTTGTTTTGGAGCATGCAAATACCGGTAGTGCCATTGATCAACCTACCATCCCCCTGTGTTGACATATCATCCCACCAACACACTGGTCAAAGCCATCCTGACCAGAAATTTCCACCTCCAACGAAGTGACCCGACACTTCCGACCCGTGCGTGTTTTATGTGCGTAACGTCGTGACAACAACTAGCGTGACTCCCTGGTGCGAAGCAATCTTAGCAACGCAGCTGCTTCCAGTGGAGACAGCGGCACATACCCATGTGGCCGACCCCGATGCAACACCTGCGTTCACACCAACGCATCGCCCCACTATAAACACTCCCGGGGGACACATCACCATCAACTTAAAATACACTTGTACCAGCAACACCGTAGTGTATGACGATGTCAACACGTTGTCGTAATGATGTCAGGGCGGCTCTCTCTTGGAGAGTAAGATTGGTTTTATTTCAGGCATTAAAGTTGGTATCCGAAGAGACCGCAGAACGTACCCATGTGGCCGAACCCGATGCAACACCTGCGTTCACAACAACGCATCGCCCACTATAAACACTCTCGGGGGACACATCACCGTCAACTTAAAATACACTTCTACCAGCAACAACGTAGTGTATGTCATCAATTGCCGCGCCCGTGACAAGGTATACATCGGGGACACAAGAAGACACTTAGGGGACCGCTTCAGGGAACATTTACGCTCAGTACCTAGAGTTGTAAACACAGACCCCCCATCGGCCGACATTTCGCCGCATCAGATCACAGCACTGATGATATGCTGGTGTCCGTCGTTCACACTGCCTTTAGGGATGCAGTAGAAAGGCGCCGTTCTGAGGCCCAGATGATTTTCAGACATTATACATTGTTTCCAAGGGGCCTTAACACTGACTTCGCTTTTCTTTGACACTCTCAAAGTCAACGCGGGCGAACAATTTATTTATTCATTTATTTATTTATTTATCTATGGCGCACGCTGTCTTTAAAACTTTCAACATCAGCGCGTGCGAATTCTCAGAATTATTTTGTAGTTTTTCGTTTTTGTTTTGTTTTAAAAGTTATGACGCGCAACTTTTTCAGTTGCGTCTTGACCGCTGAACAATAGGCAGCAGCCTCCAAACGTCTGATTCTTTGGAAGCGGATGATTAGCAGAAGAAAAACATGGCAAAATCAAAATATACCATTTTTGGAAAGAATAACCGAGCCTGATTCAAGATTGATGACGTAGGCAAAAGATCCAACTTAATTTAGGGGAACTTCTGAGTTAGACTGCAATAGTCTGCTGTACGGTCTGCCTTCTACTCAAGTTCAAAACTCCAACGCATTCAGAACACTGTTGCAAGACTAGTTGTTAAGGCTTACCAGTTGAGTTTTACAAAGTTGATTTTCTCCAAGTTCTTATTCACCAAAGTGGTGCCCTGGTGCGGTAAATATCCAGCTTGGCAAGGATGCGGGTAACCATTTTAGAAATTACACCCCCTAGTAAATGGCCTGAGCCCATAAAACGTATTTGTCGATATTTGCAATGAAACCCCCATATAATGAACCTCTTTATATATTTGAATATATTGTAGTGTCCCTGAGAATATATTTGAATATATTGTATTCAAACGTTCGACAAACGAACGATGTTGCTCAGCCCGGCCAAAGTAACAACAAAATGCGTGGAATAAAGCCTGATATAACGAAATTCTTGTTTTAGCCCAGAAGCCCTAACTGAAATTTTAGGCTAATATAATAAATGTCACCATACTTCTAACAGATCTGATAAATGTCAAAAACTTGTGTGAAGCTACCACGCTTTGCTTGGGGTTGAATAGCAAATGCTGTTCCGGATTTCAGAGTAGCTAAGCAGAACGCCAGAAAAACATGAGTGGCTTGTATAGTATTTACTCATAAGGTTTATAGTATGATGGAATGTCAAAGTTCGTGTTATTATGTGTATGAGAATATATTTGAATTTCCGTAAATTCAAAATAAAAGGTAAAGTAACAGTTTGGATCTAGGTGGCAAATACGGATGGAGCTCAACCGGTTCTTATAGGATGGGACAACCAGGAGTATTACTACTTCCCCTTTCGATGTTAGTCCTTGGCCGACTACAGAGGTACTTTATAATTAATAGGTGCTTGTACTCAAACTTGTCTTACTAACTGCCATATGTTATTTAACATAAAAATAACATTCCTTTAAATTTTGGTAACTTAATTTTTTGCAGACTCTTGACATGGAAAACGAGGAACGAGTCAAGTGCCTATTGACTGAAAAGCACGAACTGGAACGCAAAAAGGTACTGTCCGCTTAGCTTTTCAGTTTAACGTTAGCCAAAAAGGCAACTATGTTAGACTGCTAGTTTTGTTTTAAGTTTAACATAAACGGGATGCAACAGACATACAGTCTTTAACATGTAGAGCGCATGTGCATAGTTTCGAAAAGTTTTGGAAGATTTTGGCAAGTAAGCAAATCTATTGTTAACAATAACCTTGCCCACCACTTTAAAACCGCCATCAGTTGTAAGAACATATTTTCATATAAAGCTTATTCCATCAAAAAATAACAATAATCATCAAGATATGGGAGTACAGTGTTTTCAAGTTACTGGTTAATGAAGCCATTACATTTGTTGAATCCGAGCGGCGAGCGGCGACAAAAAATCTTGGAATTCAGTTGGATGTATTACTCCGACTGAATCCGTTTCCTTTCAGAGTGCGAGATAGCGTGGTCTGTCGTGTATCATGGTATAAAACTGTCTAGTCGTGGGTCACTACCACGATTTCAGCTATGTATTTGAAGCTGTACAGAGTGCATAGCGCTGTTGTAGTATTCTTTTGTTTCTTCAAGGCTCATGCAAAGGAAGAAGGCAAAGAATCTCATATTTTTCTTTCCTTTTTTTTCGATTTTTAACCGACGAAGTCGAGTTAGAGCAGTCGTGTCAAGAGGGTCGACTGGTTTGGTCGGTCAAAATACGTCGTGTAAGGCTCACAAGGTGTGTATTTCGCTATGGCCCACGGGATGGGATGACGTATTCTGCAGTTAAGCCCATCGATTAGTACACACACGCACGCACGATAGGACAAGGGTCCACATAAAAAGTATCGAAGGTATAGAAGGACACTTGCTCCGAGCAATGTTGGTTTTGACCGGACTGAAATATCTGTGCAATACTAGTGAAAGAAAGCAAGGAGGACTGATAATAACAGGAGGTGAAATCCAGTGGCACTGTTGATGCTGGTGGGACCAGAGTGTTGCTGAGACATCGTAAGGATAGAATCGTTCTCAGTAAAGGTTATAAAAGGAAAATTCTGGTGTATGTTGTTGTGGTTATGTTTATTACTTGAAAATGTCTAGCCGCCAACGTTAAGAAAGGTTATTGGCAGGTGGGAAATGAATTATGAGTCGGTGTGTTTGTCTTCATCTATAATCTGTTTTTATAGTGCCATATTCACAACAGTATATAAATACATCGCTCACAACTCTCGGTAACGGCATGTTCAGTTGTGGACAAAATTTATCTTTAAATTTTAATTTTAATTCAACAAAATATTCAAAGCGATAAGACAGATGAGCTGAGTCATCAGATTTTAAACATTACGTCATTTGGTAATGCAAAAGACAAAATACTGTCACAATTTTCGTCACGCCGGTTAGCACGTTGAAATTCTGACGATGTGTTTTTCTTTAACAATAATCATGTTTTTATAGTGCCCTATTCACAACTGTATATAAATGCATCGCTCACAACTCTCGGTAAAAGCATGTCCAGTTGTGGACAAATTTACATCAACATTTAATTTTTTAGTTTAATTCAACAAAATTAAATATTCAAAGCGATAAGACAGATGAGCTGAGTCATCAGATTTTAAACATTACGTTATTCGGTAACGCAAAGGGCAAAATACTGTCACAATTTTCGTTACACCAGTTAGCACGGCACGTTGAGCCAAGTAAAAACATTTATCGAGGGTGGAGTGGGTCAAAACGACTGGTAAACATGTGCTTATAATGCGCTTTCTTGTAACCTGTACGATAGAGCATAGCAATGATTTATTTCGTATTTGCATTCACAATTTGGCTTAAGGAGCCCTTGACATGATTAAAGGAAACTGTTCACAAAGTGTGGTTCCCAGGCGTGGGGAAAAGTTCAATTCTTTTGGGCTGTTACGGTGCCCATGCTGATCAATCGTAAATATGTGGTTACTTTTAAATTGGGAAATTTATCGCCCATTTTTGAAATGCGTCTGTTTTGAGAATTGTGATGGCTTTTTGTTCTGGGTTTTGAGGAAGACCGACCAAAAGACAGCGAAAAATGATTTTAAGTGAAGAATGCCTGAGGTCATGGGCGTAGTCTGTGGGGCTATGTTTGGTGAGGAGAGGGTGAATAATTCAGTTGACCTCCTTTCCAGGGCATTAGTCGCCTTTTCAGTTGGTCAAATTTCAGCGTTAGTTACAGTTACGCACTTTTTCTGCAACTTGCTGTTACAGAAGCTTGAATGTTATTGAACCTGCAGTCACGCACGCCTCGCTTGCTTTCTTTTCGAGACGAACCAACACTTCGTCGGTTCTGCACGCATTGCGGGCCTATATTTAACCGACGAAGTCGAGTTAGAGCAGTCGTGTCAAGAGGGTCGACTGGTTTGGTCGGTCAAAATACGTCGTGTAAGGCTCACAAGGTGTGTATTTCGCCATGGCCCACGGGATGGGATGACGTATTGTGCAGTTAAGCCCATCGATTAGAACACACACGCACGCACGATAGGACAAGGGTCCACATAAAAAGTATCGTAGGTATAGAAGGACACTTCCGCCGAGTGTTGGTTTTGACCGGACTGAAATATCTGTGCAATACTAGTGAAAGAAAGCAAGGAGGACTGATAATAACAGGAGGTGAAGTCCAGTGGCACTGTTGATGCTGGTGGGACCAAAGTGTTGCTGAGACATCGTAAGGATAGAATTGTTCTCAGTAAAGGTTATGAAAGGAAAATTCTGGTGTATGTTGTTGTGGTTATGTTTATTACTTGAAAATGTCTAGCTGCCAACGTTAAGAAAGGTTATTGACAGGTGGGAAATGAATTACGACACGAGGCTGGATCTTCTTTGATAGTATACTATAAGCGGCACAGAAGGATATACCAGTTAGTCTTTTTAATTTTTTTGCTTCACTTTTGATTTTGAACCGATTTGTTCGATTTTAGAGTTCGAGACACTGACTTGCTGACTGCGGAAGACGAACCCAGATTTAACGATTACGCCATAAGACATGCTTTAACGTGTTTGAGATAAAGCGACGACTTCGCTTTTTACTAATTTCTCCAGATCGATAATCATGTTTGTATAGTGCCATATTCACAACAGTATATAAATGCTTCGCTTACAACTCTTGATAACGGCATGTTCAGTTGTGGACAAAATTTTTATTAAAATTTTAATTTTAATTCAACAAAATATTCAAAGCGATAAGACAGATGAGCTGAGTCATCCGATTTTAAACATTACGTCATTCAGTAACGCAAAAGACAAAATACTGTCACAATTTTCGTCACGCCGGTTAGCACGTTGAGATTCTGACGATGTGTTTGTCTTTATCGATAATCATGTTTTTATAGTGCCCTATTCACAACAGTATATAAATACATTGCTCACAACTCTTGGTAAAAGCATGTTCAGTTGTGGACAAATGTATATCAACATTTAATTTTTTAGTTTAATTCAACAAAATTAAATATTCAAAGCGATAAGACAGATTAGCTGAGTCATCAGATTTTAAGCATAACGTCATTCGGTAACGCAAAGGGCAAAATACTGTCACAATTTTCGTTACGCCAGTTAGCACGTTGAACCAAGTAAAAACATTTGTCGAGGCTGGAGTGGGTCAAAGCCGATAATGCGCTTTCTTGTAGCCTGTACGATAGAGCATAGCAATGACTTATTTCGTGTTTGCATTCACAATTTGGCTTAAGGAGCCCTTGACATGATTAAAGGAAACTGTGCACAAAGCGTGGTTCCCAGGTATGGGGAAAAGTTCAATTCTTTTGGGCTGTTACGGTGCCCATACTGATCAATCGTGAAGATGTGGTTACTTTTATATTGGGAAATTTGTCGCCAGTTTTTTGAAATGCGTCTGTCTTGAGAATTTTTGTTCCAGGTTTTGAGGAAGACCGACCAAAAGACAGCGAAAAATGATCTTGAGTGAAGAATGCATAGTCTGTGGAGCTATGTTTGGTGAGGAGAGGGTGAATAATTCAGTTGACCTCCTTTCCAGGGTATTGGTCGCCTTTTCAGTTGGTCAAATTTAAGCGTTAGTTACAGTTACACACTTTTACTACTACTTGCTGTTACAGATGCTTGAATGTTATTGAAGCTGCAGTCACGCACGGCTCGCTTGCTTTCTTTTCGAGACGAACCAACACTTCGTCGGTTCTGCACGCATTGCGGGCCTATGTTTAACCGACGAAGTCGAGTTAGAGCAGTCATGTCAAGAGGGTCGACTGGTTTGGTCGGTCAAAATACGTCGTGTAAGGCTCACAAGGTGTGTATTTCGCTATGGCCCACGGGTTGGGATGACGTATTCTGCAGTTAAGGCCACGGGTGACAAGCTGCTCATGAATAAATTTATAAGGCAAAATTGTGGTGGAGGTCTTACACTAAAAAACGGTATATCTTGAACGTTTGGGAGCCGATTTCGTTGAAACTTAACAGAGAGCTTGGGAAGTGCAACAAGGCTGTTTTTAGTTTGATAGATTGCGCTTCTTTACGATGCTATGAGCTCCCACAGTTAAGATTCTGTAAAACGCGACTCCGTGTCCAAGTTTTCTCCTCGTGGAGAAGACAACACTTCTTGATTTTACCACTTATTGATCAGTTAAACCTCTATTGTGTCACAACAGAAGCCGATTATAGGATTTCGAGTTCCATTGAAAGTTGTAAGCTTTTAAATGAGTAAAATCGTCCTTGTTTTAATTTGAAGCCTTCGAGATTTTGTTAAAAAGCCTGTTTGAAAAAAAGGCTTCTGTTGTGACAATCTACAATACACCTAATTTGTCTGCCTGTTGTGTCTGTTCAGGAAATTCTATATCTGCGCTGTATTCTTGGACACAAAATTGGTGGTTTTAGGGCATCCGAAGGCTTTCCGAATAAACACGAATGTTTAAAGTAAGATTATGGTAATTATGGAAATTAAATTCAAACAGCTATTGTTCACTGTCCAGAAAAGAACAATACGTTGCAATTTAGAGATCGCAAATTTTTGGATTGAAGATTATAAGCGTTTCCCAAGCTGTATGTTAGCTATAAGGAGTATTATTGTAGTTTTGTTTTGTTTTGTTGGAAAACTTCTAAAAAGTTTCTCTTAACGTTGTAACGTAAAAAAAGATCCGGACTTCGACAGTTTTTATTTAAAAATGCTTACAAATCACAACTCCGCATGCAGCACACGATTTAACGCACGTGCAATTATTGATTCAGAAACTGAAAGTTTTACTGGAGCCTATTCACGAATATTTCGCACAATGTCGCTGCCATTCGTCGCACTTCGTGCATTAACGCTTTCAAATAAATAAATACTGATGATTTAGTTTCTCACCCGCAGCCTTAAGCCCATCGATTAGTACACACACGCACGCACGATAGGACAAGGGTCCACATAAAAAGTATCGTAGGTATAGAAGGACACTTCGGCCGAGCAGTGTTGGTTTTGACCGGACTGAAATATCTGTGCAATACTAGTGAAATAAAGCAAGGAGGACTGATAATAACAGGAGGTGAAGTCCAGTGGCACTGTTGATGCTGGTGGGACCAAAGTGTTGCTGAGACATCGTAAGGATAGAATCGTTCTCAGTAAAGGTTATGAAAGGAAAATTCTGGTGTATGTTGTTGTGGTTATGTTTATTACTTGAAAATGTCTAGCTGCCAACGTTAAGAAAGGTTATTGACAGGTGGGAAATGAATTACGACACGAGGCTGGATCTTCTTTGATAGTATACTATAAGAGGCACAGAAGGATATACCAGTTAGTCTTTTTAATTTTTTTGCTTTACTTTTGATTTTGAACCGATTTGTTCGATTTTAGAGTTCGAGACACTGACTTGCTGACTGCGGAAGACGAACCCAGATTTAACGATTACGCCATAAGACATGCTTTAACGTGTTTGAGATAAAGCGACGACTTCGCTTTTTACTAATTTCTCCAGATCGATAATCATGTTTGTATAGTGCCATATTCACAACAGTATATAAATGCTTCGCTTACAACTCTTGATAACGGCATGTTCAGTTGTGGACAAAATTTTTATTAAAATTTTAATTTTAATTCAACAAAATATTCAAAGCGATAAGACAGATGAGCTGAGTCATCCGATTTTAAACATTACGTCATTCAGTAACGCAAAAGACAAAATACTGTCACAATTTTCGTCACGCCGGTTAGCACGTTGAGATTCTGACGATGTGTTTGTCTTTATCGATAATCATGTTTTTATAGTGCCCTATTCACAACAGTATATAAATACATTGCTCACAACTCTTGGTAAAAGCATGTTCAGTTGTGGACAAATGTATATCAACATTTAATTTTTTAGTTTAATTCAACAAAATTAAATATTCAAAGCGATAAGACAGATTAGCTGAGTCATCAGATTTTAAGCATAACGTCATTCGGTAACGCAAAGGGCAAAATACTGTCACAATTTTCGTTACGCCAGTTAGCACGTTGAACCAAGTAAAAACATTTGTCGAGGCTGGAGTGGGTCAAAGCCGATAATGCGCTTTCTTGTAGCCTGTACGATAGAGCATAGCAATGACTTATTTCGTGTTTGCATTCACAATTTGGCTTAAGGAGCCCTTGACATGATTAAAGGAAACTGTGCACAAAGCGTGGTTCCCAGGTATGGGGAAAAGTTCAATTCTTTTGGGCTGTTACGGTGCCCATACTGATCAATCGTGAAGATGTGGTTACTTTTATATTGGGAAATTTGTCGCCAGTTTTTTGAAATGCGTCTGTCTTGAGAATTTTTGTTCCAGGTTTTGAGGAAGACCGACCAAAAGACAGCGAAAAATGATCTTGAGTGAAGAATGCATAGTCTGTGGAGCTATGTTTGGTGAGGAGAGGGTGAATAATTCAGTTGACCTCCTTTCCAGGGTATTGGTCGCCTTTTCAGTTGGTCAAATTTAAGCGTTAGTTACAGTTACACACTTTTACCACTACTTGCTGTTACAGATGCTTGAATGTTATTGAAGCTGCAGTCACGCACGGCTCGCTTGCTTTCTTTTCGAGACGAACCAACACTTCGTCGGTTCTGCACGCATTGCGGGCCTATGTTTAACCGACGAAGTCGAGTTAGAGCAGTCATGTCAAGAGGGTCGACTGGTTTGGTCGGTCAAAATACGTCGTGTAAGGCTCACAAGGTGTGTATTTCGCTATGGCCCACGGGTTGGGATGACGTATTCTGCAGTTAAGGCCACGGGTGACAAGCTGCTCATGAATAAATTTATAAGGCAAAATTGTGGTGGAGGTCTTACGCTAAAAAACGGTATATCTTGAACGTTTGGGAGCCGATTTCGTTGAAACTTAACAGAGAGCTTGGGAAGTGCAACAAGGCTGTTTTTAGTTTGATAGATTGCGCTTCTTTACGATGCTATGAGCTCCCACAGTTAAGATTCTGTAAAACGCGACTCCGTGTCCAAGTTTTCTCCTCGTGGAGAAGACAACACTTCTTGATTTTACCACTTATTGATCAGTTAAACCTCTATTGTGTCACAACAGAAGCCGATTATAGGATTTCGAGTTCCATTGAAAGTTGTAAGCTTTTAAATGAGTAAAATCGTCCTTGTTTTAATTTGAAGCCTTCGAGATTTTGTTAAAAAGCCTGTTTGAAAAAAAGGCTTCTGTTGTGACAATCTACAATACACCTAATTTGTCTGCCTGTTGTGTCTGTTCAGGAAATTCTATATCTGCGCTGTATTCTTGGACACAAAATTGGTGGTTTTAGGGCATCCGAAGGCTTTCCGAATAAACACGAATGTTTAAAGTAAGATTATGGTAATTATGGAAAATAAATTCAAACAGCTATTGTTCACTGTCCAGAAAAGAACAATACGTTGCAATTTAGAGATCGCAAATTTTTGGATTGAAGATTATAAGCGTTTCCCAAGCTGTATGTTAGCTATAAGGAGTATTATTGTAGTTTTGTTTTGTTTTGTTGGAAAACTTCTAAAAAGTTTCTCTTAACGTTGTAACGTAAAAAAAGATCCGGACTTCGACAGTTTTTATTTAAAAATGCTTACAAATCACAACTCCGCATGCAGCACACGATTTAACGCACGTGCAATTATTGATTCAGAAACTGAAAGTTTTACTGGAGCCTATTCACGAATATTTCGCACAATGTCGCTGCCATTCGTCGCACTTCGTGCATTAACGCTTTCAAATAAATAAATACTGATGATTTAGTTTCTCACCCGCAGCCTTAAGCCCATCGATTAGTACACACACGCACGCACGATAGGACAAGGGTCCACATAAAAAGTATCGTAGGTATAGAAGGACACTTCGGCCGAGCAGTGTTGGTTTTGACCGGACTGAAATATCTGTGCAATACTAGTGAAATAAAGCAAGGAGGACTGATAATAACAGGAGGTGAAGTCCAGTGGCACTGTTGATGCTGGTGGGACCAAAGTGTTGCTGAGACATCGTAAGGATAGAATCGTTCTCAGTAAAGGTTATGAAAGGAAAATTCTGGTGTATGTTGTTGTGGTTATGTTTATTACTTGAAAATGTCTAGCTGCCAACGTTAAGAAAGGTTATTGACAGGTGGGAAATGAATTACGACACGAGGCTGGATCTTCTTTGATAGTATACTATAAGCGGCACAGAAGGATATACCAGTTAGTCTTTTTAATTTTTTTGCTTTACTTTTGATTTTGAACCGATTTGTTCGATTTTAGAGTTCGAGACACTGACTTGCTGACTGCGGAAGACGAACCCAGATTTAACGATTACGCCATAAGACATGCTTTAACGTGTTTGAGATAAAGCGACGACTTCGCTTTTTACTAATTTCTCCAGATCGATAATCATGTTTGTATAGTGCCATATTCACAACAGTATATAAATGCTTCGCTTACAACTCTTGATAACGGCATGTTCAGTTGTGGACAAAATTTTTATTAAAATTTTAATTTTAATTCAACAAAATATTCAAAGCGATAAGACAGATGAGCTGAGTCATCCGATTTTAAACATTACGTCATTCAGTAACGCAAAAGACAAAATACTGTCACAATTTTCGTCACGCCGGTTAGCACGTTGAGATTCTGACGATGTGTTTGTCTTTATCGATAATCATGTTTTTATAGTGCCCTATTCACAACAGTATATAAATACATTGCTCACAACTCTTGGTAAAAGCATGTTCAGTTGTGGACAAATGTATATCAACATTTAATTTTTTAGTTTAATTCAACAAAATTAAATATTCAAAGCGATAAGACAGATTAGCTGAGTCATCAGATTTTAAACATAACGTCATTCGGTAACGCAAAGGGCAAAATACTGTCACAATTTTCGTTACGCCAGTTAGTACGTTGAACCAAGTAAAAACATTTGTCGAGGGTGGAGTCGGTCAAAACGACTGGTAAGTGCATATAATGCGCTTTCTTGTAGCCTGTACGATAGAGCATAGCAATGATTTATTTCGTATTTGCATTCACAATTTGGCTTAAGGAGCCCTTGACATGATTAAAGGAAACTGTGCACAAAGCGTGGTTCCCAGGTATGGGGAAAAGTTCAATTCTTTTGGGCTGTTACGGTGCCCATACTGATCAATCGTGAAGATGTGGTTACTTTTATATTGGGAAATTTGTCGCCCATTTTTTGAAATGCGTCTGTTTTGAGAATTTTTGTTCCGGGTTTTGAGGAAGACCGACCAAAAGACAGCGAAAAATGATCTTGAGTGAAGAATGCATAGGCTGTGGAGCTATGTTTGGTGAGGAGAGGGTGAATAATTCAGTTGACCTCCTTTCCAGGGTATTGGTCGCCTTTTCAGTTGGTCAAATTTAAGCGTTAGTTACAGTTACACACTTTTACTGCAACTTGCTGTTACAGATGCTTGAATGTTATTGAAGCTGCAGTCACGCACGGCTCGCTTGCTTTCTTTTCGAGACGAACCAACACTTCGTCGGTTCTGCACGCATTGCGGGCCTATGTTTTCATTTGGGTCGGTGGGGAGGTGGGAAACGACTTCTGATTTTATTGAGATGAACTAAGTTACTATTAATAATGGGTAGATTAGCCAGGGAACGTTTCAGTTGTTGTTGTTCTTTTGTTTTCTAAATCACTTTCGATTGTTTTATCAACGTTTTAGGAGGAAGAAATTTCCAAAAATAACGCTTTAGTGGAGCAACTTGCGCAGCAGGAAATTGACATAAAGAAGCAGGTGAGAAGTGAATGCATTAATTAACGTCGTATGGTGCACTTATTCAAGTACACTATTCAAATACAATGGCGTGTAATTACAAAATTTAGTTCAGCACATTATCTAACATTGCTAGGGTAGTCAAATATATTATGGGCGTCTAGAAATGTTATTTTACAGTCTGTTGTAACCTGTTCAGGGTAAGGACTCATATAGTAACATCCAGAATGGTTGTTATTCACAACGCATGAAAGCCTTGAACAATCATGATCCGACGTCACGCAAGTATGGTCGTACACGGTTTTTGCAGTCTGTCATTGTTCCGAGTTCATTGTACATAGCCTATATAATGCAAGATCGACAATTATTAGCAAAGAACAAACTCAAACAGCAAGCGTGGATTACCGTATTTACTCGAATAAGCGCCGCGGCGCTTATTAAATTTTTCGCGCCTCAAATGCGGCGCTTATTCGAGGGCGGCGCTTATTTAAAAATTGGACGCGACAAAGAAATTTTTTCTTTTAATTTAAAGGTATATTTTCTATCTGTAGGCAAATTTTACAGTAACTAACAGAAGCGTCTTTTGATTGTCACCCGTTGTTGTCACCATTCGTCTCTTCCGGCACTTTAACAAAATGTCACTAAAATTGTAAGCAAGGATCAGAATGAAATCTTCAAAGTGATGTTCTTCACTTTGAACTGAAGAACATTGCTTTTGATGAAAAGAAATTTCCAATGCTGTTTTAGAGCTGTTTTGTAGTGGTTTTTTAGTTATACGGAATTCCTCGAATAAGCGCCGCATCGGGACCGCGGCGCTTATTCGGGGGTTCCGCTTATTAACTTTTTAGTCTCTAATGCGGCGCTTATTCGAGGGCGGCGCTTTTTCGGGGGCGGCGCTTATTCGAGTAAATACGGTACCATATTTACACGATTAAACTCCGCGGCGTTTATAAAACATTTTTAGCGTTTCCGATGCGGCGTTTATTCAAGGGCGGCGTTTATTTCAAAACTCATATCTCTTAAATCACTGACAACGATTACGGTAAATCATTTGTAAATATTATGTAAAAAGAGCATGTTTAACGTTCCAATGTCTCGCTTTTTTGCTGAGAACTTAGAAACATTGTTATACAGGAAAATATATTTCCAAGGATAGTGTAGATTACTGAGTTGTGCCGTACTGCAAAGAAACACTATGTAAACGGGAAAATGTGGACCGTAAGCGTAACAATAGAAAGCGTAAAACAATAGAAGCGTAACAATAGAAAAATCGGAATTAATTATCCTGTTCCAGGTGTTAAGTTTGTGCCGACCCTAGCGCCGCGCTCCGTTTTTCGCAGCTCCCCACAAACTAAACTCCTGCAACAGGCTAGAACCAATCACTGCGAAGAACTGACATAGTCGGACCTACGTACGGAACCACAAATAGCTGATCGCCTCCAGCGAACTCGGTAGGCACATCGAAGTATATATCGCTTGAGTTCGCAGCATTTGGTGGAAAAAAACACCCATGTTTATCTCGATCGAGCCGCGATCGATAAACGGCCGGCATCTTGTGACGTGAAAAGAAAATAGTACTAAAATTAACGTTTATTTACGCCTTTCACGATCAAAAATGCAAGAAACAGAAATGTTGGAAAGAAAAGTTTACCACTGAGCAATAAAAAATGTAACAAGTGACTTTATTCTCTAACATTACAAAACAAAAAATTCCAGTTAAAATTAATTCTTCAAAAGTAGACATAAGAATAATTCCTTCTGCTGTTCTCCATGAGAACGCACCACAATAGCTATTTTCGATGCTATTTAGATTTGATTATGTTAACAATTAAACAAGATTTGTTTTCTCTAGCAAGAGGATCGACTGACACAGTATGAAGACGAGAAGGTGGGAAATAGCAACAAATATGCGGGTTAATATAATTAGTAATATTGCGTTTATTGAGCAATTTATTCATTCATCAGGCCTACTCTTTCCTGCTACAATATGAAGCTCTCCCTTGAACTCTCAGTTAATTATCTATTCGTGAGGTATTTACATGGAACGAGGGATGTTCAATAACAAAAGAAAATATGTGAATCATGACTTGTAGTAAACGCTATGCAAAACGGCAGAATTGCGCGGCCAAAGACTTTTTTTTCGTATACTCCTTTTTGTCTCAGCCATGCTTTTGTTTATAGTTTTTGCAACTACTCATCGTTTACGTTTCAGGCCAAACAGACTCTGGCAGCAGAATGCACAGAGAAGGAAATTAAAGTGCTAAAAGACCAAGTTAGAGCCCTTCATGTAAGTATCTACAGTCAATGCTCTCGTAAGCGACCACCTCGGGAATTCAGAAAAGTGGTCGCAACTAGAGCTGGTCGCTTACGAGAATGGGCTGTCGTAAGTGACCACATGATGAAACAATAGAGAGTAGTCGCTTGCAGGAGCCTCAAACGTAAAGCTTGGCGTATGTTAATGGTTACTAATAGTTTTGTAGTAATAATATTAAATAGTTTTTTATTGCCTATCACAGAAGAGGTCCGCGAAGGTAAAAGTCAAGGAACCATTAGCATTTGGGATATGTATAACTCTAAATTTGAACAAGAACCGAGTGCTTTTATCAAAGTGTTAACCGAGTGGTCGCTTACGAGAACATAAAAACAAAAGAAAAAGCCCGTTGGTACGGTAATTCACAAAAGTGGTCGCGGTCGCTTACGGGAGTGGTCGCTTAGTCAAACGGGGTTTCACAATGCTGGTCGTAAGTAGAGCTGGTCGCTTACGAGAGTGGTCGCAAGGAGAGCTTTAACTGTATTCCAATGGCCACTTGTCATCAAGTGGCCATTGAATTAGAGTTTAGGAGAAATTGAAACTAGGCGTAAGGAGACGCAACGAATATTTCTTTTCAAAATCTGCTGACTGTCTTTGAAGTGTTGCATGCAACATGATGTATCGCTAACGTGTTTTGTTGACGGAAGACACTGACTTCCTAATGCTCGCACAATTTTTTAATTGTGTTTGAAGCTCTTCGAGTGGTGAAAAAAAACTTGACGCTAGTGTTTATTGATCACTTCCGAGCCCAGAGTTTAGCCAAATCGTTGAAGAAACCTTTCCTTGATAATAAAGGATATCTCGTTGTCTCATGATGTGGTCACTTGAGTTGTAGATCGCGACGTTTCGGCAGGAGAGGATCAAAGAGCACGACAGGGAGGTACGAATCGCCCATACCCAGAACTCCGCCTTTTCTGAGCACGCCAATAAGACCGGCCACCTTTACAGCGGTCAAACGCAAAAACCAACGTCACTTCCGGTTTTTCAGAGAAGGTTGAATCAGTTCAGACTTTTACGAGCGCGAAGTTCATATGAAAAGGATGCATGAAATCTCCCGATAAACCAAATTTCGCGCCGATAAAACTCGTGGATGCCAGTTGCTTCATCCTGAACACATGCTCAAAGTAAAAAGTTTACGTTTTCAGAAACGGCGTTAAGTTTTGCGGTTAAAGTGAAACTTTCGACATTTGTCTGTGCTTTCTTTTGTAAAAGTATGGCGGGAACTGCGCACGCGTCGTGCGTTTGACCGCTGTGAACCGGCCACACCCTGCTTTGGAACTAGGAAAAATCTCTTGATCGAGACTCACACTGGTACACCCGTTGGGTCAAGGAAGCTATCCACATACCAACGATCAAGAACACAGCAGGAGACCGGTACGTCAGCAAACCGCCGAGGGAACAACCTCAAATCGGACCTCTCGGGAAACGACTTCACACCAGAACAATGACGATGGAAACGCACCAGTCACAGCCGTCCACCGTGATTCATATGGTGACGCGCAACCAGTGGCCTTCATCGCCTGAAGAAGACGAGCAGTAAGCAGCCGAAACGTCGCAATGTACAACTCAAGTGACCACATCGTTAGACAAACGATATACACTTTACACACATTACTATTGTATTTACTACGATGAGCAATAACCACCTTTTTTACGACATAAATCTTTCCCTCTTTTACCCCAAAGCAGTTCAATAAACATACCGTTTTCCACTGTTGCTCGCTGCTTTTAAAATTTACTGTTTTCTCTTTGATTTCAAATACAATTTGCATGATCCCTAACTTTACTTTGTTGACATGTTTCAGCTGATGAAGTACAACCTCGAAAAGAAGATCAAGGAGCAGGTGTGAGCATTTCTTTACATGTTATATAACCTGCCTAGCACCCCACTAAGTTCCACTAACAACCGAATCCGTCAATATTTCATTGACTCTGCCTAAACCTAATTTACGCAGACGTCGAGAGGCAATAGTGTTCGAAAGAGCATACAGGCTGAAGGCATGTTTTCCCTTTTCTTTCGATAGGAACGGATCATCCAGTTACAGAACTCAACAAGAGACAGCCACGAATCTCAAATGTCTGCCCTAGAACAACGCAGTAAAAAAGCGTTTGATCAGTGCACCTCACTGGCTGACCTCGTGGAAAAGATAGAATCAAATAGTGAGAGCATCGTCCCTTATAGTAAAAATGAATATGCCCAGTATTTAAAAGTAACGTAAATTTAGTGGAGCGCAGCTTGCTAATGCACTTCGACAGAAGTGTGCAGACAACGAATTGTTTCAATGTTTTTCATTATTCTGGTCTTGAGTCTTTACAATGTCGACTTTAATGATTTGACCTGTTTGTTTCACAGGCATCCCGAGCTACTGCTTCGTTACTGATAATCCTGGTTGCGTAATAGGGTTTGTGTGGGAAGTTAACGAATGGATCTAGGTCTTTAAAGATAAAGACAAAAAATTCAACAAAAATGCCTCCCGTTGCCGCCATTGTCTATTTTTATTACCTGTGTGGTGTATTTGTCCATTTAAAAGCGATTCCATTGAGTTTTTAGTTTCGCTGTTCTCAACTCAAACTTACTAGAATCGCTCTAAAACGTCCAATTATACCGCACAAAACACTGAGTATTTCCAGGTAACAGTACCCATACCAGTACTGACATACAGTAGCTTGGGATACCTGCGTTTGTCTGTTAGTTAGTTTGTTTGTTTCGTAAAAAATTACTCCACGAGCGCGCATTGGCTACGAGGTGATAAACGACAAACGAGACCCCTAACCCGAGTTGGTTATAATCACCTCATATCCAAAAGGCTCGAGTGGAATCATCATTGTTTTATTAAATTGTCAACATCATTTATCATTCCTGAATACTTCCGGACAAGGCGTTTGCTTCAAAGAGGGAACGTTTGAATGCCACCCCACTTGACAAAGCAGGATTATTCTGTGGGAAGAGCTAACACTCAAACCGCCCCTTTTTGAATTTCTTTTACTGTTAGCAAGTTACTTTTAGTATCACCGACGCAGGACCAGAGATTTTTTTAGACCCCTTTGTTCGCTGATAACCTGTGCGGTAAACCAATTTAATAACCGAGACTGAGAATTTAATAAACTGATATAATTTTTTCCATGCTATACGTTTGTTTTGGTTCGACACGTGTAGACAAAAGTGTAGTTTTATTCCTAATGTTGCCATGCCTGTTTTTTTTTTTTTTTTTACCGCAATAATTCATTGTATATAAATTTGTTAGTCACAGACGATCTTCATTTTCCAAACGTTTTAATTTTCTTTTTTTAGTTTCCGCAGCTTCTCGCCTTCACAGAAAACTAATGTACACAAACGAACATCAGAAATGTTTGTTAGAGTCGTCTAGAAGAGAGCTGGAGTCGAAAAAGTTTGAACTTGTCGCTTTAAAAGCAACAGTTGCACAGGAAAGAGATTCATTAACATCCAACTCTGCAGAAGAGGTTAATCGTGCAAACGCTTTGGAGAGAGAACTTCGAATGGTATGTTTAGCACCAACCCAGCCACTATCCTTGATTGCATACCGTATCCATTTAAAACCAATCCTAGACGTAAATGAAAAAAAAAAACAATGAAAAATGAAAAAAAGAAACCTTGAAATAATTTTGTATGGAAACGCCCAGGTAAGATTGAAACTGAAACCACGCTTCCTTCTTCTTCCTTCTTCTTCCTTCTGTCAGAAACGACATAGTTAAGGACCACCCTTATTTATGTTGCCACTCCGTTGATACGTCCCAGTTTCCTTTGTTGATGGACCGATTAACGGAGTGCATTTTCAACCTTAATTTGTAAGTGCAACATCTCGTTGCAGCAAACTGAAGTGTGCCGACAATCGCAGAGTCAATTAGATGATTCAAGGAAAGAAAATGAGGTGAAGATTGTTTCTAGTCTTATCAGTTATTCAATGTTTGCAGTGCCCATCTCATTTAATAATGGACAATTTCCTGCCTAAAGAACAACACCTCAGAAGGTAATAAGCGCATGGGGGTATATTAAGACTACATTCCAAAAACCCGGAAAACAAGCCTGGCAAAAAAGCCTTTTGAATACTTATCATCGGAATTTTATGGTATGTGGATCGTCATGTTGATCTTCACTTAAGCATATGTGGCTCAGTATGTGGCCCCTGGTTCGGCCATCCCTTGGTCCATCCACTCTCCACTCGCGATAATTTTTTTTGACGGAAACAACATTTTACTAAAACGGCCTTTTCTGAAGACTTGTTGTCCTATTCCCTTACAATTCTTAGCTCGTGGCGTTACTGAACGCGAAGGTTGGTGAATTTCGTTTTGTTGACATTCATTCGTTGGTGCCATTTTAATCACCTTATTATGTTTCTAGTTTTTGCTTAACCAGAATATCTTGACCAAACATCAAGAGAATGCATGTCGAGCTAAAACTGCGATGAAATACTTCTGTAGTATTTTTGGAGGTTCTCGGTCAGGTCACTGGCGGCCTGCTTCTGCTTGGAAGCGAGAAAGGAAGTTTCGAGAACCTTCTATAAGACGATAAGGAAAAGAGACGTTTTGTAAGAGAACATCGATAAAGTACAGCCATAAGTGCCCATTTCCTTTAGCAGGCAAAAGCTACTGTCTTTTACCGGATATTAAAGTTAAGTTGTTTGAGACAGTTCGTAAATGGAACAGTTCTTCGACAAAACATTTCCTTCATTCAACGAAATAGGTGTTTTAAAGCTAGAGAAGATTGTGTTAGATTAGTCTTTGAACTGTTTTTACATGAGTTTTTTTCGCTTTCTTTGCGGTCGGACCAAGGAACTGCTTGTTTATCTAAGGTCTTGCAAACTTAATTGCCTTTTTCGATATTACAAGATCCTCGAACAAGCACCGAAGCTGTTGGCCATTCATGTGTTACGTGAACGTGCCGATAAGTTTATGGTCAAATTTCTGCTCAGTACTGTTCATAGGTAAGGGCCGATTTACACAGTACGACTTTCTCGCATGCTACAAGCATACGACAGGCCTACGACATGACTTATGACCAATTACGCGCGCTCGTGTCTGTCGTAAGGATGTGATAGTTTGATCTACACGACGCAATTCTTATTGTAGTCATGACATAAGCGTGTCGCATGCGATAATGGCAGGCAAAATCGTACCGTCTACTTCGCCCCTAAAAAATACAATTTGCTGGCCGGACCAGGAGCCATATACTGTAGACATTTGTGCTTGTACAGCCAAAAAAACATAACCCCGTGACGGTTGAAACAAAAATGGCTTCCCGGCATTTCCCTCTCCCCCATGCAAATTAGATAAGGATAACTGACTTGAAACTATAAAAACGCCATCTGCCAAGAATCACTTCGAAATGTTCCATGAGCTTCCATACAACATGAGATCGAGCTGCGACACAACATCGCGACTGACAAGAACATAGGCACGCATTGCGTGCTTGACCTATTTTGAAATGACAACTGTCTTATCCTTGCTTACTTGCGACATGCGCGATCATTGTCGTAAACAGGTTGTCATAGACATTGCCATAAATTGCTGGGAGCATTTCCCCCTCCATTATAGTATGCTAAGTGCATATTGTTGCATGTACGCTCCTCTTAACTCACGTGCGGGTCATATGATCACTGGTGGAGAGTAACTGTTTTGAAAACAGCTTTACCTTAACCCAGCAATACCCTTAGAATGCAAGACAGAAATTGCAAATTCAATCTAAAACCGAAACCTCAGTTGTCCACATATTACTGAATGATATAATTCGAGGTCACAACAAGAGGTGAAAGAAAGAAGAGTGTTTAAAGAGACTAATAATTCGAGCAGAGGACAACTCCGGGTTGCACACTGAAGCTTATTTATGCAAATTGAAGACTGGCAGAGGGTAAAGGTCGTTGGTTTTTTAAACAAAGTTTTATGCCATATGCCAAAACCAAGGAAGAAACCATTGTGTGTCAGCTTGAAAATCTGGGGATATGAATGACATAAATCATAGACACAACCTTGTAAACTGAAACTTAACCTCATTATGGGAAGAGAAAACAGGTTTATAAGGGTGCGTTTCTTTAGGAGAATCCGAAAACGGATTTGTGATCTCAGATCATAGGGATTCTTCGATACCAAAGAAACGAAAAATCCGAAAAAGGATTATTTTGTCACGACAAGACAGGCTGGAGGCACGCAATATATATATATCAGAACGATACTTCTCTCGTACTGCCCTAGAATTCAACTAGAATGGAATACAAATAATTTATAAACAAGGACAGTATCTGCAGTAGCAAAATCTGGTCCCTGAATTACAGAAATGGCACACAAATGAAGTTATCCTGACGTGTCAATGCTTCTGTCTGTACTTTTGGAGGAAACGTTTCAAATATTCGGAACGGAATAATCACCTGAATTTTCTTTTTCACGATCGAATGTTTTGTCACGCAAGATGGAGAGAAAATATGGCGAGACCAGTAAATTTGCATGGAAGACCGCTTGACAGATGTACTATTTTCGGATCCGTCCCCCAAAGAAAGCACGGATCATGAATCCTAAAAATCCGGATTTAGTTTTGATCTGACGTATAGCCTACGGGCTTATAAGCCTACAGACACGCTTGGTTAAACAAATTAATTTATGCAAGTTGGATACTAACGCTTCAAGATCACATTTACTTTACTTTTGTTTCACGTGGTAAAAAACTGTTTTCTTTCTCTTTGAACCAAAGAAATATTTAAATACACCTGCTCCAGATGATTAAAACTACTGTTAGTAACATCAAAGAGTCTTCAAGACTTTGGAACAATACCAATCACTTTTGTTATAATAAGCCTATACTCTTTTTACTTTTTACCATAGCACCTTTAAGGTGTTTCGATACAGTTTTTTTGGGACCATACCTCACTTTTAAAATCGGCTCTTAGACAGTCTTTATCTTGTCGGATCAACGTGAAATTTGCAGCACTTTTTGGTTTTGGATTGAACTTTAGCGCGGTTTACATTTTGTGAAATCGATATTTCAATGACAACGATAAACAAAAAACCTCGAAAACACTAAAATTGAAATTTTCCGCGATCCAGACTTCGCTTTGAAAAGCAAACACCAACATCTTAAACTGTGGTGTATGGCAAACAAAATATACAAGAACATTTACTATCGGTACATCGGTACATTTACTATTACTATGCAAAAACTAAGGTTGAAAATGTTTTTGCGATTTACTTCAAAACAAACATACAGAAGTTTTTTGTTCTTGAATACTTTGTGTGTCATACACCACAGTTTAAGATGTTGGTATTTGCTTTTCAAAGTGAAATCTGGATCGCGGAAAATCTCAATTTTAGTGTTTTCGAGGTTTTTTGTTTATCGTTGTCATGGAAATATCGATTTTCACAAAATGTAAATCACGCTAAAGTTCAATCCAAAACCAACAAGTATTGCAAATTTCACTTTGATCTGACAAGGAAAGGACTGTCTAAGAGCCGATTCAAAAAGTTAGGTATGGTCCCAAAAAAACTGTATCGAAACACCTTAATTTCATACTGATTCTCGAAGGTTCCCTCGACCTATCTCGACTCCTTTTCCTGCCAAAATCTCTACATGCACACAATTCTTTATCAACATGAATTCAAATGTCGTTCCCGCGTTACTTTAAAAACATAGTATTCCCCAACAAATTGAAATGGAAAGAGGGTGCCTCTAGGGGACAGGGGCATGCAAAGTTCGAACATGGTAGGGGCACCCTCCCTAGCAGGGTCAAGAGATAGCGTCATTTTGCATGAGCTGTATTGTCTCTACCTTAACGGGCCAAACTAAAGGGCAATTAAAAAAATAAAACAATTTAAAACAATTCTTGAAAAACGTAATAAATTTTTTCAACAATTTTTTAAAGCTAAACTAGAGAGCAGCACTGTGCAAACTTAAGTTGAAAAACTTGTTTATTTTAAAAAATTGTTTCAAAAAATAAAATAAAATTGTTTAAAAAAATTAACAAAGCTTCTACTTTCTCCGTTGCCCAAGAAAACTTTTTCGCTTTCTCGTTGCTTTTACTTTGGCTTGCCGGTGCTTTTGGTTTGTTGACGTTTGTAAATGATTTCGCACTCGCTCTCTGGATGAATCGGTCGGTTTCTTCGACCTCGAAAGCGCTTTCCTCGATCAGATCTTCCTCCATTGCATCCTTCGTCGTTTCTGAACCTTCAGGTTGACTTTCAGTCATTATTTGGAATCTCCGAAAATATTCTCCAGGTTCGTAGCTTGAGCTTGAAGAGTTTGAAGCCATGCTTGAATTTGGCGCCTTTTACGCGTGGACAGCGGCAATCTTAGAAAACGCAACATAGCCCTACCCGCTAAGGCTAGCCCTACTTTTTGGTTTTACGTGGGCTTTTCTAAACAAAACTTGTCCCTACCATGTAGGAAACCCTACTCTTAGGGGCACCCTTCCTCGCATGTAAAACGAACTGCGTAATACAAAGGAGAAGGGAAACTCTACTACCTAGGGTAACCCTATTACCTAGGGGCACCCTCTCTTATGTAAACGGCCCCTTAGTTCACCGTCAAAACTTTTTCTATTCAGTTTCAACAATCAACAACATCATCGACCTAACATCAAATACAAACAACACAAACTTACGAAATCGTTGCAAATGTTGAACGCAGAGAACCGTGCAAATGTTGAACGGTGTTGCTTATTACTTCTACCACTCTTCGTAATCTCAAAAATATCCACTTCGTTTTCGTAATATTGCGCTCTAAAATGCTGGTCACTTTTAAACAATGGAATATCACTTGTATTGAGCCTTGCTCGCACCTTTCTCGTACTTTTCTCGTATCCGAAACAGCAAAAAATAGCCCGACCAAAACACTCGCTCAAATAACAATTTAGTGTTGGGCCTATTGCTGACGGCGTGTACGCTGTAAGCAGATGAACGTTGTATACAATAATTCTTATAAGTGGAATGATTGTCAACCTACTTAAGCTCAACTCTGTTCCTCAAAATACCTGAAGATTCTGGTGAAGAACGCAAATTCGTAGAAGCTGTCTCCCTAATATGCTTAACACCACTTCAGCAAATGATAGAGGCCACTTGTCCGTTTGCACCCTTCAAAAATCCACGAGTCCATCACGTGGACAACAAATCACACCTGACTCACAAATTCGCATAGGTGTTTCTTCCATCCAAACAAAAAAACTTCTTTGGTCAAAATTACCCAAAATGTTGCTCAACTAAATGATAACCATGAAATTTTATATCCAAAAGATTAAGTACTGACTGATTCACCGAGCCTCCAATTTCTCTATGCAAATTCACGCTTCGCTCGGCACTATAAATTTCTAATTACCAAACGAACATTTTTTAATCAAAATTATCTACATCAAGCACAGATATAATCTTTTCAACCAACATCTTTACCAAAACAGCTGTTTCATAACTCAAACCCTGACGACTAATCGCCTAAAAATTAAACTTAATTAAATTAAATTAAGTTAAGTTACAGTTTCTCCTAAACAAGTTTATTTTTGTGACGTTTCACTGTTAGCCCCCACGCAGACATTCATTGGGCTTAGCTTGTTTCACTGTTGGCTCCGACAAAGTTCAACGTTACTGGCCTTTACAATAGCAGTTAGGAAATTACCGTCAATTCCACCCCATCGACCCTTTTTTCAAAACTAATATTCGAGTAGGAAAAAGTATGAATGCACATTTCCGCTGATCTATTTTCTGCGAGTAGTAAACCAGTCCCCAGATGTCTAGCCACAACCGAACTGATGGGCACCTCCAATTCATGCACCCACGTTGTCCTCTCCCTTTACTTGAAACCACGTACTTTTGAAACATCTTATCCGTCCACATTCAACATGGCCGATTAGCTTAAGGCCGCGGGTGACAAGCTGCTCATGAATAAATTTATAGGGCAGAATTTTAGTGGAGGTCTTAGGTTAAAAAACTTTAGATCTTGATCGTTTGGGAGCCGATTTCGTTGAAACTTAATAGAGGGCTTGAGGAATGTTTCTTGTTTCTTCTTGATTTTGCCACTAATTGATCAGTCAAAACCTCTATTGTGTCACAACAGAAGCCGATTTTGTGATTTCAAGCTCCACTGAAAGGTATAAGCCTTTAAATTAGTAAAATCGTCTTTGTTTAAATTTGAAGACTTAAAAATTCTGTTAAAAAGCCTGTTTTAAAAAAGTGCTTCTGTTGTGACAACCTACAACACACCTATTTTACCTGTCTGCTGTGTCAGTTCAGGAAATGTTATATCCGCGCTGTATTCTTGGACACGAAATTGGTGGTTTTACGGCTTCCGAAGGCTTATCGAAGAAACACGAGTGTTTAAGCCAAGAATATTTTATTATGCAAATTATGGATTTTTTTTTTTAATAATCTTTATTTCAATAACATGGTACATTACACTAATACATCACAATATTTCGCACAATATTTGAGACATAAATTACACTGGTTTACGCTCCATTAAACTATTGGTTTTAGATAAAAGAAAAGAAAAAAACATACAAAAATTTATTACAACAGAAAATTGGCGACGTCTAGTCAATAAGGATGATATCTACTGTATATATAGCGGACACCGTGCAAGTCATAACCTTCACCATGTATATAATTTTATACGCCATAGCTTCCTTTAAGCTTATCTGGACTTATTAGAGGCTTAATTTATCGTTGATTATAATTTCTCAATGCGATATTTCAATTCTAATTTTTTTTATAAATTCCCTCAATCTCAGTTCTTTTTAATTTAACTTGTTATTATAAAGATAGTATCTAGCAATTAAAAGAGCATAGTTAAACTTTTTTAACATCATAGTTGATGGAGCGGTAATAACAGTTGGAAATTTCCCAAAGAGTAATTCAATTATGTTAGGGGAGTAGGAGGTGCCATTTTCTTCATTGAACCACTTAATATAAACTTCTGTAAAACTCTTTCGACCATCGACAGTGGATGAAAGAATGGCCAATTGAGTCAGGTTCCTAACAATACACGCATGTACTGTCGCTTTCTATTCCATATAAACAAAGTTCCTTTCTTGTTACAATACTTCCGTGTAAAAATTTAAAGTAAAACTCTCTCAAATTGTTTTCTTTACAGATATTTCTTAGATGTTTGAAATAGCCCGTCAATTCTATTTCGTTGGACTGCAAATCGCCTGGGTATTGCTGAGACCACCTGTAAATACTGTAAGAAGTTGTAAACATTTTAAGTTGTTAAAATGTAAACATTTTAAGTTATATTTTGTGGTGAATTCACTATACGAGAGAAAAGCACCGTTATTCGTAAGGAGGTCGTGAACTCGGAAAATCCCTTTCTGAAACCACGATTTATGGAAAAAAGTCTTACGATCTATAAGAATTTCTTTATTGTTGAATAAAACCAAGTCCTGCCCAAGGTCAGTTTCGTAGGAGGATTTTAATTCATGAAAGCACTGTAGCATTACTTGGTAAAATTGAGGCATACCGGTCTGCTTAAGAAACCTCGAATCGTAGTTACATCTTAACAAGAAATTTAGACCACCGTACAAGTCGAAAAAGTGGTTTGAGATTGCTTTCCAAACCTGGCTCCATTCCTCATCATTAGATAAAAGCCTTGATATCCAGGCGAGCCTTAGGGATTTGGCCATTACATCCGCATTTGGAACCCGTATTCCTCCTTTATCATAATTTTGGTACATTACTTGACGCTTGATCTTGTCTTTCTTTTTTTTCCAAATGAATTGGAAAATAGTTGTATTGATAGTTGGAATACAAGTCAAAGGAACATCCAGAATTGACATAGAGTAAACTAATTGCGGGATACCAAGGGATTTTGTTATTAGGCATCTGCCTAATATAGAAAGCTTACGTGACCGCCAATCCTCTAGTTTAGAGGCTAATTTGTCAATTTTAACTAGAAAATTCTTTTTATTATTTTACCTTTCGTCGTATGATATGAAAATGCCTAATGCTCGAACCGGTTCTTTAGGCCACTTAAACCCAAATGGTTTTTCTTCTCTTTCTCTCCAAGGGCCGAGCCATAAAGCTTTGGTTTTAGTGGGATTTAATTGTAAGCCGGAGACATTCCTCAAGGCGTCCACCACTTCGATTACTTTTTTAGTGGAGTCGCAACTGTTGCAAATTAATGTCGTGTCGTCTGCAAATTGACTTATCTTAGCTTCGGAATTGAAGACTTTTATTCCCTGTATTTCCTTGTTTTGTCGAATCTTGCATGCTAAAATTTCAGCTCCTAAGATAAAAAGATATGGCGACAGGGGGCAACCCTGCCTCGGGTGTGGACAAAACCTGGGCGTGGGCCCATGGGCTACCCTATGGGCTACCTTATGGGCCACCCCCCAATTTTTTTTTAATAAAAATAAAAAATAGTAAACATAAGAAAAATAAATTAAAAATTAATTTCTTATTAATTTATCAATTATTGATATTTTAAAAAAAGTTGGTGGCTGTGGTGGATTAATTTATTAATTATGTAGTCAAGCAGAAACATAAAACAAATTAAAACAAAACAAAAGAGAAATAACAACCAAACAATGCAATGAATTCCAACGACGTGTTTATTCGAGGCCAATTTTTCTCTGTGGAATATGCCAAACAGCACAGGAGCACATGCTGCGAATTAGTGAAAGGTGTGTTTTTAGGGAAAAAAAATCAAATATAGTACTGTATACCTGCCAACTTTTCGGAAGTCAAATGCGGGAGATTTTCATATGGATATTAGCCGAATTTTCTAAAAAATTGTGACGACCTTAGCCTGTGTAGCTGGCGGTATTGTCTGCGAAGGTAAAGTTTTGGTGGCGGAGCCGCCATGAGCGGCATCCCGGCTCCGCCGCTCAAACTTCGTGCAAACAATCCCGCCAGCTATGCAGGCTATGACGACCTCCGAACACTACAGCACCAATGTTCAGACATTTGTTGCCGAAGATTCCCGAAGAGGTTCCGATAATTTCTGAAGATTACCAAATGTCTCAGTACACTGGCAGTACGAAGCTCGAAATTGGCATGATCTTGTAAGCTTCTTATTGAGGACACACACGCAACACTTAGCACCGTTCACAGCTGGACTATTTTGTTTGGAAAGTGAACTCCTTTTTTTCACGCAATTGTGAGTCAGGAGTGAGAAATTGTTCTTTACGCATGTGATCGCTTGTACGTGGTCAGTGGACATGCCACGTTGTGGTTTTTGTTGACATTACCCTGGGGTACAGAATAACTTTGACACACCATAATGCGGACACGGCATTTCTCTGTATGGTTTTGCCCTGAGACAGGGTATCTGATTTTAGGGAAGTCTGCCCCATCAAAACGGGGTCTGAATCTGCCTCAAACAGGGTCTTAAATAAAGGGTTTTCCCTACACCAAGCTCACAAACAATTGTTTCGGGGGGGTGTGCCCCCTTGCGGTTTCACAGCACGTTTTCTTCCTGGGATCCCACCAGATGAGTTCATGGTGTCTTTGTTTTGCATGTTAGCCGTAAACAGCACTCATGTTTGTCACATATCCAGTGTAAAAAGTCGATTTACCCCTTTCTAGACATAAATAGATGGTCAAAAATGACTAAGTGACTTATGGCGCTCTTACATAGTTGTCTTGAGATCTGCAGTGTTCTGCCTTATGTCCACGGGGAGCAAAACAATCTTGACACCAATATGTTATCCAGACTGCTTGAAACATGATAGCACGCACTGGGTTTGCATCGGACAAACTTGGAAAAGCTCTCCAATAATTTTCTGAATGGATTCACCTCGCTTGTCTGAGGGCGTTTCGTAAGCCAGTGTTGTTAGGGGATACTCTTAACCGAGTCAACACTGGTCAGGGTATAAAACTAGTTTGGAATTTTGGAACTTTAGTCGGCTTATGTAATGACTCTTGAAGAGGCGTACATGCGTGTGTGTGTGTGTGTGTGTGTGTGTGTGTGTGTGTGTGTGTGTGTGTGTGTGTGTGTTGCATCAGGAGTGGTAAGGAGGGGGTGTAATTCGCAGTTATCACATCACACTTCACGAGTTAATTTCGGCAATGAGGCTTTCCGGTAATGCCTTATCCACAATGTCTAGACCAATTTGCAACAAAGTTGTGCCAATGTTTCGATAGTGAGCTTTGTGCTTCGCGGTACGGTCAAAGCTCTCCTTGGTCCTCCTTGCGACCACTCTTGTAAGCGACCAGCTCTAGTTCAACGATGCAGGCCGACGACCGCCCGGCAAAACCATGCAAGAGGAACCTTACCGCTGATAGGGGAGTTACATAAAACAAAACTTCCGGTGTACCTTCTAACACCAGACAGTCAGTCTAGTTAAAGTCACTATGTTAATGACTGACGTTAGCAGTTGTGCCGCTCGTTGTCGCGGCTTTCGCCGCTCATGGAGGCTCCGCCACCAAGACCTTACCTTCGCAGACAATACCGCCAGCTATGCAGGCTAAGGTCGTCACAGTTTTTTAGAAAATTCGGCTAATATCCATATGAAAATCTCACGCATTTGACTTCCGAAAAGTTGGCAGGTATACAGTATTATATTTGATTTTTTTTTCTAAAAACACACCTTTCACTTATTCGCAGCATGTGTTCCTGTGCTGTTTGGCATATTCCACAGAGAAAAATTGGCCTCGAATAAACGCGTAGTTCGAATTCATTGCATTGTTTGGTTGTGATTTCTCTTTTGTTTTGTTTTAAGTTGTTTTATGTTTCTGCTTGACTACATTATTAATACTTTTGTTAATCCACCACAGCCACTAACCTTTTTTAAAACATCAAAAATTGATAAATTAATAAGAAATTAATTTTTAATTTATTTTTTCCTATGTTCATCATTTTTTATTTTTATCAAAAAACAAAAAAAATTGGGGGGTGGCCCACAGGGTAGCCCATAGGGTAGCCCATAAGGTAGCCCATAGGGTAGCCCATGGGCTGGCCCATGGGCCCAGGCCCAGGTTTTGTCCACACCCCCCTGCCTCACCCCTCTTGACAGTTGGAAATAATTTGTAGAAAATCCATTGTTCAGGACCACACTTTCAGGACTCGTGTAAAAAGTGGAGACCCAGCGTCTAATACCTTCACCGAAGTTAAGGAGATTTAAAGTATTTTGAATAAAGGACCATTCAATGGTGTCAAATGCTTTCCGGAAGTCAAGTAAAAGTAATATCCCAGGAATATTTGTAATTTTGTCTGTTCCATGATATCATTAATTTATAGCCTAATATTTTGACCAATGTATCGCCCTTTAACGAAGCCAGTTTGGTCAAGGTGAATTAACTTTGGTAAAAACCTTTCTATTCGCTTTGCTATTACTTTTGATGCGATCTTATAATCTAAATTTAAAAGAGTAATTGGTCGCCAATTTGACAGATCTGAGAAACAGGAGTCCTCTTTGGGCACAAGAGTTATGACACCTCTGCGTTGTGATATCGACAGCTCTCCTTCATTGTATGCGGTGTTAAAACTATTTACTAAGTCGCGGCTCATCAAATCAAAGAAGCAATTGTAAAATTCCGCCGTGAAACCATCATCGCCCGGCGACTTACCAGCGGGGAAGGTTTTTAAGACTTTGGAACATTCCTCTATTGTTATGTTACCCTCTAGGTCTTCTCTTTCTTCATCTGTTAATTTAACAGTTTGCAGATCACGTACAAAATCATTAATTCGCTGTGGCTAAATGGCCGGCAGCCGGTCAAGGTTTTCAAAACACTAAATGACCGGCAGTTTTGTATTTTTGACAAATTTAGGAAAATCGAATAATTTGTCCGATCTAAACTATGATATTTTGATTAAGATGTGTTAAGCGATTCGGAAGACCTTAATAGTTTTTAAAGTCAACCTTTTGTTTGCGCTGGACATAGAGTACGAAGCGATGTGTTGTGACACTTAAGTTCTGTTCAGGGCTGACTGCCGGTCAAGGTTTTCAAAACACTAAATGGCCGGCAGTCCGATTTGTTTGGCAATTTCGGCTAAATCGACGAACCCATCCGATCCAAAGGATGATATTTTGATTAAGTTGCGTTAAGCGATTCGGAAGACTTTTATAGTTTTAAAACTCAACATTTTGTTTACGCTGGGCATAGAATACGGAGCCATGAGTTGCGAAACAATTGCCGGTGTCAAAGCGGATTTGGACCCCCCCGCGGATTTGGACCCCCCGGTCCAAATCCGCTAGCGGATATGGACCCCCTCTCGCGGATTTGGACCCCCTTGAAAACAAGCGTTCTATTGAGTAAAACTAGCAAAATTGTATTTGGAGTTGTTAAAGAGGTGGACTATTCTCATTTGCGACGAAGAACAGCGCACCGTCGTCCAAGATAAATTTTTGGGCCTTTTTTCGTAGGTTTCGCTTTTGGTCTTTTGTACAGCCCTCGGGATACTGATTATCTCGGAGATAATAAAAAACTTGGTTGTATAATGTGGTCTCAGCCATCTCGCTCGAACAGGTCTCAACAGAATGATTATTAGACTAACTCTTGCGAGAAGTACTTTAAATACTTTAATTTAGTGTAAGCGAAGTTTACGTTTGTCAAAACAAAAGTTTTTAGTCTTTTGTTCTTTTGCAATTGTTTAATTCTATTTATGAAACCGCGCTAAGATAAACAATAGTATTTGACATCAGCTTGCCGCGGTAATTGGAGGGGCGGAGTAGCAAGCGTACTTTTAAAATTAGCTTTTTCTCCTTAAGCATGACTCTGCTATTTTCATTAAAATGAACAAGAGAAATCACTTTTCCTAGCGCGTGTAGGTAAGCACGCTTTTTGAGAAATTAACTAATCTAAGTTGTATAGTCAAGCAAAATTTTTTTGCAGGGCGCAAAATGCGTTTTCCAACCAAGAGGTGTTACTTTAAAAAGTAGCACCTCCTTTGTTAAACCGCCCGTTCAAACTATGTTGAATTCAGTATTCTGGAAAAATAATAACAACACGTATGAAACAAGATTTTAAAATCGTATCTTCTGTAAGAAATACCGCAGCGCCTGCTTTAACTACAAAGTTTAGAGGTCTGGCTGTTTGCCTAAAACGAACGGTCAATTTACTTGATCTAAAGTCTGACTCTACCTCTATTTATGAGTTATAGGTTTGCAGTATTTTGAAAGCCAAACGAAACGTTTCTTCTTCAAGATCGAAAAGTGAAATTATTTCGGTACTTTATATGCGAATAACAGCGTGGGTTTTTATAACTACATAGGGAGTCCAAATCCGCGAAGGGGGTCCAAATCCGCTAGCGGATTGGGTCCCCCGGGGGTCCATATTCGCTAGCGGATTTGGACCGGGGGGTCCAAATCCGCTAGCGAATTTGGACCGGGGGGTCCAAATTTGGGGGGGTCCAAATCTGCTGGGACACCGGTCAAGGTCGTCAAAACACTAAATGACCGGCAGTCCGATTTGTTTGGCAATTTCGGCTAAATCGCCGAACCCATCCGACCCAAAGGATGATATTTTGATCAAGACGTGTTAAGCAATTAGGAAGACTTTTATGGTTTTAAATCTCAACATTTCCCGCCAACAGTCGCGTAAAGTGTCACGAAACACCACAAGCCTTAACCCTTGTTATATCCTGGAGCAGCTACAGATGTAAAAGCGCTTCCTAATTCTTGCTGGGTAAAACGAAAGATAAATGATTTGACTAACGCAGATCCTTTTTTTCTTGATAAAAGTTTTACAAAAATTGTAGCGAGAAAATTTTGATTGTCAAACAGTTGTTAATACTTAACCAGAAATGAATGTGTTGTCACGAATTCCCTCTCCCAACACAAAATTTCAAGCGCAAAGTAAACCAAGGGATCAGTTTCCAAACGAAAGTCTTTCAAATCGCTTAACACATCTTAATCAAAATATCATAGTTTAGGTTGGATAAATTCTTCGATTTTCCTGAATTTGTCAAAAAATATAAAACTGCCGGTCATTTAGTGTTTTGACAACGTTGACCGGCAGTATTAAATGTGTGGAGTTTCGCAACTCACGATCATCGCTTCGTATTCTATGCCCAGCGTAAACTAAATGTTGAGTTTAAAAACTATTAGGGTCTTCGGAATCGCTTAACACATCTTAATCAAAATATCATCCTTTGGATCTGATGGGTTCGTCGAATTAGCTGAAATTGCCAAACTAATCGGACTGCCGGCCATTTAGCGTTTTGAAAACCTTGACCGGCAGTCAGCCCTGAACAGAACTTAAAGGATCCTAGTAGGGCACGCCTTTGTTATTGTTTTGGTCTGAAATTTGCGATCAAATTACTCGTCGAACGTGACAAAACGTCAACAGTTCAACTGGTAAAAATATAAATTGTAGCCTGAAGCTGAAATTTCTTCGCTTGTTTTTTATTTTAGTGCCAGTAAAGGGGCTTTCGATTATTTTCAGCGCATTTTGGCGCCTGTCCAAAAACCTAGAACTCAAAGAATGTTTGTGATCGTAAGCCGGCCAGCCTCCCAGTCCGCCTATCCAAAAACACTGTCCAAAAGCAAACTATGTTCAGCGAGCGCTCGTGGAATATGATTTATAAGCGAATCTAGAATCATAAAGGTTTAGAATCTTGTTTAATTGGGTATTCTTGACTTTGCCATCGCCATAAAACACAACAGGCAAATCCACAGAGGGCAGAAATGTTTCCAAAACTCACTCTATCACGCCGCTCTGACCACCGCTCCGAACTGCATTTAGTTTTAATTAGCGCTAGATAAAGCGAGAACATTTCACATTCCTTTCAAATAGAAGAAACTCTTTTGTTAATAGCTTTTATTTTCTTTGTTACCATCGCACAGGATGGATATTCATTTCAGTTTTCAAAATACATGAATTGCCAACAGATCTGATTTACAAAGTTTCTGTTCGCAAACCATTCTTTCTCCTCCTTTTCTGCAATTCCAGGGATTAGTTTATGGAAAAAATCGAAGTGTTGTTCTTAGGCATCGAAGGCTTTGAAGCTTTCGCTTTAGCGTCGCTACCGGCACTGCAGAGCAAGTCCCGTCTTCACATTTAGAAGACCAAAACATTTCAGCGCGTGAAGAACGCGCACCGTAGTGAAGTAAAATGTCGGCGAATAAGCTGAATAAGCTTGACCAGCATTTCAATCTATTGGATATATCTTTTGCTTGACTAGTTCAATAACCAAGAAGGTCCTTGAATAATGATTTCTTTCATAAGCTTGATTGTTTTGGTACTGCCACGCGAAGGACAGCATAAACCGCTTAGAGTCCTGGCGTTGTCTCACACATTTCACGAGAAAAATAGCAAACAACATCAAAATAACTGGACAGATGTAACCGCTATTACTTTTTTGAGGCCAAAAAAGTAAATGAAGGCCCAAACTGGCCGTATTGGCGCGGATGTAGCCGGATTTCAATTCACTGTGAAAAAATCCTGATTTTAGATGGCATAGAAAATGGCGGATTTCTCACTCGATGCGCGCAAAGCACTGTGGGTGACTAGGATCCTTTAAGTGTCACAACACATCGCTTCGTACTCTATGCCCAGCGTAAACAAAAGGTTGAGTTTAAAAACTATTAAGGTCTTCCCAATCGCTTAACACATCTTAATCAAAATATCATAGTTTAGATCGGATAAATTATTCGATTTTCCTAAATTTGTCAAAAATATAGAACTGCCGGTCATTTAGTGTTTTGAAAACCTTGACCGGCTGCCGGTCATTTAGCCACAGCGTTTTAAAGGCCCCATTGTTATCCTCGTCATGTGAAGCATATAAATTCTCATAGAAGGATTCGATTTCTTTCATTATCTCGTCTTCTTCAACAAGTATTTTGCCGTCTTCTCGTTTTATTTCCGTAATTACTTTACAGTTGAAATTTCTTTTCTCTAAATTGAAGAAATACTTTGTAGGTTTTTCACCTTGTTCAACCCACCTGACTTTAGATCGAAAAATTGCACCCTTCCCTTTGGCTTCGTAAATACGTTAAGTTCGATTTTTAAGTTGTCATATTCTTCAATTTCAGCGCTTAACTGTTCGTCCGTATTACAGTTGTTGATTTTAATTTCTAAAGCTTCCAAACGCTTTTGAAGCTCCGTTTCTCGAATTCTCCGTTGTTTTTCTTTGTGTTTTGAGTATGAAATGGTGAGACGTCTTATTTCCATTTTAATTAATTCCCATTTTAATCGATCCTCTTGCAAATCTGAATACTTCTCACGTATAGCCGCGTAGTTTTCTTCTATAAGCTCGACATATTTATTGTCTTCCACAAGGGAGTTATTGAATTTCCACAAGCCGGGGCCACGCTTTTCACTGAGAATTTTAAGATCAAGTACAACGGCTTTATGATCCGGAGCGCTTGAAACTTTCGTATTAGTTTTAACGACCCAGTTTTCCCCTGATTTCGATACTAGGAAGAAATCAATTCTGGATCTGACTTCAAGCGATTTGGACTCGTAAGTAAAGCTTCTTTCATTTGGATAAAGCTTCCTAAAAACGTCGGTTAAGCCAATGTCACCCATTATCGCAATAAGTTTATCACGATATAAAGTTGGTCTCCAAGGAATACCGCCCTTTTTGTCACTAGCTTGCAGGGTAACGTTCCAATCGCCTCCCACAATAAGATTACTAATTTCCGTATGTGACATCAGGTATCTATTTAAAGTTAACAAGAATTTCTGTTGTTGTTGAGAGTCATTCGGAGCATAAATATTACAGATTGAAATTTTGGCTGAGTTGTAGATCAAATTAATTGACACAATTCTGCCGTCAAGATCCTTACCGGTCACTTCCACGTCCAGTTTGCTTGAAGGATTTATCAAAATAGAAACTCCTTTGCTATGGGTTGACCCGTGGGAAAAGAAAATAGCACCTCCCCACTCACTCTTCCATATCGGTTCATCTTTTGGTTCCGAGAATGTTTCCTGGAGGAGGTAAATCTGACAGTTTTGATCTTTCAGGAATCTAAAAATACTCCTTCGCTTAACTTGGTTTCTTAAGCCTCTAACATTTAAAGATACGATACTAATTTTCATTAGCGTCGACATGACCATAACATGCTAATTGACAAACGATAATTTTATCATGAGAAACAACAACTGATAAGCAGATTTGAAATTCACAGGTTCGCAATAATTACAACTTATAGTTAGACTGTCGCTATGAAATAAAAAGGAAGGAAACAACAAAATTACACTGACGAATACAATCGAAGCAAACACATACACAAAACACAAACATACAAGCGTTCAACTGCATGCTATCTACGGGCGTAAAGGACTTTGTGTCTTATCCATCCTAATTCGAATTCAAAACGAAAACAATAATTTATCAGTAGGACTTAGAAATAAAGATGTGCTAAAGCGCAGTCGGGCTAGCTTACGGTCATACGTTGTCGAGGTCTTCCTAGGAACGGATTCGTTTGGGTGCGCCATCAGGCGAGGTCTTGACGTAAATCTTGCCGTTCATGGACCATACACTGACCAAAAGTCCATCTTTCTTCATTTGGTTGGCTTCTTTCATAAATCTTTTCGGAAGGACGTTAGGTTTTCGTTGATGTATAGACGTTCCGAGGCCAAAGCCGCGGCTGTTGTAGAATGTGGAAACAACTGTGTAATCTTCACATTTTTAAGTTCAATTCGCTTCTTATAAAGTGCAGTTTTCTTCTTGTGGCTGATAAACTTTACGATTATATTCTTCGGTTTGTTCTTTCCACTGTATAATTTATGTGAGATGTCGCTATCTTCACTCTGGATCGGAACATTTAACACCTCACCCAACTTGATGACCACATCTTCCGTGGAAGGGGTGACCCGAAAACACTGACCCCCGGTCCGTGGACCAGTCCAACGGGACCGGGTCCACGGACCACCTCACGAACCGGTCCATGGACCACCTATACGGACCACCCCTACTGACCCCCTCAAAAAATTCAATAGAAAAATAAAGAAATAAAAATATATATAAATGAAAATATAAATTCTTACCCATAGTCGATCCTTGATCGTGGTGCGCGCGGTGCCGAGATCACGAACTGCCACGAGTCCACTCTATATTGTACATTGTCAGTATTGCACCAATTTAGCAGGCTTAAGCAAATCCAAACTGTCAGTTCATCTGTAGTACAAAATGCGAACAGGAAGAAAATAAAGACAAATGGAAAAGCTTTGCTATTTTGTCAGTGTTTCTTGCCTCCGCCATTTTGTTCGGCCCATTCTCCCACGGGTCCACGATCCACATAAGCCCCAGGCTTCAGAAAGGAAATTCGCATTGTGAAAATTGTCATTGCATTTTTTTTTTTTGAAAAATTACTGCCGGATTGTATGGTTGGCCAACAGTTTTGTTTTCCACCATATTCCCTTATTGTCGCCCTTGGCTACAGGCCATTTATGTACCGGTCAAATTGAAGCTTGAACATCCCCCTCCGGGCAAACCCCGGGCATTTGACTGTGCGTCGTGCCCGGGAAGGGGGGAATTTGAACGTTGCCTTGGAAGGGTGGGAAATTTGAACCAGATTTATCTCTAGTTCTAGCGTAATATGCCCGTGAGTTTTTTCGGTTTTTGCAGGGTTTGACGGATTTGTTGAAGCTTCAATTTGACTGGTGCATCATATTTTAACAACAGACGTCCTGTCTGAGATGAGTAGGGCAAAGGTTGGTGGTAGAATTGGGCAATTTTTTTTGCCCCCAACCCCCCTCCCCCCTCCCGGCCCCCACCATATCCCAAGGTAAACAGTAATAAAAACCAAATCAACTGGGCTAATGTGGATCTTGGGCCCGTGGGAGAATGGGCCGAACAAAATGGCGGTTGCAAGAAACACCGACAAAACAGCAAAACTTCTCCATTTGTCTTTATTTTCCTCCTCTTCGCATTTCGTACAACAAATGAACGACAGTTTGGATTTGCTTAAGCCTGCTAAATCGGTGCAATACCGACAATGAACAATTATATAGAGTGGACTTGTGGCAGTTCGCGATCTCACCGCGCGAAACGCGATTGAGGATCGACCATGGGTAAGAATTTATATTTTCATTTTTATTTATTTTTTATTCACTTTTTTTTCTATTGAATTTTTTGAGGGGGTCAGTAAGGGTGGTCCGTATAGGTGGTCCATGGACCGGTCCGTGAGGTGGTCCGTGGACCCGGTCCGTTGGACTGGTCCACGGACCGGGGGTCAGTGTTTTCGGGTCACCCTCCGTGGAAGTGTACAAATTTTCGGGGACGCCGTGGATTTCCAACGTGTTCTTGCGTGTGTACTGTTCTGGATCATCATGGCTTCCATACAGCTCATCCATCTCTGATTTCTGATCATTCACTTTCTTTCTAAGTGCTCGTAGTTCTACTTTCATCGCATCGTTAGCTTTCATCACTTTATTTAGGGACACCTTCAAGGAATCTAATTGCTGCTCTTGAAAGCCGAAGGAAGATTTTAAATCGGCCACCTTGCTTGCCAACTTTCTGTTTTCAATCTGAATATCTTTAAGAGTTGTTTGGACGCTTGAAAGCATATCTTGTATAACTTTAAGGCTCGGTTCTTGCTCAGGAACTGTTTCGTAGAACTCTGCATCTTCGTCACCTTCGCCGCCATCTTTATCGCTGGCACACTCAGTCGTATCCATGTTGAGTTTCTTGGCTGAATTTGAGTCGTCTTCAGTGGAACCTCTCTCGCCACGTTTGTGTTTACCTCTTCTCTTTTTCATTTATGTTGCATACTTAAATATTTACTTCTTATAGCAGATTTTACTCGAATTTAGGACGGAGTTGGGCTCCGCTCAAAGGTCACGTCCGAACTCTACGATGGCACACATGCTCGCAAATTATTGATATAAAAATTAAGAAGCTATTGTTAATACTCCACAAACAAACAATAGGTTGCATGCAATCTAAAAAAAAACCTTTGTTTTCCGTCGAAAATAAACGAAAGAAAAAAGCATTGGTGCTGAACCAATTAATATTTATACCACACACAAAATAGAAAGAGAATTTTACTATCGAAATTTTCAAAGCGGATTTTTTCCGCTTAAACGTAGAATTAAACACTAATTAAGACCAAAAAGAACGACTGCGGAGCAGTCTGTGGAGCAGTGTATATATACACAGAAAAAACTTCACGGAGTTCCACTTACGAAAGACCCAGATATTGATAAATATTGGACACAAAATTGGTGATGTTGATAAATATTCGAGTTAAAGATAGAAACAGTATTTTATTTTATTTGTTTTGTTTTGCTGGAAAAATCTAAAAAGTTGCAATTAACGTTTCAACTAACAGATAAAGAATAATATATAGATTTAGCCAAGCCTAAAAGCGGAGCCCCCCTTTTTGTTTTGTTTGTTTGTTTGTTTTTTTGCTGGCAGCTATTAATTTGTGAAAATACTCTCATTCAAGTCGTTAAATTAAAAAAAAAAAAAAAAAGAAAAAGCAAAAGGAAAAAATTCTTACCCTCGCTGAGAACCGAACCCGGGTCGTCGGCGTTGGCCATGAGCGTTTTTTCCACGTTAATTTTAAGACTTGTTTTTTTTTTTTTCGTGACAAGCTGCCTATCAGCATGAAAATGCTGGTGTTTTTCCTGGCAAAATGTGTTCGGAACGCCGTAAAAATCATGGTTATGGACAGAAAAAAACCAAAAAGCACTAGCTCTGCTATATTTGGCGTCGAAACCGCTGCGAAAAGCTGCGAACTCAAGCGGTGTGCCGACCGAGTTCGAACAGAACCGACAAGGCAAATTTGAACTTTTCGCCTGAACTTTATCGCCTAATTTTTTTCGCCTAAATTGAACTTTTCCCCTTCCACCAAAAAGACAACTGAATATTATTTTTTGGAACTTTTTGTTTCCATTAACAAATTTGTTTTTGACTTTTGTTGTCTTTGCTTGTTTTGCTACAACGCGGGTCAACATACGATTTCGCGCCTTATAACATAGAGGGCAAAATTACTGATTGCTGATTGGTTGAGACAGGGGGCATTTTTTCTTAATTTTCTTTCCAACGAGGGCAAAATTACTGACTCCTGATTGGGCAAGCGCCAAAAATACTCGCATTTGATTGGCTAAGCGCGAGAGTGCGCCATTTGCATTTTGTAAGCGTCTTGAAAAGAAAAGCAGATTTTGAATTGGATTTGAGTTGTTCAACACAAGAATATAGTTTCAGAGTTTAAATTTAGCCGAGTTGTTTGGCGAAAATGGTGTGGTAATCGGCGGATAGTTCAAAGAGAAATTCCAGAAGGTGAACCTGAACGTTTTACGGGAAACAGCAAATGGTTATTTGTTCTAAAACTACCGAAAACCTTGGTTAATTCAGCGAGCGAGAGGTCGCTTCGCAACTCAGGTAAGCTTAAATAAATTTACTTAGTTTGAGTTTTGAGTGTGAGTTTGTCAACGAACAAGAATTGTAATTATCTCAAAAGATGATCATATGCATAAAAGACAGTTTTTTTTTTGTTCTGGGCGCTGAGTAGCAGTTTAATAAACTGCTTGTGTGCAGAATTGTTTATTCTGAGTGCCGGCGGCGGATTGTGTTTCGACGTGCAATGAAAAGTTTTCAGAAAATTTTGCCCTCTATGTTATAAACAAGTAATCGCATTGAGCCCTCGTAGAAGTAAGGATAAATTTTCACGCGTATTTTCAAAGTTTTCACAAATTGCCCTCGTCGCTACGCGACTCGGGCAATTTTGTGAAAACTTTGAAAATACGCGTGAAAATTTATCCTTAATTCTACTCGGCCTCATGCGATTACATATACAAAAACACATGGGATTCAACAACAACAACAAGCTTTATTTGCATGACTATAAGTACATACAGTATTGCAAAAGCGTAAAACTTAACTAAAGCGAGACTTATAACAATCATAATCATGTAATAGGAAAAAAAAGCAATTATGTATGCGTTACATTACTTTCATTCGATAGAAGATTATTTCGTAAAGATAAGCATCTCAAAATGAACTTCATCAGTTGAGTATTTAAATAATAATTATCAGAATTCATTAATTTTTTGGTGGCTTGCATAGGAGGTAATTGTGTTATGTTTGGTATTTGGTTCTCTATTTGATTCAGCACAGGGTTATATCCAGTGTATGAAGTGTATTGGTGACCCTGTGGTGCGGACGGACGGACGTACGTACGGACGGACGGTCACGTGACCATTACGTCACTACCAAAATTTCTTGGCTTGATAGGTTACCAGGAGGGAGTGATGAACTTGGGCCTGGGCACAAGCGCCGGTATTGGCGAATGAAAAACCGAGGTGTCTGGCCATCGTGACGTCACATATAAATCTGCCCCGGAAATTCAAAGGAAAGTTAACAAATGGCTTCCTCGCAAATGTTTACAGTCCAGTTTCTCAAAAAGAACAGATCAAAACAATAAAAGAACGAAAGGTATGCTGCATGCTATAACATAAAAAGTATTCTTAATGCAAATTGTTCCTCAAAACAAAATAACCAATTGGCGATAAGACTCAAAAGATTTCATGGACGCTTTGGTCGATCGATTGAAATCGTGATCGAGATCACCTTTCAGAAGCTGTATCTCACAAACCCTAAGATGTGTCGCTTGGAGACAAAAACATAACTTTTGTATGTATAAACTCTTTCCAATTTTAGGAAAATAAAATTGCGTAACAATTTCATTAAAATAATCAGTGGCTTTAAACATCATTAAAATGTGGAGAAGAATACTCCAATACAAAGAAACGTTTACTGTGAATTCATGTGCTTGGTTCGAAGTTAATAATGGACCACAGTAATTCCTTACTTTGCTAAACTATCTTGTAAAAAACGACAAAGATGACAACATTTGCTGGAGGCGAGGAAAAACAGCTGACACGCCGGCTTTCCTGCCAAATTTGTGCTGATCTCTTATCGAATAATTATAAAAAACCACAGTTTATCTAAAACGCCAACTTTCTCAGGTTACTGATGTTAAGGGTTAACAAGGCTCTCTCTTTACTAGAATGGTCCTCAGTTTGACTGTTTTAAAATTAATTAATCTTTGAAAATCAAATGACAGGACCAATTCAATTTATTTGCGAAACGGTCATCGTCAGTTGTGGATCAAGTAGACGGTCAAACTCTTTCTAAAACACTATGCAACCTAGACAGCAACTGAATCTAGAGGAAACTGGAGGTATTGAGAATAAATCACTGAATCACTGATCCAAATGGTACTCAAGTATATCTATTAGTTTTCATAAAAAAGTACAGAACCAGATCAGCGAAGACTTGTTTCCTCAGGCGCCCGCATAATTTGCGAGCTGATTCAGCTTTTTTTTTGTTGTTCTGCAAAAGTGTAGTTTACACGGGTTAAATGAGGTGACAAAAATTTACTAAGTTCGATTACTCTTTCCCTAGCAATTAAATATCACTATTCTTTCCTTATACAGAAGATAGAAGCAAATACTGTAAGAAAAGTTAACTTTTAAGTGCTAAACATACCCTTCTAGGTTCGCCTTCTATTATACTCAGCTAAACAAACGGACTGATCATTTTTTTAGCAAATACTATACCACTTGTTTCAACTTGGGTACTTTTGTTAAACTATAGGCTAGTCCGTAGCCAAGTTTCAAGTTTCCCTGTGGTATATAACAGAAATAAACACACTTTTTGGGACGCGGACAATAACAATTTTCCCGCATAATTCTTCGATCGCAGAGAGTAAACATGACTCTTAAAACATTATTTAAGTGTGATTTTAACGTTAAGACAAAGAGCCACTTACCTATATCGAAAAAAGGGATGTATAAAATTCCATTACCCAAGAAAACAAGCTTAGCTGAAAGCTTAATAGCACAAAAAATACGTTTGTAGCCCGAACTCTAACATAGTTGCCAGCGCCATTTTTGAAGACTCGGCAAACTCGCGCGCTTTTCACGTCGTGACGTCACGATGGCCAGACACCTCGAACCAGCCGAGCGGCGATTTCATCACTCCCTCCTGATAGGTTACCAAATTTCCTTAGCAATGGAGCTCCGCTGACGAGCTAGCGCGCTGGCTCCGCTAAAAAGAACGGTACAGATACAACAAGCGAGCGCTTAACGCATTTATTATTATTGTTATTATGAAAATTTTTATTTAACGATACTTAAAATGCACAATATTTCCTGCCACACCAAAGATTTTATACTGCAGAGCTTTCTCGTGAATATTTCGCGCAATGTCGCCATCATTCGTCGCACTTCGTGCATACGCTTTAAATAAATGAATACTGATGATCTTGTCTCTCATCCGCGGCCTTAACCTTGTCTGACCTTGAGATTCAGTAGGCAGATTATAAGTAGCTTTTTCATTGGTGGAATGTACTCTTAGCATAGTAGCCTTAATCTGTTTGGTGCCACATAGAACCCGGGGGGTATACGTTCCCATATGAAAGGCGCATGGATGCCCGTCATCTCGCTTTGTCCATCTGTTTTAGAATGACATCTTTTAGGCCTTTAATTCAAAATTTCCGACAGCCATTCCCTCCCCTCTTACAGGGCACTCCTCCCGGGTCAGAAAGACATACAAACATAGAAAGCGACAAACTGCAGTCCGAATAAGACCTAACGCTTTCAGCATAGGTCAGTGAATTAAACTTTTTATTTCCATTTCTTTAACCTGTCATTAGGTTCTATTTTGGTATCACTTGGTAATTATTTCCAATTCGCAAAGGGCGGAAGCAGTGAGAGCTACAATATCTCCCTCTGAACATGATCAAAACTTAACTCATACACGAAAATTAGGCGTACTCTATTCAAGTTTAAAATGACAAGGTTTTTTTGCCAGTACGGTTAGTAGTAAGGGGCGCCGATATAGGACGTAACCAATCAGAGGGCTCGTTCCAGAGCTCTCTCCAAATATCCACCAATCAGAATCGAGAACAAGCACTTTCCATTCTGATGACGTCATATGACCAATCAGAGAGCTCGTTCCAGGAATGGTCACGTGATCACGGTCATGACGTCATATGGGTCAAAGGTCAACCTGGAAGCGAGGTGGAATCGGAAGTGACGTCATAGGGTCACGTGGTTAGGGAGGGGGAAAACCGCGGACCAGGAGGGGAAAAAAGGGGAGCGCGGCCTCAGATCAATAACCACAATGGTTTTTTAATGCACCAACAAGATTCACTTTTGGACAGGTTGTTACTTGAATTGATTGGTGAATGCTTCTTCTTCTTGCTTGTCGTGTGAGAGTATGGATTTTACATGTTCAGTCAATTGATCCATGTTATGTTCAAAAACACTTTCTCGGAGTTTGTTGACTTTTTGTCGCCGTTCCAGTCTTTTTTCAAGGATGTAGTCCAGGTACTTGTTTTTGTCGGCGGGGTCGTAGATCCGTCCGGCAAGTTCCAATGGAAAGACAATGGTGTTGGTTCTGGCGGGCGCGCGCGAGGCGGCGGGGGCCAGGGCGAGGGCCAGGGCGCGCGCTAAGCGCTATCGGGGAGGAAAAATTAAGATTTGGTAGTGTGAGTTCGAATCCCGGTCGGGGTGGGAAAAAAATTTTTGTTTTTGGTTTTGGAGGCGAGACAATTTTTTTTTCTGGTCGAGGCGAGTAGGAGACAATGGATGGGTTGTGGTTGTTTTGTTGTTTTTGGGCTGGGAGGTTTTTTTGGGTCGACGAAGACAGCGATCGATCGATCGATCGAGTTCGGCTCGGCTTGAAAAATTCCCTCAAAAATATAGTTGATTGGTTTTAGTTGGATGACACAGTTTTTTATTCATGTCAAGGTAGCTTGTGGACTCTGTCATGGCTTTTTTTATCTGGATGATAATTCTTTTCTTCCCCTGGAGTTCTGTGTTTCAGGGAAAAAAAATTCAACATGGCCCCGATCGCTTCTCGGAAAAAAGTTTTTCCTCTTGCTCGTCTCACCGCGTTACAGTCAACACATCGTTGGACTCTAAAATATAGAGCAAAACAAAAATAAGAAAACATGAATGTTTTCTGGCGTAGTGAAAATGATTTTTTTTTTCACAACAACGCGGGGAATGGAAAAAAAAATTGCGAGCTAAACTGAACCGCGATGGTTCGCAAAGGTTTTTCGAGGCGACAAAAAAAATAGATCCATTGGAAAAAACAAAAGAGGACTAAAACACGGTGTGTTTTGAACTGAAGTTTGTTTTTGTGAAAAATGCTCAACACTTAAAAAATATTTTTTAGCTGCCAGTATGCTTACTTTGCGTGGAGGTTTGCTTGTTGTTTTTCAAAACAGCCGCTCGCTTTCTCCTCGGCGAAAATGCGAGTTGTCATCTCGTTTGTCTCACTGCGTTACAGTCAGCACATCCTTGGACTGTGGAAAACGAAATACAGAGAGAGTAAAAAATAAAGGAATAAAATATTCTTTCGGGTAGAAAAGGTTTTTTTCATGCGGGGAATGGGAAAAAATTGCAAGCTAAACAGAACCGCTTCGGTTTTCAAATTTTTTTCGAGGCGGCAAAAAATAGATTCATTTCAAAAACAAAACTAGTAAACGAGTATTATAAGACACAGTGTTTTTTTAATCGAAAAGTTTCTCGTTGTGGAAAAAATGCTAAACACTTAAACAAATATGTTTAGCCGGCAGCAAAAAACAACACTTACCTCGTGTTAAGCTTTCGCTGTTTTCAAAAACATCCATTCGGCGGCTTTTACAGATAAAAATCTCCCACTTTTTTCGCTGAAATCTCAGTTGTCATCGTTTTGTTTGTAAAGCCGAGGGTTGTTGGGGTAAAGCGATGAATAAATCTGTGAAAAAATAAGTTTTTCACGCTGCCAAACCAAAGTGTCCTTGCGCGGACCAAAAAAATGCTTCGTCAGTAATTTTCCGATAACGTGGCAAAATACATTCGTCTCTCGTTTCAGAGCGCGCGTCAAAAAACTGTCGTAAATCTCCCCTTACCTTCCTCCATCTTGAAAAAAGTGAGAATTTGGGGGTAATTTTGCTGCTTATATAGCTAAACAGTATGACGTCATTTGGTTGTGATTGGTCAGTCCTAGTCAGGCCATAGTCAAGGCCAAGGTCAAGGTCAAATTATCAGCCAATAAGAAGCAGAGTTCATGTCTATGAAGACTACCTATACTACTACGCGGGCGGCAGCGGCGGCGGGCAGCAGCGGGCAGCAGCGGGCAGCGGGGTTCGCGTGCGCGCGCGCTTGGCGCGCGCTGTGGGGGAAACAAAGATTTTTTAGTGTGAGTTCAAATCCCGGTCGGGGTGGAAAAAACAGGCTAAACACTTAAATATTTTTAGCCGGCAGCAAAAAAAACACTTACCTCGTGTTAAGCTTTCGCTGTTTTCAAAACATCCATTCGGCGGCTTTTACAGATAAAAATCTCCCACCTTTTTCGCTGAAATCTCAGTTGTCATCATTTTGTTTGTGAAGCCGAGGGTTGTTGGGTAAAGCGATGAATAAATTTGTGGAAAAAATAGGTTTTTCACGCTGCCAAACCAAAGTGTCCTTGCGCGGATCAAAAAAATGCGTCGTCAGTAATTTTCCGATGACGAATGGAAAAATACATTCGTCTAAAAAAAAGGGGGATCGCGGGCTCAGACAAGAAGAATGACTCGGGTTTAGGTTAAAAAAACGGGTTTAATGAACAGGTTTCTTCTTCTTCTTCTTTAATGTTTTTTAGTATACATGACAGCAGGCTCAATTTGTTTTAAATCTGCTTTTATTTTTTAATGCCAGAGGTTATTATTTCCCAAAGTGGGGTTGAGGTAGTCTTGTTTTTTCGCCCATTCTAACCATTGTCTAAAGGTGTTGCATTTCACCGTGGCACAGTATCCTCTTTCGTGATGTCCGCAATCTTCTTCTGGTGGTTCCATGTCCACACAAGCAAGCCCATTTCAATTCATCATGATTGTTTGTTTATTGTTTCTCATGAGTATCATCATCATCATCTACACAAGCAAGGACGGCGGCGGCATCAGCGGCGGCGGCGGCGGCGGCGGGCGCGCACGCGCGCGGGGAATCGGCGGCAGCGGCGTGCGGGGGTGGCGCGCGAGAAATCCAGGAACTCAAGAGTCGTCAAGAGGTTCTAGTGGCTCCAGCACCACCTCCACCCAAGTACAGTGACAGTGTGCAGAACTGGCAGAAAGGCCTAGAAACTGTAGCGTATGACCGTAGTGGTCTATTTTAAAGTTTTAAGTTTTAAGAAAAGAAACTCTGTCTTTTTGAGAAAAGCAGGTCCATCAAAAGAGCATGATCGACCGGGGCGCCAGTACTTTTTGAAAATTCGCGCGCTCTTTTAACTTTTGACTTGTAAAAGGCTATAAAGGCTGATGTTGTAAGAATAAAAAAGTTCAGTTTGAAATGGAGTCTGTGTTGATGCGTTATAGGTGGGATTGTTTATGGTCTCTTGTTCAATGGAAATGTCAACAAGTCCTTTGTCAATTTTTGTATGACCACCAAGAAGGAGAGAAAGTGCCCATTCCTACGAACATTCGTCCCGAGGACACGAATCCCTTAAAAGTCTTTGAAAAAACAAAAGTGGACATCAATGTGTATCGATGGGCGGTGTTTGTATTGTGGTTGAAACCCCACCCGAGTGCCTGGCCATGGTATCGAAGCATTCAAAAGGCGCACCCCGATACTGTACCCACCATACAAACCCTGTGGGATGAGTGTCACAAGGTATGGCACCTAGAAAGACAAAAAGAAAAAAAGCTAGATGTCTCACAACAGTGGCTGGCCCGTTACCACGATCCCAGAGCCCCAGGCAGTTTAGGTGGGGTGCAACGGTTTGCTCGGGCTCATCAAATTCCCTTGAAAAAAGCACAACGCTTCTTGCAACAGGATTTGGCCTATACATTGCATAAACCTCGACGTCGTCGTTTTCCCACACTGCCCGTGCTCGTGGGTGGATTAGACGATCAATGGGTGGCGGATTTAATTGAAGTTCAACCCTTGGCCAAGTATAATCGAGGCATTCGTTATTTACTAACGGTGTTGGATGTCCTGTCCAAGTACGCCTGGGTACAACCTTTGAAAGCCAAAACGGGGGTGGCCTTGGTCAAAGCCTTTAACAAGATCCTGAAACAAGGACGTCAACCAAACCGTTTGCAAACGGATCGAGGGACGGAATTTTACAACCGTACGTTTCAACGTTGGCTCAAGGATCAGGGCATAGATCATTTTTCCACCGAGGGGGATGCCAAAGCGAGTGTAGTGGAACGGTTCAACCGTACATTGAAAGAACGATTGTACCGCTATTTTACGGCCGCCAACACCTTGCGGTTTGACGATGCGTTACCCCAATTGGTACAAGGCTACAATGCCACGCGTCATCGGAGTATTGGGATGGCGCCCCAGGACGTCACGTGGGAGAATGATGAAGCCGTGTGGAAACGTCTGTACGAAAAACGTTTGAAAGGAAAACGCTCCAAACCCAAATTCAAAGTAGGGGATCGTGTACGTCTCAATAAGATTCATCGTACTTTTGAAAAAGGGTATTTAGCCGGTTGGACCGAAGAAGTGTTTGTGGTGCATCGCGTGGTGCCGGGCCCTGTCCCCACCTATAAGATTCGCGAATGGGATGACATCCCCGTCGAAGGCACGTTTTACGAGGCGGATTTACAAAGAGTGCACGTGTCCGACCAAGCCATGTTTCGTATCGAAAAGGTACTTAAGCGTCAAAAAGATCGTTGGTTGGTCAAGTGGAAAGGGTGGCCTGACAAGTACAACAGTTGGATTGCCCGCGGAGAGGTGACGTCCCTCCGACAGCCCAAGAAAAAGAAAGAGACAAGACCCAAAAGACGACTCCAATAGTTGGCTTGCTAGCGGAGAAAAACCATGACCGTGGTGCCCAGTTCCTCGTTTTACGTGACGTTGATGAGTCATGCCAGTACCCGGGAGTTTCCTCAGAACCGTGCCCAACAGTTCAGAAATCGGTTGCCTAAACCCCTTCGGTTTGTGGGTAAAGGATGGCACGTGGGCATGGTCAGTTTATCCTTACCTACCATTCCGAGGGTGGGGGAACAATTTGTCACCGACCCCGATCCTCTGTTGTACGTACGATGGCACGAACGCGTCTATGACAAAGACGACCAAGGGGACGATGTGTGGTGGCATCAACGTCGCGAACTCAAGTTATACGGCCGAGATATGAAAGAACATTTGTCCTCGTCGACGGGATCGCAATTTTTTCACCAACTGGTGTATCGCTACGAGCAAGAACGTGCCCTACGAACCCAACCCAAAAACAAATGGGCGGAGAACGACGGACTCAAGTTGTACCCGACCTTTGAATGGACTTCGCAAGGGGATTTGTTGTTGCATACCGTCAATGTGGATTCCCAAAGACGAGTGGCGCGCGTGTTATGGGGAAAAACCTTGGCCCTCAAGATGGGATGGATCGAAGAAGTCTCCACGGGCAAGTATCGCCTGGGACCGAATGTATTGCAAGAATTTCATTCGGACACGATTCCCACCCCGTCCGATGTCCCGGGGGCCGACAACAAGCCCACCTTTTGGAAAGTGGATGGGTATTATGTGGTGTGGAGTGTCACGTGCAATTGGCGTTTTGTGAATTTGAACGAAAAATTTCGTCCCTCGGTGGAATTTCCCTCGACGCGTCCTTTGCACGTGTATTGCGATGTAGGCACCAGCAGCATGGTGGGCAATCGCATCACGGATCTCTTGAGAGAAATCAAGTACCACCCTCAAAACACCACACACTTTGAACCCATTCACATTCAATATGTCCCGGTACGCAATGAAGTGGTGGAAATCGTGGAAACCCAGATGGCCGAAACCAATGGGGATCTGGTGCAATTTGGTGAAGGGCATACCATCCTGACCCTCCACTTTAAAAGGGAGGTGGTGTGAAAAAAAAAGAACCCGAGAAGACGATGTCGTTCTACGTGACGTTACCCAGCCATGCCAACGGAAACGAATTTCCCAACAACCAAGCCAATTGGTTCAAGATTCGTTTACCCCAACCGTTACGGTTACCTGGCGGTCAATGGCAAGTAGGTTTGAGTGCCATTTCTTTGCCAGACACGGGTGTGAACATTTTTAATCTGCTTCCGGCGGATCAGTTCGTGTTTGGCACCTCGTCTTACCGAAGGACATCCGCGGGGCGTACGGTCCTTAGCTTCAATTTGAAAATGGACGATTTGAGACATGATGATTCCATTGTCAACGGAGTGACCTTCATGAAAGCCTATTTGCATTGGGAGGCGCAACGTATGAACTATGGTTACCTGGACTTCCATGGCGCTCCGAATACGGAGAGTGGACAAAAGACGAGTGCAACGTTTGTTTGGGAAGGAGAGGATTTGGTGTTGGACAATAGAAACGTCAGACGGTACAAGTACGTGCTTCGATCCGGAAACACGATGATGGTACCCCACTTTTCCATTCATCATGTCATGGCCGAAAAAATGGGGTGGTTTGAAAAAAACGAGAGTGGTCAATGGGTCTTTGGACGCAACTTGAACATGGAATTCATTAATGGAGCGGTACCTGATAAAGATAAGATTGAATTAAAAAATGTGAAAGGCGACCCGGAGTATTACCAAGTCACTACGGATGGCGCTGGTACCACTTGGATTTGGTTGAGTTTCAGCGTGAATTGGCGTTTTACCAACTTGAATGTGGCGTTTCGTTCGGTGGTGGGAGACCCCACGCGAACTCTGCACGTGTACTCCGACGTAGCAGGCAGCAGTATTGTGGGAAATCGCGTGACCGATTTGTTGCGAGAAATCCAGTACAAGCGGGAAGGACGAGGCACCCTGTACTTTGAACCGTTGCACATTCAATACCTGCCTCTTTGCAACGAGGTGGTGGAAATCATTCAAACGCAAGTGGCCGAAACCAATGGAGACCTGGTCAATTTTGGCGAAGGCCACACCATTGTGACGTTGCACTTCAAAAAGACATGAAAAGACACCAGAAGTGAACCCCATTCAATCACCATGCCTCCGAAAAGAAGAAAACGACGACAACGACGACCCACCCAACGACGACAGCGTCAACAAGAGGGGGAAGGGATCAACACGGTGATTGCGGGGATTCCTAAAGCCGCTTGGAAAATCACCAAAGGGTTGGAAACGTTGGCGAAAAAGAATGCCAAAAAAGCGCATTTGAAACGCATGGCAGAGATAAAAAAAGGGAAACGAAAACGCTATGCGGGGGAATCGTTTACGTGCAACCTCATGTGAGTATAAAAAGAGACGAGTCCCGTGGAAAAAAAAGAAAAAAGTGATCGCTGGTGACGCGTGAAGAAGAAAAAAACATGCGAGGGGGGAGTTTGACACGCTTTCGTACGGACGAGTGGTATGGTCAACATGGTCAAAGTGGAAAAGGTCTGGTGACGGATATGATGCGGGGCGGTCTCCAAGGCCTTAAAAGGACCCGTAATCCTTTGACACTGCCTAGTAATACCGTGAGAGGATTGAAAGCAGGCTTGACACGAGGTGTCAAACGAAAAGCCGAAGACGTCATCAAAAAGGAAATCACCAAACAAGCCAAGAAAGCCTTGAGCAATAAGGACGTGAAAAAAGCAGTGCGTGTGGCCAGTGCCTTGTCTCCCAAACAAGTCAAACGAGCTCGTGATATTTTTGATGTCTCAAATGGATCCAGTGCATTCACGTCCTCGACGGATTCGTAGTGATCGGGGCTTACCTCAACGTGGGGGCCTGTTTCCTTTTTGGAAACTCATGAGACGACGACAACGTGGAGGATGGTTGAGTTCAGATGTCATGAGAATGCCCGGGTTTGACTTGGCGCAACGGTTGTCACGACCACGACGACGGTATAAAAACCCCTCACGACGAGGTCGTTCGACCACTCGTCGACGAAGACGACGTTAACATGCCGGGAAACATTTCACGACCGCCGGCCCCTGTGGCTGTTCCTACAAGTTCCGAAGGGGCTGCTCCAGCTCACCCGCGTTCCGAAGGAGTCATCAACCCGGCTTTGCGCGTTTTCAAGGTGCCTCCCACCGACATTAGCATCAATGCCCTCGCATGGTCACCATTCAACCCACCACCACCGGCATCAATCCCATGGAATTCATTATTCCGGCGTTGGACGATTATGTGGATTTGGGGCGTAGTTACTTTACCATGGAATTGAGATTGAAAAAAAGTGACAATGGGAACTTGGTGGCCAATGAAAAATTGTGGCCTGTCAATAATTTGGCCCATTCCATCATCAAACAAATTGACTTGCAGTTGAATGGCACCTTGATCAGTCCTCAATCAGACACGTATCATTACAAGGCTTACCTGGAAAACTTGTTGAATTTTGACCGAGAGGATGGCAAGACGGTCTTGGGACCGCAAGGGTGGTTCAATCAAGTGGATTTCCCACCCCAATGGACCGCCAACAATACCAACAGTGCTGGACCGCATGTAGACTACCGGAATCTCAGTGCCAATCACAAAGTGGCCTTGGCTACCTCCGTAGCAGAAGTCGCCAAGTATGCTGGAGGCGTCACTCACAGTCTGGTGTTTGCCCCTCACTTGGAAGTGTTTCACACCGGCAAAGTGTTGGTGCCCAGGGTAGAAATCAAGATGAAATTTCATTTCAACAGCCCTAACCTGTTTTTGAATGGAGTGGCTCTGGCCGGCCGATTGATGGAAGGCAATGTGAACTGCGTTTTCATCTGTGTCAACTTCGTTTGAATGAAACCGTGTACAGGACTTTGTCAGTCCAAAGACACAATGCCAAAAAAATGGTCACTTACCCGACCGTGCCCAGTGAAATCCGTACTTTCAGCATGCAAGGCAACCTGACCCGCTTTGACATCCCCAACCTGTTTCAAAACAGAGTGCCTGACCGTTTGATTGTCGCTCTGGTGGACAGCCGCAACTTCAATGGAGATGTGACCCGAGATCCCTTCTGCTTCCAGAAATTGGACTGAGTTCCATTCGACAGATTGTGCGAGGAGAAGAATACCCTTATGAAACCCTGCGCTTGGCGCACGACAATGCCACCCGAGATAACCTGGGGTACTTCCGTTTTCTGCAAGCCAGTGGAGCCTGGTGTAAAAAGAAAGGCAATATGGTGGAACTGGGAGATTGGGGAGAAGATAAAAATTGAACCTTGTTCATGTTTGACAATGTGGTCAATGGATGTGCCGACAGTCAAAGACTCAACCCCAAGCAAACGGGAGACTTACAACTTAGCTTGGAATTTGGAGCTGCTCCCAATACCAATATAACCGTACTCGTGTATGGTGAATTTGAGAACTTGCTGGAGATTGACTCGAACGGAACCGTGTTGTACGACATTTACCAGCATTAAAAAATGGAACAAGTGGCCTTGAATAATGTGCAGTTGGATTATTTAGCACGAGACGACCCTCAATTGAAACCTGTGTTTTACGGGACGGTGGCCTGTGATCGTTTACCCAAGACCCCCCACAAGAAAACACCGCAAGGCTACATTGTGAACACGGACCCTCATGATCAACCCGGTCAACATTGGTTAGCGGTGTGGACCGATCAGAACGTGTGTGAAGTGTTGGACAGTTATGCGTTGCCGTTGGAAAGGTACGAGCAAGCCACCCCGTTGAGAGACTGGCTCGTGAGACATTGGAAGTACTTGGTGACCAATGGCAAGTCCCTGCAAGCCATCCATAGCAAGAGTTGTGGCGATTAAGCGTTGTTGTACTTGAAAGCCAAAGCCCTTGGACGCACCTTGCAAGACTTTTTAAATGACTTTTCCGATGTTGATTATGTAAGCAATGACCATAAAGTAGGTCAACGCATCAAACAGTTAATTGTAGGCCAAGAGAAGATGTGGCACCAAGTATGTTGTAGCCCCTATCATCAACGTTGTTGTTCATAAAAAGGTGGAAAAATCAAGCTGTGTCATTGTTTGTCTGACGGTCATGCAAACGGGCAAATCGTTTCGTTTTCATATCCCTTCCAGTATTTTGGTAGTGGGTCCTTCGGGATGTGGCAAAACTGTGTTTACAGAAAAACTCTTGTTAGACAACAAGGACTTGTTTGAAACCCCACCGACCCAAGTGCATTATTGTTATGGCGCTTGGCAAGATCGATTTCAATCCATGCAAGATCAAGGGGTCGTGTTTCACGAAGGGATTCCCGATCATCAAACCTTGGTGCAATGGTTTCCTCAAGGACAAGGGGTTGGATGATTTGATGGACCAAGGGAGCCACGATAAACGCGTGTTGGATTTATTCACCAATAATTCGCATCATCAAAACGTCACGGGGATTTACTTGTGCCAAGACATGTTTCCCGTGGGCAAATATGCCAAAAGCATTTCCCGCAATGCGCATTACATCGTGGCTTTCAAGAACCCGCGAGATCAGTTGGGGGTACGCAACGTGTTGCTTCAGTCGTTTCCTGCCACCTGGAAAGATAGTTTGGAAACCTTTCATCATGCCACTGCACGGCCTTATGGGTATTTGGTGTTGGATTTGCACCCGGCCTCGTCCGATCAACAACGCTTGTTGAGCCACGTCTTAAAAGACGAGGGATGGACGCGCACGTATCAAAAACGTCGCAGTGATCAGGATGTCAAGTAAAAGATTGCCTCAAGGAGGTGGTGCTTTAATTCGTCGCAAACCCCGTTTGGTGGATAAAATAGCTCATGGAATGAGTATGGTTCTATCAGGTCCAGCTCCCGGTTTTGGAACAGCTTTAGGAAAATTAGGAGCTCAAGCCTTGAAAGGCATTACCGACAATGTACAGCATTACCGACGAAGACGACAAAAAGGAAGTGGCTTGTGGCAAGATTTGAAACGCAATACCCGTCAAGGCTATAAAGAGACGCGTGACCTCATCAAACAACACAAAGCCCTTCAGCGTATGTTGTCGCACCAATGGTATCCTTGAGGAAAAGGAAACGACGACGAGCCCGACGTGGTCGTCAACAAGGGGGTTTTTTGAACCTGCTGGTCCCAGCCATGGTGGGGTTGGGGAAAGCCGTGGCTCTAGAACGGACAAACGTATGAGAAGCTATATAAATAAAGCCAAACAACGTTATCGTCGTCGGTAAGATGCAACGTCTTCGACGTCAATTGCCGTTTTTACGGTCGGTGTTAAAAGAAGCCAATCGATTCAAACGTCAAGACCTTTTACAACACGCCAATGCGGATCAAATCAATGCTGTGAGTGAACTGGTCTTGAACCTGTTAAAAAACAACATTCCCGTCACACCCCCCATCATGGCGCAGCTTCGACCCTATAAAAAGGTGCTACGCGACCTGGGTCGTCGTCAGCATTCGGTGAAAAAACGTCGTCAGTGGTTGGTCCAGCAAAAAGGTCGAGGGTTGTTTCAAGGTCTCCACAGCGTGTTATGTCAATGTGCTCGACCGACCCGCTAACGCTTCCCACGTGGATGAGTCTTTTACAAGACGCCAATCGGGAAACAGAAAAGTGGAAGGAGGACTGTCATTATTGGAAGCATAAATATCACCTGTTGTATCGGGAGTATATGCATATCTTGAAGTCCTATCTTTGCGAGAGCTGTCGTCACCAGGAAGACGGTGAACTTTGCCCCGACTGTAACCACCCACCAGGATGGAAGAGGCGTACATGATTTCACAAAAGGACTTGGATCAACTCATTCAATATTACAAAGGGGAATTAACAGAAAATGCTTTGTTGAACAAAGCGGCCACGTTAGCCGCGAAAAAACATGTCTTGTTAGCCGACCCCCAACTCCCCCCGGCTCTAGTCAATGCCCAAACCAAACCGTTGAGTCATGAATTAACCAAGTTAACCAAACGCATCCGTCAATTTCCTGGAGGGACCGGTGTGGGTGCTCCGGGTTGACCCCCAGGAGAGGAAGACGAGGAAGACGAAGGGGATTTGGTGACGGGGCCCGTGGAACAATGGTTAAAGCGCATGATAAAAGGCAGTCCGTCCACCACCAACCCCCACATCACGCCTTCCGCGAAGAAAGGCAAAACCACCAGCAAAATCCCCATCAAGAAAGGAACACCTTCCACCAGTCGAGGCGATATCCGTTCGCGGTTGGAAGCCGTTCGAGAACGTCGCAAGACCTGGGGAAAACATTTAGCGGAAAGTTCTTTGGGTAAAGGCAAAGGCAAAGGCAAAGGCAAAAGCAAAGGCAAAGGCAAAGGCAAAGGGCCTGCTCGTGAAGTGGAACAATTGAAACCCTTGCCCGGGTGGGAAGATTGGGCCCGTGGCAAAAAGTTGAGACGACGTTTGGATTACGACAGTGACTAAAGATGAAAACCCGTGCCCAGACAACCCCCAAGAGGAGAAGGGGAATCAATAGGAAACGAACCCAACAAGGATGGGGTGTGGACCTTCAAAAATGGTTGGCAAAAACCGGCATGGAATTTCATTGGCCTGGCTATCAGTACATGGGACCCGGCACTAAACTTGCCAAACGACTCAAGCGTGGAGATCCCGGCATCAATCGATTAGACAAGATTGCCAAACAACACGACATTGATTACAGCTTCGCTAAGAATCTACAAGACAAGTGGAAAGCCGGTACCAAAATGATCAAAGCCATCGATCGTTTACCCGGCAAAAAAACTATGACGGAACGTGTGGTGAAAAAAATCATGCAAGCCAAGAAACGTTTGAAATTGTAAAGTTAACAAAAAACTTGGTTTTTATTGTAAACAAGTACACAAACAATTTTGTAGACAAGTTGCTGACTACTACTACTGTTATTGTTGAAAAATTAAAACACAATTTTTACAGCATCCCCTTTTTATATAGACAGTTTGATTGACATCTCCTCTTTTCTTATATATATACATGCACCACTCATCCTTTTCATCACTTTTTATTTGTTCAATCCATGGAGAGACGATTGCGTGCATGGACTCGTGTTTTTGGTAAAAGCAAAAACAAACAAGACCCTAAAATGGAATCTCCTTTTACTGCAAGCGGCAATATCGATTATAACACTCGTTTTTATCAAGAAATGGTCGAATGCCGATGGAAACGATGTTGGATCGTGGCCATTCTCAAACATATTCATCGTCACGTGCACGATCTAGAACCACCCACTCAACCCGTTTACAGTGAAGACGTATTACTTCATTTGCGTCATATTAATGACGCCATCAAAGAAGGGTTACGCCATCTGTCGTTGGATTTGGTGTATCAATCGTGGCGCAATCTACTGACCCATTATCACATGGACGTCGCGTGTTGGCAACCTAACGACATCGAATTCATCGTGCAAATCACGAGCCCTGAGATCGTGACAGAACAAATTTTAGAAGAAATCGTGTCTTTTCGACGCCAATTTAGTACGTTCACCTATGAACTTTTGGGTTTGACACATGAAGACGTGGATAACATTTTTGGGTGGTCACGTGCAACCTTACGTCAACGTGAATGGGTGGGCATCGACATACCCGACGGCCCCGAACGTTGACCCTCCTCATTCCTCTCCGCCAATCCCCAACGAGATCACGTCAGCCATGTTTGACACCTCTTGGCCTATATAACACGATCGTGTTTTCATTTTCTTTCTCTTTTTGTTAAAACAAGCAAGCAAGCATGGCAACGAAGAGACCTTTGGAAAAATTAGAAGAGATGGTCAACGCCTTACCGCCCGCTCCCACGGAAAAGAAACCCAAAAAAGATAAAAAAAATCAAAATCAAAAAACCACCTCAAGTGGATCCTTCTTCACCACCACCAGTACCGTCAACATCTACAACGACCACATTGTCACCACCACCAGTACCGCCGCCGCCACCACCACCACCCATCAATATGGATGACTTATTCAATGGTGACAATATTCTCAATTTGTTAAATCCGCCTGCTGCTAGTTATCAAGTACAACTACCGCCTATGGAACAAGCTTGTCAATCCGTTGTCTTTCCTATGCATCAGACAGACCTAACTTGCTTTCAAGCCCAAACCACAGGAGACACTTACATCAAATGCCAAGAAAAGAAATGTGGCTTCTTTTGTCATCAAGATCAAATCGCCACTTATCTCAAGATCATTAATGAAAAACTACATCCTGATTATCTCAAAAGAACCCTGGTCTGTGACTGTGAAGAACTCGTGGTCTTACGAATCAGCCGATCCGAAGCCAACCCAAACCACCCTTATTTCACATGCAAAGAAACACCAGAGGATCGATGTCCTTTCTTTGAATGGGCCGACAAACCCTTGAAACCGAAGAACCGAAAAAAACAAAGACAAGACACGGCCAAGTAAACACACACCAACTGTTTTAATGAACAATCATTATTATTATTTTTTACATCATTAAGAAAAGTCTGTAATAGTCGTCTAACTGTCGCCACTGTTCATAATTGCGTTGAGACGCTTCCTCTTCAGTCAACTCACACTGTGAAAGAAGAAAAACTCCATGTAAATACATCTTCTTCCAAGTTCTTATTAAAAAAAATATCAGAAACGTAACAAGCGTCTTACGGATGACATGCTGATCTTCACTCGCTCCCACTCCTCCTGTTGTCTCTGCCACTCCTCCTCTTCTCTCTCTTTCTGCGTGCTTCCATTTCCAGTTGGATCCGCTTGCGTTGCGCTGCCCTCAATTCCTTAGCTTTCTGCAACAAGTATTTCTCCTGAGCTTTTATCGATCGCTGATTGAAATCCAGCTCTCTCAACATTTCGTCGAAACGAACACGATGCTCCGGTTTCAAAGGTTGTTTAAATGCATCGGCGTACTCGCACATGTCTAAAAGTTCAGTCATTTCGTCATGCGACAGATCACGAGGCAAGCGATGCTCCGTAGTTAAAAGATCACACCACACAAACTTGACCATGTGAAATAAATTCCAGGCCTGCACCTTTTCAATCTTGGCCCATGTCTTTCCGAAACGCACCCAATTCTCCTTATTCCGTAAGATCTTAGGAATAAAGTCCAACATAAACACCACGTTCTTCTTCTCACGAAACCCAAAGCGCACAAGACCAGACTGCAACTGCATCTGAGGGTCGGAATGTTGCTGCATGTAACGTACGATGGGTCGTTCAGGTTCCACAGGTACATAGGGTTGACCATTCTGTCTGTTCTCGCGTAACGCACTCAACAAGGGTAATTCATTCGCCGTTTCCATCACAGACGTAACATCACTCACAGACTCGACATCCACATGAGCATCAGCCATTTTGAAAACAATGCCACGCTCCGTTTTTTGCAGTCTCTTATATATTATGGGCTATTCCCTTCAAACCTAAATAATCCGCACAAGCAAGCCCATTTCAATTCATCGTGATTGTTTGTTTATTGTTTCTCATGAGCATCATCATCATCATCTACAGTGTGACATTTTTCTGCTCTTTGTTTCTTCTTGCTGTCTTGGAGAAAATTGGACTTAATGTCTGACAAGATCATAGATTGTGACCGGTGTGATCGAGAACATTTAGCGCCGCCACCACCACCTGAATTTTACAGTTCCTTTGCTGTACCTTTGATGAGAAGTCAATCTTACAAACGTCAAGTACGACAGTGGATCCGTGATAACGTCCAATGGCGTCGAACAACCGGCTGTCAAAAACAATGGTGGGGACCGTCCATTGAACATTAAAAAATCTATTTAACTCACCTCTCTATCTTTTCAACGCATCATTTTTTGTTAGCATGGCAAGTAACACCGAGTCCGAAGATGATCTTAATGAGTATGTGGAAAGATGGGAACAACAAGGCGGCGCCCTGGGTCGACGAGGACATTATCAATTTCGACGCATTCCATTACGCGAACGTAACGCGCGCCGGTATGGCATTCGACGCACCAGCTACCACCTGCGCGTGGACAATCCTCCAGAGAGTTTCCCGCAAGGACATCAAAATATCATCCACGCCTTTGAGCAAGGTTTGGCGGATCAAATAGAGGATTTAATCCGTGATATGGCAGACCATGACAGAATACAATTGTATCTATCTTCGAACCGATTACAATCCGCCCACACCTTGGCGAATGTATCCGTCGGCGATTGGCGGGATCCCCTCTCAGGTGCACGAAGAATATTGGATCAAATCAGTAAGATGCTGAATTCCAACGAAAATTTTGAAGTCGATGACTCACTTCAACTTGACGTGACCCACATCACCATGCCAACGTTAAGCCTACATTGACGATTATTTGCCCTGCCTGTTCTCTTCGTCTACAAAAAACGAACCCACCCTCCAACACACCTTCATATTCACCATGCCAACAAACCACTACCACATCTCTAGCGGAGGAGCCATTGGCACTGATGAATACGCAGAACAATGTGCTAAAGAATATGGAATGCATATGCATATCATCATACCACCCCAACACAGTCGAAGCCGATTCATCACACCCCTCACTCAACAGCAACTCGACGAAGCTCGACCACACCTGCAACTCGCTGCCGAAAGAAGTGGAAAACATCTCTTCAATTCAAACACCTTCTCCCATCAACTTCTCGCACGCAATTTTCATATCGTCAAACATGCCCAAGTTGTCTACGCTTTCGGCTACTTCCAAGAATGAAGCGGAAAACGCCATACTTCATCACGTGATGTTTACCACGATTCCACCTTAAAACAACAACGAATTCAAGGTGGGACAGGATGGACAGTCCAATTAGCCCTCGATAAAAAAAAAACGTATCTATTTCGACAACATTCCTGACAAAACATGGTACGAACACCGAGAAGACCACTATTACTGGAACGAACACCAATGGACACCTTACAACGGATTTATTCCACTGCAAGGTTCACCCACGCTTCACAAACGTAGTGCCGTCGTCGAAACCAGACATCCCCCACAAGATACTCTCGCTGAAGTCAAACGTCTCTTTCAAACCACAGCCTCTTTGGAAAACATTCTCGACAAAAATAGCGAACTCCACCATCACATTCAAGAACATGGCGACTAATGCCACACCTTTGAAGAAAAAATGAATTCCATCAGTGAAAACGATGACATGTCCTTTGAACAGAAAATGAAACTCATTGGTCAAACCTTCAAACAAGAAATGGAACACATCAGTCAAGACTTTCAAAAGCAACTTCACCAAAGTATGCAACAAGAACTACAATATCTTCACTCTTCACTCCAAGACATCTGGAAACCCAAGCACTCTTCACTCCAAGACATATGGAAACCCGAGTAAAAAACGTCCATTTCCAAGAATATGTTGTCATTTTCAATTACAAATACAATCAACCTCTGTCCGTCATAAAAACGTCACCTCTGATAGATGACAGAAGCGATCACGTCACACCTTTTGCAATAAAAAGGCAACAACTCAGAGCCAAACTTCATTCCATTCATCTTCGTCGCAAAGAACGTCAACATCGTCACTAACATGGACTACTACAAAGATCTAGACGCCAAAACCTTCAACAGTGCCAAAGATTATATGTTAGAACTTGTTAAACGAGGACTCGACGCAGGCTTTGACCTCGAAGATATCGCTGAACATTACAAAGACAAAGTCCAACAAGAAGCTTCCACCATCGTCACAAACAATGATCACGATCAACTCAAGATGCAAATGCAAAAAGACTTGGACAATCTGGCCCTCATTGACAGAACCAACACCATTGTCTTTCCATTGGAACTTGCCGGACAAATCTATCAGCCTGCCGACAAAAACAAGTACATGAACTACATCCTAGAAAAGAGACTAGAACGACGACAAAAAGTCAACAAACTCAGAGAAAGTGTCCTAGAGCACAACATGGACCAAATCACAGAACACGTCAAATCCATTCTGTCACACGACAAAGAAGAAGAAGAAGCCTTCACCAATCAATTTAAGTAACACCTGTAAAGTACAAAACAACCTGTTCATTAAACCCGTTTTTTTAACCTAATTTTTTCCACAAATCGATTCATCGCTTTACCCAACAACCCTCGGCTTTACAAACAAAACGATGACAACTGAGATTTCAGCGAAAAAAGTGGGAGATTTTTATCTGTAAAAGCCGCCGAATGGATGTTTTGAAAACAGCGAAAGCTTAACACGAGGTAAGTGTTTTTTTTGCTGCCGGCTAAAAATATTTAAGTGCTTAGCCCGTTTTTTCCACCCCGACCGGGATTTGAACTCACACTAAAAAATCTTGGTTTCCCCCACAGCGCGCGCCAAGAGCGCACGCGCGATCCCCGCACGCCCGCCCGCTGCCCGCCGCTGCCGCCCGCGTAGTAGTATAGGTAGTCTCCATAGACATGAACTCTGCTTCTGATTGGCTGATAATTTGACCTTGACCTTGGCCTTGACCATGGCCTGACTGGGACTGACCAATCACAACCAAATGACGTCATACTGTTTAGCTATATAAGCAGCAAAATTACCCCCAAATTCTCACTTTTTTCAAGATGGAGGAAGGTAAGGGGAGATTTACGACAGTTTTTTGACGCGCGCTCTGAAACGAGAGACGAATGTATTTTGCCACGTCATCGGAAAATTACTGACGAAGCATTTTTTGGTCCGCGCAAGGACACTTTGGTTTGGCAGCGTGAAAAACTTATTTTTTCACAGATTTATTCATCGCTTTACCCCAACAACCCTCGGCTTTACAAACAAAACGATGACAACCGAGATTTCAGCGAAAAAAGTGGGAGATTTTTATCTGTAAAAGCCGCCGAATGGATGTTTTTGAAAACGGCGAAAGCTTAACACGAGGTAAGTGTTGTTTTTTGCTGCCGGCTAAAAATATTTGTTTAAGTGTTTAGCATTTTTTCCACAACGACAAACTTTTCGATTAAAAAAACACTGTGTCTTATAGTACTCGTTTACTAGTTTTGTTTTTTGAAATGAATCTATTTTTTTGTCGCCTCGAAAAAAATTTGAAAACCGAAGCGGTTCTGTTTAGCTTGCAATTTTTTCCCATTCCCCGCATGAAAAAAACCTTTTCTACCCGAAAGAATATTTTATTCCTTTATTTTTTACTCTCTCTGTATTTCTTTTTCCACAGTCCAAGGATGTGCTGACTGTAACGCGGTGAGACAAACGAGATGACAACTCGCATTTTCGCCGAGGAGAAAGCGAGCGGCTTTTTTGAAAAACAACAAGCAAACCTCCACGCAAAGTAAGCATCATTTTTTTCTTACTGGCAGCTAAAACATATTTTTTAAGTGTTGAGCATTTTTCACAAAAACAAACTTCAGTTCAAAACACACCGTGTTTTAGTCCTCTTTTGTTTTATCCAATGGATGTATTTTTTGTCGCCTCGAAAAACCTTTGCGAACCATCGCGGTTCAGTTTAGCTCGCAATTTTTTTTCCATTCCCCGCGTTGTTGTGAAAAAAAATCATTTTCACTACGCCAGAAAACATTCATGTTTTCTTATTTTTGTTTTGCTCTATATTTTAGAGTCCAACGATGTGTTGACTGTAACGCGGTGAGACGAGCAAGAGGAAAAACTTTTTTCCGAGAAGCGATCGGCGCCATGTTGAATTTTTTCCTGAAACACAGAACTCCAGGGGAAGCAAAGAATTATCATCCAGATAAAAAAAGCCATGACAGAGTCCACAAGCTACCTTGACATGAATAAAAAACTGTGTCATCCAAGTAAAACCAATCAACTATATTTTTGAGGGAATTTTTCAAGCCGAGCCGAACTCGATCGATCGATCGACCGCTTTCTTCTTCGACCCAAAAAAACCTCCCAGCTCAAAAACAACAAAACAACCACAACCCATCCATTGTCTCCTACTCGCCTCGACCAGAAAAAAAAATTGTCTCGCCTCCAAAACCAAAAACAGAAAAATTTTTTTTCCACCCCGACCGGGATTCGAACTCACACTACCAAATCTTAATTTTTCCTCCCCGATAGCGCTTACCGCGCGCCCTGGCCCTCGCCCTGGCCCCCGCCGCCGCGCGCGCGCCCGCCGCTACCGCCGCCCGCCAGAACCAACACCATTGTCTTTCCATTGGAACTTGCCGGACGGATCTACGACCCCGCCGACAAAAACAAGTACCTGGACTACATCCTTGAAAAAAGACTGGAACGGCGACAAAAAGTCAACAAACTCTGAGAAGGTGTTCTTGAACATAACATGGATCAAATGACCGAACATGTAAAATCCATACTCTCACACGAAAAGCAAGAAGAAGAAACATTCACCAATCAATTCAAGTAACAACCTGTCCAAAAGTTGCATTAAAAAACCATTTTTTAAAAAAAACGATGTGTGGTTCTTGATCTGAGCCCGCGCTCCCCTTTTTTCCCCCTCCTGGTCCGCGGTTTTCCCCCTCCCTAACCACGTGTCCCTATGACGTCACTTCCGATTCCACCTCGCTTCCAGGTTGACCTTTGACCCCTATGACGTCATGACCGTGATCACGTGACCATTCCTGGAACGAGCTCTCTGATTGGTCCTATGACGTCATCAGAATGGAATGTGCTTGTTCTCGATTCTGATTGGTGGATATTTGGAGAGAGCTCTGGAACGAGCCCTCTGATTGGTTACGTCCTATATCGGCGCCCCTTACTACTAAGGTTATAAAATCTTACTACTTTGTTGAACTTTTTTTTGGCTATAAAGAAGTTAACGGAATCATTAATGGCAGCACACAAGTTGCTCGATCGACATGTACAGTCCATTAACAAACACAGCGAGCTCGAGGCTGTTGCCCATCTTGAGTTGGACGAGATCAAAACAGAGTGCCAGGCACTGAAGGAATCTCTGAACAAAGAGCGAGAAGAGAAACAGTGTATAGAAGATTCACTAAGACGCAGCAAGGAGAATTGGGCGAAACAGGTATTTTAGCTGAGATATCAACTGAACCCCCCTGCAGACTTCTGTTCAAAGCTACACTGATCAAAGGGCACCCAACGAGTAGATTTAGATTATCAGAAGTGGTATTAGATCTATGTAACTGAACAGTGCCACAGTTGGATTAATGGCGGATTCTCCACCCCAGCAATTATGGGGAAAACAATTTAACGGCAGAATATCTTATTCCTTGAATGAATTTAACAATCCATTGCGCTAATCGCTCCTTATTTAGATCGCTTCAAAAAAACTTTCCTACAGTTGCTCTGTTCTTATTAGACACAGGTTCTGGAAAGTCGACTTGAAGATCAACAAAAGGAATACGATTCGTTGACAGAGGCGCACAATTCTTTGGAACAACTGAATAGCAATTGGTCAGAGAGAAACACAGAACAGAAAGCTCAAATAGAATCAATGCTGAAAGACGTAGATGAACTAAGACTGCAGCTGACTCAAGCTGAAAAAAGTATTGAGACACAGAAACAAAACAACGAAAAACTTAAGAAGACGTTTGAAAATGAGGTATGCTGCGTCTGTGATGATATAACCTAAAGTATAGTTAACTGCGAATAGTGATTAGAATTGTAAATGAAAATGTATAAGCAAGAGTGACAAGAAAAAAGCGTGATTATGTGAAATCTAAACAAGCAACTTTAAATTAACATGTTTAACTTGTTGATTTAAAGTGGGAAATGCCCACTTTAAATCAACAATTCAACAAGTTAAACATGTTAATTTAAAGTTGTTTGTTTAGATTTCACATAATCACGCTTTTTTCTTGTCACTCTTGCTTATACATTTTCATTTACAATTCTAATCACTATTACATATAAATAGCTTTGTTGTAACTTTTTCCTTCAACTGAGGATGGCATCAGGGATGCCGAAACATGTCTTTGAAACTTAGAAGTGTTGTGTTGTTCTTTAAAATATTAACTTGTTTCCCTGCTACCAAGACCTTTTGGCTATTTAGAAACAATTTTAAAGGCTAGAGGAATAGTGCTTTGACTACAGAGAATAACCGTTTTACGTGAACCTATTTTTCGACTTCTCGAAGGGAAAACGTAGGTGTCGAAGCACTCGCCCGGCCTATGACGCCTGACCGTTTCTAGATTTCCATACTGCTGCTCCTTTCTATTGTAACAGGACGAAATTTGTTTTTTCTGAATGCTGTTTGGTACGTTAAAAAATATTTATAAAGAATTTAAAAAGTCACAATTCCACAAATACTGTGGAATATTGTTTTTCAGATTTTTTTGAAATAGTACTCAATAAAAATGTAACATCTGACAGTTGAAGGGAATGGAAAAAAAATTACTCAGAAATTAATATTCTGACGGTACAATGACGAGAGGCTCCAGCGTTGTAATCTGACTTTCGGGACCATTAAAGCTTCAGTTTGGCGTGATATATTTTGTCATTCTACGTCAGTCAGTCTTCTGCTTAGCTGCTTTTTTAAAGACGGGCCTCTAGGGCACCGTCTTAAAAAGTTTGAAAAAAGAGACATGCTTTTTTCCAGACTTCATCTCTTAGTGAAAACCTTCTACAAGCTGAGCAAGAATATAGAAGCCAAACGGAGCGTACAGAACATTTGGAAAATGTAGGAACTGAATTGAAGGAGAGGGTTAAAGAGCTGGAGCAGAAGATAAAGGACATGGAAAAAGAGAAAGCTCTGAAATGGAAAGAAACTGCGGATGCTACATCTCAAACGGATGACACTGAGGTAAGAAATTTCGTACTGAGACTAAGTGCTAGATAAATATTGGAAACGTTGCAGGTTATAACATGAGTTGCACAAGGGCCGCATGCAGCTCACGCGGCCGGCGCTTTATTTGCAGTTTCCTTAATACTGAAGAGGCACCTAGGAGTATTACTCTCATGCCTGGATGGGACGCTAATATTCAATTGCTGGGTTACTCCCAGAGCTTTGTCGCCAGTACCTATTTTTACATCTAGGTGGGGGAAGAGTGTGGTGTATGGTCGTAGGTCAAGCTCCATTCGTTCATTCTTTCGCTCGTTGGTCTATTCGTTCGTTACTCATGGTTACTGTATGCAGGTTTCAATTCATTCTTTCATTCATTATCTTGCAGCAGATTTCGTCTTTAAGTGAGCAGCTTGTGAAAGCCAGACAGAGTTGCTTAAGTCAAATGGAACGTGCAGATTACCTGGAAGCACAGTGCACTTTGTTAAATGGGAAGGTCGAGAACCTACTGCAGAAAATAGGCCAGAAATACAAAGATGGATTTAAAACTACCACTGCAGTCCAGACAGATGACATGTCAAAGGCACGTTTTTTTTCACCTTATAACCATTATTAAGAACTACAAGGTAGGTCGCACTATTTTAAACAATCCGTGTACTGTCACAAGCTCTAGAATGAAATTTATAATTTTTTGCTTGCAAGCCTTACACTACCGACCCACAAACAAGTTTCTAAATTCCTTCTAGACAACATATGACAGCCAAATTTGGAAGTTTTAGTAATCTTTCATTGGTGTCGAGGTTTTTCTATCGGAGCCAAGTTAAAATTTTGTTTACAATTTAGAGAAAAAATATAACGAGGAGATCTATTCATAGAAATCAATGGAAAGCCTTCATTAGTAAGTGAATTTCCATTTCATTTTACATGGATAGCGATAGTTTTCAGTTTGTAGCGATATGATGAGGTCAAATGACAACCCTTCACACAACGAAAACCTCTTTCCGTGTAATGAACGCTCAATGATTTATTGTAGTCCTATCACATAATTACGTATTTCCGTTCTAATCAAGCAACAATTAGGCCTTATTGTCTCTGTCAAAAGGAACACGTAGTTATTTAGATTGTCATTAGTTCCCGCGCTTTCGTCCTGAGCACAAGTCAAGCCTTTACAAGTTTAAGTAACAGTCTCCTTTAGAGGCAAGCGAAGGACTGATATGTAAGTGTTTACTCTTTCTTTGCAATTGCTAGTTTTTCAATTCGTTAGTTTTCTTATTGATCTCGCCTTAATAGTTATTGCAGCTATTCCGTATAAAGAATTATTGTTTTCAATAGCTTTGTAATTGTAGGTGTAGGTCAAGGATTTATTTCTATTATTAGCTCTAGTCTTAGCCTTTTAGGCTGCCGAAATTAGCTTAGTATCACAAGAAGCTTGTTTGCAAGTTTCATATAAGTTTTGTACAAGTCGTAGTACACAATCGTCTCGTGGAGCTAAGTGCTCACAACCACAGTTGTTTCTTAAGTAGCTTATACTTTATATTTTAATCAAATTTCAGTTTACGGCTTTTAACAAGATTACTGCAATTGGTGAGAAGAGAATAAATCAAGTCAATTATTCTACACCAGCGTGCTTTAATGCATCAGCCCGTAAAATAGTCCTAGAGTTATCGTCTTTACCGGCTCACGACACCTCTCGATAATTCTTGAGAGTCGCTTGCCGCTTCATTCCGTCTAAAGCTACGTGAATCCCAGAACCTCGTGAGGCGACACTGCGTTTTTTTAATCTTATGACGAGCAAAGTGACTGAGCACTTTTGATCTTCTTTGTTGTTGGCGATGGAACTCGAGTCTATGTTTGCGTTCTCGTGGAGTTTCGCTAATTCTCTTTAGTTGAATGTACTGCCTTTGATACTCATATTGTCCAATTCTGATGGTGCTGTCTTCATTGACCTAAGCGATTCTACCTTTGCCATGAAGTTTCTGTTACTGTTCAGGTTCTGCCCGGTTGATTTCATTAGAGCTTTTCTTCACTTATTTCTAATTGTCGATTACCTTCTGGTTTCGGGCGGTTTAGTGCGGTATGTTTGTTTTCCAGCAGCAACAAATCCTTTGGGAATCCCGTATTAAAATGATTGGGGTGATCGTTTCAACGTCTTTTTTTTTGGGGGGGGGGGGGAAGGGGGAAAGAATTTGTTGACTGGTACTGTTAAGGGTGCAAAAACCTAATTAAAAGAGATAACCTTAGAGATATACCGTTACATTAAAAGGATATTGAGCCGAAAATTACGACGGGAGCCATTTGTCAGTTAGTTGACTTGGCTATCGTTACTTTTAAGGGCGCTAACGACGAGTAAAGTACGCGTTATTTATTAATTACGCCACCAAAATGTACAATTTTTTGCACAAAAGTTTCAAAACATTTTAATCTGCAAAATATTCCACTTGTCCAGAATTTAACAAAGCATTGGAAAAGTTAACAAATCCAGCATTTTACAAAGAATAAAAGAAAGCAATGTCGTTTACAAGTTGCTGAAAGAAATGTCATCATAACGCGAATGAGACATAATTTCATCAAGATGTAAGTGGCATATTATTCTTAGAAACTCGAACAGATTCATTTTTCTCGCAAGTTGTACTCCCCGCGTAGCGGAGCCCTCTATAGTTTTGCTGTAGTGCACTCCTTTGGTAGGTTCTTGAAGGTCACGGATGATTGATTGATATGTTGATGGTATATACTAGGACGAGAGGGGTGGGATGTGGGTTGCATTTGTGGGGATACGTGTAGGTGTATGTGGTTGGCAGCAAATATAGCTTCGTACGTTTTCCCGCGCGAGGAAGAATATTTTGTACAACTAGAGGAAATGCCCGGGGGGGTACCAGAAAGTTTTATACGGGGAAGTTCTGCCCTAAGGCTCAAACCCTTAGCCTTTAATAAACTACCTTTTACTAAAATGGTACCCCTTTCATATACCGAGAGCAAAATTGCACCCCTTTCTTATACCTCAATGATAAGCCAAAACAATAGAATTTCCTATGATTGCCACATTTTTCCAACCTCGTTACCAGGACTTTTTCCCTTTTTTAAATTTTTTCCCCTCTCCAAATTTAAAAAAGGGAAAAAGTCCTGGGAAGGAGGTTGACATTTTTCCCGGACTTTCAGTCCTTCTTTTTTATTTATTTATTTATTTATTTATTTATTTGTGCACAATACACTAACCTTACATTACAAAGCGCAAAAAGATGTATGACTATTTACAATGCAACAAGTATTAAATTCAGAACAGAACTATAACGTAATAATACGCTGTCAACTGTACTAGCACGCTTACACTGGAACGTAACTTACCGAAGTGAATAAAATGAATTAGATTAAATTTACAGTTGAATTTTTATGAAAAGACTACATAAACGACAAACAGTCACAACGTAACTAACTGTTAATTTATGAATTTTGACCACTTTTTGGAAAAAGTGCTGCATTTGTTAGACATGATACCTATCTATTTTTCTACTTCTATCTTCTCCTGTAAAAGAGTTATGAAATCTACAAACTGAAATTTAACTCCATTTAATGCTCTACAATAGAGAAGGTATTTACCGACAAGAATTAAATGATTGAGGGCTGAGCAAGAAGACAAATAATTCAAAATATCGTACATAATTTGGTTTTTACAAAGAGTTACTGTTTCCTCGGATAAAGACTGATACCAACGAGTAAGCTAGGACCAGAAGGAAACTGCAATTGGACAGGTTGACTGTTTGCTCTACATTTGTACAGTACGGACAAAAAGGTTCCTGAACTTTTTTCATTTTGTATAAAATAGCATTCGTATATAGTATGTTATGAATGATTTTGTACTGAAACATTGAAAGTTTGATTTCTTTTGTTACGAGAAAAGGGAGAGAATAAATCTTTTGACGTTCGTCCATGCTGAATCCATATTCCGTTAGCTTTTTTTCTGTCGTTGGAGGAGAGAAATCTTGATTGTCGATTAGTAATCTATGTATTGTTTTGCAACTAATCTTATCAATGGCCGGTAAATTAATTGTACTAGCTTGATTTTGTTCTTTTAAATAATTATTACACTCGCTCAATTTTGCAGAGGTGAGGCCAAAGTACTGTAGCCAGTTACACTTAATCGAAAATTTCTTTAAGAATTCTTTAAAAGCTAGAAGCCGATTTTTGTTTCCCTCTACAAGAGAGGAAAGTTTGTTGACACCGGCTTGGTGCCAATTTTGATAAAACACGGACTCATTATTAATTTTTTATAAATCTATTGTTCCAAATGATTTGATCAAGTACATCTTTCTTTGTTTTAGGGATCACGTTATTAAGTTGTTGCCAATGTAGAATTATATCTTTGTAGAACGTAGGAAGTCCTGCGTTTAAGGTCAAATATTTCACGTTGTAATTGCAATAAAACATTAGTGTTCCACCAACATTAGAGAGCAGACGTAAAGGGATGAGCTTCCATGGTTGATTACCCTCTGAGCTGAGACGTCTTACCCAAACAAAGTGAAGTCTATCATATTAAGGCCTCCGTTCTTCTTGTCTTTTACCAAGGTGGATTTTTTTATCTTCGGGATTTTGTATTTCTATATAAAATCAAAAATCAGTTTATTAATTTCATCTGCGAAAGTGGCTGGTGTGCTCAACACGCTACAGACAAAAGTTAACTTCGAAATTGCCATTGTCTTCGCTATCCGAATTCGGCCATGTATTGATATATCTTTTGCTGACCAAATGTTCAGAATTTCTCTTAAAGAATCTGGTCGGTCGAAAAAGTTCTTTTGGCTGCAAGTTGCTCACCATAAGAGAAGTAGACACCTAGAGCATAGAGGGGTTCTTCATTTAATCTCAAGTTTTGAACTGTGTCTTGTCGATGGCGTAGAGATCCTAGTAACCACAACGATCCTCACTTTGACTGGTTTATTCTTAACCCAGAAAAGCTTTCGAACTGGGCCAGCAACTAAAACAAGTTGTTTAGTGACTGGGTACCTTTAAGAAAGGTAGTGGTGTCATCTGCGTACTGCGATAGCTTTAACGTATTTCTTTCGTCAATTTCAATGCGTTTTATTTCATTTGAACTTCTTATGGCATTGCCCAAAATTTCAATGCCAATGACAAAACAAGATGCCTGATAGGGGACAACCTTGCCTGACTCCTCTGTCTAAATTGAAATGTCTAGTAGTGTCACTATTGTTTAAAACGCAGCTTGAAATATCGCTGTATATTACCCTAATCCAACTGTGGGCCAAAGTTGAACACTTCAAGGCGTTTATGCAGATGATTCCATTCAACGGAGTCAAATGCCTTTTCAAAGTCGAGAAACACCCGCCAGACCCGGAATATTTTGCGTTTTTGTGAAAGACATGATGTCTGATAATTATTTAGTATCAAGAAATGGTCTATTGTACCGGATCAAATTCGCACAAACAATAGCCTTTTGTTTACAGGAACAATAGCCTTTTGTTCACAGTGACGTTGTGGAAGCTGTGCCGAGATCACGACGAAAAGTTCGTGGAAGATCGTAAAATTCTCGGCGTGACAAACTTCTTCTTAGGTGGGGGTGGGGAGTGTAGATTGTGCTAGCGTGATGCTATTTTCTCTGGGGTACCGAGGGGAAAATGTATCCTTGCCGAGCCTTCGCTGCATTGTCTGTTAGTCACTGAAAATGCAGAATTTTCGGCTAACTCTAAAAGTCATAGTTTCGTATGCGCCGTTCTTAAATCAAAATAATTGTTGTTATGAAATAAGAATCTGTCCTAGCGACATCGTACATTAGATTTTGTTACTTTTTTAGTCAGCGCTTGTTGCCATTGAACCTAGATCGCTTTCCAGTTTGTAGGAGAGAAAAGCATAAACAATCTCCTTTGTCTACTGAAGAAATGTAGCTTTTTAAAAAGCGTTTCTTGATAGCGTCAAACAAAAACGCATTTTCTTTCTGTTTGTGTAGGAGGTACTCTGATATATTGCCAGACCGGTTTATTTTTAAGACTCGCATCTCTTACGGACGCAACTTAACTTTGTGTTAACTTTTAAGTCATGAACAGGGACTTCTTTCAACATAATCCTTTTTTCTTAAGATATAAACATTAGTTAAGGATAGCTCAAAAGTTCGTTATGCGAGAACTCTACAAGGAACGGTTATCGTTTAGTATTTCAGTTTGAGAGATTTGTTTTGCTGCGTTTTTTTCACCTATTGTTTTCGAGCCTATACAACGCTTTGAATAGTTTCTTAATTAAACAAGCCCGGCTCTTCTTAATGAGCGCACCGCCCATTGTAACATTTTATCACACCTCGAGATTATTCAACGAAGTGGAAAACGCGTGTTCGGTTTATTTATGCTGTGCGAGAGTTGACTGGCTTTTAAAATTCGTTTTGAAAGAAAGGAGTTGTGTAAAACACTGAAAATGAAACACGCGAACAGACCTTTGCTGAATTTTCGTGTGTGTCAGGTGGAGATGTGTATTCTCGACTTTGAGGGAAGCCAATGTTCAGTCAAAAGTTATACAAATAGCCATGACGGCCGAATGTTTTTTTTTTCAACCCACATGTTATATGCAGCGCGAAATTTAAATGCTCCGTTCCCTTTCAGCTTCACGAGAATTGAATGGGTTAACTGCTTTTTGAAAGAAAGGAGTTGTGTGGAACAAAATGAAACACGCGAACAGTCCCTTGCTGAATTTCGCGTGTGTCAGCCTGCAGATGTGTATTCTCGTTGATATAGTCTCTGATTAGCAAACTTAAATCTCGCCGAAACAAGTATAGATGTTTTCTACTCGTTCTGTAAGCCGAGAAACTAAGCTGCACTTTTTCTTTGTTGTTCGTGTGTTGAGCGACATTCATTGCCATAACCACCCACCCCTGTGAAACTATTCGTGCCGTGACAGATGTTCCTCTTACCCTCTCCCACAGGGAAATTTTGCCGGTGCTTTGCTTTCGCCGAAGATTCAAACTTACCGCGAGTGCCGTCATCGGAAATTTTGAATTTCCCTCGTGCATTAGCTAGTCATTGTTTTTGCCGCTCTCAAAAATAAACGAATATGGCCAGTTTCACACATGTAAACAATACCTATTGTTTTCGAATCTGATCCTCTTTTCTTGATAGTGAAATCGTTCTGATACTTTCTCCAATGTACCTACCTTTGACATAACCTGTTTGACTTTCATGAATAATTTTAGGAAGAACTTTTTCCATTCTGAGTGCAATGGCGTTTGTGGCAATTTTATAATCACTATTTAATAGGGAGACCGGTCTCCAATTTTTTAGATATTCTACGTTTTTGTCTTTTTTCGGTATCAGGGAGATTATTCCAAGCCGTTGTGAGATCGATAAATGTCTATTTCCAAAGCCGTAATTAAAGCTGTCTACCATAAACAGGGCAACAAAATTCCAGAAGTGTCTATAAAATTCTATAGTGAGACCATCAGAGCCTGGTGTCTTGTTATTTTGGAATTTATTGAGCGCCTCGGAGCACTCCTTTATTGTGAGTAAGCCTTCGCAACATTCAGCTTCTTCGTTATCCAAAGTTTTCAAATTGGCAGAGTCAAAGAAGTGACTGAACTCGTTTGATTCAGGATTGGTATTTTTAGATTGATATATTCCTCTGCAAAATCGTTCTTCCTCTTCTAGGGTCCCGTTGAACAGAGCCATCATCTTTTGTCAGTGAAGTTATATGTTTTTTCTATGATTTCTTTTCTCTAAATTCAAGAAGTATTTACTGTTTTTTTTTTTCGCCAAATTCATACCACCTGCTCTGCTTCGGACCATTGCACCTTGGATTTTTCGCCCAATTACTTTGGACAAATTATTTTTTGCATGATCTATTTCTGCTTTTGTCTCTTCGCTAAAATGTAATCTCATTTTCTCTTGCAATTCACTGAATATTTGCGTTAACTTTTTTTCCTCGTCACGTTGTTGCTGAGCTTTTCTTTTCGAAAAGGCAATAGACGTAGCTCTGATTTCCATTTTGATTAATTCCCAGACAAATCCTTTATCTGTCACATCGTGATACTTTGATGCAAATTCAGGTATTTTTTCGGAAATTAATTTAATATATTCTTTATCAGCTAAGAGTGAATTATTAGATTTCCAGAAACCTGGACCTCGCTCAGCTTTTTTCTCGCAAAGAGCTAAGACTAAACTTAAAGCGGAATGGTCTGAAAATACATTTGGGACTATTTTAACAGATTTCAGAGAAGATTGAAAATCTTTAGCAAGCAGGAAATAATCTAATCTGCAATGACTTTTCATCGACGGATTGCTCCAAGTACACCCTTGCACATTACGGCTTTTAAATTGCCATGTGTCAATAAGATCATAGGTTTTCATTAAGTTGTTCATTTCTTGGATAACAATTTTTTTATGTTCAATCGTTCGACCTCCTCGTTTATCCAAGTCGTTTAATGGGCATTTGAAGTCGCCGCCTATCACTAAAGATTCATTTGCATAACTGTTGAGGACGGAGTTGGGCAAATCCCTGAGGAACTTAACTTGTTGCGCTGGATCGTTTGGTGCATAAATATTTACAAAAATGAACTTTAAATCATCTATGACTGTTTCGCTTAAAATGTATCTGCCGTTTTTATCTCGAACAACGTTACCGATCGAAACGTTGATTTTAGGTTTAAACAGAATCGTCACACTGCGGCTGTGAGTAGAGCCGTGACATGCAACCTTTGCCTCCCCATTCAGCTTCCCAGAGTTTGGCAGTTTGTACGGACGAGTATGTTTCTTGAAGAAAAATTACCTCAGAATTTTGCTGATGTAGCCATCTAAATACTTGGCGTCGTTTGGTAGACTTGTTCAGCCCCCTAACATTCAGCGGTAAAATCTTAAGCTCCATATGTAGAAATTAGCAGTTTCTGGCATTGAGAATAAAGCTAAATATTTGTGATTGATAAACAAAAGCGTAAATATGCGGTACTTTGGTTTGTTTAGTGGTTTTGATAACACTAAGGAAAACTATTGAAACGCAAAAACAATGATACACACAAACAAGTTCACTACATTTAACTCTTAACATTACCTGTATCAAGGTGGGCATTTCCTGTATGAGACGAGTATAAAGATCCAAGCGTTTTTAATAAAGGCGATAACATCGTTTAACTTTGGAATTAGCCACTTGCCATAATACGTCCGTATAGTGGAAATTTCTTGGTTTCTGGTCCGTGATAGACAGAGTCATCAATGACTAGTTTCTCGATGTTGAAGAAGGCTCTCTTCTTTTCTTGTCTCGTTTTTTTTTTTTTTTTTTTTTGTCTTGTCTCGCTTTTCTTTGAGTCCTTCTGGCTCAGTTGCTCAAACACAGTCAAAACTTGTATGTGTTTAGCGTTGTTATTTCTGCCAAAATTTGACACACTTATCTTTATCCACCATCTCTTTCACTTTGCAGCGGATTTTGTGACCCTTTCATATACTAAAATGACAATTTTCCCTACCCTTTACTATACTGCGACCTTAAAAAAGGCACCCCCTTCCGGTGGAGCTCCCCATGTAACCCACTATAGGGAGTACTCCCCGGGATGAAATGTTGTCCTTCCATGTATGTTTAATCAACTAACTAATCACAGGCTCCTGAAGGTTAACTTGTTAAATGACATTTTTTTGTAAAATTGAGTTTCTGATATAGTAGAACAATATCAGTAGAGGACCGCAAACGAAAATGCTGTACGTGTACGTAGGATATACCGGAATGTACGTTACTACTCGTCGGAAGGTGATGCTGACTTGAATGGGGAGAATTAAATGGTTTTCTATAATCAAACTTGTTGTTGTAAAAAAGAGCATGAAAGTGAAAACAATAATAAATAAAAATTTGACAAACTTGAACCAAAATTCTAGAGCGAAACATTTGTAATTTTTTTAGTATTCTAGACATCAAATTGCCTCATGTTGAATTACAATTTAATTGTTGTGGCTCAAAAATTAACTTCAGCTTGTAAGGGTCGTCTTTGATAAACCACAGGTTTTCTTGTTATTTATCACTAGCGGTAGCCTGTTTGTCAAATAAATGCGGCAATCACCCCCCTTCATTTTTAAATCTTGTGAGGAATAAATAAAACTATAGCTAGAAATATAGCTGCTAAGGGAAGGTACGTTTTTTCTTGGGGGGGGAGGGCTGGGGAATTTTGGTATTTGTTTCCCAAAAAAGTGTTGGCCCTCCCTTGCATTTTAATAAAAAAACTTCTGACCCCCCCCCCCCCCACCTTTAGGTGACTAACAAAAGTGCGACCCTCCCCTCACTACTACATGGTATGTTCCATGCTGTAGAAACCTCAGAACGTTTCGCTTGTGAGATGCAAAGTTTTTGAATATGAATATATCTCGATATTGAATGTTTGCGCGCTGAAACAAGGAAAATGCGAACAATCAGTGTGGGATATTTACGTTTTATAGCTGAAGTTTGAATATGGAAGTAACTGAGTATTATAAAAGTTTTGAACATAAAATATCTAAGGGAAAATACATGCGCTTCTGTCTCCGACTAGCCGGCATTGCTGTTGGTTATTTTAACAGAAAGGTTTATTTGTTTAGTATGCGAAATCTGCCTCTCAAAAAAAAATATTTCCTACATTTCCGACAGCGTAGAGCGCATTGTTGGATCTACTAGTTACTCTTCAGAACTAAACGACTCAGGAGATCAGGCAGCGGATAGCCAACAGCAAGAAGCTGAAGAAACGATAACTGAGTCAAGTACTTCTCGATACGGACGGAAAAGGACACGAGTCCTGCTAGATACATGTAGATACATGTAGAAATGTAACCTAATACCTATGATAAAACACCAAATTAAATCAAAGTAGGTGAAAAGAAAAACTTAATCTGTAAGAAAAATGGAACAAAACATAACAAAAATTCTCATTAAAAAATTCTGGAAAAGATGTGTGACCCTTCCTTGAATAGCTCACATGAGGTATGGCCCTCCCCTTTTGGGGCTCACTTTCACTGATGACCCTCCCCTCTGAGGCCCCAGCCCTCCCCTCCCAAGAAAAAACGTACCTTCCCTAAGTCGAGGAATTGAAATATAGTTGTCCTGAGTGGTTACGCTAGAATTAGAACTAGCCGAGTGGTATTGTTCCGTCTCAGAAGTGTCATTATTAACTCTCATTTATGAAAATTGCACTGTATAAATTACAGTAGAATTTACCATTACTTGAGGTCTTACAATGTTCTCTTTTCTCACCTTATTCTATACCTGAAAACAAACTGCTAGCCTTGTCCCACCCACAAATTTAATTTTTAATCTTTCAATCACTACAGATTAATTTTGAACAACCACAAAATGGAAACTACTACACATACAGAGAGGTGAAAGGTGAGCATATCTTTATAACGATTAAGATTTCTGTTAGTTGCTAATACTAACTTTAGTTAGTATTAGCTAATACTTACTTTCTCCTTATGAATTTCCTTTTGCTATTAGATTTAAACGTCTGTGACACTTCAAGAAAGGGAGGTGACCATCTTCAACCGAAGGAAGAAAATTCAGTGAAGAAAATAAAGACTGCCTCTAGTAAAGAAACAGAAACCTTCGACCAAAACAAACAAACTCAACTAGTACTCGGAGAGAACGAGCAGCCACAAGTCGAAACTGGTAGAGATAATAAAGTCAACAAAAAGGAAACCAACAAATGTGAAGAACTGGAAGATTTATCAGTAGGGGACGCCTTAACTTCTAAAAACACAGCAGCACTGATGACAAGTGTAAGACCTGATGAACGGAATATTGTGTCAAAGCCAAAAATGCTACACACAAATAGTTGTTATGAGAATTTAAATGACGTAGACCAATGCAAGAACAGAAACGAAACCGAAAACCGAATTGTTCCAAAGAATGTTGGAAGTGAAGTAACGAGTACAGTAATTGGAATTCCCTCAGAAACATTTCAAGAACTCGACGATGGCGATGTTGAGGAAGCATCAGCTAGCGCTGTAAATATCGATGTTGTTAAAGAATATGACGCGGACAAGTCTATTACAGCTGTGAAGAACATCTCAAACAAAGAAAGTCCGGTTGCAAAGAGAGTTAGGTTTGAACTTGAAGGACCCAAAACCTCATCATCTGTTGACGCAGAATCACAGCCAACAAAAAGCAAAACGGAAATCGGTCAAGATGAACCTCAGATAATGTTCTCTGATGGGGAAAATGAAGAAAGCTACTCCAACAACATTGATCAGGATGTTAGTCAGCGTATAGCTCGAATACATAATTTGCTAAGAAGTGATCGTTTGAGAACAAACCGTAAACGAAAGTACCCAGTGGTCTGAAGAGACTTTAGGCTCATTTAACGCATTGATCTCTATTTGTTACTTAATCCAGCTTTGCCAAAAACAGTTTTCCAGTTCCCTAATTTTGTTTAAAGAAAAAGTCCAGATTCGAATGTTAATTGTCATGTGCAAGATTTATCATTGATTGCAAGCAAGGGCACTTCATTCAAATAACAACGACAGGGTCAATTTTTTTCTTTCTTTAAGCTTTCATTTTTCGTTACAATATACAAAACTAGAAAAGAAAAATAGTTGCGAAAAAGGTAGAGAAAAGTACAGTAAGAGAAGAAATAAAGTTCGAGAATTCGTTTGATTTCAGTTTTTGCCGTGACTTAAATTCCGAAACTATCATTGATTACTGTATGCCAAACTAGTGGATAGTGTTTTTCGAGCCCTCTGAATGGCTACTCCAACTCGGGATAGTATCTGTTATTCACCTCCCGGCATTTTTCTGGATTTCGCACGCGAGTTTTACCTCATTTCTCAGAAAAACAGGAACAGAAAATGTGGTGCTGGCTATCCACTGGTTTGGTATATATACTGAAAAGAATTATTCACCTCAGTGTCGGTGAAGAGTGGTAGATATTTAGCTTGCCGCTCCCCGGTTCAGCAAATATCCACCACTATTCACCTCCACTCCGGTGAATAATTGTTAACTATCATTAGAGAGATTAAGCATCAGGTTTACGGCAAATGCAAACGGCAAATGCAAACGGCAAAAATACCACGTGATCTTGAGTTTCCTGCCATTTTTCACGTTTGCCATTTCGCGTTTTCAACCAGACTCGTACCCAGTCGCTATTAATGAGTCACCCCGCGCACCTCAATAGAATCCAGTCTCCTCTCCCTTTCCCCCAGACTCATAAATAGCGACTGGGTACGAGTCTGGTTTTCAACGTGTAGAGGCCTGTTCTGGCGATCTTCAACAACGTGAGTATTTCGGTAAAGTTAATGATTTGTTCTGCTACAATTATCAGCCTGTGCTTAAGCCCAGTGATGTTTTATTTATTTTTCTACGCAAACTGACCGGTTTACTGTTAGTGTTCGCACAAAAGGGAAGAAAAAAGTGCGAGAAAGCGAGGTGATGTTTGGTTGTCACCTTCGCAAAGGTTATCAACTGTTTTATGGAAAAGGCGCTCAAATTATGCAGTACGTGAAAACATCCCAAGGAAACCACATTCAACCGGTAACTAATATTTTAGTTAAAAGTTAGAAAGCTGCTTTTTTGTGTGTCATAGCTTATCATCATTATTTTCATCGTCATCATCATTATATAAAGTTAAATTTTCACTCACTGAGCAGTGCACTTACACTTTTTTTATATTCCTGGAGTGTTTAATACTTCTAAGTGAGTCATACTTCAACTTGGACCACGAGTAGTCGCTCTTTCCGCTCAGGGATAGTCGAGGAAAACGAACAAGCGAGCGAGCGCGAAATTGCCTGCCGCGTTGAAACGTGACGCGCGTGTCGAGCCGCTAGTGTGGCTTGAAACACGCGTCACGTTTCAACGACGCGGAATACGACGCGGGCGATTTTCGCGCCCGATCGCCTGTTCGTTTCCCTCGACTATCCCTGAGCGGAAAGAGAGACTGCTCATAATCTAAACTTCAACTTTGTAAGACCACCCTCGCGCAGTTCGGATTAACAAAACAAACACGTAGTAACTAGTACCACTACAAAGCTTATTACCGCTAAATGTAATCTGAACATCGCTAAATGTAATACCAACTGTAAATGCAATAAACATTAACGCTAAATGTAATAAACTGACAGCCATAAATACAATACAACTTAACGCTAAATGTAATAACTGTGTTTTCTCCGGGTATGGCAGTTCTAATCCTTCCACATCCTATGTTTCCTTCCTTTTTATCTTTCTTTTTCTTTTTTCTTTTTCATTCCGTTTCATTATTTTTCCTGTATTTTTGTTCCTGCAATGTTTCTTTTCTACATCACCAACCGGTCCATCGGTATCAGTTAAGTCGAATGTTAGGCTTTTTGTTGGCGATAACATGTCTCTCGCTATTAGGAACTGCATGTGACGACTGCAGTCAGCTCCAGGTTGACTTTGTGGAAGTGGTGCAAATGTAACGTTCTCCGTCGGGAAAGGTCACACAAAATAATTTTCTTCAGTTGTTGTCCATATCTCTAAAGACCTCAAGTAGGAGCCATCGTGTTAGTGAAGTTACCTATCTCGAATACTTTGCCTCAATCTGTGATCTCAGATCTGGTATTCACACAGTGTATATGTTATTTTCCTTTGTTCTTTTTTATGTAAATATATGATAATGAATATAGGAAACAGTCCAAAGTTGGACGGCACGGTGGTCACTGAAGAGATGTACTTGCTCACCAGTAGGCTGAAGATTCCTCGAACTAAGAACTACGCGTTTGCCATTCGTCGCTCTACTTCTACAAAGCATTAGTCAACTTGGAGCTGGAGTCGTCACATGCAGTTCCTAGCATGGAGATACATCATCATCATAGTATCGTCTACAAAAAGTCTAACATTCGACTTAACTGAAACTAACGGACCGGTTGGTGATGTCTGAGACATGAAAAAGTGCACCAACAAATGATAATAATAAAATGAAAAAGAAAATGATAAAGGAAGGAAACATAGGATGAGGAAGGTTTCAAAGCCCTTGACATACTAGAAGAAAACACGGTTATTACATTTAGCGTTAAGTTGTATTACATTAATTATTTTACGGTTGGTCTGTTTATTACATTTAGCGTTAAAATGTATTACATTTACGGTTGGTAAAGTTATTACATTTAGCGTTAATGTTTATTACATTTACGGTTGGTATTACATTTAGCGTTGTTATTACATTTAGCGATGATACAAGTGTAAGCTCTCCTTGTACAGAGACGTGAATAATGAGACTAGTACGAGGCATGCATAGTGGGCGTGAAATTTGTAACTATAAAATGAGCTGAAAATTGTTTCCAAAATGAAAATAAGACAAGATTGAAGTTTGAAATATAAGACAAATTGGAATGGGAATATAAAGTGCCGAACTATTTGTTTCCACCTGTTCTTTACCTTCTAGGGTGGTGCGGTTTTCAGGTTCATTTTTATCATGGTAATTTGTTTCCCTTGATTCCAGTGTGTTACTATAAATTTTACTTTCTCCGTCTTTATCAGTTAATAATAGTTACCGAACGGCTTGTTTCAGGTGAGCGCCTATTTCAGGTGAGGGCCCATTTTCTCCCGAGAACTCTAGTTAAAAATCCACTTAAGGACGTTCGCGCGAAAATCTTCTAAACACAGATTTTTTCATCCTTTTCTACAGTCAGATAATAAGATACCTATGTCAGAAAAGCAAAATAAATTGGGGTCAACGTGGCATGACATCGCAACGTGAACTGCGTGCGCAGTGAGAATGCGCAGAAACGATACACGTAAGGAATTCCCATAAGAAGCTTTGATGCAACACGTTGTTAACACTACAAAAACAAGCAGGCTTGCCAAGAACGCCGGAGGTTAGATGGAGCTTAACAAACCATATAAGCTTGTTAATACGAAAGACATTTTTCACTTCTAGATTTTCCGAATAATCCATCTGAGCTAAAATTTCTCTGTTACCGCTGGTAGATTACAATGCTCTCGAGGTCAGGTTACTTAAAAAAGAGGTGCAGCTATAACCAAACAGTTGTCCAGCACTTCTCCTTTATTTCATACCTTTGAGGTGTGACATGAAAATTTGGATATCTTTTAGTTAAAGTGCGTTCTTAATTCAAGCGTCTTGTAAACTGAAAATTTTAAAACGAACTTTCTTCCAAAAGTGAAAAAAAAGAATCACAAAACTTCCTAAGTAATGAACGTACAAAAGGCGCATACTTTTTTTCTGGGGTTTGGTGTTTTTAAGTTTTTCCTAAGATATGAGACTAAAATTATGTTAAACCATTCTTATTTTTGGACGATTAAATGTATTTTTGTAAATCATAAAGAAACCAACTATAGAACAGCTTTTTCGACTGGCTACTTATCATTATTCACTTAGAAGGTACATGCCTGGGTACGCCGCCTGGGTAATTAATTTATAGGCGAGCAAGCGCTGTGATTAGTTGTCGCGCGAGATAGGTTGCCAACCAACCGTTCTGTTTGGACAGTACAAAATTGAATGCTAAATGTTAGCTTAACCGGTATCATTTTGGTTGACAACCCAGTTTAGTCTACCAAACAAAGGCTGTATATAAGCCAATAAATATTTTAACAGGTTTTAGGACACAGGCACAGTGGCAGCAACTGCACGACGGAATTCATCAGATCAAGACCGGACCCTACCACCCGGCATTAACAAATAGTTTTTTTGAGTAACTCTACTTAACTTTTCTAACACTGAATAAGTAATTGTATTGAAAAAGAGGTGAAAGCACTCGACAACTGGCCACAACCTGAATAGTACACCTGTAGCGTCTTAAAGGAACTATGTCGCGGCGTTTTCATTCATTTTTCTGATCTGACAAAATTATTTTCTCGTTAACGGAAACCTCAAAATAATAGTTTCCTAAGTTAGAAAAACACCAAAGAAGTAACAATTAACCAAAACTAAACAAGGATGGTTAAGAGTGAGGGAGATTAAGACGGATTACGAATGACAAACTTGAAAAAACTTGCGAGCTTTTTCAAGTTGCGTTATCCGTGACGTAGCTCCTTTAACGTCTACTTAAGTATGTTGTATATAACATACATTGAACAAAGACGTTTGTTAAAGCTAAAAAATTTTTACCGGTTCGACTGTTTTTTTTTCTCCTTGGAGCCTAATAAACGCTGCCTTTTGACCTTGGATGGTGTGCTGTAAGATCAGTCACGCAGAATGTCTTTTTTGCCAATCACCTGGATACTGGATATCGACTGAAGGGGAAGTGTTTTCAAATTCAAACCCACCCTTGTTGGAAGCTGAGAAACCGGTCACCCAAGCCGAAGGGAACGAGAGAAGGATTGACTGCGGCCACTGCCGATTGAACCTGTGGCGTCTACTTCACGAGAAATTACCAAGAACCGCTATTCAACTAGGAATAGTCAAGCTCCGTAGTACTTGAATGATTTTTTTGCTCATTGCCTTCTAGATTAACCAGGACTCATCTCTTGAGTGCTACAAGTTTAAGTTTTGATGTTAAATTATTTTCAATTGATAGTTGGTCTCTTAGTGGTGGGGTGAGGATGTTGTGAAATGTTGCTATGTAACCACTCCTCCCGTCGAACCAGAAAAAATCCGAGGAAAAACACGTGTAAAAATGCGGAAATAAAAAGGGCAGGTTGCGCTCTCAAGGATTGGGGTTCGTTTATGACACCAGAACACTATACATAAACAACTCTTATTTTGTGACATGTAATCTTAAGCCGCAACAAAGTTAAATATAATCAATAATATCATTTAGAAATAACCTTCAAATCCATTACACTATTTTTTAATAATATGTAACATTATCCCTCGGACGTACAAGCTAACTCATACACCAACCGTGGACCCCTCTTGTATTTTTGTTGTGATAAAATATGTCGAGAAGATTTTACCTCAAGAAGATAGCCTGGAAGGTGCGAGGTCCTCTTCAAGATGAGGTAAATATTATGGGTTGTGCTGCTCCTGGGGGCCTGTACCGAATCCAAAATGGCTGTCATCTTAGATTTTCCACAAAAGTAGAAATTTTTTGAAACTTTTTGACGTTAGACATTTAAAATATGACATAAATAACTTTGACGCTTTCTGTGGAAATTTTGTCCTTTTTCCTGAAAAAAGGTGAAAACATGCACTTTTATTGAAGTATTGGACCACATGCTATGTAGGACGTCATATCTTTTTACCTTAGCAACCTATTTTCAGATTCTCAGCAAACCTTTTCCAAATTGTGTCGTAAGGATATGCGTACAGCTATTGCGGTGGTGCTGATAAAACGTACTCTTGAAAAAACTGCAGCAAAACCTTATGGGGGTGGCATCCCCCTCGTACGCCCGAGGGTTAACGGAACGAAATAAGTCACATCATGGTGTTCTATTCTCATTCAGCAGTGTTAAAAACCAATGCCCAAACGTCTGGCAGTGTTCGGCCTGATGGACTAATCGCCAGCATTTCTGCTAACAGAAGTGTCTGACTGTTTTAGGCACTCGAAGTAAAAAAAGATACGGAGCGACTGATCCTTACGGCAGTTAAATAAAGATGCAGAAGACGAAATACATAAAGTAAAAACTATATGGAACAAAAAATTGCCCCGGATATTTCGGTTTGCAAAACAAACCTTCTTCAGGGGCTACAGGAGTAAAATGAGTAAATATGTTACAGGATCTTTAACATAAAAGTTTAAAAATTGAAAATAAATGAATATGATAGGTTAGTAGCTGAACAAAAAGTGTCAAAGTGATGAACTACGCTAATGACACTTCTTGTTCAGCTACCAGCCTATTTTTTATTCATTTATTTTAAATTCTTAAGAAGTTTTGTTTTGCAAACCGAAATATCGCGCGATTTTTTGTTGCATATATTTTTAGTTATCTTTTTCGCCTTTCATCTGCGTCTTTCTTTAACTGCCGTAAGGATCAGTCGTTCCGTATATATATTTTTTTACCAGGTGTTCTTAAGATCCGGCAAAAAAATAGGTGTTCTTAAGATCCGGCAACTCTCAACGCCTTTTCGAAGTGGCCTTACAAGTTTTAGGCACTCCCTACTTATAGATCTAACTGGTCTTATTAACTTCTTCGCCGGTCTTGCCCATAAACATGCAGGATGGACAATTAGTTTAACCTTGTTTGACCTCGAGCTTGGCAGTAACAAGTGCGACTGTAGCATAGTAGCCTCGATCTGATTGGTGTAGACATACAAAATACAAAGCTACAAACAAATGTACAGTCATATGTACAAAGTGATACCAAACTGCCTGCCGACTAAGACTCAATGTCAAACGTATCAATTAAGTAACGCTAAACTGCATGCCGAGTACGGCCATTGTTTTAACATGGGTTTAAAATAGGTACGCAATGCGTATATGTGCAGTTTTGCATTCACAGTTTCATCTCGTGGTTGCGATAGCAACCAAAGAGATTATGGGAACGCATAACACATTCCTGTTGTTATTTCCGTGACTGAGTCGTGTGGATTCGGTGTTGCTGGTGTGATGTTCGGTATTCCCAAGAGAGTCTCTTCGCTGTGTTTTCAGACCTTGTCGGAGATGTTTTCGTTAGTTTCAGGAGCTGATACATCAGATAACTAGGGTAATGGTGTTCCCGCTGATTAGAGTGATAACTCCTATCGTTTATCAATGATTTCACGTTCAGTAGTCAGAGTAGTATTCAATATGTTGCAGTAAAATGTAAGGGAAATAGCGTTAGATTATGCGAACAGCGATGAAACTCGATGTGTTCTGGATCGTGATTATGCTTGTGTTGATTGTGAAGCATACACAGTCGATAAGAATAGTCGATTTCCGGTTTGATTACACAAGCAGACATCTTGTATTGTGCAATGTTTGATTTTGCTGATGTGACTGGAAATTCTGTGTTGGAACATTGACTTCACCTTTTGTTTCTTCTCTCCATTGGCAATTGTTATTCAAGAGATACATAAAAAAGGATACGGGAAACACAAATGGAACAATTTCTACTATCAAGCTCGGAGATCAGAGAAGGTATTCTAATATTCTAGTTTGAGAGTGGTTATCGAAGTTCGAACACAGAAGAATAACGTTTATGGAATTTGGAGTGCTAAAGGTAGTGTCTGTGATATCAAGAAGTCTATGCAGTCAAGAGGGTCACCTTAGAGTGCTCAACGTAAGTAGCTTTACTGTCTTCACTCACCCTGCTAAAAACGGTATAGTATAATTATATTTAATCTTTGATTGCGTGATTTCTTATGAAAAATAATGAATGGAGTATTAGAGCTGCGTTTAGCTGGTCTTCGATGGTCTGCGCTAACCGCTCGCTAGCTTGTTCGTTTCCCTCGACTATCCCCGAGCAGAAAGAGAGACTGCTCGTAGTCTATAATTTTATCAATTCGTATATACGTAGAATCGAATTAAATCAATGCTCTTGCCGAATCTTGCCGGTTGTTTCGTAGCAGGATGCTACTATTATTTAACGGTCATCCAGACAAAATTCATAACTTATCTCGGCTATGCCTCTTGAAAATGTAGAAGGTTTAAGAGTGAGTGGTAAAGAAGAAGATGCTTTCAATTATTAATCCAACAAGACATACTGAAACAACCAGTCTTAGGGAAGTGGTCATCATAAGTGTACTCGATAAGGAGCCACCTTGCGTAGGGGTAGGGGGGCTATACAAGATACCACCTGTCTGATTAGCCAAATGGACAAAACTTATTGGCCTCAAAAATTTGAGTTGACACTTTAATATTAGGTGTGCATGAAGCTTGCATTGCTGGAGAAATGGCACAAGGAGGTTTGAATCTTTCTCTTAGTTTCTACTCCTGATAGAGTGGGGGCTGTACAAACAAGACACCATTTTTTTTAACTTGGGGGAAGGGGGGGTACATGAAGAGACCACCTGTCTTTTTGCAGAGTGGTGGGTCCTGTCTGAGTACAATAGTTTTGACCATTTCCCTTATTCTACAATGCGCATTACGCATGCGCAAGCTATGTACTTTCCGTATTGGACTGGACTGGGTATTACAGATACCATTCTCGTCCCCAGAGCCCACGATCCTTTCGGTTTGCGCCAGGGATCGAGACCTCTGGCAGGGACCGAAGCAGGAAGTCCGCGAATCACGGACTTCCGGTTTTTGTGCGCAGCTTCAGAAATTTGAAACAATAACAGTTACTATCGGTTACAAAAATGGGCAGCTATTGCGCTTGCGCGTTACCTGGCCCCTGCCAGAGGTCTCGATCCTTGGCGCAGACCAAAAAGGTCGTGGGCTCTGGGGACGAGAATGTACAGATACGAGTAATGAGAAACCAAGATCAGATACGGTGCATGTGAAAATTCGCGAGAAAAGAGACTGACAAGAGAAAGAAAGTTATACAGATCAAACTCCATCTTTGATTAACGGTTAATGGAGAGAAACATATTGGTGAAATAAAATACAAAACTCTCCTTACAGGAAAAAAAAACCCAACAACAACAAACAAACAAACAAGCAAAAAAGCATCAACAACCACGAGATCTCCCGGTCCTTGGATCGGTTATTATGTCACATAGTGTTTCCGGGGTTTCTGCTTGGCAGTAGATGGCAGAAAGAATTAATTTTACCTCCACTTTTTAATTATTGATTTTGATCACCGGAGGCTTTTACTTTCCAAGATGTCCTTGATTTTTATCTCGTGGTTGCGATACTGTAGTGGAGCTGTGGTTTTTTTTGTGATCTCTCGTTGATGTTCAACAATGATGTTCGCGAGATCTTCAGTATTCCAGTTTCGTTGTTTTTAGGTGCTGATGTATCAGGTAACTTGGGTGTCTGGGGTACCTGCTGTTAAGAGTTCGAAAGAGTGCTAACTTGTGACGTTTATGAGAGAGATAGCGTAAGATCACAGCGAACAGCGATGTGTTCTTCGGATAGGTTTTAGACAGGAGTATATCGTGATTTTACTTGTGTTGATTGTGAAGCATACACAGTCGATGAGAAAACGATTACCGGTTTTGATTACACAATAATCTTGTATGGTGCATTATTTGATTTTGCTGGCGTGACTGAAAATGGAATTCTGTGTTGGAACATTCAATTCACCTTTTGAGTCTTCTGTCCATTGGCGATTGAAATTCAAGAGATACACAGAAAGGATTGTTTTAACGAGGGAAAAGGAAACACGAATGGAATATTAAATAATTTGTTCTTTGAAGAAGAGACGAGACGATTACGGAGACGCTTGTTGAGTGAGCTAATGACAAGATAAGTTAATTTATTTAACTCAGCTCAGCTTTACAGAGGATGCAGATTAGAAATCCCGGGTTAGAAATTAACATAGACAATTTAATACAATATAAATAAAGAATAAAGATAAAAACATCTAAGTTGGGAGCGAATTCGGATCATCCAAATAGCAGAGGCTAATCTAGCATATGCGCCTAATAAAATACAATTACACACAGCATTGCCGTAAGAAGTTCTCTATGATCAAAAGGTAGTTCTTCATGCGCTAGGCCAGATAAATAATTAGTATTTTTTTAAATAACAATCAAGGGAAATAGTGTTGAAATAATGGAAGGTTAACAGTTTCGGAAACACCTAAAGACTGGCTGAAATGCGGTTCAGACGGTCAAGAAACAACACAAGGACAATATCTGATGCTGATATTTTGTCGCTAAAGTGATCTGATTGCCAGCCTGGGTGCCCTGTGCAACAACCACGAGAACTCGTCCGTGGGGACGGACGGTTATCTTGTTTTATGCGATCAACATTCATCTCTTCTCCTTTCTCTCTGTTTTCCATATTTTTGATGGTTACGCAGTTATTTTTACGCAGGTCATAAAGCATAATAGAACATACGTGGGTGTCTTACCCCCGCTTTGAAAGCCGATATGGCCTGGGGACGAGGTCTTCTTATAACGCCCGCGTCTTTCCCGACCAGCGGTTGGAATTCGACGACTCTTTCTCCTGAACTTGAACTCTTTTTCATTAGAGCGGAATGTTTCTTGTTTGAGGACGCGGATTGCAACGCGAAAAAAGGACCTGAGTGTCGCAAATGGTGTAGACGTTTTGGGCTACTTTCTAAATATATCATGCCAACCATTCATATTGCTGTTCATCCTTTGCCGAGAACAGTTGAAGAGTTACACGAAAGGTGAGTCGGCAGCTTCTTATAAGCACAGCTGAATCTTACAAACGTGATGTAAGCTTAAAGTTTCAAAGTTGGAATTTAAATGTACGCTGATAATCAATTTTCTTTGTGTCTTAAGGTTAAAAGAGGCTTTGGAATCAAAGGAAAAGTCCAGTTATCTCGGGTAAGGTTAAGCGGATATATGATATCTAAGCTCAATCGGCTTTCTAATGGCACACGCGGTTCAACATCGTTCAACATCGTTCAACATGTGTTTCTCCAGTAGTAAGACTGAACGGTGTCGTGACTTGTTAGCCGGTACGATAAATTGCTTTCTTTGGTGTATTTCTAGAATACCAAGGCCATGGAAGGCTGCTATACTTCTTGGCATCTACAGTTGCAAGCCATAATATTATTGTAATACAATGTACGAAAGATTTACCCGAAGATACAGGTAGCCTACAGCTGTAAGCTAACAGTGAGCTCCTATGGAACACACTGTATGCTGAATAAGTTGCTTTCAGCCAAAAATCTCTTCGCCTTTAATACCTTAAAACTTTTTCATTTCAATATCTAATGCTAATGAAAGCTTACAGGAATATTAAAATCTTATCCTAGTATAAAACTTGATTTACCCCCAGGAGGGGTACTCTCATATGTAAGCTATATGGGCATGTGCCGCAGAATGGGGTATGGTTTTTGAGGTTCTCAGTCATTAAACAGGGTATCCATTTTTCCCTTTTTGGAATTGTGATCCCGGTGTGAACCTTAGATAGGGTCCCTTTTTTGTGTTAACTTAATTGCAAAAATCTTAGGGTGTTCACCATTTTTTGCGGCTCCTAATGCCTGAACCCAAACCAACAATGTGATCTGTGTGATGCAGAGTATGTCGGCTACACTAGCTGGCATTTACACCAACGTATTGACGAACACCATTCTTCAGCAATTGGCAAGCATTTAAAGAACGACAATGGCATTATAACCATTGGCAACCTTACCAGTAACTTTCCCATCCTCAAGAAAGGCAACCGAAAACTGGACTGCTTATTTATGAGATGTTCATAAAGAAGAAGCCTAGCCTGAACATGCAATCGGACTCCATCCACGCAAAACTATTTCTTTAGACATGCTTACCATGCACACAAACTTACAGTGCTAAATATGTTACTTATTGTTAAGTTTAACACCTCACACTGTATATATTAAGTCAGTTTGAATTTTATTGTGTCACTTGATGTCATGGTCACATAGAAACTTTCGATGTTTCGCGCTAATTTTTAATGTTTAAATAAAATTGCAGTACGTAAATCTTGGTTATGATAGTGTATTATTACAGTGCGACTACCTGGACCGGGCCGCTTGGAAGAAAATTGACCAATCACAGCACTAATTGAGAACAAAAGATAGCAAAGTATTTCGTAAACAACCAATAATGTTGAAGCATCCAGGCAATACATGTTCAAAAAAAATTTGAAACCGTGACCTCTGATCATGACCTCTTGGGAAACTGCCATGTCTACGATTAGTTACTTTTGATCCTAAATTTTGAGCAAAACATTTAGAGGTCAAGTTCACAATTGATAGCAAAATTTTGCCCATAAGCAAACCTTAAACAATACTTTCGCTTCAGCAGTACAGCTAGTGCCTGAGTATGTTTGTAGAAGAAACTTTTTCCGAAAAGAACATGGTAACGCAACAAACTTGCTCAATTCTGAGAAGCATTCGCTCAGCGCAGCGAGTATAATATAAACAAACACAGATCTAAAGATAAATATCCACATTTGCCTGCTTCAATCGTTCAATAATGAATGGAGGTTCCCAAATCTCCTTATTCACTACCTGCTTTTTGAATCAACAAGTGCTTATCGTTGATGTATTGATTCTGGTCTTAATACTGCAAGGAAATAGAGATCCCTTATGGGAGCTTTAAGTTCCATTTCAGCGTGGTGCAAGTTTGAAACGTAGCCTCATAATAGCTAGGAATGTTGCCGACTGTTGCTGTATAATTATGCTTCGCTCGCGATTCAGTCTTACTTGTATTTTCTGGGCAAAAGCCATTTTGGAAAAATTTACATTATTTTACCTTAAGCTTATAGCTTACGTACCGCCTACAAATAATCCATGGGATATTTTCAATCAAATCGAGTCAACATCGGACCGTTTGAAAACGTTCAAAAATCACCATTGAAGCTAACCAATGAAAAAATTAGACTATTTCCCGAGAGGTCCGCAGAATTAGAGGGTTTCAAATTTATTTGGAGATGTATTGTCTAGATCCTTCAACGTTATTGGTCAGTTTATGAAAAAATGTTTGCTTCTTTTGTTCTCAGTTAAGGCTTTGATTGGTCAATTTTCTTCCAAGTGGCCTGGTCCAAATAGTTCCAGTTTTTCCGCAATGCGTGATTCAAAAAGAATGTGTGACATAGACAATGCGATGATTATTGAACTGATTTGTTTACTCTAAGTTTCAATTATCTTTCGATTGCGGTTTTTCTTTCAATGACGCTTTATGAATACCTCTTTTTCGTGTTTTAAGACTGGAATTTTTAGGTTTAGGTTTCAGTGCTGTTGTGATTAGCACTGTTCTCACAAACATCGACCGAACATTTGATTTGTAATAAATCTTCCAAGCTAGAGAGATCCACTCTTCAGGTACAATGTTATTTTTTTCTTTCGTTTTTTCCTTTCATTTGTTTGTAATTTTGTTATATATTTTCCTCAAGCTTAGAATTTAGTAGCAATTTTAGTACAATGTAAGCAACCTTTGTTTTGCAGAATCTTTTAAAAGGTATTAAATTAGAAATCTCGAAAGCTTGATGCGTTTGTCACCTTCTGTACTATGGCCCGATCCAAGTAGTTGCACTGTAAACTAGGCTTACTTATTCTATGCTTGATGCTTAACTTCTCATGTTACCGACCCGGGGTATCAAATCGAACAAAATCCTCCGGCTCCGCCCCCTTGAAACGCTCGGTTGGTTCCAATCTAATTTTGTAATGGTAGACGCTGATGTAACAGTCACACAGTTGATATCAAGCAGAACGTTTGTTTGTTTATCCGAACAACGAATGAGTAAACCTAGAATAAAATAAGCTGTAGATACTAAATGTATAGTGTACAAATCTAAGTAAGGCATGGGTCGCACTTGGCAAATTTTTGCGAAAGTTTATTGACTTTGCGGTCAAAATCTGTCAACAGCGTAATTTTCCTAGTGCAACCCTAACTTTTCCAGTTCACAAAAGCTTTGAAAATCGGCAAAAACATCAAAGACGTCGTAGTGCTTGGGTGGGGCAGGCAGATTTTGGAAAAATCAAGCTGAACAATAGGAATCACAGCGACAACTGTCAAGACTTGTCAATGGAGTAAAAAACAGAACATTTGCGAGACAATCAAATAAGCATGCATCTCCTTCAGTGTGTGGCCAGTACTTGTTTAAAATGCGGCTAAATGTAGTATTTGTTACGTTTAGCTGTTCGCGAAAGAATTGCCGTGGAAGTGGTGCATCTTAAAAGTTGAAAAATCAAAACATGATCACACAGGATGAGGAGCTGACCACGAATAACATTTGTTTCTTTCATACAAGATGCTCAGCAACAAAAAGCTGTTAGTAGATTTTTTGAAGAATAAATCATTACTAAATAATTGCCAAACCTTCAATTCAACAGGACACAGTTTGGGTTTTTACTCTTGTGTGTAACTGGTATACTTCAGTTGACGTAAGTTGTATTCAATAACAGGTACCTCCCACGAGTGCGGCCCTGCAATTGTCTACAAAAATTTCGCTTGAAATCCGGTTGCGGTTTCAAAGTTCTGCCCTCGCTTTTGCCAGAAATTTTGAAAACTTTGCTCTAGTGCGACCCATGCCTAAGCCGTCAAATCTCATTCAACTCTAAAACATTGCAATTTATGTGTAAGTCTGAGGTTCTCAACTGGAGTTGACAAACTCAAACACTGATAAGCCCGAGATTAATAATTCAAAATTCGGAGTTACCAATTGAAAAACAGCTTCCTCGCTGCTAAACTATTAATAAACCAAAGTCATAGACTTAATATATTTCAAACTTGAAGTTGAATATCAATCTGTGAAGACATAATTTGCTGGGACATTTTTCAAACACAGCCACAAGTACAGTTGGTTTATAATCTGCTGCCGGATTCTATTATTTATTTTGTTCATAATACTCTCAACCTTTGGGTTTGTTTCGTTGGCTCGATCTTATTATAATCCATCATACAGAAGTAACAGTTTCCCCGAAAAATCTGTGAAGAGTTAGACTGCCATTTGGTTTATTTTTTACCTTGTTTTGTTTTGCAAAAGCTGTATTCATATGGATCGAGTTGTTTATCATTTATCAGTTTTGGTTCGCTTTTATAGCGCCTAGTATTTCACCTCTTGACTCTTTTCGTCTTCAGAAAATTATCATTGTGAAAATTCGGGGTGAACATACACGATATTTCCATTCATGCGATTATCCAAGAATTATCCACCCATTTTGAGGATAAACTAATTATTTATCTTGTTCATCAGCTACCAATTTTACGAGTAATGTGAGAAAGTTCCACTCGAAAGTACGTCCCTTTTGGCCTGGCAAGTGAGCCAATCAAATGCCACCATCGGCACTCCTTGGGATTTGTGATTGACAGGCTGAACACCTCAGCCTCCCTTTTGTAGGTTCGCTTCATGTTAAAGCATGTCACATCACACTTTAAATACAAATGCTACTACTTATTTGTCAACGTTCCATACTTACAAGACACAGATAAACCACTGTTAACCTTGTGGTAGCAGTGTACGTCTTACGTATAACGCATGCACTTAATGCTGCCTAATACATATGTACATTAAACTTTGCCTAAAGCAACATATGAAAAAGAATTCATGGTGTTGTAAAGATGGACTCGTCACATTGTGACCTCACGAGTATTTCATTGTAACTTCATATTCATTTGAATATTTCACTGCTTCATGAAGGCAAAATTTCTCATATCACAAAGAAGGGAAATGAGCTCCACTAATTTGGCCAATACTTGCAACACTTTTAGTTTGTTTTGTATTTAACCTTGTTGCATTTGCAAAGCTAAATTTGTTTTTAGAAAAGATCGTTATGATTTTCAATTTGACAAAATTGTTACGAATTCCGAGTCAACTTGTTTACTTTTGAAAGGAGATTCCCGGATTAGCAAACTGGATTCAAAAATTAACTTGGGGGTTGGGCTTTCTTGTGTTAGATGGAGTAGGTTGCAGTATTGGTTCAGTTGTTTGTTCAGGTTAATAATACATGTAATAAGAATTTATTCATTTCTAGCGCACACTTTCCAATATGGCCATTCATTTTTAATTAAATAGCAAAAACTTGGAAGATGAAGTGTGGCTATTATAACTTGCTTGCTTATCATACATGGCACTTGCAGTTTGTACAGACTGTACATTTTCTGTTATTCAGTTCTCCAGTACTTCAGGCACTTAAGGATCAAGTCATCAAAGAGTGTGTGGTTGGACCAAGGCATGTGGCTTTCCTTTTGGAGGTATGAAAACTAAAAACTTGTTGGTTGTCACTTGTTCTTCACAATTATTAAATAGCTTTTAATCTTTATCTCATAAAGGGAGTAAGTGATTACGAGAACCCTGGTAAAAATTCTGTCCAGGATTCTAATAAGATCCTAATAGGATCCTAACAGGATCCTGTAGGATCTTAACCAGGATCCTGATAAGATCCTATATAAGATCCTGTAGGATCCTATAGGATCTTGTTAGGATCCTATAGGATCCTGTTTTAGATCCTATAGGATCCTACGGGATCCTGTTTAAGATCCTATAGGATCCTATATACAGGATCCTACAGGATCCTAAACAAGATCCTACAGGATCCTAAACAGGATCCTGGACAATCTTAAGCAGGATCCTGAAATACTTTACAGGATCCTGAATAGGATCCTAAACAACATGGTACCATTTAGGATCCTGGGTAGGATCCTGTGTGAACTTACAGGATCCTATAGGATCCTGTAGGATCCTAGAAAATCCTGTAGAATCGTGTATAGGATTTCTACCAGGGAAAACGCAGAGGTTCAGTATTAAAACAATGTTCCCTTGACATCATGATTTTGCAGCTATTCTGAAAAATTGCAGTTTAATAAGAGAGTGGCAGTGCTTTAATTTCCCTTCATAGAATTAGGCTCGTTAGGCAAAAGGAAAGTTGTTTCATTCTAATAGAAATGAAATACAGTACTCCCCCTCTTTCTCAAACACGTACTTGGGAAACCAAATTTGGAAACAGAGTTTGAGATAGCGAGTTGTAAATAGGTGAGAATATCAATTAAGCTAGCAGAGGTCTTCTGTGACTCTGTTGTCTTGATTATCATATTAAGTGAAGTTCAAGGAGGTTTTGTTTTCAAGTATTCTGTGCACTCCTTGTAATTGAAAGTTCTTTTAATCATTTTTAGAGTGGACAAGTATGCAGAGTCCCATTTACCCTCCATCCTGACAAACTGGAATTGTCATCAAGAGATACATCTACTCCGTAAGTGCTACATGTAACTAGTACTAGTCATGTAGAGGAAAATATTATTAAGTTTATATGAAATGTTAGCCCACCACTGACATAACATTTCAAGTATGTTTGCATGTAGGATATAGGGCAGCCAGGTGCAGTGTATCATGACAAGTAAATAACAAAAGAAAAGTCTCCATAATTTTTCATCTTGTTGCACCTACCGGTAAGTCTCACTCTGACAGAGAGTATGGGACAGTGCATAATGCTTCCTGCATTCATGGCATCTTCATCTCAGAATGGTCCCCATCACCGTACAGTTACATGTTGTTTTGTACAATGTAGTCCTGCACCTGCATACCCTGGGTCACATGTGAATCAGGGCATGCAGGTGGCACTGTAGAGTTGTTTAGTTTGAAGTTTTCATTGACGAAATAATTAATGTTAAGAGAACATTAAGTCACAAATTGAATCCTAACAAATGGAATTAAGCTTACAATGCCCATGTATAAGCCACACCTTTTTGCTCAAAATTCGGGTTAAAAATCTGGGGTGCGGCTTATCTACAGGACCATCCGTAACTTGGGTGGTCAACAACCTAATTAGTATTCATACAAAATATCGAAAGGTGGCGCTGAATAAACATACGACAAACTGAAAACGTGTTGTCACTGATCATTGCCTTTTTGACGAGTGCTGGCCCCAATAGGAGCCATTTGTGTCTTCACTAGTTTATTGCCGAATCTTGTTTTCCAAGAGCTGTTTCAAACTATAAATTTTCTTTCCATTTGAACAACTTCACCCCAAATGACTCCATTTGTCTGGAAACAGCTTTATACAAAAGAAAGTACTACATCATCAATTTTACGTGTTTTGTGGCACCAGAATTCTCCCTATGCATAAACGCTTGGCTGCTAAGCTGTCATCTGTTCGTTTCACTCACATGTGCATTTTGTATAAATCATTTCGTTTCCCAGTGTTTTGAGGTCACGATGTGGAAAAAATTGAACCAATAGATCACCTTTAGTTTGAGAATGATGTGGTTTTGAATTTGCTAGAAAAAGAAGGTGTGGCAAGTTTGATATCACTTTCTTAAGAAATAAATTGTCAAAAAGTTCACAACTGCAACAGAGTCTCTGTTTTGACACCAAACTTCTTTGTTAACTGTCGGAGCGTCAATGCAACTTCAACTTACCTGCTCAAATTTTTTTCCAATTTTGACCTTCCTGAATTGGGGGTGCGGCTTATCTATGGATGCGGCTTATACATGGGCGTTTACAGTAGTACTTATATACTAGATGTAAATAATGACAGTACTTAATACAGTGGAACCCTGTCACTATACAACGGCCATAAAAATATAGTATTGATGAGGTGGTAGGATGACTAACAGTGTTTTCAGACATTCCTCTCCTTACTTTTTGTCTTGGGCATTCCCAGGGCTCACTTTGCCAAAAATAGGGGCTGTAAAGGAACTTACTGTAAGGGGGTCAAAGTTAATCACAGTCCATAACTGGCTGGGAAAAAAATCCTTCAATATTTCTCTCCCTTCCACTTCATCAAGGCACATTCAAAGAAGAACTCTTGCAATGTGGCCCTTCAGCCGAAATTAGCATTAGGGTGTCCAACCTCTCTGTTAGTAGTCTATTTCGCTGGCATTTGCCTCGACAGATTTTTCATGTTGTGACATTTTTTGTTGATGCCTGCACTCACGAAAAAGCGGTCTTTCTTCCATGAAACAACTGCTCAAGGTCTTTGCTTGCTACATTGACCACTTTGCTGTCATTTCCACCATATTTTTGTTCATCTTCTCTTCTTTCTTTGAGCCGAGGAACTCAAGGAGAAATTAGTCCAACTTTCATAGCGTATTCATGAACGAACACCATGTGGCACGAATAACACAATCCCACAATCCAAATACATTGCATGCATGCATGGGGGGACCAAAGCACAGAATGATGCAGAATCAATGGAAGGTTAAAGGCTTTAAAATGATGCTTTCATGTACTGTTTTCATCCAGTTGACCTTATTTCCAAGTGAAAATCTGGAGTATCTGATTGTCTGCTGAAAAATTACTCATCTGGGAGATAAGTCATTGAGGGGACATTGTTTACAGTATTGCGGTATTGGGCTTTTTTCATATGGTATTTTGGTAATTTAAATCTTAACGTGTGGTATTGCGGTATCATCTAGCCCTGCTGTAGCGGTTTTTTATCGTTTTGGCCAACACTATTCAGTAAAAGAAACTTTTATTACTACTTCACGGTATTGCGATACTGTTCCTCTGTGCTTTCCTGTCTAAAACAGGACAAAACAAGTGATACATGTGAAGGTCAACAAAACATTCTACCTTATGCAACATGATGGTGAATGATTACACAAAGACCTTTGTTTTAAAGACATATGATAGGCAATTTACGTTTGCTGCTTATAGACTGATTAAGGTGGCCCAATACTATTTATTTGTGTGAGGGGTAACTGTTTTGAAATCAAATTTTTAGCTGCTCAACAACATTCGATTGCTGAGATATTTTAGATGCTGAAAAAGGATTGCCGAATGCTTTAAGTTTATGAAAAGCGTACTTTTATTGAGATCGATACGAATTTACGAAAATTATCAGCAAATTTTCTTGAACGTGGTTTTCAATGAAAATTTCTATTATCGGGAAAACTAAAAGAAGTTTTTCCTTCATATTACTCTGAACAGGTGCTGGAACCTCAAAGATTTCAGGGACCAAGTTCGGATCAATCGGCTCCACACTACCTTTATAGCAACACTGATTAAAATTGTTACCAGAATATTATGTACACGCATTTAGCCATAATTACTATGAAAAGGATTAAATACAACAAAAAGTCCCACTTACTAGAACAAAGGTAAATAATGTCTTGTAACTTATAATGTATCAGAGTCAAAGCAATAAGGGAATGTCAGCATTACACGGTGAAGCGTGAGCACACCTCGCCGGTAAGAATTATGGCAACCACGTTGTTTTCCAGGTTGAGCTCAATTTTTTGCTCTTTTTGTCTTATTTCATAAAACCGTCGTGACCACCCATAAAACAGTCGATAACAAAGCTCCTGACCAGATTTTGCGGTATTCTGACAATACGCTTTTCAGAAATAAGGCAGTAAATTCAGGTCACTCGCCAGCTGCTCAACCAAACTGCTCTGAAAACCCTTTTGTTGAAAAAATCAAATCAACATCACACACTCAGGCTGTTTTGGAATTCTACACGGGACGATTTGTCACATCTGCCCCTTGGGAGTCCACCTTGTACAATAATTCTAATAATGTAACGTGGTCTGCTCTTCAGTCCACGCAGTGGCTAAGGACCAACAATGTCAAGAGAAGAGCATAACTTACAGTAACCGAATATCAAGGAAGAAAAGGTTGGATAATTCTTCACCTGTAACAAGCTGTGATGGAGCTAACAAAAACAACAACCGTGAGTTTAGACAACCTCCTTGGTTTAGGCTTACCAAGTCATCATCTCAAGGGGCAGATGTGACAAATCGTCCCGTGCAGAATTCCAAAACAGCATGTGTGATATTGATTTGTTTTTTTTTTTCAATGGTTTTTTTTTTCAACAGGTTTCAAAACAGTTTGGTTGAGCAGCTCGTGAGTGACCTGAATTTGGTACCTTATTTCTGAAAAGCGTATTGTCAGAATACGGCAAAATCTGGTCAGGAGCTTTGTTATCGACTGTTTTATGGGTGCTCACAACCGTTTTACGAAATAAGACAAAAAGAGGAAAAAATTGAGCGAAACTTGGAAAACAACGTGGTTGCCACAATTTTTATTGGTGAGGCGTTTTCCTGCTTCACCGTATAGTGTCAACAAAACCGTTCCTTATTGCTTTGACTCTGATACATAAGTTACAAGACATACTTACCTTTGTTCTATTTATTGCAATTCTCTGTTGCTTTAATCCTTTTCGTAGTAATTATGGCTAAATGCGTGTAATTAATAATTCTGGTGACAATTTTAATCACCGTTTGCTATAAAGGTTGTGTGGAGCCGATTTATCTGAAACTTGGTCCCTGAAATCTTTGAGGTTCCAGCACCTGTTCAGATTAATACGAAGGAAAAGCTCCTTTTCATTTTCCCGAAAACACGCATTTTCTTTGAAAACGACGTTCAAAAAAATTGCTGAAAATTTTCGTAAATTCGTATCTAACTCAATAAAAGTACGCTTTTCGTAAACTTAAAGTATTTCTTTTTCAGCATCTAAAATATCTCAGCAATCGAATGCTGTTAACCAGCTAAAAAATTTGATTTCAAAACAGTTTTCCCTCATGCAAATAAATAGCACTTATCGGGCCACCTTACAGCCTGGAGTGTTTGAGAAACGTACTTGTGCCACGATTAGACAAAGATGTCCACGTGTACTATGCTATCTGCGTCAAAATAGCACTGTCTGCTTACAATGACTAGGACTGTATGGCAATTAGAAAAGACCAATTATTAAGTAAAACGTAAGATTTTTTCAGTTCTGCCTTTTTAGGACGTTACACACTACTCGTTACTAAGTCCTTTTTGTTTTGTATGCAGGCAGTTGTAGGCATGCAGTTTTTTCAAAGAATGCAGCAAACAAGTTTTGATTTTCTTTGAATCACCATCGAACTACCAAAACCGTGATGCATGCGTGAGATAGCTGAACATGATACATTGTAATGTGGATGCAACTTTTAGAGTGGTCGATTATAAATTCAGTATCAGTATTTAATCGATTTTCGACACGGTATTGTGTTACTTATTTGCCAATTTTTGTTACGGTATTACAGTATTGGGCACCCCCCAATGTCCCCCGCAACATTAGATACTACATGACAGTAAAATGTTGAGTAAAATTTAAGATTTGAGATTTGAGTAAAATTTGAGATGGTGTTGATGCTGTGGTTTCGTCTACAGCTGTAGGTTTTGTCTTGTGCTTCATCCTTTCCTCGTTACATGGATGTGCAGTGTGAGAAAACCTTAAACTAGGCCATTGGAAAGTCATTGGTGGTGCACAGATTGGTCAGGAATATTTTAAAATACTGACATGAAGTGTTCATTGTTGAATGTGTTTAGGGAAGAAGATAACACTAATACTGCTGCCCGATCTGGATCTCACATAGTTTTGCATGCAGGTTTGTAAAAAGCTTATTTTTATGGTCAGAGTTATTTATTAAATAAGTGGTATTATCAAGGGTTGGAGTCACTGCAGCGTGTTTTATTCCTGCTCAAAATATGCACCAGGAAACCAGCAAGTCTACCACCACCACTGCATGCCTATATCTTTGGGCTCTTTATTCCATTATGGAAAACCAAATGTGACTGTGCTAAATACACGTACAGTGTTTAACACATTGGGACAGCATAAAATTTGTTTAATTTAAATTCCAGCACTGGCTCATAATACAATGTATTTCCTAGTGAATAAAAAACAATCTGATGTAGTTGGTAATAAAAGATTAATGGCCCAGTGAGGTTCAAATGACAATTATCCAAAACAAATAACAAACTAAAGAAGTAGACTTACTGACCTGATGTGGTATGTGGAAATCCTTATGGTTGGTGTACCTGTGTTTTTATCTGCCAGCAGGTGGTGGATCACGTGGCCAGGGAGAAAGCTCATGGGTCCTTTCAAACAGTGGAGAGACTCTAAGTGGTTTAACAGGACATCCAGTCATTAGGTATTGTGCATCAAATGTGTAAATTACTGTAAACATGTAGTTTGCATTGCAAACTGGATGGGTTTTTAGTTGATAATAAATTGCTGCAGGAATCAGTTTTTATGTTTAAAAGTGTAAAAAAAGAATTAAAAACTGTGCTATACAACATGCAAAACAAGTATTTGTCAGTGTGAACAGAGTAAATTGCTTTCAATTGTAAATCAGTTCAGACAACTGGAAAGCAAGATAGCTTGGGTGGATTGTCAACTCTTTGTGTTTTCAGATTGCTTAATAAGGAATATACACTTGTAAAATGTAATTCATGTAGTACTGTAACCAATTGAAAATAATTAAAAAGTTAACAAAAATTGCCTTGCTGCTAATCACGATCAATTTAGCATGCATGAGCACAGTGTAAAAGCAAACAGCTATTTTCACTGCCTTCAGCTCAATAATATTTTCACCCCAGGTCGTAGTTAAATGCAGGATTTCAAAGAAATCGTTCCAGAGAGAACCAAAGAATTGCTTTGTAATATCAACTATATTGTATAACATTTTGGCATGAAACTGTAAATGGTTTGAACCCATTTTGGCATAAATTGCTAGTCAAAATGCTACATGCATTGTGCATATTTAGTAATGTTTATTTTCAAGTATTAAGTTACTAGACCAGTCAAATGTAAGTTGAAAGCCTTGACTCATATAAAGTCAATCTTCTGCTCAGTGTATTTGAGAATCAAGGTTCAAGTTCTGAGGCTCAAGTTTTGAGTTTCAACTTTCAAGTATTCAAGTTTTGAGACACTACACCTTGTAGAATTTTTCAAGAGCCTTGATTGACCCTTAAATTAATTCCTTATGGAAAATTTAAATTAATGCTCCATTCACACCAAGGCTTAAACACAAAAGTCATTCAAAAGCTGTCAGCTACAAATTTACCGCAAATGAAAGCAGAAGTTAAAACTTATGGTACTTGAATCCCATGTAAAAGCCAGTGTTTCATTTTTCTGTTACTGATTTTCATTTTGTTAACCCTGTTTAATTAAACAATGTTTTGTTGGTGTGAATGGGGAACAGCTGTACATGTAATTCAAAAACAACATCTTGCCCAATGCAAATTAATTTGATATTAAACAGTCATTTTGAATCAGCTCAAGAAGCCCATGAACACCAGTAAAAAAACATGCAGAAAGAAGGCTAGTAATCTTTGTTTACAAAATAATTTAGAATTATAATAGTTACTTCACAAAAATTGTGCGAAGAGAATTCCGTGGCTGTACATTTAATGTATAGTCATGCATGTGTTGAACATCCATAAATTATTACAAACTCATATTTTAACAGTGTGTTAACTTATTCTTTCAATCCTTTTTCCATGAACCATCTTTCTCACTTGATGACTAGTCTGTCGTAGTCTGTCGTAGTCTAGTCTGGATTAATTTGTTTTTCATGACAAAAAATTACAAGATTTCTTGTAAAAACTGAAATTTTGCTGTTGCCTGTTTTATGTTTAAGTCGGTGGAGTTCTGCTCCGTCAGCCATGTCTCTAAGAACTTCTGCCCGAGCACCGGTCCGTGGGCGTGGACGTGTGGTGAGAAGGGGTGCTAGAGGGGGAGCATCAGGATGGGCTATTGGCTCCCGTGTCGTACCTGCAACAGCTGTCCCAGAAGAATTAGTAAATCAAGTGAGTCATTTTTTTAAAGTTTTCATTGCAACTGTTTTGTTATACATTACTTAAAATTGTTTGGTCCTTTGATGCAAAATGTTACATTGTAATTACAAATAGATAATAAAGTAAAAGATGGATGTTTTGAGGAAGTTTTTCATCAAAACCCAGTGTTTAAGTGTTGAGATTCACTTAAGAGGAAGAAGGTTTACTAACAGTGAGTAGTTTGTAACCAGAACTCAGGATCATCGACAACAGCAACAAGCAAGTTAAAGGTCACTGTCAACAAATTTAGGTTGAATGTTGCAAAATTTAATTTTTTTTAGCTAGAGCATATTAAATGCAAAATTTGGTGAAAATATAAATACAAATTGCAAAATCATTAGAGGTGTTTATATGATTGTTTTAGAAAGTGTTTTGAGGAAACAGTTAATACATAGCTACAAGTGTAAGTTGTAAACCCTGGTAGGGGTACTCCCATGTATACACTTAAGCTATATGGGTATATGCTGCAGAATAGGGTATGGTATTTGAGGTTCTCAGTCCTTAAATAGGGTACATTCATTTTGCCCCTTTTTAACCGATGATGTCATGAAAATGATGTCATCCGGTTGATGCTGTAAACCTAAAATTACGGTGCTTGTACACGGTATATGGTAACTGGTGGATGTCTTCAAGTGGGGGGGGGGGTACTCTGTGAGGTGCTGGGTGGGTGTGTACCACCGGGACACTGAAACCCTTACCTTTTAATATCAGGGGGGACACAACCATGCGGCTTATAGATGGGAATACGACCCCGGGGCAGTCGCGAGTCTCAATCAACATAATTTTACTTTGAACATGCTGTTTTGTATGCTTGATGTCTGGCAGGGTTTAAATCACGTTGTAGTCCTGCATTTACTTAGCCGTAGTAAAAATTTCCACAGCAACAAACACAGCAGAAATTTTACACAAGTCAGTCTCGTCAGTTTGAGAAAAGTCAGAACGACTTGGCCCCAACAGACCAGTTTGGCGTACTTCGCAAATTCATGCACCTGTAATTTGTTTCTGTCTGTTTTCCTTTAAGTTTGTAATTTCCAGGTAGAATTATTAGCTTTTGTACTTCCAACCAGCCTGATGGAGTCAATTCCAATACGAGACAAACATTTTTAGTTTTCTAGTGGCATTACAAAATTTTAAGATCAAAAGAAAATAAAAAAAACCCGAGGTGATAATCAAGTGGTTTTTGCAGAAGGTTAATAAAATTTATTTACTCTTGAAGAAGTAAGCTGGATATAAATATTTCGGTTCTGTTTGAGAGCAAAGCAAAAGAATAAGCACTGTAAGCTGAGAACCGCGAGAACATTTTATTTATGAACTCCTGCATAAACGTGTCTTTGCGTGTTTGGCATAAACTAATTGGTAATATCAAATTTCAACCCGCTTATGCAATTTAGACCATGTTTACAAGGCATTGCTTATCACTAAAAACACACAGAATAAACAACAGAAACCTTTTCCAGCCAAAAATTTTATTCAAATAAACTTTTATGTATTTTACTTTTCAGCGGCAAAAAACGTTCGATTTTTTTGCGTGCGTGCACACAGGCATATAATTTTTGCAGACACTTCAGGTCTGTTCAATGGTGACTGGTTAATCAATGTCTTGAATTTTACCTCTCCATCCAAAATATACAGTTATCTGGCAACCAAGTGGATTTCAAAACTGAAATCCAAAAACATATTCCGTACAAAAAAAGCAAAAAAATACATCAAGTTCACGTGATCACATGTTTCAACCGCTTGATCTGTCCACCTTAGCTGTTAAGCTCATGTTCCAAAAAATGTCACAGCACCAACAAAATAATTCCGCGTGACACATGCGTCACACTACAAACAAAAATAATCCATGACAATCAAAAGAGGAGCGGCTTTGCAAACAAAATTACAAAAATTATAGAAATCTGGATCAAACCTTCAGTTAGACAATTTTTAAAAAGTAAATCAACATTTAAAAACATGATTTAACGTACTGTAGCATTTACCCAGGCCTTGTAATTAAAAATCTATTTGAAGCCTGTGGTTTGGTTTCCATTTTAGAGCAAACTTTGCAGAATTTAGGTCAGGGTTTTCGTTGCTTTAAGGTGATTCCATCGAAAAAGAAGTTGTAATGAGGATTTGTTGAAACTTTGCAGAGTTACTAAATTACACCTAGTACATTAAAAAAATAAAATAAAGAGAGGGGGTCACCGTGTCTGATTTCACGCTACAGGGCTGTAGTATATAGGTACTTTGCTATCTTTAGACAGCAATATCAAAAACCTATCCTTGTACTAGAGACACCCATTACTTAAACAAAGTTATAACTGGCAATGAAATATAAGCATTATTCTTATGATAGAAGTACATGTACAATGTTACAGTAAAACGTCTTAAAATTGCCATAACAATGAAACTAATTTGAGGCAAATCCAGCGTCTGCACGGTTCCGGTGAGATGCCTAAAATCTGACTGTAACAGTGAATCAACCAGAATATTTCAAAATTGAATAATGAAAAATTCTTCAAATTTGAATATATCATTTAAAGTCGTATTTTCCTTAAATAAATGGAATAAAAAAGTTGGGTCACCGAGTTCGTTTGGGAGAAAACGACCATTTATTTCTCTGAACAGCTCAGCTTCCCATAGAAAACCTATCAAGTTCCAAACGCGTGCGCATTCGTGTACACGCTAATCACGCAATAAATAATGCACAGAAAGGATGCGCAATGCAGTTGAATGGAATCACCTTAAAGTGCCACTGGGACCAGAATTTTGGTATTCCCTATTTTTCCATTTTCGAAAATAGGCTGTGGTTGTTAGTCACCATACCAAATTTCAACTCATTACGACGACTGGAAGTCGCTTTTTTTGGACGGTTTTTGTTGAGATTTTACGGCCGCCATTACAGGCCCTTGTTCTGGAAGCTGGCTTGCGAATTAGCGGAAGTGACGTTAGAGGCTTACCTCAAACCAAGTCAGGCTTCATTCTGCGGGAAGTTTAACTGTTGTCAAGGTAAGATTTCGTGCCAACTGTTTGCTGTACCTCCTTGAAATTTTCGTTGCTGCAGCAGTTATGAAGGGTATTACTTGTGTTGTACAATGCTACAACAATAAATCCAACCACCAAGCTGGTATTTCAGCTTCATCAAAGCCTTGCGAGCGGACCTCTAATGGAAAAATGGATCATGTTCATACTCACACACAGTGCAAATTTCAACCCGAGAGGTATTTTTGTCGGCTGTTCTGATCACACTTCACGGACGAGTGTTTCTAGAGGGCTGCGCATGTTGAAGGATCCCAGAGGTCGATTATTCCATTGTCCATTCCAACTATATGAAAAGAAAGATCCGGAAAAAACGAGACGAAAGGTACCTAATCTTAATGCAGTTGAAGTGATAGTTTGTTTCTTTTTCAACGCCTCCACCATAGTGCAAAACTTATTTTCTTTTAATGTATTTTAATATTTATTTTGCTTGGGAAATCCCTTTCAGTTCTACCGTCTGCTAGCACAAAGATCTTCGACGTAGTCCTCGTAAAATGCATCCTGGGCGACTGCAGGACCGTCGCGATAAAGCCAATAGTTTGTATTGCTTAGCTTTTTTTCTTTTTAATTCTGCGTGTGTTAATTTCAAAGCAGTAATCGCTTAGAAGCATGGACAGTTTTTTTTGATAGCATACCGTCCCGAATGTCGAGAAACTTTTCTCCTTATTCCCTGTCGCTGAAGAGTCGATTGACATTACTGTTCGAAATATATAAAGGCTTCGATAGGTCGGCTCGTCTTGCGTGGAAATTTAAGTTGGGAAAAAATATCACACGCCACTATTTGTCTAAGGGTTCTACAATGTTATTTCTTTTAACTGTCATAGCAATCTTTATAGTAAATGAACTACCAAGAAAAATGTTTAGATATCAAGTTATTATTTTTTACGCGATAAATAAAGCAAGTGAAAGCTTCGTTTCCTTGGTGGTCCGCATGTTGTTGTTGAGCAGCAGAAAATTTTCCTTGTGGCTTTGATTTGCACTACAAATATTAAGATTCCGGTCACACAAGGCCTTTAGTTCTTAAAAAAAGGTCTTGGTTTATTTCACTTTTTTCGGCTCAAGTTAAGAATTCTGCAAAAACTGTTCAAGTTATTTAGAAACGCCAAGCACTTGTGTTTCGATGCATTAAACGACCACTGTACTACGATGGACACGATAAGCTTCATCAGCTGACTGCCAGATGACTACAGCATTACGGATCTTCAAGAAAGTTTCCCATACTATGCTAAGAATGGCCAAAAATCTCAATGCTTTACAATATGTATTAATGAACATATACAACGGCAAACAAAATGTAGCTTCTTTTATTTCTTCAACGAAGTGAACGATAAAATCGATCGACCGATGCTAGAGAATTCGCGAGCATCAAATTCTAGAGTTTTTATATTAGGTGTTTTGTCTAAATTTCCAACACTTAAAACATCAATTTTTCGAATAGCTGGACAACCATTTATCCGTTGGATAAGAGTTATCCGCTCTTTGAGCGACTTGTGCCTGAACTATAATCACTGTCAGTATAAGTATTATTTCGTGCATATTTTGAACTCCCGCCAATGGATAAGGCGAGAAAAACAACTTTGAACATTTCAGTTTACAAGCTTACAAGCTGAAATCTCCTGACATCAGTTCTTACATCGTATGGTAAGAAAAATTCTTCATTTGCCGAATTAAATGAATCCTCTGATGCTTCGGAAGCTAAAGACTGTTCCGAATCGTAGAAATACTCTTCAGAGGTTTCGCAGTCGACGGTGGCATCTTGAGTCAAAACACAAGGAAATGCAACTGAGGTGAGCCTCTGACGTCACAAGCTATTAAATTGCGCAATCACCCAGGAACACGTTTTCAGTAATGGTGGACACATTTTACGCAACTTTGGAGCTAAAAAATATTAGGATGGACGATTTCTTGTTCAATTTTCTGGGTAAATATAGACACAACGTGATATTCTGCGACAGATTTTGGCCAAAATAAACATACGAATTTTCGTCTCAGTGGCACTTTAAGGTGATTCCCCGGAAAAAGAATCTGCCATAAATTTGTAATGAAACTTGGCACAAATATTCAACAAGTCATGTAGGGTCTAAAGTTGCGAAAAAATGGGGGCTTGTTTTAGTGGTATACTGCTGACGAATACAGTGTTTAAAGGCATTTTCAGGCAATAAACGCGCGAAGCCAACATGCTCAATATTCAACTGCAGATTGATATTTCATGTGTAGGTTGACTTTGTACATATGTATAGTCATCTGTGTCATACAAACCCTGGCCAAAAAGCTTCAAATTTACTGGACACTCAAAAAGTAGACGGTGACGACGGTAGCTTGATGTGCGGTCCTCTACCCTAAATGGCTTTTTTCGTAGGATTTTTTTAAACTGTGCAAAATCTGATATAGAGTTTTGCTAACTTTGTTATTTTGCTTTGGAAACTCTGTCCTGATTGAGTTTATACAATAAAAAATGGGGGTCACCGTGCTCGACTAGGAGAAAACGACCATTTATTTCTTTGAGCAACTCAGTTTTCATAGAAAACCTACCAAGTTCTGAACATGCGTGCACTCGTGCGCGCGCTAATCATGCAAAAAATGATGCGCAGAAAGGATGCGCAATGCAATTGAATTTAATCAGAATTGAATTGAATTTAATCATTTAAAGAGCTCCATGTCTTGTTTTGAGAGGTTGATTATTCCTCGGCTTGATTTCTCCCATTTTGAGCTCCTAAATGGAAGTATCTTAATTTTAAGAGAAGAAAAATAGAGTCATCTTGAAAATCTAGGACAGATCCCAAGCGGTAGGCCAAAAATCGGCCTTTCCCCAACCTTGTCCCCAGGATCTTCTTGGTTTTGAAGGAGTCTGGTGACGAGGTTTGGCGTTTCCCCTACACGCGGAACATACGTGGAGTATGGCTGGTTTTGGCCGTGCATTGCTAACCTTTGCTAACCTTTCAATTTTGGCCGTGTGGCCTAGCTCGAAAACAAGTTAGATATAAATAGGCAAGAAACCTTACACCACACAAACCTTACACCAACACAAATTGCCAACCTTTTAAATTTTGTCTTAAGATCCACGTATTTCCAATACAACGGGTCGATTTACGAACAGAAAGGCAGAGCAGCCATGGGAAGCCCTGTCTCCACGGTTATTGCTAACCTTTGCATGGAAGAGTTTGAGGAACGGGCGAATTAGCAACAGCGACCTATAAACCTAAGATCTGGAAGCGATATGTAGATGACACTTTTACAGTCCTAGGTAAAGACTATGTAGACGGCTTTTTACAACATCTTAACAGTCAACAACCTATTACTCATTTTACCATGGAAATCGAGAAAGATAACACTATCCCCTTTCTCGACACGTCAGTTTCAAGGGATTCAAACGGTCTTCTCACCACCACTGTTTACAGAAAGCCCACACACACTGACCAATACCTAGCCTATGATTCACACCATCCTCAGTCAGTGAAACGTGGTATTGTTAAGTGTCTATACGACCGAGCCAAACACCTCACATCAAAACCATCAGCTATCTCTGAAGAAAAGAAACATTTATCATCTGTACTCGTTTCGAACGGATATCCTTCTCCATTTGTACGAAAGCTCAGAAAGACAACAAGACCAACAGCCAACAAAGAACCTATGCAGGAATTTAAATCTACTGTCAGTGGTTCTACCCTACATAAAAGGTGTATCAGACTGAGGTTCTTTGCCGCTGCCTACAGCAACAAGGTGTACGCACCGTCTTCAAATCAGACACAACACTTAGTGCGACCGAAAGACGCCCTTGAACCAACTAAACAAGACGGTGTCATCTATAAGATTCCATGTGAGTGCGGCAAAGTATACATCGGGGAAACAGGGAGAGTGATGCAAGACAGGATAAAAGAACACGACAGAGATATACGGCTTGCTCGTACCCAAACCTCCACTGTTTCGGAGCACGCTAACAAAACGGGGCATCTTCCTATTTGGAAAGAAGTTAAGTTTATTGATCGTGACCCTCACTGGTACACACTTAGGGTCAAAGAGGCTATCCATATAAGACTTCATCCTAATAACATTAATAGAGATAGTGGAATTGAAATTCCTGAAGCTTGGATACCTACGATCAAAAAGCACAACAGCCGATCAACCACAAAGCGTACCTGTGAGGGAACAACATCTAATAGTCTGAATAATAATGAGGATCAAAATGCACCAATAGCAGCGAACCAACATGTTACAAATAGCGACACATAAACAATCGACCTCATCGCCTGATAAAGACTAGCAGTATTGCAGTCGAAACGTCACGATCAACAACTCCAAGCGATTCCATCGTGAGACAAACGAATAAACGTTCATCTTGCCTATCATACACCACGATGAACAGTACACACATCTTCAATGACAAGATATTAAATAAATCATTCACTGCGCAAGCCAAACTCACAAGTTAAAAATGCCATCGGTTCTGCACGCACTGCTTGCCTATGTTTGGAATTGTGATCCTGGTGTGATTCTTTGATAGGGTTTCTTTTTTATGTTCACTAAATCTAGGCTTAACTAGTCTAGTTTGCTATGCTTGATGAGAAACTTCCCATGTTACAGAATTAAGAAATAAAAATGACCTGAATTGTTAGGTGTTCAATTATCCCTTGAATAGGGTGTCATTTTATTGGGTTTGGACCTGACAAAGAGTAGCAATTTTCTACTTTCTATCCTTAAGTTGGGTCAGGGTTTACATATAAGAACCTTTGCGGGATGCACCTATGCTAAATTGTCAGGAGTACCCCCCCCCCCCATCTGGGTCATAATCCCAGGTAACGCAACAGCCTTCTTTTGCTGTTTTCACATGTGAGGTTTCTGATTTTGGTTTGCATGAAACAATTGATAATTTGTTTGCCTGTCCTCTTGACCAGGCAAATTTCTCGCACTCTGTTGCGGGTTTGGTTTGTCAGGATGTCCTAGCTTTCTGGCCATGTCCCAGAATGTTTCTGAGACTTTTCTAAGTACAATAAATTTTTTTATAATGTACATGTAAGATGCCTTTCTGTGATGGCTTGAAAAAATAGGAAAATGTGTCCCTACATGGCAACTGATAAAAGTGCATTGTTTACATGCACAAAAATTTGCCATCAGTGTACCTTTTTGTTGACCAATCGTGTTTCAGAAGTGTAAATTTCGTATGGGTAATTCATAATTTTTTTCTTAGGCTCAAGTTGTTCTTCAAGGCAAGTCAAGAGCCGCCATAATAAGAGAGCTGCAGAGAACTGTAAGTGATAATTATTTTAATTGTGACATAATCAGTGATGATGATGATGATGATTTTAATAAATGGTACAGTGTACCTGTAGTTTGGATAGAAGGGTGCCATTTCTCTCACTGGTATGTGCATGTTTTGAAAATAAATAGCAATAACTGTGCCACAGAAGACATCTCATGGTTGTGGTTTCTCCTCTAAGAAAATGTATTTGTATATACCCAACTGGTATACATCATTAAGCGTTTAAAAATTAATGTGCCGCCAGGATAAGACATATTAAAATCAATGAAAACATTCTCTGGCTAGAATTAAAAAATAACAAAATCAAGCTTTTGCCTGTCAGGCTAAAAGTAAAAAAATTAAAGTTTTAATTAAGCTAACTAATTTTTAAAAAGAATAGAGTATTGACTAGGGAGTGGCTTGGAATTATTGTCCACATGCTTGATAGCAGAAGTGTGCCATGATTCTAATGTTTTTGGTATATGGAACTTCTCTCTATCAATTACATGTGAGTTGTCAAAGTCAGTGCAATGTCCAAACGTCCAGGCAAGTACATTGTATGTTTTGCAATTTTTGAACCACTAGAGCAAGTCTTGATGTTCCTCCCATGTTCTTTCTTTCTTGTTTCAAAACATTAGCCAGTTTTTAAAGGCTCTTTGTGTGTACAAAAAACATTAGAATCATGGCACACTTCTGCTATCAAGCATGTGGACAATAATTCCAAGCCACTCCCTGGTCAATACTCTATTCTTGTTAAAAAGATAGTTAGCTTAATTAACACTTTTTTTTTTTTGCTTTTGCATTGTTCCTTTTATTATTTAGTCTCACCTTATTTTGTATATATTATAGATTCAATTTTTGTTCCATTTTTATCCATCGAAGGCTGCAGCCTGACAGCCGAAAGCTCGATTTTATTTATTTATTTTTTAATTCGAGTCAGAGAACGTTTTCATTGATTTTAATAAACAGTAATATAAAATTTGTTTGTTATCTTTTTTGTCCACAAGAATGGCCAACTTTTGGTATCAACATTACAGGGCATGAAATTGTGCCCAATACAGGCACCAATGTGCCTAACTTTTCCATGCTGGCGATCAAACCCTGAGAACTGGTTGCCAAATTGGTGACTAGAATTCTTCATTACACCCTGCCTGAAGACCTTGTGAATTTTTGAAAACATGTAAATCTAATCTTACTAACTCTTTAAAATAATGGAATAAAACCAATTTTTTTTTCCAAAAAACTGCCAACTAACTTTTTGGAATTGGCGACCACTTTCAAATATTTAGAAGCCAAGTGGCTCCTTGAGAAAAAAGTTAATTTCGTGCCCTGCATTACAAGGTAAAATTCAAAATTTGCTGCCTTTTTATTCTTGGACAATTTGGAAATAAACTAGCTGCCTTGTTGAAACACTTCAACAGTAGGCTGTACATAATTATTTCACCAAAGGAACCCAAGTAGCATAAGCAATTATATGGACTGAGAACACTGTGTTTATTTGATTAAGCCCCACCGCTCTCTGTAAATTTATAGTCCTGTGTTTGAGATGTGGCTCTTATTCGGGGGAATTGTTTTTTGAGGGTGATCGACACTCTTTAAAAAATCTTGACATTTGCAAATGATAACATTAAGCAAATAATAACAACAAAAGAATGAAATACACCCACTTCAAACAGAAAAACAATTGAAATCTAGGAGAATAAATTTTTGAGGCTGGTTTAGATTCAGTTGTCCCATACTTGTTTTTTAGTTTGGCTCCTCCAACAATAATTATTCAGCCTGTTAATGCTTCGATTAAGTGCTGCATTGTTGTGAAGGAATGCAGCAATTATTCGAGGGCCGTGCTCTTTAATAGTTTTTTTTTGCTGTCATATAGGGTGCTTAATCAGGGGAGGGGCTTAATCTAGTAAATATGGTACATTTCATTCCCAATTGGTCCTATACTGTTTCAATTGATAATTAAAAATATCTTCCATCTTAAACAGTTTGTTTTCCCTTCTTTATTTTTTCAGAATCTTGATGTCAATTTGGCAGTGAACAATCTTCTCAGTCGAGACGAAGATGATGGAGACGATGATGAAAACCCAGAATATCTTCCTGGGGGTAAGAGGTTTCAACATGGTTGTCATGTCCCAAGCAGCCCTTGATAGTTTTTTTAAGGCTATTATTTGACAAAATTTCACCTGTTTTACCAAGTCGCTGCTAGAGGTTGGGGATTTGTCTGTACATTGTTGTAAGTTATAATAAATTTTAAAATTAATTTTGTTCTACAGTTGTATCAGTGTTAAGTGTTTGTGTGGTGGCTTCTAGTGTCAAAGCATATTATTAAGGAGATTGCTTGTGTACTGTCCATAGATGACCTGATGTCACTACTGGATGCTGGTGTTCATGTGGATGACCCATCATTTGTAGTTGATCCAGAGGCAATATTTTCAGAGGACATGTTTTATAGCTCACAATATGGAACTATCCATCGGCGTGCTAATAACAGTGCTAGGGCCTCAAGAACGGCTGTTGAAAGAGATACAGATCGTGACAGGGAAAGAACCAGAGAGAGGGAGGCTCTTAGACGGGAGAGGGACAGATGGTTGGGAAGCATCCACACAGGGAGCTCAGATGGTGGGTCTTCAAGCAGTGCCTCCAAGCAAACACCTCAGGATAAGATACCACCTAAAAGTTTTTCTGCAGATCCTGTGAGTGTCGCAGACCTTCTCCAATGGTGGCAGCCAGATTCGGTGAGAATTTGTTTCACTTTGCAGTTCTTCATTATCTGTTTTACGTGATATGGCTTGTGGGCATTTAACATTTTATGTGGAAACTAAGTACAACCCAAAGGTAGATTCCCTAGCTTTTTCGTAGTATTTTATGATAAAATTACTTTCTGTAAATTCCCTTTTTAACAGGATGGCAACTTCCCACGTTTTGTACACATTGCTGCCTTGTACTCGGAGCTGATTTGTGTGGGAGCTGATGGCAAACTTTATCAGTGGAGATGGGAAGATCCACTGCCATATCAAGAGGAAGAGAGCATATATCATCCCAGAGTCAGAGCTCTTGGGCTTGTAGAGGAGAAGATAGTTTCAGTGTCAGCATCATCCATAAGAGCATCCATCCTAACAGAATCTGGCAAGGTACTGATTTATTCATAATACAAAAAATAATGATAATGAGAAGGACAAGAAGAAAGAATTTTGAACCCAAATTTTGAACAAAAAGGTGCGGCTTATACGTGGGCGTTTATGGTATTTTATCGACACCACAATGCATCCTAACAGGCTTGGTGACACAATTTTCTGCTTCCTTTTCTTACTGGACATGTTTTTTTTTTTCTTTTGAAACAACTCAACCCACTCAACAAACTCGACCAGTTTGGCTGAGACACACTAATATCTGCTGTCATGCTTGTTTACAAATAATATTTTTTGCTTTGCTAGTATTAGTTGGACAATATTGTTACTGGGTATAGCGAAGACTTGCCACCTAACAAGGGACAGAATTCGAACTTCAAGAAGATGAAAACAGGCTCACTATTCCTCACCCCATTCTTCTTTCTGGTTCATTTCCCTCACTGACTCACAAGTTGCTGCTCCAGGACCTAGATACAGTGTACCTACACAAATGACTTCAGTGAGCCCCCTCGCAGACTAGGATATAACCATTGTGAGATCTTTGAACAGTAATTGTGTTTAAAAGAGCAAAATTAAAATAATAAGACCAGTAATAAAATAAAAGTAAATGAATAAATAAATAATAAATATGAATCTTTTTTTCTCACAGGTTGCCACATGGGTAGATGAGACCCTTAGCTCCATTGCAAGCAAACTGGAACATTCTGCCCAAAGTTTTGCAGAGTTTTCTGGAGACAAAGTTGTATTCATTCACACATGTTCCCTCTACACTTGTGCCCAGATGTCTTCAGGAGCACTTTATTGGTGGTAGGTGTTTATTTTACCCCTAGCTAAGTTGTTATCAAGAGGTACTCTGCAAAAATATTTTTAATTATTTTTCTGAAGCCAACTGCCTGAGTGTAAGTACCAGGATTGCTTTAGGTATCGCTGGATGCAGCACTGAAGAAGAATTTAATATGCTTTCCAGTAGTTGATAACAAAATCAACTCATTTTTGTAGGAAACATTTGACGTTTATTGGTTTGAAAGGTCTACTTATGAATGTTACAGCACTGCTTTAGTTTCTGTTTTGGTTGCATGGTGCTTATGCATTGAATAACCATTGTGACTGCAGTCACAACCAAAACTCATGCGATACAAGGGTGTTGCAAATATTTGTGACACTGTAGGGCATTAAACACTGTGACGAAAATACTGTAAGTTGACATTGCAATCTGATACTTTTGTTAGTCCCGCTGCAATTTTGTGGCACGTAGAAAGCTGCAGATGAACTGTAAAGCAGTTTCTACAACATGTACCTTGGAATAAGGATCAACATACATCATGTAATTTTGATCACCACTGACGCATTGTCTCAGCAGCTGCATGCAACATTTTGTATGTAAACATTGTATGATGCTGGAATTATCGTGTTTTCTCAATATTAACATTTTTCTTTTGTTCTGCATCAGACTCTGTTAAAAAAGTTACGTTTCTGAAAAAAATTGGCTCCATTATGGTAATTTGTTTTGTATGGGATCAGACTGCTATTACGTTTGACCTGAAAATATAGTGCTAATTGGCATGTCTGTGTCCAAAAGGAATTTGTCACATGTGCAGTTTCCAAAGACCTTTTAAACCAAGACTTACACTCACTTGCCAGAGATTTGCAGACCTTTGGCATGGGTATTCCCAGGGGCCTTGGAATAACCGTGTATGACTCATAAATTTTTATGGTGCCAATTTCTGAGGTTAGTGCATTCTAAACAGTGAAAAAGCAGAAAGGCTGGCCACGTGGACTAAGAAAACTTCACGGTGAATCATCAATGCCTTCTTTTTGGAGCTCTTACTCATTTCTTTGCATAAAAGGTTATAAGTCCTTGCACCCTGTCAACAACAAAAGTTTTAACGGCCAAGCAAGCCAGCGAGCAACATCAATACAGTCAAAGCTCTGCTTGCGACCACTCTTGTAAGCAACCAGCTCTAGTTACGACCAGCATTGTGAAACCCTATTTGACTTGTCACTAGAACTCTGTAATGAAAAGCTCTAAGCGACCGCTCCCGTAAGTGACCGCGACCACTTTTGTGAATCGCCAACATGCTTTTTCCTTTGTTTTTAAGTTCTCGTAAGTGACCACTCAGTTAACTCTTCAATAAAAGCACTCGGTTCTTATTCAAATTTAGAGTAACATGTAACACAAAAGCTAAATGTTTTTTGACTTGTACCTACACGGACCTATTCTGTGATAGGCAATAAAAAAAATATTCAATATTATTGCTACAAAACTGTTAGTAACTATTAGCAAATGCCAAGATTTACGATAAAGCTCTTGGAGCGACCACTCTCTATTGTTTCATCATGTGGTCGATTACGACAGCCCATTCTCGTAAGCGACCAGCTCTAGTTGCGACCACTTTTTTTAATTCCCGAGGTGGTCGCTTACGAGAGCTTTGACTGTACCTCATTTATGAACATTCTCTATGAAGAAATTCAAAAACATCCCACAAATATCCCCAAAGAGTGCATGTCTTTTAAAACAGAAGATTAAGAAAATTGTAAGTTTGTTTATTTCCTTTTAGCCAGGGACTGTGCAACCTATTTTAAAGTTGGAGGGGGGAGCTAACTCGATTATTCAAGTGTTGTGAAGGGAGGTGGGTGCAGCCTCACGCAAAAACTTTCTTTTTATCTTGAGTAACTAACAATGCATCTAGAGTGGCCAAGTGTGAGAAAGGTTGTCAGTTCCACAGTCTCAAAATAATGCGCCTTGACATTGTCTTTGATCTCTACTCACATTTTAAGACAAAGCCAAGATTAATAGGGTATGAACCTCGTCGTAGACCAAAAACATTTTCCTTAAGACTTGTCCAAGCAAAACTATGTAATATTTTATCATTATAGAATAAGGCCAACTGCGAAAACTGAGTTTAGTATCTTGAAATATATACATGATTGTATTTCACCAAAGTCAGTCTGTTGGTATGTCCTATTAATTACTAAATGCCTTATCAATCATTGTTAGAACTGAGGGAAAGAGATCTTTCAGCAGCTATCCTAGGGGCATAGTTTACATGTATTGAGAAGCTTGAAGAAGTAACTAACCGTAATTCACGTGACTTAACTGAGCAGGTTCACATTCCTCGAGAGTCCCCTAGAACGCATGTGAGTTCCAACCCAAATCAAGCCAAATGAGGGCAAGGTGATTTGAACACTTGGAGCTAGAGTATTCTCTGCCTGTTTGGTCCACATGAAATGTAGGTCTAACTGGGAAAAGCTGAGAACTGATTAACCCTTAAACTAACATTCCGCAACGTTTTCATTAATTTTATTTTTTTAATGGCACCTAAAAGTGGGGCTAAAGCCCCCTCAGCCCACCCCTTGTGCAGTCCCTGTTTAGCGGTAGTTTTGGTGAGTCTAAACGTTACAAAAAGAAGGGTGTTACTGCAGGTAGGCATGATGGTCCTGTAAATAAATAATGAATGAATATTGAATGACTCATATTTAAAAATTATAATTACATGTAATTATTTGTAAGTACTTACATGTACATATATAAAGGTCCATATTTGTGTCATGGAATTATGTCACATGTTACAGGGATGTGACTTATTCACTCCATGCTTTTCTATTATTGTTTCCTTAGGGGTGTTCTTCCCTTTGAACAAAGAAAAAAGCTTTTGGAGAAAGCTCGTGCAAGAGCAAGAAGAAACCGTACAACCTTCACAAGCTGTATAGTCAAAGGTGTTCAGGTAACCGTGAATAAAAGTTGAAGAATGACTGTTAAAACTGTATCATTTTTATTAAAGACATAACAAAACAGAGTTTAAGTTTCTTATGAGTTATTCTTTATCACCAGGTGTGCTTGCGCAGCTGTCCTTTGTACTATCCTGGTTCTATTGGTTTTAACATCTCTTCTGGCATCCCTCGTATGGGGCAATTGCTGGAGTCAGCGTGGAATTTGGATGAAAAGTGTCGCTTTAAAGTTTTACCACTAGGAAATGAGAAACCCCCTTGCAACCCACCAGTTTTTGAGGAACAAGAGACTGATGTTCCTGGCTCTCTTGGACTAAGTAGGTTTCATTTTATGCAATCATTTACCAATAATTATGATAATTAAGTAGAATATTATATTAAGTGATTTACAACTGACAACAAGTTAATTCAAGTTTGGCCGCCTGTTCAGTGATGTTAAATGAAGTTGTTTCAACTTTACTTTTGTTCTCACTATCAAAATTTTACATTCATAGGACCACCTTGTTCAACACTGTACAACAAAGTTATTTCCTTATTGGGTGATGTCTAATCACATTTGCCTGAGGCCTTGGGAGACAGTACATGTAACTGAATAGTTTCTGGAGGCCCCAGGTGCAAGTCCTATCTTGAGCACTAGCTGGAATTGACCATGCTTGTGAAATATACATAATATAAACTCATATGCCTGCACCAGTTGGTTTTTTTTTTTTTGGCTTGTGCTAAATTTGAAATATTTGTTTTTATAACAATTGTTATTTTGAGAGTGGTGTCTGCAAAGTAAATGGAAAACTAACTGCACATCTACTATAGTAAACTTTTTTCAATTTCCTCATTCAAGGCAGAGTGGTCTTTCAACAAGTAACAGAATCATGGGAATATGAGCTAAATGTTAATAATAATACATTGTGCAATACATTGTACAAGCACATGTACAAGGTCAAATGATTGTAAATATGGTCAGATGTCTTTTTCAATTGGCTTTCTTACTCCCTAATTAAACACATAGACAAACAGCATCTTTTCCAAACACAATTTTTAGTTGCATTTTCATAGATTATTTTTAGATTTTGGAGATGTGATGCTACTGATTTCTTTTAGATTCACTTGTAATTAATTTATACACCACCCCACAAGCTTGTTGCTTTTATAACTAGGCAAGCATGTCTAAATAAGGCAGAGTTTTTGCTCTAATAGGAGCTAATGACCCTGTTTAAATGCCCTGCTCCTTTGGGCAAGACAAATTGCTGTGAGTAATTTCACAAAAGGATTTAAGCATAAAAACAGACAAGCAAACAACAGTGAAAACAGTAACATATAACACAATACAGTTTAATACTTCAAACAGCCATCAGTTTGAACACCCACACACTTTGCAAGGTTGATTGGTAGTCTCTGATTTTGGCACCAGTCGAGATCACACTCACACTCCATCTGCTTGCAAGTAGTGGTGTAACGATTAATTGAATTCTCGATTAATTGCGATTATGACCATTTGATTTCATTCACAATTCTTTGGTTTCACATTTTGATTTTCATTTGCTTTTTGCTTACCAGTACCTACTCCAGGCTGCCCTAGAAAGGTGACTCCAAAGCTTTCAATACAAATAAAAAGACACTTGGTGTTCAAATTTTTAGCAGCCATTTTCTCAAATGAGTTCTTATTTTATGAAATAAGAATTCAGAGTTTAAAATCAGTGCTTTTGATTGAGGAGCAAAGGAGTTTGTTCAAAATGGTTTGTCCACCATTTTGCATTGCCTGGTAAATATGCTGACCTTCTACCATCCCTTGAGAATTTCCAAATAAGGCAAACCATGTGCAAGCTCATTGTCACATTCTCAAACATGGCAATGAAGTCAAGTTACAACCAAGCAATGGTGAATCCTCTTACATCCTTTAGATCAGCTGTGCGGAAATATAATTATGGTTTTCCGGTGAAAGACAGTACAACAGATAAGTCTAAAACTATCTGCAAAATTAGCTCCGCGACTTTCAAGTATTGTGCTGGTTCAACGTCGCTCCTTTAATAATGTTCCTGTTAACTGTAACCTCAAGTTAAGGGTTTTTGAGTTTTGGACCATATACTAATTAAAGGATCAGTTTTAAAATTTTTGGAACCCATGTTGTTTAATTTTCAAAATATTTAAAATCGAAAGGCAATAATAGAAATCTAATCGAATCGAAAGGTGTTGTTAACCCTCTACTTACAACTACCTTGGCTAACCTTGGCAATCATCACCGTACCAGTGTCCCAGAATGCACCATCATGAACAATAGGATGTCTCCTTTACCGTCGTTTTCATCTAAGTGTGGACACGTGAAGAAAAACCGTTTTAATTGGATATCAAACGTGGCATGTTTGACCGCCAAACTTGCATTCCTACGTGAGTGATAAAAATTAGAAACCCTATGCAGCGTAGGTGCTAAATGTATGAATGAAAAATAGATAAATACTACGCTGTAGTCAAAATACTTTTCCCGCCGTTTCGGCAATGCTGCCTTCTTCAGGGGTACAAAACTATTTCACCGTTAAAAAGTCTGTTGTATATCTCGCGTATTTAAATAAAAGCTCGCGTACGTTGCCATTCATTCGCAAAGACCAAGCACTCGAGCCATATCCATTTCCTTGGAAAGTGTTTAAGGAAAAAACTCGTCCCATCAGCATTTGACATCAACTTTCATCCTGGCTTTGACGTTGCTAATGGACTTCCACTTCAACAAGTAAGGGCCAGTATTTTCTCCTGTTCTTGCCGTTTAATGCGGCTAACAATATTGTCCATGCAACGTATTAATAACAATTTAACGGTGGCGATGTCTAACAGCCATGACATTTTGAAAGAACAATGCGATGCTCTGTTGTATTCATGGGTTACGCATTTGATTCATAGACTAAATAGACAGTTGTATGAACGTTTGTGTAGAGTGAAAAATGACAAGATCAATCATCTATCTGCTACTCAGTCAATAACAACAACCAATGAACCTGATGTAGCCGTAAATGGTCATGCACAAATCCTACTAACACGGATAAACTAGTTGTGACTATCCCAGAGGACCTTCCATTGGGAGACGATGAAAGATCTCTATTGGCGAAGGGTGTTAGTTTCATTCCCACAACTCCTGTCACAGACGTATTAAAATGAAAGAAGACAATGAGAAATTTTTCAGACGTCTCCTTTTGAAAGCCCACTTCCATGAAACAAATGAAAACACACACGTTGAGGACCACAACAATGAGCACGACGATACCACTGATGGTGTTACGTCTAACAACGATGGCACTAGCGCTAACCATCAGCAGAATACGATGACAGAAAGCTTTTTAGAAAGATTAAAACCCAAACAAAGCAAGTGGACTCCATCACCTGGAAAATTCACCGCTGTTGATCATTACATCGATAAATGTCGCAGGGAAGTAAATCAAATTGATTTCAAGCGCAGACTTACAAAACACAACTTGTCGTATAATGAACAGCAGGCTTTACGCAAGTTGAGAAGTAGAAGGGATGTGGTGATCAGACAGGCTGATAAAGGAGGAGCCTTCGTAGTGTGGAGAAGAGATCTCTACATAGCTGAAGCTAAAAGACAACTAGAAGACCAACGGTTCTACGAAAAGATTCTAAGTGATGCTACTCAAAGCTCCCAACAAACGGTCCAGTCGTTTATTAACGCAGCTATAGAGAACAACCATCTTCCTCCATCAGCTACCAATCTCATTGTTGAACACCCACGCACCTCCAAATTCTACCTATTACCAAAGATCCACAAGCCTGACAACCCTGGCAGACCAACAGTATCCACTTGTTCCTGCCCTACTGAGCTACTGGCCGTCTATCTTGATCATGTAACGGCGCCTTTTGTGCAAAGCCTGGACACCTATGTTAAAGACACCACCCACATGCTGAACATCCTGGATTCCTTCTGTTTCAGTGACTATGCCGTAAAACGCTTGGTGTTTACTATGGACATTAAGTCACTGTATACAGTCATACCAAACAGTGAAGGTCTCCGCGCACTTCAGTACTATCTTGACAAGAGAGAGGTACTTGAACCACCTACAGACACTCTCCTTCGTATGGCAGAACTAGTGTTGACACTGAACACTTTTGAATTCAATGGTGAATTCTACAAATAAACAGGCAGAGTGGCCATGGGTAGTCGACTAGGGCCAAACTATGCATGTCTTTTTGTTGGCTACGTTGAAGAACGCATGCTATCGAGTTTATGTAGGTACAAAGCCAGACCTCTACAAACGGTACATGGATGATGTGGCCAGTGCTGCTTCATGCAGTGGAGAAGACCTCCGCGAGTTCCTAGAATTTGCTTCTTCGTTCCACCCTAATCTTGAGTATACTTGGTCTATTTCCACTGACAAGCTTCCGTTCCTGGACATCTACTTGAAGCCTCGAGATAATCACGTCTCCACTTCTATATACTACAAAGGACATGGACAGCCACTCCTACCTCAACTTCAGCTCATCTCATCCATCTAGCTGCAAGGCATCCATCCCTTACAGTTAGTTTCCCAGACTACGCAAGATCTGCAGTGAAAACGATGATTTTGAGAGCGAGGCTAATAAAATGGAGACCTTTTTTGTAGCACGTAGTTATCCGAATGACCTGATAAGGAGAGGGAGAGAACGAGCATCAATCAAATCGAGGGCTGAGCTTCTGGGGAATAACGCTGGAAACAACACCACCAATGACAGAGTACCATTGGTCACCACCTTCCACCCCATGAACCAGGACGCCTGCAAAATCATTTCAGGAAACTTCAAGATCCTTCACGATGATAGCACGACCAACAGTATCTTCAGGAAACCACCACTGATGGCTTTCAGGCGTGCCAAGAATCTGAAGGACTTGTTAGTCAGAAGCAGCCTACCGCAGGACCCACCGAACCATCCTACGGGTACATTTCGCTGCAACAGGACCATTTGCCGCACGTGCCCCCATGTTAACTCATCTAACACATATTGTAACACCCAAGGGGCATGTTAACATCACAGGTCACTACACCTGTACAATGGAGAACGTGGTATACTGCTTAACATGCGAGAAATGTCCATCGACTGTGTATATTGGGGAGACTGGGCGCAGGGTGGCAGACCGTTTCAGGGAACACCGCAAGGATGTAATCAACGGCAGGAATGACCTTCCTGTACCTGCACATTTTAACCAGCTGGATCACTCCCTGCAGGATATGAAGGTCGCTGTCCTGAAGGCAGGCCTGGTAAACCAACAGCACCGCAAGAAACAGGAGATGCGATATATCTTCAAGCACGGAACTCTGGCTCCGAGTGGACTAAACCATGATTTTAGCTTCACGTGAATTGACTTCTTTGTCTTATCGCGCGCTGTCGCGCGCGCGGCAAGGTGCGCGAGCTTTTATTTAAATACGCGAGATATACAATGGACTTTTTAACGGTGAAATAGTTTTGTCCCCCTGAAGAAGGCAGCATTGCCGAAACGTCGGGAAAAGTATTTTGACTACAGCGTAGTATTTACCTATTTTGTCGTTCATTGCATTCCTACATGCGTGACTGGGTTTCAATCCCAAAATTTGCATAGATATTTGACAAGGTCAACATGTTTTCTGATATGCCAGTTGATATTCCTGAATCTTGAAGAAAAAAATCTAAAATCTGCATTTTCTAGGTCTTCTTCGTCTTCTAGACACCCACCATTTATTAAATAAGCGAAACATCCTCTAACAACCTTCAAACTGCAAAGGTTTGGCGGCCAAACATATATCAACTTTGGCAACCAATCAGAACATGTTTTTCCATCATGTGTCCACGCTTACCGGTAGATGAAAACAATGGTATATTCATATGTAAAAGATGTTTTATGCTTGAAAAAAGACATCGATTTTTTATGAAGATTGGGCACATGCTCGATTGGACAAGCCAGATTTCCAAATTATAATTAAAAATAGAAGGATAGAATGTGGTGAAAAGCTTTGTCTAATAAAACAACAGAATAGTATTACATCAACTTTACATTAATATGACTTTACAAATGGATGACACACTTAATCAACAATAATGATCATTTAAGATTTTTTACGGTCTTTTTTTTTTCACAGCCCCTGCATGGGCCTTTTTGGTCTTCTTTTTAATTGTAGTCCCAGTTCATTGCAGTGAGAAATTCCCTTGTCCAATGGTGCCCCTGATCTTAGATGCCAGTGCAAAAGTCCTCAAAAGACCCTACAGTTGTATACCATGGCCCTTTTCCCTCACAAATCACAAAATATTCCCTACTATGTCCCACTGTGTTCCAGCCGGGGTGGGGGTGGGGAAGGTGACATGAAATCATTAACTAACAAGATCTGTTAATGAGGGCTATTTAAGTGTAACAAATAAAATAAAATATTAAAATAACCCTGTTTGGTCAAAAAGTTTGACCAGTTTATATAATCCTACTTTTCATGCAGTGTTTGTCGTGGACTATACTAGACTCTCTCAAAACAGACTTTTTATAGAAATTTGTGGTATTTTCTGTAGATGCTCTCTCTCAAGTAATTTTGACGAGACTTTTGGAGAAATGTTGGAGCTTAATACATACCTTGTTTACGGTCGTTTTAACCTTGGTTTGAGGTTAAGGTGCGGCACTCAGGTTGTAAGTAATAGTCCAACAAATAATAAATATCTTGGCCAGCTAACATTATTTAATTTTACCACTTCAAAATCTATTGTTTACATCATTATTGTTTCTTAACTACGTGTAAGTGATTAACAAAATTATCTTTCTCTTCAGAGCGTAAAAAGGATCCATCTTTAGAGCCTGCAGAGGATAAATCTGTTCAAGACTGGGATCTAAAAGACGTCATTTTTGTTGAAGATAAGCGTAACATCCCTGTTGGAAAAGTACTTAAAGTGAGTAATTTTTAAACCCTAGCCATGTTTGTTAAATTAGGTCAACTCATAAGTTTGTAGAGTCCATAGAAGGCATGCCTTTTTTGTTTTATGAGGAGATTTGGCCATTAGTCATTAAGCCAAAAGCTGAACTGATGAAAGTTTTTCTTCTTCCTGTTCTTTTTCTCCACAAGTTTCTACAATAGGTATAACCACAAGATTTTGTTGCCATGTCAGCACATTCCTGTGATTATTTCCATTGCTTTGTTGTGTTTTTTTAATGTTTGACAGATCTTTGGCATTGCCATTAGAGGGACATTCAGGGCTCGAGACTAACTTTTCAGCTTAGTAGCCTAGTGGCTAGTGACAGGTTTGATTTCACTAGCCAAAATAAATTTTCACTAGCCAGACTATTTTTTGCGTAATCTTGTGCCATGTTCGATATGTGTAACCTTTAGCCGAGTTAAGTACTGTAAACATGCCTCTCTGTAATTTCAAGAGTGAAGAACTGGAATGTTGAGCATTCTTTCCAACAGTTAAAGATCCTCACACGAATACAAAGTATTATGTGCCTTCAGGGCAAATTCCCTGGCGCAGTGTAGTTCACGCCTCTCTTTTCCATTTCGGTCAGATCATGACGAATATCTAGAAAAGATAACCTTACATGAGCATGTCGTCATACGGAGAAACGTTGGGAAGACAAGACTGGCATTGTACGAAGTTGTAAGGTACGGAGAAACGTCAAAAAGACAAGACTGATACAGCACTCAACTCACGTACAGAAAAAACGTCTACAAGAGAAGACTAGTAGATTATAAGAGTGTTTAAGTGCGGAGAAACGTTAAGAAAACAAAACTAATAAGTTTCGAACTTACTAAGATATGGAGAAACGTTGAGAAGTCATATCAAACACGTTGGTTGCAAATGCAGTACAGTAGGGAGAGACACTGTCAACATACCAAGATACAGAGACAAGTTGAGGAGACACTGAGACTAATAAAAAACGCCACTATTAACTTACGGAGAAATGTTACTAGACAAAACCAATTCCGTGAGAACGTGTGTAGCGTACGGAAGAACGCCAAACGGACAAACTAGACTATTACAGTGGGACAGTAAATTACAGAGAAACAGACGAGACATTTAGTATCGCACTAACGTACGGATAAACGTTGAGAAGACAAGACTAATACCGCATGAACATACCAACGTACAGAGAAACGCTAAGTGTAGACTTATCATGCAAATGTAGTAACACACTGAAAACCTTGAGAGGACAAGAACAATATTGTGCAAATGTGCTAGTGTACGGAGAAATGTTGAGAAGACTAGACTAGTAAATCGACGATCCTACTCACATACGGAGAAATGTTGTGAAGACGTTACGTAGAGAGAAACGCTGCAAAGAGAAACTAATATTGTACGAACGAATTGTTTGAACGTACATGTACTAACAACGTGAACTGTAGACAAATATCATATGGACGCATTAATGGGCCTTTCAAGGAAACGTATGGTGAAACGTTCTGAAGACGGCTAATTTTGTTCAAACGTAGCAATGACGGAGAAAACGTTGCCAACTGAGACAAGAATTAGTAGGGAGAAATATGTGTTGAGAAGACAAAACAAGTATCATACGAACATTATAATATCCTATTGCGGAATAAGTTTTATTTTCTGTTCACTCAATTGGCTTTTGGGATCCGATCATCAGAAGCAATATTTAGTTTGGTTTCCATCCAGTGCTTTAGTCCTTTGAAATTTTCACTAGCCATTTTGGCTAGTGAAAGTGCAAAACCTACAAGCCAAAATGGAATTTCTACTAGTCTGTGACTAGTTGGCTACCGTTAGTCTCGAGCCCTGGACATTGTTGTAACATCGGGCCATGTTGTAGACAGTTTGGTGTTAAGTGATATTTTTAGGGTGTGATTGTGTAAAGTTTGTCAGAAGAGTGATGCGTTTTTGCGACATTCAGAATCTCACCATCAGTGAACCATTGCTTGAAAGGGAAAGCATCAAAATATGCTTTTGTAATCTTTTAAAGGAGAAATAAACTGTTGGTCAGGAGTGGTATGTGTCTCTGGATTTGAGACATACTGAATTTGTTCATTTATCAAATATTTTCTTAAGTAGCAGAGGAAAGTTCAGAAAGTACCTTTGTTTCCAGTGTTTCTTATATAGAGGATGTTACATGGGGGGGGGAGGGGGGCGAAGATATGAATTTTATTTTCGAGGGGTAAAGCAGCGAGTGAGTAAACTATTGTTTTTACCACGAGAAAATAAAATTCATATCTTCAAGTCGCCGTGTAATTTTCTTTTTATTATATAGACAAGGGTATTTTTGCACAAACAACAGTTTCAAAGTGGGAAATGACATCATCGATATCCTCACTAGTGAGGATATGGAAAATACGCCACTCGAGTCCCGGATGTAGTTTCATATGAACTTTGTGAGTGGTCTATTTTCCACTGAAACACTCGTCTATATAATAAAATTAGATATGTCATAGTTTGACAACTTTTCGTGTGGATATCATTTGATTTGTGGTTTTCAGTTGTCATACACTTGTCAAGACTTTCTTTAAAAGTGGTCCATATAGTTGTATTTGCTCATCTTGTTGAAGCATACTAACCCTTGTTACTCCAGAGAGGCAAAGAAAGGATTGTTTTGACAAAAGATAGCAAACACAAATTGCAACAATTTGTACTCTATTGAATGGACATAGTAATTGGACTAAATGACAAAGTATGAAACAAAATAAAATTTATACTGCAGTTTTCCTAAGCTTTTCTGCCTCAGGAGAAAAAGGGCATACCTTTGTGGACAGACCTGATAAGTTGAACATTGTTCATGTGAAACAGTGTGCTTCTTACTTAAGGCATACAAACTGTATAACTGTCAGAAATGTAAACTCAAGTATAGTCAATGTAAACTTTGTTGTGTCTAGGTGGATGGTCCTTATGCTGCTGTCAAGTTTCCTCCCAAAGAGAGTGGTCTCCAGGGAGCCAATACAAGGGATATCACAAATAATGATGAAGCCAGTTATCTGTTGCAAGATGTGCGTCTTCTACGAAAGGATGAACTCCAGGTGTTGTGTTTATTTTTCTTGGAGCATAAAATAATTATTATTATGAAGGCTGCTACTGTTTTATTCTGTGAGTTTCTCAGCAAGCAGCATTCTGACGTGTGTGAAACTTGCAAAAACACTCCGTCAATGTGTCCTATTTTGCTTGACTTTTTTACTGACATTCATAAAGACACCATCTTTTTTTGCCAATTGATGCAAGTTGCACACTTTAATTTGTGTGAAAGGAAACTTACAAGTAGTGTAAGAGTAACTCTTTTACCCAAACCCCTTTTTACTACCCAATAGCAGTGGACACACTCACGGCTATATCCTCAGGCCAAACACAACCAGTAATACCAAAGCATGTAACAACAGGAACATGTGCCGAGCGTTCCGGCTCATTTATCGCCTTCCATCAAGGGTACAGTGTGTAAATGCTAAAAATTTAGTTGAATAGCAAATCCTGTATCTAATAGTGTATATTATTATTAAAATAGTATTATTAAAGTAGTGTTAGTATGTTAGTAGTGTTATAAATTATAGCAGTGTTAATTTTTAAGCTTGTATTATATCCCTGTAATTCATTTTCTTAACTGCAATGGTGATTAATAAACAGTTATTTATTTATAAAATAATATATATAAATGTTAACTGTCATCTGGTAACCACTAAGTATGTGTCCTTCTTTTTAGCTGGTTAAGTCCTCTGCTGCCAACAAGATACCTGACTGTATTCAGCGTGCTCCAAAACTTTTGTCTGTTCCATCAGGCACGAGACCCATAGCTGTCACTGTCAACTGTAAAGGTAAATTGGTTTATTGGGCTACTCAAGTGCCATAAATTGTACCAAATGTTGCTGAAATTGAACAATAATCTTTAGTTAATAAAAGTAACTGTGGTTAAGGGCAGAAGAATTTTGTGGTGCCTGTCTTTCAAATAAACTGTCAGAAAAATGCCTTAGGAAACGGGGATTCACACTTCTTTGTGTAAAGCCACTTTTCACAATAATTTGAAAGCATCAAATACAAAATCAAGCCATTCTATCATCCAGTTGATAAATTTGTACTTGATAGCTTCAAGAGACAACCTCTTTTTGACACTCATCCCTTGCTCATTTTTAATGATAACAGGGACGGCACTCAAAATTAACACCAACTTTGGTGCTTTGGAAATTCAAGTCAGTTGAGTTACCTCTCACCATTTTCCCGTATAGATGATTTAATTGTGCTGCCATTTTTCAGAAAGGTCCAGGAGTAAGAAATGAAAGTTACACATTATTGCAGTAAAATTCTACCTACCTTTTTATTTTGCATTTTTGATTCTTCCTGAAATGTTCTGCCTACCAGCAGTAGAATGTTGCCTTCAGTTTGGCTATTGGCAGGCCATCATTTCAAGTCCATTATTGAAGTGTTTTAACAGGTGCATTGCACCAGGCATTATTATTTTTATTTTTTCAACACAGCATCTCTGTTCTTAGTTCAGTTCTAAAACAGTATTTTGTATCTTGTTAATCTATATTTGTTTATCTTGCAGGAGTTCATGTGATGTTGAAGACATCTTCTGGTGTGCGTTATGCACTTTACAGCCTGGCATCTTCCAAACCAGATCCTGGAGGAACGATGCCAAAAGTCTGTGCTGCTTTCCTCAGTCAACCTGGAGCAACAGACATTAAACTGTATCCAACTGGAGAGGTAAGTATTTAATATTAGTTGGTATTAATATAGGCATTTTATTTATTTGTTTGTTTATTTGCCACACATACAAATGAAAGGGGAAGAAAGAAAATTGAAATAGTGGCAAGGAGGCTTCAAAGAAACCGTGGGGCTTATGAATATTAAGCCTCCTCGATCATAGAATACAGAAGTTGTTAGATTTCCTAAATTAACATTATGAAAGGGGTGGCAACACATAAGCTAGTAGTTCCTAAAAATAAAAGACTTAATTTTTTTTTTCAAAAGAAGGTAATAAATAGAAATCGCATCAATTATTTTAGAGTCCAGAGAATTATAAAACTTAGGGCCTTGTATAAATTGCCGAGTATAAGTTTTGCAGAGAGTAACATGGAAACATTTATTTAATATTTTGCATTTTGAGTATTGTTATTATGGAATTGCATATTTGAGAATTGAAAACTGCAGACTGTGTGCAGTAATTTTGTAAAGTTAATGTAAAGAAGATCATCGCTGTCATCATTGCAGTTACAAAAACAAAACCTAAAAAAAGTTCAGTCTTGTATGGAGTTTATCCATGACTTCTGCAATGCTGGTACAAAGCTCTAACCAGCTGAGCTAACAAGCCAACTGGGAGTTGGTCATATAGTCAGTCTTAATAAAACCCATGAAGGATGAAGATGAAATAATGAATACAGAAAAAAATCACACATTGGAACTGCAGAACAAAGATATAAAATATGTAGCAAAAATTATAAAGTCAGCAATAATTTAAAGCCAGAATTGTCCATTTCAGCATTTCTTTTTAAATTACTTTTGTATTGTAAGGTCATTACTATTTATTAGTCTGTATTGATGTATTGTTAATAGTCATTTTAATATCTCAAGCAGAAAGTCATAAAGTGTTGATGCTTTTTAGGATTCCTTAATTTTGATGACTGACATAAATGGAGCACTGTTTCCACTATCAAAGAACTTTCTTGGTACTGTTAAGGACCCTGCTTGGATGGTAAGTGAACTTTACATTTAACACGTTATAGTTAATGTTGTACTTGTACATTCAATACTGTCATTGTTAGAAAGGAGAAAAGTAATGCTGCATTTCTCTTGCAAATTCATTTTATTATACTAATTAAAAAATAGACATACTAACAGGAGCATATACATATAGGATGGGATTCAGTTGATGAACCTCCCATAGGCGGACACCCTTTGGGACCATGCATCAGTGGCTTGCCCCAGTGGGAGGGATCAGGCATTCCCACAGGGTTTGACATTTCACCTTGAGATTTTTGTCAAAGGTTTCACTGTGGAGCAAACATTTCCAATCAAATTTCCCACCCTAAGGGACAACAGTGAGAAACACCGCAGTTGACCAGCATACCTAAATAGCTTTGGCAAGCTTAAGAGAGACAAGGAAAACCTTTCAAAATACTGTATAAGGTAACGGTGCTGAAGACCGGGATGAAATCGTCCCAGGGTGAACACATTTCAGCTCCAAATCATGTAAACATTTACAGGTAAATGACCAGACACCGCGATGAAAGTCACCCCGGGATGAGATAAAAGTCATCCTGGGATAAAGTCTCTCATGTAAACAGGGTCTTAGGCTGGTTTAACTCATCACTGCTGCTGAACCAATATGAATGACTCAGAACGGTTTGAAATCAGACTGGGGAGCCACTTAAGCATGAACAGGGTTCCAACTGGTCTGAGATATTTGTTTTGGGTATGCACGTTTAATAAGTGGTGTTGGAGCATTCCAAGCTGTTGGATAATAGATAAACTGGATTTTTAAGGATGGGATGGTTGCGGACCATATTAACACAAACAGAGTTTAGATTGGTCTCAGGTAAACACTTCATGCCAATCTGACTTTCAGACTGGTCTCATGTAAACAAAATCGTACCAGTCTGCGTTTGCACCAGTCTCATGAAATCAGGGCGTTACTGCCCTGGGTCTCTGAGGATGTTGTTAAACATTCTTGAGAGCTGCTCGACTGTAGGCCAAGGGGGTGTTTACATAATACCAGCATGATTTTCATTTTGGTACAAGTTCCTCCCGATTTCCTCTTGTTTCTCTGTATTTGTTTAATGATTACAGCACAAAATCTCATAACTGTACAAGTCATACCTGTGTGAGCTTGCCCCAGTAGTGGTACTGGGTCACAATAATCCCTGTGGTACGGAAACCCCATACACGGTATAACTGTTTGATTCATTCTGCATTACGTTTTAACCCTTTAACCATCAAGAATAAATCTTACATCACCATGAAAAATGGATTTGGTATCTTAAGTGGGTAGAAGGTTTTCATCACCTACCCCAATGGAAGTCTTGATGGAACACTCATGTAAAAATTGTGATTTAATCTTATCCTTGGTTCAACTTTTATTTTCCTTTGTGAGTATTAGGATTGCCAAATTTTCTTTTTCCGAAAAGGCTGTTTTAGCCACCCAGTCTTCTATGTGTTTACACGAAAATATAAAACAGATCATGCTCAAATTCCACACTACAGAAATTTGTGCTTGTTCTCACACTTAAAGGCAGATGGTTTAAATATCTGGTATATTTGAATGATTTTAAAACTGTTTAACTGTGCTTAATTATGTTTGACTGGGTTCAGAAATTGGAATCAAACACTGCTGTTTTTTTTATTGGTTTAATTGTGTTCAACTACTGAACCCAAATTAAACCGATCATTGCATTTGACCCAGTTCATTTCACTGAACAGTAAGATAGTACGTAACCTGCATACCTTCACTGTAAGAAAAGCTGCATCACTGATCACTGCTGACATATACATGCCTAGTATAGATAAAAAAGGATCAGTGAAAACAACGACTTCAGGGCTAAAAATTGACAGTCTCCTGGTTGCCAGTAGCAATTTAAAACTGACCAGGGCCACTAAAAGTTGAGGTTTGTTTTTATTGACATGTGACTCCAGTCTTACTTAGATTTCTTCAGTATGTGGTACTTTTTCCACATGATTATTGGGGAAATGCCTGGATAAAAGACTTACTTCTCACCCGGGTTGGGAGGGGTCTATTCAAGTAAATATGGTTTTAAATTTTTTTGATTTAGACTAGAGGATTTTGAAGCCACTTTATCTAAATGGCCTGGTCCACTATACTAAGCGAGCAAGTAAAAAGACCCTGGGGTCGAGGTTGGAATTCAAGGATACTGGCCCGAGTTGCAACTCAATGATTCAAGCACTGAAGTTAATTTTTTACCCTGCAAATTATGGAATAACTTAATCAGTAAAAGTAGAGAATGGGATGTACAAAAAAATTACATCCACCTGCTTTGAACTCGATTATCTAATAAGCATATTTTCCCAAAGTAATCAACACATAACTTTTAATAAAAGTTTTTTAATTGCATGTACCTAATTCGAAATTTAAATTTGTTGTTTGTCATCAAATCATGCCAACTGTAGCTTTGAACCTTACTTGATCTAAGAAACATTCGTGAGTCATTAGATGTATATAAATAATTTACAAGCAGTGAAGAAAAGCCCAGCTAATAAACAAATGGAGTTGGAGATAAAATAAAGTATGTTAATATGTGTTATGTTATGTTGTTAAGAGATGTTTACAACACGTAAGCTTAAATGATGCTACACAAAAGAATTTAAGCTTATCTGCCAGTATCAACATTAGGAGAATAGCCTGACCTTCTTGCTTTAAGCAATAGCTGTTTGAAACATTAATTTTAACAGCAACGCTGTAATTAAAGTTACTGAAAACATAAAGGACTCGATGCTACACTTTTACTTGGCCAACAAATAACATACGATTCACAATCGAGTGTACAAAAACTACATCACTTCATATAACGTTTATTTAAAGACTTGCGAAACTAATAAACTTTAGCTACCAACCTAAGTGTCTATCTTTCGGCTTTTTGCTACGGGAACGAAAATGGCAAATTATTTTATTATAATAATTATTATAATTATTTTTATAAATATGAAACATTAAACTATAATGATCGATCGGTAAAGCCCTGCTAATACATTAAGCTGTTTACCGAAGACAATAAAACTATAATTACACGTACCTGACATGAGCAATGCAGCGAAAAATGAAGTGCTGTCCTCTTTCCGAGAAACCATTAACAATTCTTTAGCAGAAATGGACCACAGAAAGCTAAAACACCTTTTCACCCATTTTTCAGCTTTTGTCGCTAGCTATGCCGCCGTGCCTAAAAAGTGCACCAGTCTTCCTGAGCAATCCGTGACATTGGTGCCCAGTACTCCGTGTGCCTGCAAATTCACATCCCTAAGTTATATGAAAACGAATTAAAAAAAAAACTGTTAACGTAGTTAGGAAGAGCATAGTTTGAAACCAAATATGCTGATTCGTTTTTACATTTATATTAAAACCTCACAAAACGGGATTATCAAAAGTTTAAGGTTCATTTTTCATCGTCCTTTTTTCAAAAGGAAAAATAATAATGGACGTTTTTGATTAACTTGCAATTTTTTCTGCAATATTACTGTGAGAAATTACGAATTTATTGAGCTTAAAGCAGTTTTAAAGTGATTTTAATTTTCTGTGCGCTCTGGTCACGTGACCAATGACGTCACAACAGTGAGCATATCATGGTCGTTACCTTCATGCGAAGTTCTATTAACCAGCCAAGCTTTGTTTCTCTCCGCCTTAAACTACCATAGCTACTGACTCCTTACCAGTCCCCTGGGAAATGCTCCTGTACAGAGCCACCTTAACTTTCAAATGCCAGATGTCAACTGGCAATTTCCATATTGCCCATTCCAATGACTATCAGGGCACGTTATCTGCTTTTGAATTGATGGAGGCCTGTTCTTGCAGTGAGCTAAAACATATTTTTTGCCATAGTCACGTGAATAATGACGTCATCACCCTGACATTAATATGAGGGATAACTTTCACGAAGTTGTAAATAACACATGGTACAGCATTCTCTTCGACCACAAATTAACTAAGTTATTTTGCATTGAAATTTTTCTGGTGCAAAGCATTCTGGGAAGGTTCTTATTATAATTATAATATTGTTTTTAATTATAATAATTATTATTATTATTCTGAGGTCTTCTGATTCTTAGATTCTGACCTTTCAATGTTATTCATGCCTTTAGAGTAGTTATTTAAATCGTTTAAAGTGTGTTGTGGCCTTACATGTGACAGTAGGTAAACTTGCCATTTCAAAAGCATCCCCTCTCCTACTGCCGAAGGGAGGCATTTTTAACTCCAAAGGACTTTGAAATTGGTGGCCTGATCTGCTTCTGAGTCTATCTTCTTATGGGAGTACACGGACACCTCACATCAAATTGTTGTTCAGTGTTGTTATCAAGTGGTTGACATTCCAACTGAATAATTTGTACGCGGTCACTGACCAGTCACGTAGTGCGATGACTCTAATCAATGTGTGTGACTGTGTTTTTTTAATGAAATTCTTGCCTCTTGTTGAGACCATGTGAGAACAGAGAAACAACTAGCACTCCAGTGAACCTCCAGGCTGAATTTAATCAATGCACTGAAAGTTTTTTATTCCAAAACATGTGATGTTTTGTTGAGAAGCAACCAGGGGGGGGGAAGCAACTTCCCATACATTCTCTTAAATGAACTCCAAACGATGTTCTCACAACTTGCAAAGCAATCTGTGAGGTTCTGGTCAGCGGACATGCCTCCTACGCGTGCGCAGAGGTTGCATGTTCCAACGGAACTCGGACGCTGAAGGGAAAAAATTATGGCGGCCAAAGGCGGCGGATTCGGTTTTGTCCCTTCGTTTAGGTAATTGACGAATTGATCGTATTTTACACTTTTATCATATTTTCGTGCATTTTGCTTCTTATGAAGACAAAAGTTTACTCTCGGAGTTTTTTTAGTCGCAAAGTAGAACAGTAGCGCTTCGATCAATCCAGTCTGTGCTGATCAACTGTATAGAATGAGATAGAATTTTCTGAAGCTGGGTTAAAAAGTGGGATCGGGTTCAAAGTACTGAACTGTGAAATGATCTTGTCAACACATAACTGGATTATTGACAATAAAGGTCATATTTTGTGCGTAGGTATTGTTTCCATGCATTAGGTTATAGCAGTTTTGATTGAATTTATTTCCATCGATGTTTTATGGCACATTTCCCGTTGCAATTTATTTAGACCACGCTGGAGGAAAACATGCAAGCCGAGTACAGCCATAACTGTCTCATCTCATGCTATCAATTCATTACAGAATGAGATGTAAAAATAAACATTGACAGTATTTTTATTTATCACATGCATCAGTTCAGCGATAGACAAAGACCAAAATTACGTCGCGGAGTACAAGAAATAAAATCCTGAATAGTTCAAGCGCTTTCTCTCGGTGAGAAGTTTATTTACGTTGAATTATCTAGTTCTAGCATTCAACTTTGAAACGTTTGTCGCAAACCTGTTCTCCAAGTATAAATAAGCGAAACGTGACTGCCGTACAGCTCGCAGCTGATCCACTCGCCACTGCAACAAACAAGACAGTGCGAAAACAGAAGCGTCTTCATCGATGTCGCTTCCATCGAATATTCTCTTGTACGAAACTGACAGTAAGTTCCATGAGAGATTAGCTGCTCACCGCTTACTTTCCCCCGACAAAATACACATAAATTCTGAAAACTATTTCAAATAAGTTGATCGTCGATCGGAAAAATTTATTATGACGAACACCGCTGTCCACGTTTTGACTGGACCGCTTTGCAAGTTGTGAGAACATCGTTTCTCGGTCCCAGGCCTCGCTTCTATCCCCCCCCCTGAGAAGCAACGTTGTTGTTAACTTAGTTGCAAAATTGTTGAGATGCGTACTGATACCCCAAACCCATCCTTGCATAGTATTTCCCTGACTGACGGTACAACCCTACATTTCCCTTACACCACCCTCCCCCATTCACTGTTGTTGTCCAATGTTTTGGACATGGTGGGGATGGCTAAACAACAATGAAAGGAGGAGGGGGGGGGGGTGTTTGGAAAATGGCCAGTATGCACATGGTGTGAAATATTGCCATGCACAGAACAGTGCCTCAACTATTTTGCATGTAAGTGTTGTCTCAGTGTTCATAACTTAGTTTGTAACTTTACTTATGTAAACCTGAACACACTGTTGACTTAATGCAATATTCTAACTCATGATGTGCTGTTTTTTACTGCATTAGGATCTCCCTCCATTGCAAAGCCTTGGTGTAGGTGTTACATCTCTGAGGCCTGGTACTGAGTGCAAAGCCAGGGCTCTAGTGGTAGTACTTGCAATAGAAGTAAGTTGGTAGTTAAAACAACAGAGATATTCTTGATGTAAATTTGTGTACTGTGTCTCCACAGGTAGCCAAAGCTTGAGTTATGACTGCAAATTAATAAAATTTTATGACACATAAACAGTGTTTCTTTGTTTAGCTATCTAGGGCAAAAATTCGCTCTCCAAGCAAGAATAACCGTGTTTCTTATTTTTGCTCCTAAATAGTACTATAATTATGAAAGGTGATACACAACTCACCGGCACCAAGCATTAAAGGATCTATATCTCTTGAAATGTGCCATTTCCACTCACAATTTCCTCAAACCTGAATGAATCAATAGTCGAAAAACAACTATACGCCGGAAAAGTTTCATCTTTCCCAACATTTGTCACCATAAACGGCAATATTTTGAGCTTCTTGTACCTGAAATTAAATGTCGGTATTCGACCGCCGACCTCTGCACACAAATATATGCAAATATGCTAAATAAATCGTACAAGACAAAATCTACTGTGTCGGGGAGGCGTGCACGGTGAGCAAGAACAAGTAGCCACGCTTCAAACATAAAACGTCGCACCCCAACACAGTAGCTTTTGCCCTGTTTGCATTATTGTGCGAATTGTGCAATGAGACGAGAACAGCGGGATGAAATTAGCATATTTGCATATATTTGTGTGCAGAGGTCAACAGTCGAATACCGACATTTGATTTCAGGTACCAGAAGCTCAAAATGTTGCCGTTTATGGTGACAAACGTTGGAAAAGATGGAACTTTTCGCCATTTTCGGGCGTATAGCTGTTTTTCGACTATGGATTCATTCAGATTTCAAGAAATTGTGAGTGGAAATGGCGCATTTCAAGAAATATAGATCATTTAAGGTGATTCCATTCAATTGCATTACGCATCCTTTCTGCGCACCGTTTCTTGCAGGATTAGCGCGCACACAAGCGCACGCACATTCGGAACTTAATAGGTTTTCTATGAAAGCTGAGCTGTTCAGAGAAATAAATGGTCCTTTTCTCCTAAACGAGCTCGGTGACCCCCATTTTTTAAAACATAAATTCAAATGGCACACGGTCTAGTACAATATATCGCGATTTTGAGAAAAGTTAAAAATTCTGCTTTGAGATATTTTTATTTAAATGCCGAAAGAACACGTCTTTAGGTACAACAGAGTATGTACACGCGCGGCAAATTCTTTAATTTTCTTTCATATCTTTAATTCCTGTTCAACTAAAATAGTATACAATGCAAGATAAATGTCTATTTTGTTGAACTGCTCCAATATTTCAATACAAGCTATGACTTTTTAAAGCAATAATAGTTCTCATTTCTGATTACTAGGGTTTCTCAGGAAATCCTTGCAGGTCACATAGTTGCTATTAATGGCTGTCCATTTTGTGAAAAAACAAGCACGGTGACCCCTATTTCTTATTGCATTTTTGAAATGCTCTAAACATAGTTACCAACTGGACCAAGGAATCACCTTAAATGTTTGGTGCGGGTGAATTGTGTATCACCTATTATAATTATGATACTAATTAGGAGCAAAAATTAGAAAGAAGGTTATTCTCGCTCGGAGAGCGAATTTTTGCCCTTAAGATAGCAAGTACGTGAGATACAAAAAAAGAAACACTGTTTATTTCATCAAATTTTATTAATTCTCAGTCATAACTCAAGCTTTGGCTACCTGTGGTGTCTCTGCGCTTGAAGTAGAAAATGTGGAAAAATCCTCAGAAGTTTTGACTGCTGTCTCTTCATCAGTGAGAAATAATGCCCTACTGCATTTTTTTGTCACTGATGAATTTTTCCACATTTTCTACTGCAAGCGCAGAGGATTGAGGATTTTTCCACATTTTCTACTCACTACTAGGCAAGCGACATATGACAAACATATGAGTAACATATGAAAAACATGTAAAAAAGATATGACATATGACAAAAACATATGACATAGGTACAGTTTGAAAATTCAAAAATTTTCCAAAAAATTCCAGTTTTCTGGGAAACATTATGATAAACATATAACACATATGATAGAACATATAAGACATATGACATATAAAACATATTCTGCAAAACATATGACTTAATATGTGACTCATATGTCAAAAGATTTAAAAAAAGTATAAACATATGGCAAACATATAAAACATCATGATGTGTCAATGACCTTCAATGGCTATGCAAACATATGAAACCAAACGAGAAACAAGTGACAGTTGTTGGATATCCTGACATCTGAGAAAACAAACATATGACTCATGTGTGACTCGTATGTCAGCATGCAGATTTCCACAACAGCTTAACATATGATATTAACATGTATTTAGCACCTGACATTATAAATTACACTATGTATTGGATGGAAACCAGTGAAAAAACCTTCATAAAAGCATGTAACAGAAAACTATCCTCGCCTGTGAATTTTGCAGAGTCAGTTATGGAGACATATAAGGTGCTTCTAACTTTTCAGTCTGTGGATGAAATCCCGTGGTGTGACCATTCAAATGAAACCTCTTCAGCAGTACTTTTACATGGTACTATTTATATTGAAGTGTTTTGCAAAATGAAATTTGAAATTTGTCTTAAATTTTGATTTAAGGCACTTTGGGAGTTGATTACTCGCGTTAACTTTTATTGCAAAATCAACTTTGGGAGTAAAAGGGTTAAAAACATTCTCAATTTATTTGGAACTTTCAGGAAAAAAAACTGTAAAACAATTGACCTGTGAAAAGAGAAAATATGAATTGACTGACAGCAAACCTTTACAAAAGTGCCAGAAAGCCTGTGATAACAATCAACTATTAATGTAGTTTTTAAATATTGGTAGGTTCTCGTAGCTCCTTTGTAAAGCTCCATATACAGAATCATGTTAAAATAGTTATTGACACCTGATGAAAATCAGCCTTCAGATTATCTGTGAATCTAAAATTGCACTACAACTTACAAAACATACTATAAAACTGCAAAAATACAATCTCTTTTTCAGAAATACATTCAAAGCTTGGTTGGTTATAATTTGAGCTCATGATCACTGGACTGACTCTACTAAATATAAATATTCTGGATATGTTATACTGATATGAATGACTTCACAAAACAGAAATATAAATGAAAGAAAATCTCAGGTCTTTCAAAAAGTTTTTAATATGTTTCTTTCGGTTGCAGAGTCATTCCTGCAATGTAGTAAGCTAAATTATCTTATTATCATCAAACTACACAACGAACTGTGCTAGCTATCTTGAAAAGTCAGTAAATGTCCTCAAAATGGCTTCGCATCCTTCATTGATATTCCTCGCATTTGTTCCTTTTAGTGTTCATGAAACTTCCCTCTTTCCTGCACTGATTTAGGAAAATAGTTTTCTAAGGAAACAACATAACTTTCCAAAAAACGTAATCCAGAAAAGAAATCCAACTTCTGTAAAACAAGATGGTTGCCAAACACAATTGAGCCTACAGATTTGTGGTATTTGGAGGTATCGTGAAAGTTCTGTTTTTAAGGACGGTGGCCCCTAATAGGAAGGTTTTTTTCCTGTTTGTGGCCATGTGGGATTTGTTACTCGTACCAAGGGCAGTTAAAATCCAAAAAGAAAATGGGGGGTCACCGTGCATTTTTCAGAGATAAGTAGGCCCAAATATGGTAAAAAAGTGCTGATTGAGCATTTTTTTTAAATTAGGAAAAAAACTTTTTAAAATAAAAGATAGCCATTATTTGACTTAAGTAGGAGATGAAGATGTCTAAACTGATAGGCGCTTTGTAATAAATAACAAAGATACAATTCTCAACATGCTGCCGAATTCTATATGCGAATTTCCTGTTCTTGGCGGGCCATTATTTTACCCAGTAGATTGGAACGTTTTGTAAAATAACTTTTGACAGACGGTTTTTCTTCTGAAAAAAATATTTCACAATACATAACAGTTGTCCTGCTTTTACTTGATTAGATAAAAACTTGGGGTAACCATGCATTTTAAAAAGTTAACTTCACTTTTTCCTAACTCACGCACGACATGTTTTCCATCAGTGACGATTTTCTTGACGCTCTCCTCCCCGGTGGGGAATAAAATGTAAGTCGAAGTGATGGATGCTGGGAATCGAAGATGGCGGATCCTCGTAAAACGTCAATTGATTTTATCTCTGCCAACTGTATGGGGATTTTACAATTGCCTTATCAGAGAACATACTATAACGGAGTGCCGTTAGGCGATTTCATTGTTCAATGAATGTTGTGCAGCGCGAATCTTGATTGTTGTTTACATGCTTAGAAGTTCTAGAAGGCTACTGCAAATTGTCAGTGGGGTCAGACCAAGCCTGTAATATATATATATAGCTAGGCTAGCTAGACTAACCCCGGAGCTCCCCTAAATAAGCTGGTGTTCGTTTCTCAAAAAACCCGAAAACTCTTCGGGCCCAAAAATTTTGCGGGGCTAGTTTCGGGCGCGATGTTCTTTCGAAAGTGTTTGTACAGCGCCGCAAATTTTAGCAACTTTTTCCCGCGAATCGCTCCACAACAATCCGAATTCGAAAGTCACACTACTGTTGTTATTAATTTTTTTCGAGCTTCAAACTGTCTGCATGAAATTTTGTCTTCTTCTTGCGCCGTGTTCCTTGGTTTTTACAATGTTTCAATATCCTTTCATTTAACTGTCAAGGCGTGTCAAATCATCTCAGACTTTTTGGCTGTTTGTTTGAATGAACTGGAAACGTCGCTTATCTACAGCAGCTAAATATAACTTATTGTTTTGGGTTTTCATCGTGTTCGGATCTAGACAAATAACACGAAATGCCACTAAATCGGAATCTGTAGCTCTGAAGCGAACTAACCTAGCTGTAATCGAAAGATGAAATTTCTCGTCAAGTTTTCGATTTGTTCCTTCTCATTCGGCTAGATCGCTCAGTGGAGTTATCAAAATCGGCTACTCGTCTACTTCAGCAGGTCAACCCGATTTCATTCCATCGGTTGCTGCAGTTTATAACAGCTATCGACATTTTTCCAGACCGAGAGGAGGTAGGTTTTCTTTTAATATTTCATAGAGTATCAGGCGGGTCAGTTAGGTGCCGTTTTTGTTTTTCTTTCAAGAAGTTGCTTCACAATTTGTTTACGCTTTTGACTCTTTCTAATCTCTTACGAACAAATTACAAATGGAAAGATTTTTCATCAGATGTAAGCCTTAGATGCGTTTCCTTTCCCTCTGCTAAGAAAATGCCACACGTGGAAATGACAACATGTTAGTACCTTAAAAATGGGAGTGATTATTTCACTGCCAAAGATCTGAAATACAATACTGCTCAAGTGTCTGAAACTTTCGGTTTTCGCGTTAGGTGAGACACAGTTTCAATGTAAACGAGTGGTTTGCTTCAATTTTGTCCTCTAGACAGTGTCTTTTTACGACTTTCATTTTGAAACACTGTTTTAAAAGCATTCTAAAAGAGAGAGAGGAAGGCCTTGCCATCATAAAACTTAGTACTTTTCTACTAATTGTTCTGCGTTTTATCCTGATCACGTTAAACACACATACATTGGAGTGCATTTGTGGTTTGTAAAGATGCTTCTCAACTCATTGGCCCCTAAAATACAGTACATTTCGGTCGTTATTCGCCAAAAGATGAAAAACGACGATGGGAAAACATACAGGCAAAAACAGAATGTGGACCGCTGAGGAAACAGTGAAGTTGACCTACTTTTCTTCAAAAACAAGACTTCAGCACAACTTTCACAGGCAGCTCTTCTTCCAGCATTCTTTGGAAAGCTAATTAACTGCAAGGAGAGTACTCGTGAAACTACAGTTGCTCTAATAATGCCATTTTAACTTGCTGCCGGTAGAGACTTCACAGATTTGTCAATGTAAAAACGAATTTCTTACTGATTCGCATGTATCCTGCTGGCTGTTAAGTTCTGTCAACCATCAAACAACTTTGCTAAAATAAATAGTATTGCTACCGGCGGCATCTGGCAGTTTACCGGCCAAAATTACCCAAAAAAGATTTTGGAAGCTTCCAAGCACATGTAAATTGTGGAGGAAAATGGCACAAGTTTTTCGCCTGCGAAATGTTATTCGGCAAAGTGATTTAACTCGCGATCAGTTGCTGTATTATTTTGTTCCAACGATTTAAAAAGTTACTCACTTTATTCACTTTAACATCTTAAGAATATCATTTTCAACATAGGAAGTCTCTCAATTAAACAATTCTTATAATATGTAAATCCACAATCAAATTGGTAATTAACCGGCCGTCGCCATGGCGACCGCCGGTTTATAAAATGGACACGGTTTTTGGTGAAAGCAAGTTGGCTTAACATACGAAGAAAGTGCTGTAAAGCCTGTGGTACGGGTACTCAAGAGCGGTACTGTCTTATATAAGACGCATGCGCATGTTAGTCTTCTGAATGTTACCTTCCTATGTTTTTGTCTTTTAATTTACAGTATTTAAGATATGAAAGGCGAAGGGTTGTTTAAGTTTGGGGTTTTTTGTACAGTACAGCCCAAAAATAATGCACGCGCAAGAACTTCTTTTTGCGTCCGCAAGCCGAGAACTTCTTGCGGCTACTTGCAGGATGCCTGCACTTGAATACTGCAAGCCGCAAGAACGTCTTTGCGTTTAGAAGTTAAAACTGCAAGAATTTCTTTGTGGTAAGATATCTGGACCGCAAGTAAGCGCAAGAACGTCTTTGCGCTAACATCTTAAAAACCCGGAACCCGGAGAAGGTAAAAGACACCACTTTGTAGCGCAAGGCACGTTCGAAATTGGCTGCCTTTGTAACTTGCAATCAGTTGTTTATTTGGTCCCTTGTAAGTTTTTTTCTTCGGTTTTGAATTTTTTATCCGATAAAGAGTTCACTAGGTTCTGAATTTGACACTGGTCGCCTTCTATGTTATTTTTTAACGGCTAGGGAGAAACGAGACTCAAACGAAGCACGCGTATGTTATTGTTTATGTGTCCCGGAGTCCCAGATATGCGGTACGCTTAGCGGCGCGAAAGATTTCGCTCGATTTATTTCACTTAAATGAGGAACAATGGCAAAGCACAGTCCATCAGTCACATTATTAAAGAACCGACATTCACCTGTTCAGTGTTGCTGTACTTCCACCAACATATTAAACTCGGACAAATACTTTTAATTAGTTGCGCTCACACGTGTGAGAAATGAACATGGTCACTCAGATGAGAAGAAATAATACCCGAAGTCTTAATTGGAAAAACACATTATGTTTGTAAAAATAGTTCCACTCATTACGCTGAAGTCGATATCACATTTTAAATCTTCGAAGTAAACCAAAAAAGTCTGAAGGAAACTAAAACTCCGCGATCTGAAAGAAATTCGGCACGTCAATTCTAACCTGAGTAAACACAAATCTGCCGTATGCAAATTTGGTATGATTTGCTTGAATGACATTTTGTAACGCAATGCATGAGCAGTTCTCTAAGCCGTCAAGACAGCAAGCCCCGGGCAGCAAGCCGTGTCGAAAGGCGAATGTGTAGTTGAAATCATATGTCTATGCTATTTCTTCGAGTATGCCTTTCTTTCTGGGAAATTAAACTGGTAAAGATGTAGGGATTCTTGATGACTTCACCCACGCGATGGCATGACCTCCTGCATGTGTAAGTCTTGTCTTGTCTTGCCTGTCAAAGAAGAGTTCGCGCAGTTTGCCACAATTATAGCTTTTGGACCTTTTTGTTTCTATTTCTTGGGTGGAATAAAAAACTGAATTGAGTCAGTTCTGAGTTGAACCCGTACCACTGTATCTGAGACACGCTTAAAAAAATTGTTCATGTTTTGTCATGTGCCGAAGATCATGTTTACCGGGTGTTTATCTTCCAGTCGGAAAGCTGGCGGATATTCCATTTCGTGATGTGAATTTTCTTCGATACTTCGGTTGTTCGAACATTTGCTTCCTTGATTTTTTGATTAGCCTTGTGAACTTTCGCTTGACTTGGCGAATTGTCGCGCCAACACGCCAACACGCCAACACGCCAACACGGCGAAAAATCGCTCGAGAGCTCGGTGATATTTCAAAGAGAATAGAGCGCGAGATTCGCTCTCATTACTTTTGCAATACCTCACACTAACACGAGCACTACAAGTTTCTTCTGCTGGACCCTCACTACTTCTTGCGCCTTCTTGCGGCTTGCGGTAACATTAGTAACTTCTTGCGGCTAGATTTTCAACTTCTTGCGTTTCGAATGTTCTTGCGGGTAAACTGCAAAAACCTAGCACTTTCACTTCTTGCGCGGGCTTGCGTGTTCTTGCGACGCAAGAACTTCTTGCGCCACTTCTTGCGCGTGCATTATTTTTGATAGGATTGAATGCGAAAATAGGATTGAATGCGAAATTGACTGTGTTGTCTGATCTAGTTACTGGATATGGTGAAAATTTTTTTAGCGCAGGAGTTTTTTTTATTGGGATTGACATTTTGAGGGGTGTAAAAATGTGGGAGTCAGAAGGATTTGTGAATGTCAGGAGCATATCACGCTTCTGTGAATGTAATTTGCTTTGAAAGTTGCGTTTTGCGTGAGAGGCAGTTTCCCTTGGCGTTTTATGGGGTGGGGGGGGGGGGGTGGTTTGCGAAGTGGATTGTAAGGTTTCTGATTGGCTAACTTGTATTTCGCAGCGGACAAAAAGGACAGTTGCGTTTTGCCGGCGTGGGCTAGGAAGAGAAGGAATTGGTACTAGAATGATGATGCAATATTAGCTGATTGCACATCAGTACATGATAGTTCTTGTGAACGGAGAGAAATGAGTGTTTATTTGAGGCGAGAAGTTGATACGAAGGAATCGTCATTAATAAGGAGATTAATTAATAAGGCAGGTGTTACGAGTCTTTTTGCATTGAAAGAACGAAAATATCTGAATATTATCGACGGATTTGTGTGGTTTGCGTGTGGTGTTCGCTAAAGGCTACGAGCAGTCTCACTTTCCGTTCAGAGATAGATAGTGAAGGAAAAGAAAAACAGGCGAGTGAGCGCGAAATCGATTGCGGCTCGACAGGCGCGTTAGCTTTCAAAGGCGTGGGCGACTTTCGTCCCCGCTCGCTTGTTTACTTTTGCAAGGGGATTACCGGGTTAGCAAACTGGATTTAAACATCACGTCATGAGATATGCCTTGACGTGCCCCATACTCTGACGATCTGCTCGAGCTCGTGTTTATCAAGCGTTATATTTTGATTCTACTGCTATGTTCACTGTTTGTATTTAAGGTCTAAGCACAACAGTAAATACTTCAAATAAGTGTAAAGAAGATCCTCGCAGTTATCAACGCAACTTATGCAGTTGCGAAAAGAAAGCCTGAAAAAATCAGGCTTGCCGGGATTCGAACCCTGACCTCTGCGATACTGGTGCAGCGCTCTAACCAATTGAGCTAACAAGCCAACTGGGAGCTGGTCATTAAATTGGTTCGTAATATACCCGGAAAGATGAAGATGAAATTATGAATATATGAAACTCATATATTTGAACTGCGGAATGAAGAAATAAGTGTAAAGAAGATCCTCGCAGTTATCAACGCAACTTATGCAGTTGCGAAAAGAAAGCCTGAAAAAATCAGGCTTGCCGGGATTCGAACCCTGACCTCTGCGATACTGGTGCAGCGCTCTAACCAATTGAGCTAACAAGCCAACTGGGAGCTGGTCATTAAATTGGTTCGTAGTATACCCGGGAAAGATGAAGATGAAATTATGAATATATGAAACTCATATATTTGAACTGTGGAGGTGGAAGCGAAGTACTTGAGAATTTAACCGAAAGGTTGACGCTATCGTGGTCTTTTCAGAAGGTCGCTTTCCAGAAAAACAAGTCTGTTCAGCTAACACGCCGAGATCCACTGTTCGTCCACCTTCTCAGAAGAAGCCAGTGTCGATGTTTGTTTTTTGTCGTGCAAGCGCTGGCGCTTCGACGGCCCGGATTCTTTCATCAACCTACCATTTCGTTTTTGGTTTCACGTTCCCCATTTGCGGGTCAACACTCCCACAGCCGAAGCGAAATACAAAAACAACAACTCAATACACCTAAAATTTTATTTTTGCACCACTGCACATACAGGAATCGCGCGATCGCGCGGGATGAGCGCGCGGTGCGCAAAAAATGTGCGCGTTAGCAATAGGGGCCACCGTCCTTAATACAAGGACAATGAAAGCCTTATATGTTAATTGCCATTGTACTAAGAGCAGAATTTTCACGATACCTCCGGCACCAGCGAAGCGTAGCAAGCAGCCATGGCAAACTTGTTGATCCTAAAGCACCTAAATATGTAGAATACAGACAAAAGAGAAACTCCTGAAATAAACCGGCTGTCAACAAATGATGCGGCAATGAAAATTTTGGAGACGAGTGCAAAAGTCTCCTATACTTTTATTTGTATTTCGCACCCTTAAAATGATTCAATGCGCGTGACATTTACAGGGATAGTTCAATACATGTTAGACTTGAGTTCACAAGATTTAAAAGAAAATTCATCGACTAGTTTTGTAGAAAAGCGTCCATAACAAAGACGTTGTTTCTCTGTGTAAAATGAGCATATTTGAGACCTATTACTTCTGATTATACTTCAAGCGCAGGGGCACTACACAAATTTACATCAAGAATATCTCGATTTATACACGTATGCGCTACACAGTTTTAATGCGATTTTTCAGTTAGAACAACATACTAGTTGGATTCCTCTCCAACCAATTACAGGAATAAGTGATGAGAACAGGTTAACCTCTCATATTAGTTTGAACTCTGTAATGAACAAGGGAATCATGTAGTTGTGGCCCGTAGAAGCTTAAGCAACAGCACAACAATATCAAAGGGATACAGGTATCTGTTTGCAGTAACAAGGAGAGTCTACAGTTACACATGTATCTGTGTTTTGTAATCGAGGAAGTCAATACAAAAATCTAGTCTGGCCTTTTTGTGTGGCTGCGTGTTAATGATTTAAATGTTTGTTATCTTCCATGCAGAACCAGCAGCTGATGTGTCATGTTCTCAAGTCTGACTATGATGCTATTAAGCATTTTCTTGCTACTTTGGAGGGAGATCATAGTATGTTTCTATATATATATATATTTTGTTTTGTTTTTTTGTTTTTTTTGTTTTTTGCACCTCTAATTCTATATTTGTAGTGTTTTATTATGATATCCCACTGTTGTGAATTTTTAGTTAGTCTATGCCGGTCAGTGTTTAATGTCTTAAAAAGGTGTTCAAAAAATAACTTTACTGTGCAAATAAGAGGACACCGTTGTGTTTAGTGCTGATTTTGGTTCGAGGGAAGACCCTCAGATTTAAGAAGAATAGTCTACAAGTTGTATATTTTGTAAACAGCCTGATTTGGTCTTCTGTAAAAAGTCAAATCCATTAATTTGAGATGAGATTTCATTTTTTCCAACGGGATTCTCCAAGGTTAACAGTCCTTCTGGCATCAAAAGAACAGTCAAAAACGTGGCAAAAGTAGTTTGTTTTCTTAGTAATCATGATGGGTTTCCATACATGAAGTGAGATTGTAGGAAATGATCACAAATGGAGGAAAATGGTCTTTTTTAAAATCAAAAGTTAGAGTAGTCCAAGATACTTTCATTATTCTCATTCCATTGTGTTTTGGAGAAATGACCTGATCCCTTATAACACTTTATCCCATGAATCCTTATAAAAACTCCTCTTTTTGGTTATAATTGTGACAAATTTCCATTTGATGTCTCTTTTATATTGTGAGTGATGAATTAATGCCAATAATATGAATATCAAGTCAGTGCTTGCGGTCTACAAGAGGACTGATGAGGGGAGACAAAATTAGGGAGACTGAGGGAAGTTTAAGAAAGGTTAGGGAGAGATGAGGTAAATTATAATGAAGTGAAGGACGATTAGAGGTATGAGGTGATGAGAGGGAAGATTAGGGTGTGGTGAGATAAATTGAAGAGAAGCAAGATGGTGGGGGTGGTCAGATGAGGGAAAGCAAGATTAGGTGGGAGGTGGAGTAAGGAGAGACGATAATATATATAGATAGGCTAGCCTAACAGCGGGAAAAAAAAGAAGACTAAGAAAGATGGTGCATTTCCTTGGTCGGATGTTCGCGGTTTCTTCCGCGGTTTCATAAATTGTGTTTTGGTTTAATATTTACCATGTACGATATTAATTATCGAAATAAAAACCATTAGAAAGGAAGGAGGTGACAGAATGGAGGTAAGAAAATCAAAACGAAACAACAACCAACCAAAAAAAGAAAAAATAGGAAGGACAAAATAGTGAAAATGTGTGGTTTGAACGCGTGCTGCCTGAAGATCGCTAGAAAATACAGAACATACTCGGATTATTTGAAATGCGCATCTAACCACTGTACCACCGAAGCGGGACTGATAGGTAGGTAGTTATGTTATGTAGATAAACTTAATTAAAACAGTTTTCGTGGGCATCGTATGCATCAACATGGATGTATTGTGTCACGCTGTGCATGTCTTTTGAGTACATCATTTTGCGCTTCTTTTGGGTAATTGCCGCTTTCAGTGCTCTTTTCAATGCCCTTCTCCCTTCTGTTCAGTATGTTGTGACATTTTGGGACGGGTTCGGAGGAATGATGGGCTTTCCTTTCAAATGGTGACAAAAATAACTTTCGTTCAGTCTTGTCACTGGGCATTTTTAGTCTTTTTCTCTGTTAGAATTAAAGTTAAGGTTATTGATACACTTCAAGCTGAACTCCTTGATATTAAACACAGACAGAACTTGTGTTTTGAAAGTTTTAGAGGGAAGCGTATTCCGTGATCTTTTGCATACAAGATGCAGAGTTTCTAGAGACGTCGCGTAAAGGAACTCCGTACTTGACGGTTGAAACAGCGGTTGAATAGAGAAACCCTAGGATCACAAATGCTCTTCTTCAACTTTGTAAACAATGCCGCCCAGCGATGAAAGAAAAATTACCGTAAGGTTGTTTGTTGAAAATCGTGATGAAAAGTCCTATGTTTAAGAAAATAAACCAAAACAAACGGTTTCCATGGCGGTCCACATTTTGTATAAAGAACACATTCAAATAAGAATAATTTAGCGGCATTTTATTATGCTGTTTCCTTAGTCGTTTCCTTATGAAATCTCACCTATTGCAAGCGGCGAAGCTGACCGCTTTGAGTTTCTTTTATTCACGATCAGATCCAGGAATAATCTTTTTTTGTTCCAAACATTTAGAAATAAAACAAGGACATCTTTTATAGGAGATGAACTGTCTTTCGTGGTTCATGATGTTCTACAGGCCACTGAAAGAAAACACAATCAAAAAAGCATTTTATTTTCGCCTCGAGGAAAAGGTACCCACAAGCATATTCGGCTCGAGGCGGGTATTTATTTCACGGCTATTTTGAACTGATGTTTAGAAGTTTTTTTTTTTAATGTCAAGAAAGTTATCGTAAACACGTAAACTCACTCAATTAAACAATTCTTACGACATAAAGCCACAATCAAATATGGAATATACTGAACCGTTTAAGTGAACTGGGAAGTACTTGAAAATCTAAACGAAAGATTACTGCTCGAGTGGTCTTTTGCAGATGGTCGTTTACCAGATCTCAGAAGGAGAACTAGGATTTCTTCCCTTGAAGCTCTTCAACTTCTTCAATTTCTTCTGTATGCGCCGTCGAGTTTAATGCAATCCTTCAGGTCTTTTCCTTTTCATATAGAGCTATTCACAGCATGTCAAGTTACCTTCAGGAAAATCGAGCGTGTTAAGAAGTCAGTATCTATTCTGTAATAAGGTGTGGAGAGCAGTCTTTTCCAAGAAAACATGGTAATTGTGGTAAAATATCCATGAGAGTACATCCTTTTTACTTAACGCCTCAAAACAAATGGTTTAGACTAAAGCGTTTGTTCGATTGTAGTCGACCATTTTTCACCAATATGTGAACGCGCGCGTATTCAGACACTTCGAACATTTTACATGAAGTATGGTGCAAGGTACCTCGTACGGTCACGTGACGTCGTGATCATCAAAATTGAGTCGCGTGGATATGTATAATTTCTATTAATATGGTGCTCCGCTCTTGCGTCCTTCGGCCGCAAAGGAGCTCCGCTATTAGGGAGTGGTGAGATGGGAGTGAGAAGAAGGTCAGAGTGATGCTCCAGTGTCAAGTCTGTTGTAATATTATATATGAAGTCTATAAAAATTATTATCATTCTATTGTGATGTTACTTGGGACTTGGTATGTGGGACACTGTGGTGAGATTAGGGAAGTTGTGAGGTGACGAAAGGCAAGTTTAGGGAGTGGAGAGATACAGATACGAAAACTACATGGGTAGAGGTGAAGCCAAGAGCCACCGAGAGAGTGAGGTAAATGGGAGCAATACCAGAGGCAAAGTGAAGTGAGAAGACATGAGACTAGCAGAACAAGTAGTAAGATTAGATTATTGTTAATGTTTTCTTGAGTTTACTTTTTAAATAGCTACTTTTATTTCAAAAATGCTCCATTTTCTACTTTTTGCACTGCTTATTCTAAGATGCGTAGTTTCTGCCAAAATGATATCATTCATGACTGTACATAATATTACAGCAAACAGAGAGTGCCTCTTAGAAACCGCATTGCTAGAAAGATGTGATGGTAACAGAAATATCCTTCATGCCTGCGTGTCAAGGAGTTTCCCAGTGTCTGCGCATGAGCCTGGTGAGATAGCAGAATCCCAGTTGAGTAGCGGAGCAGCCAATGGTCCACTTGGTAATAAGCTGGAATCCATTAAAGGTGCAGTAGATGCTCTTGCTGCAGCAGTAGCTGCAGCTGCAGCTGCCGTTCGTTCAAGTGGTAAGACTTTTTGAGGGGCAGCTACAGTGTACATCTTATTGCAGTTATTGATACAGTATTGTGCAAAAGTAAGGAGAGCAATTTCGTCGAATTTTGACGATTTTGGCACTATTCAGAAAAAATAGACGATATTTTGAACAAACCGAAACTTCTACGACCTTTCGACGAATTTTCAAGACTGCTATTGTTCTGAAACAAAACTAGGGAACGTGTCAAGTGGCTGCCAAGCACATGTAATTGGGATATATGAGAAAACGTGATTGAAAACAATGAGTTTCTTAAAGCTTTACAGTCGAAATACTCAGCGCGTTCCGCTTATTTTTTAAGAAAGACTTTCATTAAGTGGGAACGGATTCCATTACTGGAATCAAAATTCCACTTCCAAATTGAATATTGTAATGTTCCAACGGTAGCCTTTTTCGAAATAAGTATTGCTGATTGGTTTGATTGACATTAGACGAATGTTCACTTGCAAGTAGCAGACAATTGGCGGCTTGACGTATCTTACTTGATCTGTGTTCGCTCAACAAAATATTAATCGCAAGTACTTTTACACGTGAGGAAGCAGTCTGCTGTTTTAAAACTGTGAAGAATAATTTCTTAAAAACAAGTCTTCTGCAAATGCACGAGAAATGTTCCTGAAAATTGAGAAAAATTCCCTGTAATGTCAAACCAGCTGAAACCAACAGCCACCAACGGTTTCATATTTCGCCTGTGAACTTTTGCCTTATGTAAGTAAGAACCCAATCACCATTCGTTACTTCGAATGACTTTACCGTTGGTAGATTTCAATCTTCAATTCAAAAAAGGAATTTTGATTCCAATAATGCAATCCGATTAATGAAAGTCATTCCTTAATAATGAGCGGAACGCGCAGAGTATTTTGACTGTGAGACATTTCAAAGTCTAATTCCAGGCACAGATTGGCTGTAACGCTCGGTGACACAGAATACATGTAGGAGCAATGTTCCCAAAAGTGTGATCTCCATGTCACAATTTGGCTTTAGGCACAGCAAGACGTTTTTTTTTTTTTTTGCCATCTGATACTGTGCCCTTCTGACACACTTTGAAATAGGTCAGTCAAATAAGCTAGTGGAGCATTTCTGAAGGACATTGTCTACTGAAATACTGCAGAGACAGTGTATAATTTGTTCAACTAGGGCTTTGTTTTAATCTTTGACGTTAGGTTGTAGAGGGCCAACATTCTTATTTACTTGGTCTAAGGAATTCGTTTTTCAATGCTGTCACTTTGTTTCCTTTCTTTCTCATGATCATGATTATCATCATTGTCATCCCCATCATCATTGTCATCGTTGTCGTTGTCTCATTGTTGTTGTCGTCATCATCGTCATTATTTTCTTTGAAGAGAAGATTTATTTATTAACTTAATTGTTACACGTCACAATAGTTTTATTAGGAGCTCTAAAATTTTAAATATGTTTGCTAGGTGCTTTCAGAGTCAGTCAAAACTTAACCACAGCAAATGTGATTTTGTCAAGAGGGCTCTAGGTAGACTCTGCTCACTCCAAGTCACTTGGCACATAACGTTCTTGCATATAATGTAAACCTGATTGCTTTTGTTTTACCATGCCAGATGCTGCAGTCACTACTTCGGGGAATGGCAATGGCGCTGGGTCTGTAAGCAGTACCAGTGGCAATGGTAACAGTGGACCAACAAACAGTGGCAGCCCAGCCAGATTGGGTGTACGTGAGATGATGCAGCGAGCAGTTACTGCTGCAAGATCTGCATCTTCTTCACTAGCAGGACTTGATGTAGAGGAGGATGCTCCTATACCCACCTTGCATTGGCCTCCAGATGGTCCAGGTGATTGCCGTAAAATGTTATCATCATATACAGGGGAACCCTGCCTTAATACAGCCACCTTGTTAATATGACCACCTCACCATTATGAACACTATTTTTTCGGTCATGTGATACAGTATGATACGATATATGATGTGATGTAGTGTAATATGATATGATAAGTTATATGACACCATGCGATATCATATGGATGTGACATGATGAGATATGATATTTGATTGTCGAATCCATTCACTTTCAGCGTTTCTATTTGCACTATTAGTGAGAAGTGACCCACATAAAGTAATTAAGTAACTCTGCTCTCTGCTACCGTGGGTACATGTAAGCGAATTCTGAACAAAAATCTCATGTCACAATTCCGTATAATGACCAACCTAGTTAAAACTTTAAATCAATTACTTTTATCATATTCCTAGATAAATTGTGTATTTGAGTAAAAGAGTTAAATCTCTTAAAGTTTTGGGCATTCATGAAATGTCACCATGTGTGGCTGTAATCATATTTGAAGTATGTGCAAAAAGATTGGTTTCATGTGCAAATTAAATAAATACTACCATCTATTTCCATCCATAAATCTATCGTCCATCCATTCATTCTTTTGTCCATCCTTTGCTCCTTCCATTCATCTGTCTGCCTTCCATTCACCAGTCCTTCCACAAATGGCCCCGTCTGACCGTCGAGAAGAACCACATATTGGATATGGTGTCTTATAACTCTAATACTTGTGTTTGCCTTTGGTTAAACTGTCAGATGCCCAGGACAGTGAAACAAGCCCTTTGTTATCCTCAGCTCCTTCAGTGTCAGTACCTGCGCCAGGGCCATCAACAGCGTCTTTATCAGTCACAGGCACCCCAACAACAGAAACAGCACCTAGTCAGGCTACTGAATCATTGCAGACACAGCAGAGCAAGGCTCTTAGCTGCCTCAGCCTCCTGTGTGAAAGTGCATTGTTGGCTCCATACCTTCTTCAACTTATGACTTCAAAGTAAACATTGTCTACAAAAATTTATTTAATGTTTGATCAAAACTTTTCAAAGTCGTTAATAATTCTTAATGTGACCATGCGATAAATGACATGCATTAGGGTCAGGTGGGTGAATCTTCATACCCAATGAAACATCAGATCGAAATCTTGATCTGAGATCCAAAACATTTTTGATCTCAGATAAAACACTTATTAGAAATTATTAATGAGCAGCTTGTGCAAATTACGTGAAGTTGCATTACAATTACAATCTGACAAATATTACTCGCTGTCTTTATAGAACGTACAGTTCTTTTAATACCCCCCTTGAGAAATTTCGTGAGTAACGATTCAGGTAAAACTATCAGTTTTTACAGCTTTTGTTCCTGGTAAACTTCAAAATGTTTCAATATGCACACGTTTCGACTGAAGTGGCATAATTATTTCTCTTGGGCTACACATAACCCATCATTTGAAAACATATAAAACAGCCAACTTTTGTTCCCAACGTGTACGTTAAAGCTTGGACCAAGTGAACCAAGAAACTTGCTACTTACATTGTACAATTCAGGCGGTTTAAGCAAAGGAGCTGGCTCTTCCATGTCCAACTGAAAAAGGATACCAATGCAAACTGTGGTGCTAACTTTAAGCAACAACTTGTGAAAAACAAATAAATTTTTAATTGCGATCACAAACTAGCATCTCCGTGCTAATTGTACCAATGAAAACAAAAGTGGAATGTTTAAGGTGAAATTTCTTTTGTTTATTATTTTGCTGGTTGAGAAGCCATATCAAAAACTCTTGCTTCCTCTTTCACCAGGGGTTCAAAACACCTCACATCATTAAAAGCACTCGGCCTTCGGTCTTGTGCTTTCATCCGTTTCTCGCTGTTTTGAACAACAGCTGAAACACTCGCACTTGTTTTTGATATTTTCATGCACCTGTTTGCTTTGAACAGTCAGGGCAAGCTTTTATTTCAAATTTTTTTTGAATAACTTTATTTACATTTACACATAACCCACCTCATTATATACAAGCAAGAAATAATACTAAAAATTACATACACGATCTGACGAAGGGCTAACGCTCTCAACTCAGTTGATAAATCCAAAGTTTGTGTTTTCCCTACCGACTCTTTAGAAACTAACCCCCTTGTTTGTTAAAAATATAGATCGTAGATGGACGTGCATTTTTATTTCATTGTGAGACTTTCGCTTACTAAGTTTCAGTGAGCAAAGAAAGTTTCGCATTTTACACGTTTGTACTGTGTTAAAAGCTTTAATTTGTTTTAGTTCACTTAATTCGATGATTTTTTCCGTCATTTTACATTAATAAAAGTATTTTGAGGGTAATACTGCGAAGATTCCAAATTTTCTACTTAATGTTGGATTAGTGTCTTGGGGCAGATTGTAATTTCTAAAAAGGAGTTGTTGACTGGACAGGTTAAAGTCAGTATTATGTTCATTGTTAAACCATAGTGTACTTTCATGGTAGAAATTGGTGGCAGCGGAAAATTCCAGAAAAGCATGTTGCATGTTCATGCATGTTAGAATTAACATCAAATAAAAAATAACAATAATTTGATGTTTTCTTTCTAAATAACAGTCCAGAAGAGTTTCTTGTCAGTGGTAAAAAGTCAGACTCTGATTCATGGTCTATTTGCAGTGCGGTGTTCCTTTTTGCGTTTGATTTTGAAAAGTTCACAGTAAAGCACCAAAATGATTGTCCACAGAATCAAAACACAAACCATGCCCTAGCTTTGAGGTACACTGGTATCGTAAAACATTGGCTATATCGGGGTTAATTTGGTGGGCCCAGAGTAGGAGTCTCTAGGTTTTGTTTTGTGTTCGAATTTGTAAATCAATGTTGATTGTAACTTTGTGTTGTCTCCAGGGACACAGATGGTTGTACACCATTTATGGCTGCAGTACGTGGTCGTTCTTACCATGCTGGCCTCACCCTTTTTACGACAGCCCAGCGTATTGCTACTAATCAAGATGGACAAATTGACAGAAACATTTTGATGTCCATGGTATATCCAAGTGATAGTCACCCAGACGCTTCTCCTATTCACATGCTCTGCTGCAATGACACATGTTCATTTACTTGGACTGGTACAGAACACATCAATCAAGACATCTTCGAGTGTCGTACCTGTGGTCTGACTGGTTCTCTTTGTTGTTGTACTGAATGTGCTCGAGTCTGCCACAGAGGCCATGATTGCAAGTAAGATTTAACACTGTTCTCTGGTACATCATATAATTATATAATACCCAATGAATTAACTGTTCTCCACCCATCACGGAAAAACGGCGAAGTTACAAAAGGCCAAAACCACACCATTTCTGTACTTTCCTGGCAAGGATGTGCGCAATTTGGTTTTAAATCGAAAAGATCCACTTTGGAAAATTTGCAGAAAAGTCGCCTGGTTCTCTCAGCAAGCAAACACCGCGCCATGTCTGTTGATGTGTGACTAATTTCAACCGCTTATAGATTTGTGTCGGCTTTCAAAACATCGTGTTGTAGACTTACTCCAAGTCGACCTCTTCGATTGATATTAATTTGCCCTGTGTTTTACGAGTAAAGCGAGCGAAGTGAGCTTCAATGAGGTCGCTTCGTGACCGACAAAGTCGCGGTTAACCACCCCTTCTCCCAAGATGTCATGTAAGTAACGCAAAGTGTCTTCATTCTTGGTATTCCTCCCCCTCTATTAACTTGAGAACACGCAGCCATACTGGACAGATATCTTGAGACACCTTCCCTTCTCCCCCCTCCCCTCCCCTTTGCAAATGTTAAAAATACTACAAAATTTGATATTTTCTGTGCGAAACGCCGGATTTTATCACCACTGAATGGGGAGAGGGGGTATAGTGTCTCAAAAATTTATGTCCCGAGTTGATGTAAAGATATTGCAATGATTTCTTTAGTTCACAATATTCACCCTTACACGTAGTAGAAATGAAAAGGAATGAAATTAATGTTAAGGGATAATCTTTCAGCAGATGTTAGCCTTAAATTTAGTTGTCAACGGCCTGTAGAAATAAAAACAACTTTGAAAGAAAGCTCGTCTTGTACAAATCTTGTGCATGAAAGTGATGAAAATGAGGAAGGGGGTGGGGCTAGGAGACCAGTAAATGGCCAACCATTAGGAGAGTAAGTAAGCTGTCAGGTGTCGATAGATATTATTCGCTTTCTGGGATTTACCTGTTTTTAACTCTTACCAATGTTTATCATCCATTCAGGTTGAAGAGGACTGCACCTACTGCCTACTGTGATTGCTGGGAAAAGTGCAAGTGTCGTGCCCTCGTACCAGGCTCTCAGGTTGCACGCATACAACTACTCAAAAAACTTGTATCAGAGACAGACTTGGTTACCCGACCCAATGGAAAGTAAGTCAAGATTTAGTCTCAGTCACCTTATCTTCAATTTTTTCCTCTTTCCCTCCCTTCCCAAGCTCTATTGTAATGTGTATACCGTGTAGCACTAATTTTTTTGCGGGAGTTTAATTTTGCGAATGGGCGATATTTTGTGTTTTGCGGGAACTAATTTTTGCGATTGGCGAAAACTGGTTTTTCTTGCCGGGAATCAATTTTTGCGATTTTCAGGAAGTTGAATTCTATTTGAAATTATAACATTCTCGTTTTTTTAGTACAAATATCTGAATCGAATACAGGCGAACAACATGCAGACGTATAACACGTTAATCAGTTAATCAATGGAGTACCTTCAAACGATCCTTTTCTTTAAAGCTTTTAACAGCTAAATACTTGTAGTGTACCGACTGCAATTTCGTCGTTTTATTTCTGAATGTTTTGTTTCTAACTTCGTTTTGTTTGTCAACGAAAGAGACGGTTTAAGGAAAGTGTAAAAGGCGATGATTGTATATAATTTCGACAATAGAGTAAATTTTTGCGGGAATTTTTTTCGCGGGAACTGTTTTTTTTTTTTTTTTTTTTTTTTGCTGATCAGGGAAAAAACCACAAAAATTGCAAAAGTTAGAACCCGCAAAAATTTAGTGCCACACGGTAGATAGGGTTGCCTAACGGCGAAGGTCAAAAGGATTAAGCTGGATAGAATCGCTTTTAACCAAAAATAATTCGCCTAGTTACTTAATTAACATTTTTATTTTAAGCCTTGCCACCAATGAAAGTCTATCGTAAGAATTCTTCAATTGATTGATTTAATCAAGTGAACAATTCTTACGGTATAAATGGACAATCAAGTATGTAATTTACTTTTAATTACTGTATTGAAGAAGTACTTGGTGGAAGATGAACACTACTCTGCGGCACTACTAAGCGAATTAAAGAAAACAAGATTAGTGCCGCACTAACGTGCAAGTAAAATATCCGTGAATTCAAAGTACACCCTTTATGCATTTAAGTCAAAATCCTCATTAAAGAGAGTTTAGATGTAAGCATTGTGGTACAGGGGTTGTCCAACATTTTACATGCATGAGTGTTCAAGGACACTTCAATCATTGTCCATGAAACGTGGTGCGATGCTGTCATGGCGACATGACCGTCAAGATCAACTCGCGTAAACAAACGTAGCAGGAACTCGTCAGTTTAAGATCATTTGCATGATTCTTCACATTCAAAACAGCAAAGACAATGCTTCTTCATTCAAGCATCAAAAGTAGTGGCACAGTGGTTAATGTAGTTTGGTTTTAGTGAAACCATTATTCACAACTATATATACATGTAACGTTTGCTGGTTTTTGTTTTAAATCCAGGGGGGAGCATTTACTACTGTTTTTGGCCCAGACAGTGGCTCGGCAAACAATTGAACAGCGGCAGTTCCGACCTCATAGAAATGCTACCGATGCTCGCCCAAAAGGAAAGACCAAAACACTAGGAACAAGTGGGGCAACCCCACCACTTCCTGATCACGACTTGGACCCTCCACGGTTTGCACGCAGGGCTCTTGAGTTCATACTACAAGACTGGAGAGCTGTAAGTGCAATGATGAGAGATGGTTGTCGACCACTGGGAGAGGCAAGGTATGGTGTTCCTCTACAAAATGTAAAGTGTGTTTTCTACACCTGTGCATAAAACAAAACACATTCACAAACTTTCCCCTGATTGTTCCCTGTTGTATAGTTTAAAAATGTGCAATAAAAAGAAGAGGTGCAATAACTCATTTCAAACATGTGCTATTTGATCAGTTGATGCTACGTCTTAAGGCATAGCAGTGAAGGAGAACTTGTATTAACGTGATAGATGTAAGGAAATCTAACAAAAGACTGGTACAATTACCCATTTCAATTCCATTATATCTTAGGAACCTGAACTTCCACAGATAAGCTATTTGCCTCTCTTTGATCATTTAAAGGGTTCTTCAGTGTTTTCAAACCATGACCATACATGTATTTGGAAAGTCACATGACCATGCGTTAGAGAAAAGCCATGTTTTGGGGATTGAAATCAGTGCCAGTAGTTAAAGAAAGTCCGGTTGCTAAATTTATTAGTCAGATAAAATGAAGATGCATTGGCACATGGATAATTTGTTAAAATTCGCATTATGATAGAGGTTACAAGGTCACAACCTATATTTATACATTTTCTTCATTATCATTTCTTATTTTTTTGTGTTGATAGTAGCAGTGCTTATGAAGGCTGAGTTATTTTCGGCTCTTGAACTCTGTCCCCCGTTTAAGCTCCCCCTGTAGCTGAAAGTGTTGAACTATGCTTAGTGCAATAAAAAATGGCTAAAACTTATTGATAGATGGAAGCGTTTTTCTGCTGAATCGAGAAAGCTATGATTACACTTGCAGCCGGTCTATCTATGACCAATGTCAAGAAAATTCTTTTCCTTGGTGACAACACATGTATCAGTATTAACTTAAGTCGATGTTTCGATGTAGCTAACATCATTATCAAGACCAGATAAATTTACATTTGTTGGAAGCTAAGTATGAATGAAAAGACAGTTGCGTGGTGTGAGTTAGTTCTTTGAATAACTTAGCACGCATTGAGTCATATTGTACATTCATTGATGGGTTGAGGTCTTAAATGAATAACATTTTTCTGGTTACATTTGGAATACTGCGACAGCTTACCACACAGCTAAGCGTATGACACAATAAACTTGAGTGCGCGAGTGCGTGTTCTGTAATCCGTTGGTGGTAAGGCCACGCCATGCCATGGTTCTGCCAGGTGGTCAACAGATCTTACAGGCTCTCGTCAACCTGGAAGTCTTTCATCGAAGAGTGCTTCTTTAAAATCTATATTTTCGCACCTACAATATTTTGCTAAACTGGTAGACTCCACTGTTAACAACTTCTTCCACAATCAGGCCACAAACAACGAAATGATGGAATCCCCTCCTGCTACTGATACGAAAAAGGTCATGTTTTCATCACCATTTAGAGACCAAAAATTAGCAGGCACGATAAGAAAACAATTGCGGAGCCTTAGTGACAAAATCGGCGTATCTTTACAACCTCTGTTCACGAGCCAAAAAATCGGAAACATCATCAAATACAGGGAACATAAACCTGAGATCATCAACAAACAGTGCGTGGTTTATCTGTTTTAATGTGGTCTGTGTGATGCAGACTACAAGTGCGGTTGGAACCCTGTGTTTTGTCCCAAAGGAATGCTATGATCCTTGAAACTCTTGTAGTTTCACTTGTTGCGTGTGGTATTAGTAACCTATTGCCACTAATTGATGACAGTCACAATGCTTTGCATTACTATGTAGTTGCCTTTAAGTTTGCCATCGCCATTTGCCCTCTTTGTTGCTTTACTATTTACAAGTATGGTTTGTTTACATTTTGTTGTGAAAGTGATGAATTATTTAAAAAATAAATATCACATTGACATTTTTTGAACGTTAATTCATTGCCAATCGTTGACGTCATTTGTTTTTGTTCCTAGGAACAACATTTTAGGAGAAGCAGGGTCAAGCCGCCTCACTGAGCAGGAGGATCGCCTCTCTAGTCAACCGGGTACAGTGCGACTGGATGCATTTACACACTGTCTTGTAGCCAAGTGCACTCCTGAGGTAATGTGACTTGCGGCACTTGCAGTTAATAACCTAATTAATTGGGGTTGAATTGTGGGAATTAATAATCCTTCAGTATCGTCCAGTAATTTATTGTGAATTGTACATATTAATGTCGGAGTATTGAACAAGTCGAGTCTATTTTTGCATAGTCTACACTTTAAATGGTGTATAGAAATGATGCCATGAAGTGTTCAAAACTCAAGTAGACATTGAGCCGCAGGTGAGTTGTTTCGCTACCAAATTTTGAACATTTTATGGCGTCTTTTCTGTGATCCATAAGAGTGTAGACCTTGAAAAAGTAGACTCAATTTGTCTTTTACGACGACAAAGAAAATTGCCAGCAAACAGTCTTTTAACATAAGTGTTTTCAAGAAAACACCCGCGCACCAAATGAAAGACACAATTCGGCATAAATGTAGCACCGACGAAATAATGCAAAAATTTTGCAGTAAGGTCTTTTCATGCTTTGATGTTTTTGTATATTTCTGGTGCTTGAAACAGAGCCAAAACAAGCCACTTGGTAAAGGTTTCATCCAGCATATTCAGTGAGCTTAAGCTCCACAACCGCTTTCAAAATACGCACAGCAAGATAAAACTTCCAAAGCAAGTTCCTATAAAACTATTGTTCCATTCGAGGAAGTGCTCAGTCCCCTTTAAATTATCTCATTAGATTTGAGAAAATTCATTTTATTTCCTTCGTGGCGACGGTCGAGCTGCTGTTTTCTGTCATTGAAATAATTTTTGCTCCTAAACCTCCACAAAAATTCGTGCTCTCCCTTTCGCCTCGCAGTTGATATCAAACACCTTCATTCCATTAAATGTTAAATTTCACTGTTCAACGATTGTATCCCCACTGAATATTTCCAGAATTAATTGCTGTATTTTTCAGTAAAAGTTGAAGAACCGGCAGAGTTCAAGAGCTTGGCAGAATTCATCCTCGGGCCCAGACGGGGTCATTTACATTCGTCTATACTCTCATCGACAACAACCAAGAGTCAATCAGCCCGCAAGAATTCACTCAGTTATTTTTAAAATTTACGTAGAAAAATTGATCAAGGTCAATCTCTTGAAACACCTCGCGAGAATGCTTTAATTAAACTTTGAAATAACCGTAAGTCTGTGTTTTTAGTAAATGTGCACTTTGTCACCCCAAGTTACCGCACAGGCAGTTCACTCAACTACTTAGCCAAGTGAAATATCTTCAGCGTTTTCTACAGTTTTTGCTTCATTGAATTGGCAAGCACAATGTAGAAAGTATTGATAACAAGTTTGTATGTTTCTTTCTTTTCATTTGTATTTAAATATTTCTTCTGTGTATAAATAAACAAATAGGTAAATAAATAAATAAATAAATATTAAATAAACAGAAATGAGTGAGTAAAAATATTATTTATTTCAGTATCAGATGTATTTAACCAAGTGACAAGCTAATTGGGAACACTTACGACCGGTCACATTTTTCCACTTCTTCCACTATCCTTCTTTGGGATCTTGTAAAGAAAATCGAGACTACTTCATTTAAGCAATACTGGTACTAAGAATGTTTCCAACGTTAACCCCACTATTTTAAAAACGTTGTGTTTGTACTTTTTTGGGATACTCATTACCTGCCTTAATGTCACAATTATGTTTTTGGTTTCATTCCATGTGTAAAGCTATAAACAAGTTATCAATAGCTCACTGATCACAAAATTTTTGATAAACTCTGCTACAAAACTCTGTTGCAGATACTTGACCCCCTTCTGCTTACACTGGTTACTGCAGTAGAGGCTTCTGCTGATCCGAACAAATCTGAAGAGATGAACCTGGCACGGCGCTTCATTCGATCTGTGGCCAGAGTTTTTGTTGTACTAGCATCCCAAATGGCCCCTGCAAATGGGAAAAGGAAAATGTAAGTGCTAAGACATTCATTGAACACTAACGTTCAGGAGTTCTCTTGCTTGAAACAAACTGGTTACAGTTAAATTCAGACCATGTCACAACCTTTTGTCTTTTATTTGCTGTTATATTTTAGGAAGCTGAGATTAGTGTTAGTGCTTTCAAGCTGGGAAGCAAAATGTTTATTGAAATCGGTCCGTTGACTTATACCTTCCCTCATCAATACACACTTGTCCACTAGAAGTTCAAATCCTGTCGAATTCATGAAGGAAGGAAATCTGTGCTTTGTGACAGTTTTCTCTGATTCCTTAAACCATTTTTTAAAACTAATCTGCAAATCCTTTTTTTTTTTCATAAAATGTTCAAGATAAAGACTCTGTTTAAAGAAAGGAATTCTCTGAATTGTGCGTTAACGTTTGCCATGAACCAAACTGTCAGAAGGAATACCCTTTTTTACCAAACTGGAACCCCTTGATTCAGACTACCCAGATTGGTTGTTAATACGATAGAGGTTTTGTCATAAAACACATACGCTTTTTTTAAACTATGATCGACATCAAGAATGATTTGCCGTGGCTTGTGACGTCTGATCTCCCTGGTAGATGATTTTTAAAGAACATTCACAAGTAACATGCGCTTTAAAGAGGAGGAAGCCTTTTCATTGTGACATTGATGTCAGTTTCTTGCTTCACCGTAGGTCAAACTTTGTCTTTCGTAAATTGATTAGGTCATCCATTCCATCTTAAGGCATCTCAAGGCTAAGTCGGAAGTGTGGCTGAGATCATGGATTTGAATCCCGTTGTGGCCTTGAAATCATTTTTTCGAGGCTAATGAACAGTAATGCGCAAATCGCTACATACAGCAAAGATCATTCCACTGATTTCAGTGTTCAATGTATGTGCAAATTCCGATGTCACGAACTAAGTAAAACCTCAAAATTATAACTCAACGTAAGCATATGAAGATGTAGCAGATGCATTTCATATACCAGTGAATAGCTTTCTTATATTAGTTGTTAGTTGTTGTTTTTTCTTTTCTTTATTTATTTTCTGTTATCGTTTTCTAACAGAGGTGTTGTTCAGCCCCTGATGAAGTGCCGGCGCATTTTCCAATCCTTACCAACCCTCGCTATTCCTGAACTTGTTCAAGTAGCTGATGCATTACTCGCCCCAGTGCGATTGGGCATCTGCCTTCCAGCTCAACCTTTCAGTCTCCTGTCTTCTACACTAGAGGCCACACAAGCCAGTGAAGAGTTGTTCACTGTGGAACCACTGTCTAAGAGACCTTCCACACCATCGTCAGTTGAAGAGGTCTCTTCACAAGAAAGGCCCAGTGTGCATAGGGTGCGAAGTCAAAGGCACAGAAGGAGACAAGTAGTCCCCGTCCCTCGAGCACAGGAACAAAGTACTGTACCAGTGGAGGGAACAGGCATTGAAGGAGAAGAAGTAGAGGTAACACTAGTATTCTTGCACTCTACTTGTTTAGCTGCTGGTGCAGCAGTTGTCTCCTGGCCTGGGATTTAATTCCAGAACATAAGTCCATTATTCTGTTATCCTCCTTAAAATGTTAATTTATTTACCCTTAAAATATAATTAAGTTAAACTTTTGTTGAAGAAGCAGACCTTTGCTGCCGTGGTTACCATTATCAGAATGGCTATTTGACGCAGTTAAGGAAGTTAACATAACAGTTTAGGTAGAATGTCCATATCTAGAACGCACGCGCTCTCAACAACCAATTTTCTTTCTTCTTTGAAAAAGGTAACAATTGTGACAATTGCAAATATCTGATTTAATGGTGCTAATAAGGGCCTTTTCAATGACTGGGAATTTGTGAATTGAATTGTGGAATCTCATGTGGATTAGTTAAAGCAACTTGCACTCTTTTGTTGACTGTTCTACATTTGCCATTTGAAAGTTTGAAAATTTGAAAGTTTATTGATAGAAAATTACCTCGCAGCCCGAGGTCTTAATTGCATAATTTACAAGCTACTGGATGTAAAATAGTAATTATAATAACAATATCACAATATCACAATATCAAAGACCAGCGAAGTGAGTATTAGTACATATTCATATAAAAGGTTAATATACACGCCTTCATATACAATCAAAGACTGGGCTTCAACATATGAGTATGGTGAGTCAAAAAGTTAAAATGACAGCCTCTAAGAATTGCACATAGAGGGATCAAAGTACATCTAAAACATTCCGTTCATGTCCCGGAAACATCAAAAGTCCTCCTGTATCTAAAATTATACATGGTTACGTACCGAGGTGGCAGACTATGTTGCTTGTCCGCCTGGGAACTTGAAATAGACGTGAATAGCTTCTGACGTAGTTCTTGGCGTTTATTGTGCAAGGTTGCTAAGTTAAAGAGCTACAGATTTCTCTGGTAAGACAGCATTGGCGAAATGGTTGACAGAGCCCTTTTAGCACTCTCTGTGGTTTGTCGTTCAGATAATTAGGAGGAGAACGGTGAAAAACAAGAGAGCAATCTTACACAAGTACAATGACAGCTGTGTGTCAGTAGACTATTGTGGGCCAGCACGGAAGGAAGGAAATAGGAGACGTCTGTCTGCATGGAGGCGCCTTTTGTTCATTGTAATTAATTTACCTCCCAGGACATATTCTAACTTTTTAGCCGATGACGTCACGTCACTGTCGTTATAGGCTAATGCAAGAGCCTAAACGAACGTCGCTGGTAGCGATTGCTGATGTCTGTCTCACGTCTGTGAGGCCGGGGGGTACTCTGTGAGATGTTGGGTGGGGGTGTGCCGCCATATGGGTGCCGTCATATGGGTTTGTGCCTTATCAGCGGCACAAACCCATACAGCTTATAGATGGGAGTACCTCCTCCGGGCTTTGAAGATTTGCATCGCTTCCCAGCCAACAGGTGAGCTGTTGGGACTCAAAAAACCTTACCCTGTGCCAAAGACAGCGGCACATACCCCTATGGCGTAAAAGTGGGAAAACCTCCCCCAGGCTGTGAAGTGTTTCCATTTGATCACGAGCAACTAGGAAATATTTAATTTTGCTTCAAATGCGCTGTTTGTGACTTGAGGTTTGGCAGGATTTTATTTGCGTTCCAGTGCTGCGTTTACTTAGCCGTGATACAAATTTCCAGAACAAGCACACCAGAAATTATACAAAGGACGGACTCAGGGCCGCAATGAACGCAACTCGGCTTACTTCGGGAATTCACGTTTTCCTTTTTAATTTCCAAGCCGAAGTATTTGTTTTTGTAGGAGAATATTTTGATTTCCAACCAGCTTGCCTGAGTCAATTCGAATATGAGACAAATGTTTATTGAGACATGGAAATGAGCAGGTTTTGAAATAGCCAACTGAATTTTAACATTTTCGTTCTGTTCGAAGGCAAAGCAAACGAATTTGAGCATCCCGTTTTTATTTGGCTAGAAGCTGAGATCCAAACCAAACACGCGAGCTTGTTTCTAAAAATAGATTTTGCCAGCAGAATTTATTAGCAGCGTACGTGCCCATTTAGAAATGTAAACAAATAGGCAAGCTTTTGGTCGCTTCGCAAAGCAAAAAGACAAAAATTGTCATAGCCGACTTTGCTACAAAGCAAGTAACTTCAGTCTACAGGAGAAATAAATACGGTAATAAAACAATTTCAATCGTGTTTGTAAACGCTAGTTTAAACCGATTTCAAACGGAAATTTTAGTGGCTACAGGAAACGTACATTTGATGAAAGACTCCTGTTTTGACAAACAGATAATAGTTCCTACACGACGAACGTAGGTGGTGGACCGAAAGCTGAGAAACTTAAACAAAGTAACGCGAGTCGCTTGTCACGCAAATTACGCGGAACGTCAAAAAAGCCTATCGAAAGTTGATCTCCATGAGCCCTGAAAACGTATTGGAGATTTACCGGTAAAAGGGTAAATCTCTAATCTTCGCGTAAAGGTTGATTTCCATTGTTGCGTAAATTTTATGTGCGTACGGGCGTGAATTTAACTGGCTTTACGTGCGTAAATAAAATTAGAGACGAAGTATGAACGGCTTACGTAAACGTAAAAAGTTGAAAACTTTCAACTTTTTACGTTTACGTAAGCCCTTCATACATCGTCTCTAATTTTATTTACGCACGTAAAGCCAGTTAAATTCACGCCCGTACGCGCGTAAAATTTACGTGACAGTGGAAATCAACCTTAAATTATTTACGCCTATATTTTTCGACAGCGGGTTTAAGTAATACTTGTTTTAGTTTATGTTGTCTTTGAAGAATAGGGAAACGAAGAGCTTTATTTCCTTCGCGCGCAATTTTAATGTCACGGAAAAATTAACTGACACGTCACGCTGCTCGTTACCTTGTTTTATGTTGGTTAACCGCAATTTTTTTGGGGGGGGAGGAGGGAGGGGGGGAGGCGGGTTGAGGGGGGGAGGCGGGTTGAGGGGTTAGGGTGGGACCGAACGGAGGAGTAATACCCATAGGTTGTCATGATAAATTTCACAATATTGTGAAACAAAACATCATCGGCTCTGCGCGCATTGCATTCCTATGTTTACAAACTGTAATTGTCAGGTTGTTGAAGGCGGGGAGATGGAATCAGAGAGTCATGAAGAAGCAGGAGATGAAGAAGTTGAGAGCGGAGCTGCAGGAAATGAATCCGATATGGATCTAGACTTGCTGGCTGAGAGTGAAAGTGACAGCGAAGAAAGTCAGGTAAGAAAGCTATTTGTACCAACGACTATAGTCTTATTTTTTAATCTGAAAAGAAGTTCCGTTTTAATAAAAAGGAATTTTTGTATTACCGTTTATAGTAACTAGAGTGTACATTCCCGAGTCAGGGTTGTTGCAGGTTCAAATATCGATACGATTATACTCGCAGTGTGACATTAACAATGATAATATCGAGCCATGCCCTGAAAAACATCGAAGGGCTCAGTCAGCAAAGTCATGAATACGGAAGTAGATTGAGGTAAATATACCTGCCAGCTACATCAGCATTTATCTATGTAAAATGAAATCCCCAAAAGAGCCTTGGAGTAAAAACAAGTAATTGGACAGAATCTCATGTGGGATATCTAAAATGTCTCTTGAGAAATCGTGTTCAACAGCCACAATAGCGGTGGAAATACAGAAGAAGACAAAATATGGCATTGAAGTGAAATGAGATTTAGTGGAACTCTTTCCGAGGTGCGCAGGTTAACATTTCACGAAAGCTATTAGGAATATCAAAAAGGTATCTTGGTGCAAATTAATAATCAAGCATGTAAATTACTTTGCCAATCTCCCCTAATACAATAAGTTGTTTATCGCGCAAGCGAATTTACGACTTAGTGAACGTTTCATCAGTATACCTACAAGAAGTAATTCAATATCCCTAGCAAGGTTCGTGATATTTTTTAATACAGTACTAAGCATGTGTTCCAGATAATTGTCAAGGTGCATCGCATACAAAGAATCTTTCCATTTTTATCAGGTTGGTGAGGTTCATGTTGTTGAAAGTGTTCGGCGCAATCGTGTACCTGGCTCACTGATTGGCTCAGATGGAAGTGCTAGCGTGCATGGTGAGCATGTAGAGTTATACTCAGAAGAAGAGTCATCTACTGGGGAAGAAGAAGAGGAAGAAGATGATGATGAGGAGGAAGAGGTTGTGGAGCATGCTGAACATGACACTGTCCAGCCAGAAAGTATAGATAACAGACCATCAACAGCTGGTATGTCCATCACTAATAGTAATAACTTTATAACTTGACTTGTTTACACTAATTCTTTGCCTTTTTGTCTAGTAGGTGCAGATCGCAGTTCTACTCCTCACGCCATGCAGTGGGCTATACGTGCCAACACACAGTCACGACCATCTAGTAGCGGCTTAGCAGCTCCGCAAACCACAGGGGGATCAGGTTTCATCTATGTTGACTCTACTTCACTCAGGCGAAGTGGCAGCAATGCAGCAGCAGCTGGAACAGGAGCCAGTGAGTTGCCTGGGACTACAGTCTCTCACTGCAGTATGAGTAGCTCTGCCAGTGCATTGGCGCGAGCCTTTGGTACTGTTGTTAGAGAGGTGAGTTAAATATATACTGAACGCTGCACATGGCGGACGCGCCTGCGGTACAAACAACAGTCAAAGCCGTACTATCCTGCACTATGTACTGCACATAAGCAACGAACTAGGCTTTCATTCATTTTCTTGTGTCCAGTAAGATTGCTTCTGGTTATGTTTCAGAGTGAAATGAAAACACTGGAAGACAGAGAAACTCTAGTATAATTTGCACTTGTAAGCAAGTAGCAAATGTTAGCGAGCGAAACGGATAACAAGTTAGTTTTGTTGAACAAAAATATTTCCTTGTTCTTCCCATACGCTTTACCTGAAGGAGTTCAGTGCTTGCAACAGTCTGGAGCCGCTAACGTTTAATTTGCTCTATGGATTGTGCTGAATTCAATATCGTGTCGATGAAAGTGAGCGACTGCAAGTCTGACGCAAAAAGCGTAATGTGATGCCAGAATTTATCCCTTTTACTAGAGCAGTTCACTCTAGCTGCTCAACTTCCAGGTGCTTCGTCTTCACAAAACTCATTCACGATCACGAGCGCTATGAGGTGTGGCTTGCTGTTTTACGAATTATCGTTCACCTGGAAAAATTCAAGTTGAGGTTACGCTAACACCGACACAGCATTGTGTTAAGAGTGCTTTCTTAGAAGGGAAACAAACCCATATCCTGTTTATAATTTAAGCCAGCGATGGGAAAGTCAGTTCAAATAACTTAAACCTGACTTCTGCTTAAGAGAGGCGGCGTGTCCGAGTGGTTAGGGCGCTGGACTTGGACGGGTTCAAGTCCTTCTCTTTGACCACTTGGATTTTTTTCACGGTAGTCCTGTGTTCAAATCCTCAGCCACGTTTGTAAGCCTCCCACCAGTTGGGGTTTTTAAGAAATGTTTTTGTTTCATTTGTCATGTTCCTTTCAGAAGTTTATAGGATCCCCAATTAGCACTGCCTTGCTAAATACTCAGACACTTAAATAAAGTTATTTTTTAAGGGATGTTCTAAACAGCTGCATCATAAATTTGTGAATCTGCTTACCCCTTATCTGTCACCTGTGATTATCGCTTCTTTCTTTTTGCAACAAATATGCTGTTATGCAAAGATTTTTATTTCCTGTGTCATTTAAATTTACAGTAAATTTTAGTTCATAGTTTCCTGGAAAAGTCGTTCAGTACTGCGGCCTGATGTAGGACCGCCGTGATCTATCTTTTCGACGTTGATTTAATCAATTGTACCTCTCCATTTAAAGAAAACTCCTCCCATCTAAATTCCAGAGTAGTCCCTGCCTTTAATCCTTTATGTCCAAGGGTCTTGAAATTAAAATTGCACAAGGAAACTGCAAATTGTAAACATTCGCTTATTTCCAACATGAAGCATCAGCTATGTAGTGCAACCATTCCATGACAATTTTTGTTAAACGATACTATGTATAGAAAATTTTTCACGTTGTTCTCTTATTAGCTGCTAAAGTTGATATTTTAAGTGCGATGGTCGTCATCATTGCATTAAGTTGAGTAATTTACAAATTTATTTTCATTCAGCACTTTATAGCCACAGGAAATCCTTTTGAAACGAAAATAATAGCACGTAAGCAACCGCAACTGAAGCATAAGCTTAAGTTCAACTGATAAAAATTATCACTGGTAAACAGTCGTGAATGGCTGTCAAACTGACCAGATGTTCTGTAAACTCTCATCTGAATTTATTTGCTGTACTCACTAGTCGTACGGTGGGTGCTTACTCAGAGTGCATCCTGGGAATCCTGGCTGGACACTCTGGAGCACATAGCTTGTTTCCGATTACAGCCGCTGTTTTTACAAAAACTTGAAAACTTGCTAAAGTAGCTTTCAAGTTTGAACCAGTTCTTTTGGGACGCAATCAACGAGTTCGGAAAGTCTTGTAAATAGTGATCCGCACTCATGTTCTCCCAACATTCCTTGTGGTTGTATTACCCCAATAACCCATAGAAAAATGTGGTCTGTTGTTTAAAAATACCCTTCTGCTCTGTGCTTGTTGTTGTTTGTTGGCTGTCTCTACATACCGTATTTTCTCAATTAAACGCCGGACCCCGATTAAACGCCGGCCTCGTATAAACGCCGGGTCCACGAGGCCAATTTTGAAATAAACGCCTGGTGCGTTTAATCGAGGCCCTGGCGTTTGTTCGAGGCCCCGGCGTTTGTTCGAGGCCCCGGCGTTTATTTGCGTTCGAACCAACAATTTGATTTTTCCCTTATTAAATAGCACTACTGCGACATACTAGTACGCTATGGTGTTTTGATAATCTTAATAAACGTTCAAAAGGAAAAGTCCGGCTTAACATAACAAGAATAGTAGCTGTACAACAAAATAAAACAAAATGTTCGTGTTCGTGTTGTCATTAAGTCTTATTACTGATGACGCACTTTCTTTCGTGTGTTATAGTGCTCACTGTCACTAAAATCGCGAGGATCCCTCCTGCGTTTGTTTATGAGCTGTTTCAATCTTGTCATAAGTTGTCCTTTCTGAGAGGAAATCGCACATTGAATAGAAATAGGGACTTCAAGGCCGCCTTGTTCCAAGTTGCTCGCTCGGTAGGTTTCCTGTCTCACTTTAGCCGAAATTTTCCCTCCATGTTTTACAAAGAAGCAAAGAGCGGAAGAGAGTTCGATTGGGATGTGTCCGACATTTATCTTCTCATTATCAGGGTCATGCACACGGTAAACAGCCATCGCACACGGATCGTACTTGTTGTTTTCTTCATGACTTACAATAAGACCTTCGCCGATCGCAATATCTTTCCAGTGTTTTTCGGTAACGTGGTACCCTCGCACACAGCAAGCAAATTCAAATGTTTCCTCGGTTTCTTGAGTAGCCATACGTATATTAAGGTCTTACTACAATAAGGATAGAGACCAAGTACCACCTAGCTTAGCCGTCTTAGCAGAGGAAAGCAACAAGAGCGGATGGTTGCGTTACATGCGTGAACACACACGTGCATAAACTTGACCTGGCATTTAACATGCTTCATGGTGTAAAATAACAGTGTACCGGCACGTCAACTTTTTTCAATCGTTGTTAGGATCATGGACAACGATACTATCAACAATTCCACTGAATCTCCCAGTGGATCAAGTCAAGAAAATGATCAGAAATCGCCTCTGCACAGAGGTGCAACTAGTGGAAAGGGAAAGAAACGACACAGTTATAGCATAAGCACAAAACTCGAAGCAATTGCTTATGCAGAGAGCAACAGCCAGGAAGCCGCCGCACGAAAATTTCGCGTGGACGCTAAGAGAATCGGAGAATGGTGCCAAAAGAAAGCGGAGTTTGAGAATGCAGCAAATCCAAGGAAAAGACTAAACGGTGGCGGGAGAAAGCCTCTTTCAACTGAGCTTGAGGAAAGAGTGCTCGAGTGGATTCACGATATGAGGGCACGAGGTCAGCGCGTTTCCAGGCGGGCAATTAGCAAGAAAGGAGAGATCATTTGGCATGAGCTTAAGTCATCGAACGAGACTGATGCCCCCGCTGGTTCAGACAACAACGAAGAGATATCCCAAGAAGACTTCAAAGCAAGTAATGGCTGGGTAGGTCGCTTTATGAACAGGCATGGATAAACTTTGCGCAAACGTACCTCCCTGGCACAGCATGACCCCGGAAACCTTATTGATCGTGTCATCAGTTTTATTCTTAACGTGAGGCGCAAATTTCATGAAAAGGGGTATGCAAAGGAAAACGTAATTGCTATAGATGAAACACCGATCTGGCTTGATATGCCAAGCTCTACTACTGTGAATGAGGCTGGGGCATCGAGTGTCACCATAAGGTCAACTGGACATGAAAAAGATAGGGTAACTGTTTGCCTAGCGGCCAAGGCAAATGGGCAAAAACTAAAGCCATTCATCGTCTTCAGAGGTGGGAAAAGAGATGTAAAGAGGATGAATGAAGACAGACGTTTATCCGGAAAGTGCGTCATCCGCTCCTCGGCCAATGGATGGATGAATGAAAGCCTGACGGTCGAATGGGTGCAGTATGTTGTAGACGCCTATCATTTGCTCCGAGACTTCTTGTCTGGGACACATACAAATGCCATGTGACGAATGGAGTAAAAGAAGCCCTTCGGCAGGCTGGTGTCGATTCAGCGTTGGTACCTGGTGGCTGCACAAAATATATCCAGGCTCCCGACGTGTCATGGAACAAGCCTTTTAAGGATCTGTGCCAAATAGCGTACGATGACTGGATGGCAGAAAAAGAGCATGAAGTAACCCCGGCTGGTCGAATAAAGGCACCTTCACGGCGCAGCTGTATCGAGAGAATATTATCGGCCTGGGAAAGCCTCCCAAATGACGTAATCAAGAAGAGTTTTGAAGCGTGTGCTGTCTCATTGCCCATAAACGGATCAGAGGATGACAAAATCCATTGTTTTAAGGCAGACGGCCCACTTAGCAATGGAAGGCAGGAGTTTGCAGAAAGGGCCGCAGCATTTTTTGCTGCACTGCAACATGCTGCTCCTGTTGATGAAAACGATCCGTTCGCGGATTTAGAGCCAGACATCTGTGAAGAAGAAGTTAACGAGTTTGTTGTTTATGATGATTAAGGTACATTAAAAATCGTAAATGCAGACGCTTAACTGATAGTATCGAGGAGAACGATGGCGACATTGCCGTTTATACGGAACTTAAAACTTTCTATCCATACTTGCTCCTATTTATTTTACATATTTTTGTTCTGTTCAGTGCCACATGTCCTGATTGTAACATACATGTGCTGTTTATAATGCTGTATCTTTTAGCAATAATCATCCTCCAAGACTCAGGGACAGTTTACCGAATGGAAAAGTCATTTCGTGTTGACAAACTGCCCTAGGTTTCGGAGGATGGGTGAATAAATAAATCTGAAAAAAATGACAGAATATTGCACTTCATAAATAAACGCCGGGCCCCGATTAAACGCCGGCTTCAAGTAAACGCCGGGTCCACGAGGCCAATTTTGAAATAAACGCCCGGGGGCGTTTAATTGAGAAAATACGGTAACATACCTTTTCTTTCCCAGGTGACAGACCTTCTTAACAGTGCTCATAACTCATCAGCCTTAACAACTGGACCCGGCCTGGCTGCCAGTCCACTATCTTTGGTGGAGATAAGCACTTTAGTAGACCAGCAGCTGCAGGCTGCGTGGAATTGGCTAGCTATAGTTTTGGATTGCACTGAAGCTCAACTTCGATTTGGATCATCACTGTCTGCTTCAGCTGATCCTACTCACCCTTCATATCCTAAACACAACAAAGATCGGCGTAATCGTGAGGACCCAGCGCTCCTGAGAGTTTTAGAAAGCAAACGCAAACGATCTGTAGGTAGAAGGTAAGCAGTACGTAATATAAGAACGTACATATCAAATATCTTGTATTAAAATCCATCGTTAGGTTAGGTCTAAAGTTCATTTGGAACTTCGTTATGTTCCAATGCGTTAATTTACGTTCTTCACATCAGTTTATGTTCCGCATTCTTTCAGCAGGGTGATTGAAAGCCAAACTCAAAGTTGCTTACCAGGGCCCCCCGTAATTGTTTTTCTTGGAGGTGGTACCTTCGTTTGAACAGAAATTACACCACCATAAGAAATAAACTAGGGAGATCAAAAACCACCCTTTTACTAGAGGGACTTTTATTACAATCAGAGCAACACTCTGGCGTCACTGTTATTTTTACACATAGTACAGTTTTTAAAATTCTGAGCCCTGCTCAAGAGCATGCTTATCCCAAAAAATACACTAGCACTGCGCGTAGCAGGCGTAAACAGGGAATGGGTAGGGGAGCGAGAAAGTGGGAGAAAAAATGGGGGTCTAGGGAGAATGGAGGGGCGTTCCCTTCTCCCTGTTCCCCAGATCCCTCTTTCCCCAATAATGGGCAAGTTTTAAAGAAATGAGAACCTTAAGTTACAGGCAATATTATTTTGATGTGTAGGTGCAGATTTCTCAAACCTGATTTGTATTTTGTTGGGATTGTTTGACCCACACTTCTTGGGATTTTTTACTGACAGGAGACATGGTGCTTCAAGCAGCAGCGTGGATGTTGGTCGACAGGACTTCCTTGTGTATGTGCTTTCTCTCCTAAGAGGCCACTCGAACGAACATGGAGGTTCCTTACCCCAAATGGATGTTTCTTCATTACCTCATGTGGCATATGTGTTAGATGCTCTTGTCTACTATATACGAAACAACCCTAATGCTAGCTCACAAGTTAAGAGATCTAGTACTGAGAAGACTGTTGCTACTGATGCAGCTCAGGAAGATGAAGGTGGTGATGATGTTGATGATGAGGACAGTACTAGTTTTAAAAGGGATGCAGAGGAGTACGATGATGACACAGATCATGTTGAAGATGAACCCATGCCTACACCTAGTGTACCAGGACATTTGCACAGGTATGTAAATGTGTCGCCTTGATGGCTGGCCACTGCTGTGGCACTTGTGTAATTACATTTGCCTGTGCACTACAGTCTAGAGTGGAGTATCATCACTGAACTGGGCCTACAGCTTTAATTATTTTTTATTTCTATCCTTTCCAGTTGCTCGTAGCCAATTTTTTGTCCCTCGCCCCAAATTCATGGGAACACAAATTTTCTTTGAATGACAGCAAAGAAGCTGCCTGGTACAAAAACAAGGTTGAAGGATGCAAACCCTGGACCTTGACAAAGAGCTGCTTATATAGAAAACAAGTTAACAGCTGCAATATTTCGCCCTTAAGGTGTTTCGATACAGTTTTAAAGAGTGATGTATTTTCAGCCATTTTGGAATAAGGCGTATGCCATTTCCTACTGTATTGCAAAATACTAAACATGCAAGAGTTGTAGGAGAATTCCAAGTTTTAATTCTGGCAGCTTTTAACTTTTGTGGGTCTTAATTTTTGCAATGTACATATTTTTTGGATATTACAAAACAGCCCCCGCTTATTTTTAATACCTTATAGATAAAATTTGAAAAACATAGACATGCAGTGCGTGCAGAACCGGTGAGGTTTCCTTTTTTACCTTCTCACAAATGTGCACAACTACTTATGTTTGTAAGCAAGTGAGCAGAAACTAGGCCGACGACAATACACCGTAACTTTGCCTTCCGAAGGCTCAAATCTCAGATGTTTTGACTTTCTGGAGAATACGTGACTTCATTATCGCCGTTAGTTCCCAGTGTTCTCGGATCCGGATGTGTTTTCCGCCGCGGGCAACGTATTGCTTGTGTGGCTACACGTGCCACTGATATCCTGCATAAACTTACAGAGATCGAATCCAGACACTTCACAGTCCGGGCGAGGTATTCCCTGTTACGAGGTATGTCACTCTTCTGTGTGGCACACCCCCACCCCAAAACCCATAGGGTACCCCCCCGGGCTTCAAAGACGGAGGCAAACAAACATCGCCCATCGTTGAAATTTAGGCTCCTACATAAACCGGTTACGTCATTGACGTGACGTCACCGGTTAAAAATGCTAAGACTTCATGTTATTCAAGAATTTAGTTGCAATGTATTTAAATAATACAAATGAGACAAAACTAGAGCCCAAATATTATACCTCTTCCGAATCCACAAATGCAATATGTTGAATGGTAGGTTACCATTAACCCAGTTCAAACGGATTATAAATCAGACAAATGCAAAATGTTGATTGGTAGGTTACCATTAACCCAGTTCAAACGGCTTATAAATCAGACACATATGGTTCCTCGGATGCTGCTCCATTAGTGTGAAGCTCTATTCCTCGGGAAATAAGGTTTGCTCCCTCAGTATCTTGCTTTAAAAGTTAACTCAAGACATATCTTTTTAAAAGAGCTTGTAAAAGGTTAGTAAGTAAGTAAACAAAGTTAAACAAAGTCAAGTCTTAATTTAACTATTGCATTATAGAATATTTGTATTTCTTATTATTATTATTACCAAAAAGATGAACAGAAGTACCCTACAATATCTTAGCAAAGAAGTTCAGACCAAAAATAACTCACCCCGCCCCCCGTCAGTTTAAAACTCAAGTCCCCCTTGTGGGGGTAGGGGAGTTAGTCTTGGTGCACTCCCAGATATGTACAGCGGCTCTCATTCTGTCATTGGATTTCGTATATTTTGTGGACAAATTAGTTGTCTTAATTCGTTATTCTCGATTTTCTTCCCAGAAAATCCCGATTATCAATGATTGGGCATTCAAATCCGTTCAATCCGTTCGTCAAACAGTTATATATGGAGCAATCCTTTAAAGGGAGGCTGAGGTGTTCAGCCTGTCTCCCACAATTCCCAACGGGTGTTGATGGGCGCGTCTGGTTGGTTTACCAGATAAATACCAGATAAAATAATTAGCTTTTATTTCGGCAAAATGGGTGAATATAAATTCCAGGATAAACGCATATATCGAAATATGGTCTATGTTTTTTCGCCCTAAATTTTGTAAAGACGAAAAGATTCAAGAGGCAAAATACCGGGCGCTATAAAAGCATACCGAAGCGGGGACCGCGCGAGGGGTGGGCCAAGGGGGCTTAAGCCGTGAGTAGAGATCAAATATCATGTCAAGGCACATTATTCTTAGACTGTATAAACTGGCAACTTAAGAAGAGAAAGTTCTCGAGTGAGCGTGGCACAATTCCGTTTCCAGTGTTTAAAAAGTTGATTTTGTTCGGTATTTCTGCAAAGAAATGGCTTCACCGGACAATTTGTATTGAATTAAAAGCCAAAAGAAATGGTTTGTTGGCAAAACTGAAAAGCAAAAATGCCATTTCTGTTGTTAATATGCAAATAGCCAGATTCTCTTTTGAAATTACTTGGTAGCGTGAGTTTCTACAGGGGTTCCAAATTTCCAAATTCGCTTAGGGGTTGGTACCCCCGGGGATCCATATCCGCCAGCGGACTTAGCTGGCGGGTCAAGTTCGGGGGGGGGGGGGGGGGCAAATCGTCCTCATAGATTTTTGAGGGCTCTGTATAATGGTTGAATGGTTGATAATAAGATTGACTGATTCAAAGAAACCCAGACCGCGCCAGACTGCGTGATTGTTATAAACATAATAAATTCGATGACATGGCGAATTATAAACCAACTGTAATTGAGACTGCGTTTGAAAAATTCCCAGTGAATCACGCTTTCGCAGACTAGACACTTCAGTTTTAGGTCTTGAAAGAAATTTGTTCAGTTTTTGACTTTGGTGTATTAATAGTTTAGCGGTGTACAAGCTGTTTTGGTATCTCCGCAGAATTTGAAATATTAGTCTCGGGTTTACAAATGTTGATCACCTCCGGTCGAGATCTTGGGACTCAAATAATGGCAATGTTAGAGTTAAATTAAATTTCATGGCTTACTCGTGGTTTAAATTTCATGGCTTACTATATATTTGATATCTACAGCTCATTTTATTCGTGGCCGTTACTTCGGCGACCTTCGGCGTCTGCCATGCATTACTAATTAGCTTGGAAGCCAACCAAGCGTTTCAGTGGGCGGCAGAGTGTTCTCTCTTATAGGCGCGCTTCATGTTTAAATTATTTTGTTGCAGTGGGAAAAATTATCGCTTGTTTGTGGCCGGTGGTGTCGGTGGTATTTTGATGCATTCATAGCCAAACAGTGATATGGAATTTGTTTTTACCAGCTTCTTTGTGCGGACTGACTCAACTACAGTGCTGGGTTGCACTCCTCCAGACCCATACCAGGCTCCTGTAGAAGAAGCTCTGCCCCTTGCCTGCCAGCCCCACCTGTTGCATCCTGGAGCACGCAGGGAGGAGATGTTTGGCACTGTGCAAGAGCAGGCTGATGGTGAAAGGGGCTCATCACAAGTCAACAGCATGGCATTGCTCTCTTCTACACAACAAGCTTATTCTAAAACTGAAGGGAGGCAATCAGCCTCTGCAAAGGAAAGTAAAGGTGAGGATCTGCATCGCATGTTTTCTTTACCCACTCATTGCTTAAGCCTCAAAGGAAATATTTCCTTGGTATTTAAAGCCGAAAAGAGCCAAAATTTGAAAAGTAACACGACACGATAGCCGAGAGGCATTTTAGTTTCATATGTGCTCTCCAGACTTCTCCTAGTGCATCCATACGTCAATCGATGCACCGATGAGAAAATGAACCAATCATTTTCTAGATGAAAAGAATTTGCCGCACAAACAAACTGATTGAATTCAGAGCTAAATTTGCCCGCAGGAAAATCTATAAACTAACAAAGGCTTAGCCGTTAATAACAGTGTTTTGCCAAATTATACATTTCGTTCAAGTCTCCAGGTGTAATACGTACCATAGTTAAGTTTTTATTTATTTCTTCTGCGTTTGAAGGCGGCAGAAATTTTGAAAAAATGCGAGGAAAGTGAGAAATATGACCCAATAACATTTTTCGGGTAAGTACAGTTTTGCCTCCAAATTTGGGTATCTTCTTGGTATTGCTAATGTAGTTATTACCAGTTGACCTAAAACAAAAGATGGATGAGACAGCGAACAAAACCCAGATCTAAACAAACTAGGTAACGAACAATGGTTTCTGCATCAAGAAACACCCCAAATTTTTTATCTAACCACAAAATGGCTGCGAACATTTGCAACTATTGCACAGTAATCTGAAAATTTAACAAACATTAAAGTGTGAAGCACCTTTTATTTTCAACACTTACGGCTAGACTGTTAGGATCCAATTCGCACTTGGGAGAAACGAACTTCAATTGTTAGCCTTTCGGCAAAGTTTTCATGTGGAAATAAATTTTTTGAGCCCAAGACGATCTTTCCCGTAAGCAACTCTCGGTATCAGTTGAAATTCAATACCTTACATTGCTTTATTCAGTAATTTTACTTTACATTTACCGCATTCTATTTTCTTGTTTATATACGAAACGGAAAAAATTTGACCGGTCAAACCAACTGCATATGGTAATGCTTGGACTGGTAGACTGGTTCGCCACCATGCTCACAATATCTGCCTCCAATATGCCTTGGGAGATTGTTCACCATGTTGTGAAATTTGCACCCCTCGTGCTTCGGCGCAACACCCTAAATATCAATTTAATGTCAATTTTGAAACTTCCTTTACTGAACACAGTTAATAAGTATCTGCAGTACACGCTGGACAGCGGTCACATGTACCCTTGTTGTTCAAAGATGCCACAATTATGGATAACTTCGATATTGCCGTGGACTTCATCAACGATCAGCGTCTCGATTTATTAGAAAAATAACAGGAATTGGAATGTCAGCTGCTAGATCGGTTCGCCAGCATGCTCACAACATCTGCCTCCAATGAAAGATAGATGAGAGACAGACAGATGAGAGACCTTGGAACAGGGAGTCATCGACCGGCGAGCCAAAAAAAGAGAGACTGACAGACGACACGATTATTGGTTGTGGGGGGGTGGCAAATGGAAGGGGGGTCATGATCATTTACACATGAAAAAATCACCTATCAATCTGTTTTCCGTTATTTCCATCCCTGTGCATTAAAAATGAATCCTCTCTTTGGATGGACTTTTTCACGGTAAAAAAATAACATGCTTTCGTCATTAACCATATCGTACTTACGTCATTCTTGAATGTATTGCAGATCAAGTGCCAGCCATCAGAAGCAACACTTCAGAAGACCCTGAAGGTGCATCATCTACACCTTTTATTTGTAGTACAACTTCTGCAAACTCCCTATTGAGTCGTTGGCGTCTTTGTGTGGAGATGTTTGGTCAGGCATTCCTTGAAGATGTTGGCTGTGAACCCTCGTCCGTGTTAAATGAGCTTGGTAGGTTTGATGTGAAAGAAACCAAGTTTAGAAGAGAGATGGAGCGGTTAAGGAACTCCACCCAAAGGGATTTAACTCTAGAGGTAACTTTTCTTTACCATTGCTTTGTTCTTGTTGTTTCTTCCTTTGTTAAATTCAATCCATTACTTGTTTTAGTTGTTATGAAGACAATGTAGAAGTATTTCATTACCTGAGTAGGATAAATATGTGGTTACACTACAAGGCCAAACTCCTATGAACAGAGTTGGCCATAAGTGGCAAACGTGGACGATTAGTGTGGCCGTCTTACCACACAGGAAAATGGCGGATATCGTCTGCACTTTGATATGGTCTTTTTCAATACTGATTTTAAAATTATAATATTATGTGACAATTAACATGTATCATTTGTGACCTAGGTTGAGCGTGACCGTTTGACATTGATACAACAAACCATTCGGCAGCTTAACTCACTGTTCGGCCGGCGTGGTCCCAGATCTCGCCCCATGACTATACACCGTGTCAAAGTCACCTTCAAGGATGAGCCAGGCGAGGGGACTGGGGTGGCAAGGAGTTTCTACACTGCTGTTGGAGAGGCATTTTTATCTGGAGAAAAGCTACCTTCCCTAGACACAAGTCGAAGTAAGTTTTGTTTACTTGACAGTTAGAATGCACAACCAAGTTGACGTGGCCCTGCATTGCTACTTTTTGTTATTAAACACAATGTCGAGTTTTCCTGTCATTTTAAAGGCGATGATCATGTGATCATCGACTTGTGATTATCGACTTATTGCAATCGGCTAGAACGGTTTGTTATTTTGTCCCGTTGTCGGGTGGAATGTCGTAGTAAGTACTTTACGTATGGTTGTTAAAGTGTATCATTCCTTCTATAAGAGTAATGGAGTAATGGAGTAATGGCCTCTATCTCCCGTGTACATCTTTGTATACCCTGTATATCCTCTACACCCTGTAAACCCTTGCATAACCTGTACACTCTAGTACAACTGTATACCCCGTATACCCTGTATACCTTCTACACCCTGTATACCCTTGTATAACCTGTACACTCTATTACAACTGTATACCTCATATACCCTGTATACACTAGTAGTACACCGAGTATACTCTAGTACACCCTGTATACCCTTGTTAACCTGTACACTCTATTACAACTGTATACCTCATATACCCTGTATACACTAGTAGTACACCGAGTATACTCTTGTACACGCTGTATACCCTTGTATACCCGAAATACTCTAATACATCCTGTATACCCTTGTAAACCCTGTATACTCTTGTACACCCTGTATACCATTCTATGCCTGGTATACTCTTGCTCACTCTGTATACCCTTGTACATCCTGTTAACCCTTGTATAAACTATATACCTTGTACACCCTGTGTACCCTTGTATACCCTGTATATGCTTGTACACACCGTATACGCTTTGATGTGACCTGGTGTTTGTTTCTAGAGGTACCCGGTTTAAAAAAAGGGTAGTGATTCCTGTATGTGTTAATGGAGCCCTAATTTTGTACTTATAGGGCAAAACAAGAGACCAAATGGTATAAACCTTCCACAAGTGCAAAATGGAGAATGGGAGGTTGCCAAAAAGATGAAAAGGAAACCCCAAAATATCTTCAGTTGATAAAAACTGCAGACCAAAAATCACCCACACCTCCCCGTCACTTTAAAACTCAAGTCCCTGGAGGTTGTGGAGGGGAAGTTGATCTTGTTGCACTCTTAGTTATTTACACAGCACCTTTCATACTGTCTTTTGGATGTGTTATTGTTTAGGACTAATTCGTAGTCTTAATTCGTTTTTCCCAATTTCATTTCCGGGAAAAACCATACTTAATTATACATTCAAACCCAATATGTTGCAATTTATCGCATGCTAGTTGGAAAACATCATCGCCTTTTGCACGTACTGTGTGCTTATTTTTGTTTTTCTGGCTAAGACGACAGCGCTCACTAGAGAAAACAAGTTTATCACGTTTAATTTGGGATAAAGACAAACCAAGGAACCCTGTTTCTCTGCATAGATTGTTCTAGAGTTCTGGTGTTTATTCGTGTTCCGGAAGTTAGTTGAACTACATGACTGTAAATTGTAATTGGACTAAATGGCTTGTACTGTTCAATTGAATTAAAACAGGCATTGTGCAGCGAATCCGACGTGCCACAAATTACCGGTACAAACGTGATCGTGATGTGAGACGACAGCTGTCCGCTGACGCAAGACCTTTTCATTTTAGTGGGAACAGCAGCAGTACTGATGGAGAGGACCCACTGCCATATCACCGACAGTCCTTAGGAGAAAGACTGTATCCGCGAGTCCATGCCTTACAGCCTGTGAGTGGTGATATGAGATACCTTTCACTCTCCTTAATTTTGCACCGACACAATGCGACACGTTGGATTGGATAAGGAAATTGGTACCTAAGTCCAAACTTGATAATTGAGTTATATCTTAACGGATAGTATTGCTGCACAGAATACAAACTTACATGTGGCATGAAATTAACTTTTGTTTTTCGAGTTGGTAGCGTGGTAAGTCAAAACTTGTTATTTCTTCATTACATTTAAATGAGGGCAAGATTAAAATTACTCAGTAACTATATGATCAGCAGCAGAATGATAGTGACTTACTAGAATATCTAATATTTACCTTTCTTTCGCGGTTTGTAGTCCCTTGCTAGCAAGATCACGGGCATGTTATTAGAGCTATCTCCAGCACAATTACTGTTACTGTTAGCAAGTGAGGATACTTTGAGGCAACGAGTGGAAGAAGCTGTAGAGCTTCTTCTTGTATCTGGCAAGTAAGTAAAGAAATTGATATTTCATGACATTCTTCCAGGTTCTTACTGCACCCTGGTTTTTTTCCGAGCAATAATATCTCAAGTAGAGTGAAAAATAATATTTAGTCAAACAAGGAAGGGAAAAAGGTAACCAAGGCGACTTTTTCTGCCAGTTCTTTATCCTACGAATTCTACGTGACATGCAAAATACGTATTCATTTGCTGGCTGCATCACCAATGAGCCAAAAAGTGCCAGATGGTACAGAGATTAAAAATAATGCAAAACAAAATCGGAGAGAAACTAGGAAAGAAAAATCAAGTGAGGCGACCTTTCCCCGTTTTTTTTTTTTTTTTTTTAACTAGAGAACTCCGCGAGACTTTGCCCTCCGAACTGAACCAGAAGTGAGCCAAAAAGTACTGACATGAATTTGACAAATGTACAAACATCTAAAAAAAAGACAGCGTGAAGATTCTTTTGTTGGGAAATCGTACTATAGGAAGAAATTATTCTTGAAATACCAACAATCGTCGCCAAACAAGTCCCTTTGTCAATTATGTGATTACTGATGTCCAGCCTCGTTTTAGTGACGAGGCCGCAAGATCCCTCCCGTAGATCGAGAAAAGATAGAAGCAGAGCCCCACGAGCCAGCGGAGTACCATTGCTTAGCAAATTTGGTAACCATGGGCTCTCACCATAGCGTCACCAATATGAGGTGGCACACACTTGAGATAACCCTGTGCTATATCCCGCGTTTTTGGCGCGAAATCGCATGGTGACCTGCGTTTTAGCAAAGACAACAAAAGTCAAAAACAGTTTTATTTATGGAAAAGAAAAGTTCAAAAGAATACTCAGTTGTCTTTTTGGTGGAAAAGTTCAAGTTACGAATTTGCTTTCGAGGACTTTATCTTTGCTGTCGGTTCTGCTGCGAACTCGGTCGGCACAACGCTTGAGTCGGCAGCATTTTGCAGCGCTACCGTCGCCAAATATCGCACAGCTAGTGCCTTCTGGTTTTTTTCTGTCCACAACCATGGTTTCTGCGGCGGCCCGAACACAATTGCCAAGGAAAAACACCAGCATTTTCATGTCGACAGGCATCTTCTCCCGGGAAAAGAAATAAGAAGAAAAAAAAACTTTTTTTAGTGGAGTCAGTGTTGGTGTCTCATTGGAATAATGCCGGCCTGACTACCGGCCTGCGGTGCCACACAAGGCGGGATCGGTACTCAGCGGGGACATGACTTTTTTCCTTTTTTTTTTTTTTTCATATAATGGCGCACTCCATTGATTGGACCAGTACAAAGATTTTTGGCCAAGCGAGTAACTTACTGTCAGTTATCCAAATGAGTGTCGCTTCTATTAGGGAGAGCAAACAGCTACACTAAGAAGGCATGGATTTTCTCAACAGGAAAACTAGCAGTGATGGCGAAGAAAGTGTCCCTAACACTGTTGTGGACCTTGATGATTCTGAGGATGATAGTTCCCCATTGTTCTACCAACCAGGTAAAACTGGTTTTTACTCTCCGCGTCCTGGGAAATGTACAGAAGAGAGACTGAACTGCTTCAGGAATGTGGGCAGGTAATTTACTCAATTATAAATAGGTTTCACGTCACATTTTGTACTTGTAAGGTTACACTTAACCATTTTGACCGTGTTGTGCGCAATGCCCCATAAGAGCTCGGGTTTACAGCGTAGTACCCAAACCTGTTTTAAAGCTTTAAAATGGAGAAAGACATGAAATAAAACTTTTACAAATTTAAAAAAAATTGACCCCACTATGTCACTTCAAAGGCAGTTTGACCGGCGTTTGTAAACATGAGTTACCCACGCTTTCCGTGAACTGTATGAAACATTCGCTAGTTGCAAGATAGTAGGCAGACAATGATCTCGCTGTCGGTTTTTTTTTCTTTTTTTTTTTGTATTAGTCTTCAAAGTTTAATGTCTATTTTCTATCTGAAGTGTTTTGCGTTAAAAGCTTTAATTTCAAAACTAGAAGGAAGTTCGAAAATGTCCGACTCAGTTTTGAACAGGAACTGTAATGGAAACGGTGTGCTAAATTTCACGTTTGTACAACGAATTCCATGCTCAATGAATTCGTTTCAAGGAAGCAAAGCTGCGAAAAACTAAAAGCGGAGAAAAACAGCTTTGAGGATTTTTGCTTACAGATTAAACCCCCGTGAAGCATCTTTCGGTCATGACAGAAATGATACCCAAGCCTTGAGCCAAGCTTTCGCGGTCCGTACGTGATGCGGTGGTTGTTTCGTCGTCACTGTCCTAGTGTATTGATACTGTAAGCAAGTTTCTGGCCACGTGTTGCCAGGATAGAACTGGATTGCAACTTGAAAACGTTTGTACCAACGTTTTTACAGTGCAACGAATTCAACTGGGGCCACCCGAAGTTTTTCTGCTAATCACAAGGCGAGTTCAGAACAAAAAAATCGGGGTTGCGGTTGCTTTCGGACCAATCACTATAGGGGTAAAATTTTACTAGTTTGAGTGGGAATTGCCGCGGAGGGCTTTGCGAAGGCGAACTTCAAGGCTTATTCCCGTGGCGAAATGGTGTTCCTTTCGATCAATGACAAGGCAAACAAAGGGAAAAGGAAAAAATACTGAATGTCAGTCGGTTATTTTGAAGACTGCAACAAACGAAGCACAAAATATATTTACCGGATGACGGCCTGGATTGAAGACGAAACGGACTCAGCGCAAATATATTTACCGAATGCTGAAGACGAAACGGGCTTAACACAAATGTTTACCGAATGATGGCCGGGAATGTTAAAGACGAAATGGATTCAGTGCAATTATGTATTACCGGATGACGGCGGGGAAGACGAAACGGACTGACAAATGCACATGTTTACCGAATGACAGCCGCGTCCACAATGAAGTATTCTGACTTCGGTCGTAACACGAGAGAGTTGAGAAAAGCTATAATTAAACGGTAAGGTTGAGAATAATTCTGTTCGAATTTATGTCACAGGTTGAAAACTTATTAGCCTCGAAATATTTTTGCTGATCAAGAAACTGCATTCGTCGACTGTCAACATGTTGTTACAGTCCAGTGTTTTCCAATAAGCGGGTCACGGAAGTCTTGCACACAAATCTTGGTCTTCGAGATATTTATTTTATATTGTAAAATATAAAAATTTTGTCCCCCTCATTCAGAAGTATTTTCCTGTCGAGTCTCTTTCGTCCTCAACATTCTCGGCTTTCACTTTTGTCGAGTTTGTTTCGTATTTGAATTTCTCGGCCATCATACGGTAAAACATATTTTGCACTGAGCCGTTTCGTCTTCAAAATTACCGGCCGCCAGTCGGCAATTAATTGTTTCTCTTGCCGTTTGCTTATCTCGCCGTTGACCAAATAAATGTCATTTCGCCATAAAATTAAGCGTTGAAGTGCACATTCGCGTAGCCCTTCGCATCGATTCCCGCTCAAACCAGAAGTACAATTTTACCCCTATTGTGATTGGTCCGAAAGCAACCGCAACTCCCGATTCTTTTGTAAATGGTTTGAACCCAGGAGTCATATCATAATTCGGTAAATTGTGATCGTCCGGGTGAGTGTAGTCCTGAGAAGGACTGTTTGAGGTGACATTGACTGACGTTTCGACAACCTGAGCGGAAGTCATCATCAGAGTCAAGTGAACTGTGAATCGTCAGTAGATGTTATAAGTCTCTGGTCGTTGTCCTGATTGGTCGACGATCTCGTGATATTATTGGTCGTCTGACCAATAACATCTGACCAATAACACGCTGAATGCGTTACCTACAGTACGGACTATTATCAACGAATCACTTTGGAAAGCTGGTTTACTAACTTAGAACAAACACCACTGAACCGTTGCCAACAGCTACCTGCACCTTACAAACGACTGATTGCCGACAATAACAAGACAGACAAACAATAGACAAACCGACTTATTTGACTAACAATAGACCAACGGACATTTGACTAACAAAAGACGGATCGAAACGCACCAATCACGTTTAACAGTCTTCACAGCCAATAACATCACGGCTTAACTGACAGACGACCAATAACATCACGAGATCGTCGACCAATCAGGACCAATCTACTGACGATTCACAGTTCACTTGACTCTGATGATGACTTCCGCTCAGGTTGTCGAAACGTCAGTCAATGTCACCTCAAACAGTCCTTCTCAGGACTACACTCACCCGGACGATCACAATTTACCGAATTCCGATTCTTTTGTTCTAAACTCGCCTTGTGATTGGCAGAAAAACGTTGGGTGGCCCTAGTTGAATTCGTTGCACTGTAAGTTCTGTGGTTGTGTCTATCAAACAATGTTAAAACCTTTTTGGGATGAGCTTTTTCATGTTATCCCTTTGTTGTCACCCATCAGTTAATATATTTATATATTTATTTATTATTTATTTATTTATTTGTCTACGGGTTTGCCACATTCGTCATCAGTGAGGTCACTAGTCACAAGACGCGCAGAAACGTGCAAGTCACAACAACCTATAAATTTCGTGATATTTTCCCCGCGTGATTGAATCAGGTGATTGCAATGAGCGTGCTCATTCCTTTGTCAGCATCCGCGTTGTGAGTTCCCTATATTTGTCTAGATGCGGGTTTGCCACATTCGTCATGACGTCATTAGTAACAAGACGTGCAGTATTGTACAAGCCACGCAAAAGTCTTTAAATTTCGTGATTCGGGAAGAACTTTGCTCCATGCTTTAACTAATCACGCAAGACGGCAAATTGACAAGTCACACAAGACCAACCACACGATCAGTTCCATCCGTAATAATATTATTATATCTTATTCAAAGCCACATAAGTTTACTTATTTCATGTCTGCATGCGTGCGGACCGCTTATTATATTTTATTTGTTGTCACGCGGTCACACGGCACGAGTGACAACATATTTAGAAAGCAGTTTTCTGATCACGTTTTCCAAAGAAATACGTGCCACAAACCTTCGAAAATGTGACATATTTTGTCACACAACGACTAAATGGAGCAGGCAGCGACCAGTAACCAAAAACAGACTGGCTGAAAGAATATCTCTAGATTCGTTGATTGTGACATCCGTAGTAGTATTTGTTCGCTTGCTAATCATTTTCCCTTCGAACATTGTTGATTAGTATTTTTAAAAACAGCGCGAGCAAAATAGCACGTATGCCACAATGGAGCGACGTGGCGTAAGTTTCAGCACACGCACATGGCATGCACTACGCTGGGCGGACAATAGTGCGGGTTTAGTGACATCACCGACAATGTGGCGTGCAGCCGGAAAGACTATCGCTCGTCTGTGAATGAAAGACCTCCTAGTAGCATTGCTCACATATAGCAAGTGATAGTTATGACATTTAACTGTGGAACCCAGCTCGTCAAAACGGTTTTCAGGTTGCACTGCAAAGTTAATACGAGAGGTACAAGAGATAAAGTCTGGCCATGCCTTATCTAAGGGTTTGGCAGTAGAATTTAGCTGAACGTGATATACCAACAATGCGTTTTTGATTTTCAATGAAAAAAAAAACAGAACAAAACAAAAAACAAAGCAGCATTAACCCTCTTTTATCAGGGTTAAATATGTAACTCGGCATTTGTATTTTATTTTGAAGTATTACATGTAAGTGGAGAGTGTTCCTTTATAAATAATATTCTCTTGTCATTTCGTTTAAGGATCATGGGTTTATGTCTTCTGCAAAATGAGTTGTGTCCAATAAACCTTAACAGACATGTCATCAAACAAATCCTCTCTAGAAGGGTACGTAAGTCAATATCGATTTTATTAATTTGAAATAGAAATTAAAATTTTGTCGTTCTTTGTAGATTACGTCTTAATCTTAATTTAAAATGGCTGCCAACTGGATCAAATCATTGTGCGATCACTGCAGTCTCTTGTTTAGTCGAAATTGTACATAACAATATACTTTGGCTTTCCTGATCTTTGACAACAACACTGAATTCTAGCAACATTATTACTTAGTTTATCTTGAATTCACGTCATCTCGGACATTTTTTCGTTTCTCTTTCGTGTTGAAGTTAACTAGGGTCTACCGTATATTATTATAGTAAAGAGTGTAGTGTACTTGTGATCGGATATGTAACAAGATTGCTTAGTCATTTCAATTTCCTATTTGTTAGGTTGGTTGGCATGACCTTGCATTTTTTGACCCCATGCTGTACGAGAGCCTACGCAAACTCATTGTTGAAGCTGCATCTCCGAATGCAGAAGACACGTTTAAGGCCATGGACTTGACATTTAGCGTACAGGTGACTACTGAGGAAGGCGACGGCCAAGTAGAGTTGGTTAAAGATGGAAAAAATACTGCCGTCTCTCCCTTAAACGTCCATGATTATGTGCGCCTATATGCAGAGCAAAGGATGCTGGGTAGCAATACAAAAGCTCTTCAGGTAGGTCCACGTGAATTCTATCTTGTTTAATCTACACCACTGCCCTAGGTACCAGAGGTTTCGCGTGCGTTCCTCGGTCGTCAACTGAAGTTCATCTCACAGAGCAAGTTTTCAGCAATGATCCTGTGTAATTGTGCGGAATATCACCTGAAACGCGCAAGAGAAACGTCTCAGACACCCATAATATCACACCGCTAACCATATAGGCCTTATAGAAAAGAAATGGATTAGACCGCTACATTGTACTTCAAAAAGGGTATAAAAGGCAACTGGCACGTTATACCTTCTTTCATATTTTTGCAAGTGCACCTAAAATAACATATCGGTTTGTTTGTTTATACCTTCTAGGCTCTCCGTAGCGGCGTACTGGATGTTATACCTTCATCAGCATTTGACAACTTAACAGCTGAAGATTTCCGCCTTTTGTTAAATGGTTGTGGTGAAGTGAATGTACAGCAGCTGATGAGTTATACATCATTTAATGATGAAACAGGAGGTACGCACCTAGTTAAGAAAACGTTGTCGGCCAAAAAGCGCAAACCGTGAACAATACGACTGAACGCTTCTTCCACCTCAGTTTATTATAACGGAGCCTAAACTCCTTTCTTCTTGCGTGCAGGAGTGGTGGGGGTAATGTTAGACCTAGCTTAATTTTTTTTTTTTCCGAAAAGAAGTCAACCACCTCAACAGGTTATTTCCTCTCAAGATTGCCGATGGCAGAAGCAAGACTGTCGAGAAGTGCCGTGTTGAATGCTTTCTACGTGTAATTTTTATTCAACACTTGGGTATAAAGAAATCTCTCAGCACTCCTAAGGATAAGTTAAGCTTGGGATCCCTTGTGTACAGCCACAGAGTGAATGAAGCACTACTAAACAGGATCAAAACAAGTGCCGCTCTCTTTCATTAGCTTATAATGCATTGGGTGTAAAGAACCCCTAATGGACTGGTCAAAACGTATAGGAGAGGAGTTGGGCCGGAGCAGAAGCGGGGACGGTGGTTAGTTTTTAATCCCTTGAAAACGGTTAGGTCGTGCAATTGTGTTCTACTCAAAGGTTTTGTCATTTTGTTGAGAAATTTAATAATTTAGATCACAGCAAAACTATTTGTCAAAAATAAAGTAGGGAGAAAAGCGGACTGTGGATCAAGGGCAACTGATCACCTTTTTATCTGGTAATATTTAACAATGTGTCACCAACGTGGAGGTGAATAGTTTACTGACACTCAGCTGAATAACTGTTTTAATATACACTGAACCAGTGAATAGCTAGCACTAAATAGTTCCTTTTTTCTGACAAATGAGGAAAACTCGCACGCAAATCCACAACAATGGTAAATAGCAGGTACTATCCCAAGTTTTCAACCGAGAGCGCGCAAAAAGCAGCTCTATGACAACCTTTCAAAGAGCACAGCTTGAAATATAACTCTTGCTGCTGCGTTCGAATGAATTAAGAATGATTGGAGTTTATATTTTATAGTTTTATAATTTGTTTTTCAGTCATCACTTTGAGCCAGTTTGATCAATTTGATGCAAAGACAGCCTTTTATGGCTGAGTGCTACACTCACCGGCTAATGTCATACTTCGCTCTACTCAATGTGTTGCTGTCATCCCTATTTGTAAGACGGTGTATTTTCAGGTCCCTTGTTTTTACTCCAAAGCGTACTTGTTAACGTTATATCTACCAAACCATTAGAGTCCATAATAACCAAATTTGTAGATCATCGATTATCTTTCTATAACTACCTATGCAGTTTCCGCTGATGTGTAGTCATTTGTAATTTGGCCTGTCAATAACTTTGTTGGTGGTGGTCGGGACAGTTGGTTTGGTAAAGCTCCACTTTTATTCTCAGATCATGATACTCACACAAGGCTTGGTTCATGCAACCATCACTGTTACTCTCCGAACGGAAAGTTTGTTGGAGATGCGTGACACTTGCAATTGTATAAATGATGGCATTGATATTGAAGAATAAATATCAAAAAGTGTCAGAAATGTTTCCAAAAACAGACGTTTCGGGTATGTAACCCTTCTTCAGTTATATACCCGAAATGTCTTGTTTTAGAAACATTTCTGACACTTTTAGATATTTATTCTACTTTAAGATTTTATTCTACAATATCAATCCCATGATTTATACTGTTACTCTCTATTGGCTTTGTTTACCAGTGAGTAACGGTCGTTTGTACATTTGAAGGCTGTACGGCTGTTTTTATGCGAAGAAATTAGGCTGTGTGGTTATACGATTTGCGGCTTTTTTCTTCCATTACTCCCAAATTCTCAACTCCTTCCTCGTACTTTTTGACCATTCCCTAACACAGTGATAAATGCCTCTGAAAGCGTCTGAAAGAAGTCTGAAAGCGAACACGTTCTTTGTGAACTAAGAGAAAGAAATTGGCACATGACAGAGCCTTCAGGCTTAGGGTTTAATACAAACCTTTATGGTAAAGCTGTTGTTTTAAAGCAGTCTTTTCTTTTCTCAGGTGCTGGAGCCGAAAAACTGCTCAAGTTTAAGAAGTGGTTCTGGTCAATAGTAGAGAAAATGACTAATGCAGATAGACAAGACTTGGTGAGTTGATTAACATTTTTCGATGGTACGTCGGAGTTGATTTATGTTCTGGAATTTACCGTTCACTTGTTTAGTTCTTAACAGTAACTGGGAGTTTTTTTTTGTAAGGTCTACTTCTGGACATCCAGCCCTGCCTTGCCTGCAAGTGAGGAAGGTTTTCAACCTAAACCTTCGGTTACCGTTAAACCTGCTCATGACCATCAACTGCCCACAGCAAACACGTGTATTTCTCGACTTTACATCCCACTGTATTCCTCTCGCGCTATTCTCAAAAGCAAGCTTCTTCTGGCTATCAAGACTAAAACATTTGGATTTGTGTAGGACTAAATGGAATAGGAATTAAGGATTTTTTTTTTCTAAAGGTAAGACAGGTGTAGATGATCACAGGCGAATGGCCGGAGGTCTTCTGTTGGTCCAGTAGATGATAAGCCCTGACAATTCAAATAGGTAGCTTTTTGTATTTCTAATCTGTGTGGTATTTTGCTTCTATGATTAATGGCATTCGATGTTTCTGAGTTAGTTTTTGAGATGAGACCTTTTGTAACCTCTTTTAAATTTTCATCGTACCTTAATTAGCTTTCCATTATTTATGTAAATTCTCAGGTTACTAACAAAAGAATTGGATCTCTTCTGACTCTGCACCTTTTTGTGCTTATAGTAATAAATGTTCTGACAGCAATGTGCTTCAATAGTCATGTCAACTGAATAGTTCAAACTGCGGTGATAAAATAACGCAGAGTGAAGTATTGTTTTAGTAGCAATAAAAGACCATTTATGAGGTGTGTTAGTGATGAAAAGCCATTTCTCTACAATAACCCTTTTTGCCAGTAACTTTTTTAATTTCCATTACGTTGTACTAGAACGTGTACATTAGCAAATTTGGGTAAGGGACTGTAAATATACCTCAAGTCCAAGTTCCATTGTATTCCAATGAAATGAGGAACAAGGACTATTTTTCCAAGTCTATTTACTATGGCGGGGAGGAAAGGGCATAGGGGGCTTATGCAAAACTTGGTGTGTCGGTCTGTTGTAGATCTTGGCCTTAGTGTAAATGTCAGCCTTTAGCCGAACTCTATACATAGGCCTGCGATGCGTACACAACCGACAAAGTGTTGGTTCTTCCTCTCAATTTTCTTTCACTGCAGGGCACCGTCTTTTAGTTTTACGAATGGGAAAGCTCTGGTAGACTCGATTCAAGTAGTAATTAATTTGCATAAAAGGCACCCTATGCCTTATGATGGATAAGTTATGGGTGAAAATATTTTGCATAAGGTGTAGGGTGAACTGGAAAAAGAAGAGGAAATTGCCAGTGTCACTGAAGGGGAGGAGGGCGTGGCAACTTGCAAATACTGTTGAGTCGAGTAGACTTGCGAGAAGAGAGTGATTTTGCATGCAGAGGGCGTATAAAAGGTTTTGAGAATCTCCCTGGGGACTTCTACGGCCAACAGAGTGCCTGCCAGAGGAGCAACGTAGTTATCCGATAGAAAACATTTGCCCGTGCCAAGGGGGGCGCTTAAGTGGCAATGTCTGTAAGAGCGGTCCACTGCATTTCGGGTCAGTAAAAATTTTTCCCTCAAACTTTGCCCAGGAAACCATCTTCGGACACAAGTAAATGAAACGAGCAACACGCAGCAAAAAAGTGTTATTATTTTTAAGTTAAGAGGTCCTTCAAGGGTGTAAAGCGTATGTTAAATTTAATTTGTGTTGAAGTGGAAGCTCGTGATAATTGATATATTAACACACATCTGAGCGCTTTCTGAAAACTCGCAAAAGTACCCTGTCTTCGTCGGTCTTTATTTCGGATTGTGTGAACAAAATAGCTTCTAGATTTTAAGATTTCTCCATTTCAAGTCAGAAATACAGAAAAGCATACACAAATAAAAGTTTCGAACTGTTCAAATGGATGAAATAAGCGAATTACTGAGATCTGAGTTTGGATGCTAATCCGGAGAATTGCGTGACTCGCATTTTGCAAATTGGGTTGATATAAAAAAGTTTCAACAACGAAAACAAAAAAGCCTAATTCTGCATCATTCTGCATCGCGTGTTTTGATTTCATGTCCAAATTCAATCAAGACCTAGCACTTAAAGAACTGGAGGCTTCTTGGAACCTTGCTGACTTCGAGTGGAAGCGCCTCACAGACGGTGGTGAATCGCTTAACTTTCGAGCTACTTTCGAACTCTGAATTGTCTTAAGCCTCTCTATCAAAGCGCGGCTAGGTACACACCTTTAATATCACGATCTCAGCTATACAAATGACACCACAGGGGGCCCACACAAACTGGGTGACCGTTTGTAGTTTCAAAATTGTAAGGGAATGTATGAGAAAATCGAAAGGTTTCTAATAACGTGAAATGCTGCGAGAAATATTTACATTTAAGTTCAAAATAAACATTATCTTACCTCAATCGCTGTGTTTGGTCGTCATTGTACCTCTAAACAGCGAGTATTAGCAATTTCCAGGGTTTAGCGATGCGATCGACTGTACGTACTAAGAGGAAAACAAGGGGGGAAAGCCAGATTTCAGACCGGTCTAGCGCCGAGCCGATTTTCACCAAGAAATTCGCATCACACCGCTTCCAAACCCCGTACCAGGAAAGCTGATGGGTTGATCTTTCTTCTCCTCTCATTCAATTGGAAATTCATCAAAAACTCGAAGCGCGAGCCGCCGAATAACAACGTGAAATCCAGCAATCGAAGCTCCAAACATCCGCGGCTGGAGTTTCGTATGCCGGCCTGTAACTGTCACGCCGCTTGCTCTTTTCTGATTGGATGCCTTCGAACAATGCCCTTTCATAAACTCGCCTACTAAACTAGCCGCAGGAAGAAACTCCAGCCGCGGATGTTTGGAGCTTCGATTGCTGGATTTCACGTTATTATTCGGCGGCTCTCGCTTCGAGTTTTTGATGAATTTCCAATTGAATGAGAGGAGAAGAAAGATCAACCCATCAGCTTTCCTGGTACGGGGTGTGATGCGAATTTCTTGGTGAAAATCGGCTCGGCGCTGGGCCGGTCTGAAATCTGGCTTTCCCCCCTTGTTTTCCTCTTATTACGTACTGTCGATCGCATCGCTAAACCCTGGAAATTGCTAATACTCGCTGTTTAGAGGTACAATGACGACAAAACACAGGGAATGAGGTAAGGTAAATTTTATTTCGAACTTAAATGTAAATATTTCTCGCAGCATTTCACGTTATTAGAAACCTTTCGGTCTTCTCATACATTCCCTTATAATTTTGCAACTACAAACGGTCACACAGTTTTTGTGTGGGCCCCCTGTGATGACACATGAATAGAAGTCAGTGCTTCGTCGTCAACGTTTTTTAACTACAGTGCATGTAGACTTAACATTTCTTTAATATTCAATTAAAACAAAAGTGGGATCCAAACAGTTAGAAAGGTTTTTTGCAACGGTTACGGAACGGACCAAGTTTAGCAGACAACCTAATTTGCATAATGCAAGTCACGCAACCTCCAGATTAGCATCCAAAGATCAGGCCTCAGTAATTCCCTTATTTCATCCATTTCAACAGTTCGAAACTTCTATTTGTGTACCCTTTTCTGTATTTATGACTTAAAATGGATAACTCTTAAAATCTAGAAGCTATTTAATTCACACAATCTGAATTCGCTCAACAACCTAATTTGCATAATGCGTGTGTCATATTCTCAAAAATCACCAAAAGTTCGAAGTCACTGTGGTAAAGGAAGATAAAAAGTGCAAGGTATTTTTATATTTCTGTTCTCCCTGACATCTCATTTACGCATTTCTATTGGAATTTAGAGCGGCTCGGTCTGGACTTGGGAAATAAAGGCCGACGAAGACAGGGTACTTTTGCGAGTTTTCAGAAAGCTTTCAGATGTGTGTTAATATATCAATTATCAGGAGCTTCCACTTCAACACAAATTGAATTAAACATAGGCTTTACACCCTTGAAGGACCTCTTAACTTAAAAATAATAACACTTTTTTGCTGCGTGTTGTGGTTTTTGAGCAGTGATGTCGCCAACTTATGCAATTTTCGTGTCTGGCGAGGCGCTAATTTACGCCTTTTGCCGCTCTTACTGTTGTGGGCTCTAAAAAATTATTTTAGCGTATTTCCCAAAACGATACTCTTTTCGTTTACTTGTGTCCCAAGATGGTTTCCTGGGCAAAGTTTGAGGGAAAACTTTTTTCTGACCCGGAATGCAGTGGACCGCTCTTACAGACATTGCCACTTAAGCTTCAGAATACAGACAGTGGATGGTTACAAATACACTTTATTCAGTTTGGATACAGCCAATTCTTCCCGAAACTCAGAAAATCTCTTCTGCGTGCTATGCATGACGTCATGGAAAAGCCAAACGAGAATCAATAAGGTTGTTATGGAAACGGAAGGTATCTGCAAAAATAGTGACCCAGGGAGACTTGTCCTTGTTAACCGTTGTGGTGCTTTGGGCAAGTAAGTTAACCGGTTTAGTGAGACCGAGGATCTTGTCTGTTTGAGTGTGATACTAAGTGTTCTGGGCGAATGTCCAGCCGATGTGCATTTCGATTTCTTCCATGGACGCTCCCATCATGGAGAGGGTGATAGAACAACTACTGCGGAGGCTGTGCATCTTTTTTCCCTCGGCCATACCAGGGGTGGTACGATAAGTATTGAGTGCCATGCTTTCGCATAAGATAAAATATCAGAAAGATTGGCAGCGGAACATATGTCTCTGCCGCGCAAAGTTTTCTCAATGGCTTGCCTGAAAAGGAAGCCTTGATCGTGAGGGAGGAAGAGCACTTCTTTGGTCAGAGTTGATCTTTTCTGAACCTCTGTCACCGGAGAAGAAGTCCACGCAGAAGAAAGCCGCATCTTGTGCGAAGATATACCGCTGGGTGGGTGGGGTTTGGAGAGAAAGCTTAGAAGATGAGGTGACGAATGAGTTTGGACAGTTTGTCGAAAATCGGTGGAATGGCCTGCTTGGGGCTCACGTGTGCTGCTGTATGTTCTTGGTTATGGAGTGTAGATAGTCTTTAATGGTCGCGGGATTTCCGTTTGCGAACATATCGTTATAAGGGCCGTTTCTGCCATCGCTATGGAAAATAGCCCTAAGTTCGCCAATGGTATTATCGACTGGGCATTTTGAACGCATTTTTAGAGCGGGAGCCCAAAAGGGGGCATTGGGGAGCATGGACTTTTGCCGTCTTTCCAAACGAGAAAACGGGTGAGGTCGTGGGGCGTGGTGACTGAAGAGTCTTGGGTGAGGGTAGAGATCCAAGAAATGCTTCTAGTTCTTTCTGTAATGCAGATTTCTGCCTTTCGTAGGGTAACGACTTTCGCTCGGCACGGATGAACGCGAGGCGGTTGTCAATAGTAATATATTCTCTCCGGGGCTGTCCGCAAACAATGCCTTAGACTAGATAAGATATGGGAGACTCAGCCTAAGGCGGTCAGGAGCGGGGAGCTCCTGGTGGAGTGCCGGTTCATCGCTGCGGGGAGGTGGGCGGGACGCGAAAAGAAGCTTTCGAAACACCGAAAAGACTGAATGAGCTATCGCGACAAGGGAGTGGCCTTATATAAGAGCCCCATACTAATGAGACACGTGATGGATTGCCACGGACTGAACGCAGCATGCTAGGGTTACGTAATCAGCGTTCTAAGGCTTTTTTGTGCGGAGCCCCTAGGGAGAATAGTAATATATTCTCTCCGGGGCTGTCCGCAAACAATGCCTTAGACTAGATAAGATATGGGAGACTCAGCCCTACGGCGGAGAGTCTCCTGGAAACTCCATATGAATATAAAATCTATGATCCCATAAACTCTGAACGTACATTCTCTCCCAAAACTCAAACGATACTAAAAAATAGGCCAGAAACTTACAGAAGCTAACAAGTCTTTAATCTAGAACAAAGTTTAAGCATTTACAGAGAAAAAAGCTCTATGGAAGAACTGGCTTAAAAGAAGAAATATCCGCAAAGGACTCGTAAGCCATAGCAACATTGCACGAAGAGCCAGAAGCTTCCGCAGAGAGTAACGCAGCTGGAGCATTAGGGCGTAATATGCTCCGGAGGTCATTATAGTGGTCAACCATCTTTGTACTAGCCCAACCGACATGGTTAGCAACTGCTTCCTTGGAGGCTCCGAGCAGAGAAAGCGTTATGGAGCAGCCACTACGAGAGCTGTGAGGAGTTTCTCCATCATTGGCTTGAATTTGGTCTAGATAGAGCTTTAGACGACCATGAACTGCAGAACCAATAAAAAGTTCCTGGGTAACATTATTACCTTTAGTAACACGAAATAAAAAACCCTGACCTAGGTTGATTTTAATTAACTTAGCGACTGCAATATAACGCTCAAAATTCTTGACTGGGCACACAACTAGATTGTCGCAGCGACGCACTGCAAACGTGTTAACCGAATCCCCTCTCAAAGTTTTCCCAAACGTATGGTTAAATAATATCCCAGAGGAATCGGGAAAATATAAAACCTCTCTGGACAGGACCCTACCCAAATCGGAAGAGCGGTCTCCCGAGAAAAAGTCGGTAGTGAAAAAACAAAGATCTCGACTAAAACTATACAGGGAAATAGGGGAGATCCGTGGGCTTTGAAGTTGAGCGAGAATAAACTGAGCTATAATTTGAAGTTTTTCGAGAAACAAAGGTACAGCCTTCTTTGGGCAAACTCTGGCTTTAGCCTGTTCTTCCTTAATTAATTTCAAATAGTTCTTAATAGATGGATGGGAAACAGGATTTCCAATTCCCAACCTGTCATCCCATTCTCCCCCGAGTCCAGCTTCAGCAAAGATGGCCCTGAGCTTTCCCAACAGGCTGTCGACCGTACCGGCAGCTAACCTCGTAGGGCAACTACAAGAGGAAGGTCGAGTTTGGCCCGCTTGTGGACATGACATCTGATGGACTTTTGTTCGGCCTGACTTGTCCTTCCAAACGAGGAATTTCTGGATGTCCCCAGGGGAGGCAGAGGAGAGAGACTTGGGAGTGGGTAAAGATGCCAGAAATCTAACCAGCTCCCGGTGAGTAGAGGACTTTTGTTTCTCATAAGGTTTGTTGGACCTGATCTCCTTGAGTTCCGAAATACGGTCTTCAATATCTTTAAGGTCGATTTTTACCAGGTCTCGGGCGTTATCCACAACAACTAGATCTCTTCTAAATCCACACCTCTGACAAAAGTTAAACGAATCATCGTTGAGATAGGCACATTGCGGACATGGGACAGCCGGTCTCCAAATTCTGGGTCGTCTGGACTGAGAGAGAAAAAGAGGAAAATGTCTACTTTCCACTCGCTACTCTGAAGGCAAAAAGGTCCCATGGAAGTGGGCGAGTTTCAAAACTTGCATTACGTGAAGGAAAAAGAAGAATCCCCAAATCCCCTTTACTTCCCAATTGTAAACGGGCGTGGCTGCGAGAAACCAGGATAGGCCACCAAAACGGGAGTGGGTAGAGCTTGGGAACGACGATAGAGAAGCACAGCTCGGATTCCAGCAGAAATCTCAAAAGTGGACCAACGAGCACAAATGGAGGAAACACGTAAGCATTCTCGGCTGGCGAAATAGTTGAGCAAAAACGTTCACCCCTAAAGAGTGCGGCGTAAAAAAGGGGGTGAAGTGCCTTAACGTTTTGCCCTTGCTATCAATCTGGGCGTTCGAATCCAGAGACATGAGGTCAATTGTATGAGGACCAAACTTCTGTTCTAGTTCTCGCCAAGCTTTCCTAGAAAGCGTGCAATCCAGATCCGACAAGACACGGGACGGCGGATCGGCTGGATTGGCAGAAGATGGGACATACTTGAGCGAAATTACTGCGTTGAGCGCGAAGGCTCTTTCGTGCAACTTTTTGAGAGCGTCATTAAGCTGCACATTCCTACCGCCTTGTTTCTCCCAAGACTGTAAAAAGGCCAAACTGTCGGTGTGAGCATCCACACGCGCATTGGTAACGAGGGATTTACCAGCTTGCAAGGTATTAACAAAGGCGAGGGCTTCTTTAACGACAATCGGGTGAGATCTAGTATTGCTGGTCCAGTAATCGCGAACTTCGAAAGGCGGCAAGCCCGGTGACACGATAGAACCTCCCCAACCAGAATTCGAAGCGTCAGAGGAAATCTTGACCACAACGTGTTTTTCATTAAGCCACGGCAGTCAACCTTCCCAAGAGTCAAGGAAGCGCCAATGTTCTATTTCCTTCCTGAGGGCTCCCGTCACCCGAACTAAACGCGATGACCTAGTGAAGCCAGCAGTGGACCGGAAAATGTCCCTAGCATAGAGCAAGGCCGCAGGGACCGCGATACAAAAAGAAGATATTTTACCCGCCAGACGCTGGAGGGTCTTAACTGAGACCTCCCGGTTGGCTAAGATGTGCTCACGTAAAGTTGCAAACTTAATCTTCTTATCCTCCGGTAAAAGGAAGGCGCAAAGTTGAGAGTCAACCAAGAATCCAAGGAATTTGACTACTCGAGCAGGGATAAGCGAAGACTTGGATAAGCCAATAAAATATCCCAAAGAAATAAGAACAAAAGCAGCTATGAAAAATGGCAGCATTGGCAAACTCTAAATCCGACCAATCCTCCGCAGACGCACGTGATTCAGGGGGAGGAGAAAGCTGTCCAACATGTCTGTCATCAATATACTGGCTACATGGCACTCCCAGGGATCTAATGTAGCTGGTAGCAGCCAAACCAATAGAGTGGTAGACGCATGCACTGCCCTTCCAGCCAAAAGGGATAGTATTATAAACAAAATACCAGCCTTGCCATTGTAGGCCAAAATATTTTCTACTCTCTTCGGAAATTTCAACGTGGTCATAACCACTTTTATCGTCCATAGTTGTTTGGAAATGGTATCTTCCGACATAACGAGGAAAATCAGATATGTAATCCAACTTGAGGGGCAAATCTCTTATCCACAAATTGAGAAAGCGTTCATCGTGGCATAACCTTGGCTTAGAGGGTTCTATAGTCAATGGCATAACAAGATGAGGGGGATCGTCTTCACCAACCCTTCCCCAGACTGAGAGAGATCCGTTTTTAACACGTTCCAAGATTGTAGAAGAAATAAAATCCTCAAAGCCAAGACACGATTTGTTATTGCTGAACTCTGCTCTTGGCGGGCAAGGAGAATCGTAAAATGTTCCTTGAAAATCCCCTCGAAAGCGGGTGAAAAAGTCCTTAACGTTAACCTTATATTTGATGTATGATAAAATCTCATCTTGTTTTGGATGCTGGGCGAGGATTTCCTCCCACTTGTCAACATGCCTGTGCAACTCCCCAGCTACAAAAGCGTCCGGGTTTCGGAATGAAAGAAGACTAGGTGAAGCTTTGGCCATGAGCGAGGAAACCATCTGAACCGAGGGTACCGGGGTTACGACGCCTTGGGGTTTACCCTTCCAATCACACCAGGTAACGGAAACACGCTGGAGCGCAGCTTCTTCTGGGTTGAAATGAAATGTCTTTAATCGTTTACAATTCCCCTGAAAGGAGATGAAGCGAACTATGAGGGGGGAAAACCCCAAAGCGAAGCAACCCCGAAATACCCCGTCCAGGGACAGAGCAATGAAGGGTATAAGATAACCCCTTCGGGGAAGCCTAGCTCGAGCGGGGAAACGAGAATACAACTAGACACACAAGAGAAAAAACGAAATTCAGAAGGAACTGACACACAAACAGTACATCTTTATTATTTCCTCTTATTCAAAGGGCAATTGGCAATAAAGTGCCCTACACTCTTACAATTGAAGCATTTGCCCCGTAAGGGACCTGAGCGCCCGCCTCTACGGCCTCTGAAGCCGGTGGAGAACATAGGGCCCCAAGAACTGGGACCCGGCTGAGAACCTTGGCCAAATTGAAGGACAGGACCACGTGGCGACGGAGACGGATTGCTTGATTTCAAAAGCTTATGAATCTGGCCCGCTACCAGTTTCTCTTCCTTGTCACCCAACAAATTGATGATAATGGCGGCAAGGCGGGGTTCATCGACAAGTGGTCTGCACTGTTTAAAGATCGCATCGAATCTCTTGCGATCGGGGTGGACAGTCTCCCTTGAAACATCTGCCAACTGTTCAAGAGCAGCAATAAGGGCGTACCGGTCAACCAGGGGAGTAGGGCGGCTGGCCAGCTGACGCACAGTATCGAGGGCCGACGTAACGCTAGTACGAGTCAGGGTTGATTCCAACCGCTCTACCTTGTCTTTCAATGCATTAACATTCTTAAACCAAAGAAAGTAAAAAATTAGCACACGGCCGGACAAAATCGCTAAAACACATGAAGCGAGACAAATTCACTCTAGCACTCTAAAGCGAGACAAAACACAATAACAGTTCTTCAACGAGATAAACTCTTAACATCGCCGCAAGCGGAGCGAAAAGCTCCGGCAACGAGACAAACGCACAATATAAATATCCTAGAAAGACAAACCCACAATGACATTTGGGTGAGACAAACTGATAAAACGCTTCAGAGAGACAAACTCACTAGAACATCTCGGCGAGACAAACTCACTACGACACATCAACGAGGTAGACTCACTATAACACTTAGAGAGGTAAACTCACAATAGAACTACAGCGAGACAAACGCACTAGAACATCTAGGTGAGACAAACTCACTAGAATATCTCGGTGAGACAAACTCACTACAACACGTCAATGAGACAAACTCACTTTAACACTTCAGTGAGGGAAACTCATAATAGAACTACGACGAGACAAACTCACTTCAACATTTTGTTGAGACAAACTCACTAAAAACACTTCGGTGAGACAAACTCACTAAAACACTTCGGTGAGACAAACTTCACTAAAACACTTCGGTGAGGCAAACTCACTAACACTTCGGTGAGACAAACTTCACTAAAACACTTCGGTGAGGCAAACTCACTAACACTTCGGTGAGACAAACTCACTAACACTTCGGTGAGACAAACTCACTAACACTTCGGTAAGACAAACTCACTGACACTTCGGTGAGACAAACTCACTAACACTTCGGTGAGACAAACTCACTAACACTTCGGTGAGACAAACTCACTAACACTTCGGTGAGACAAACTCACTAACACTTTGGTGAGACAAACTCACAAAAGCACTTCGGTGAGGCAAACTCACTAACACTTCGGTGAGACAAACTCACTAACACTTCGGTGAGACAAACACACTAACACTTCGGTGAGACAAACTCACTGACACTTCGGTGAGACAAACTCTCTAACACTTCGGTGAGGCAAACTCACCCACACTTCGGTGAGACAAACTCACTAACACTTCGGTGAGACAAGCTCAATGTAAACACTATAACTTACGGTAAGACGAACTCATAACACCAATCCGTAAGCGAGATAAACTTAGAAAAAAAACGCTTCTAAGCGAAACAAAACAAACTCACCGCAACACTGCAGTAAAAAAAAAACTAGCTATACACCAACCCAAGCGAGACTAACTCGCTAGGACAGTTCGGGTGACATGAATACGAACCGAGTACGAGACTTCGAATGAAACTAGTGACCACAACAGAGAGCGGAACAAATACGATAGGCAGGAGGGGCGAAACAAACTCACTTGAAACCTATAACAACAACGCTATAATCAAGACAAACTAGCGTATAAAGCTAACCAAACGGGAAACTAAAGCTGCGACGATCCGCAAAACGTAAACGCTAGCCACCCATAGCAGAAAGACAGCAAAGCAGGCGAACGAAAGGCAAGAACGACTTACCACATCAGCATGAGGTTGATGAGCAGGTTGAGCTGCAGGGACCGCAACTTGCGCTACTGCAGCTGGTGGATCGCCGCCATCAATATTTTGAGCGTCCTGAGCAGCTCCGGCTTGTGCTGGCGGAACTGCTAAAGCGTCTTGTAATTGTTGAACATCAGCCGGAACAACAGGAACTTGGTCAGCCATAAGAATTAAAGTGTGGCGCAGCGATGAACAAAAAACGCGAAAAGAAGCATTCGAAACACCGAAAAGACTGAATGAGCTATCGCGACAAGGGAGTGGCCTTATATAAGAGCCCCATACTAATGAGACACGTGATGGATTGCCACGGACTGAACGCAGCATGCTAGGGTTACGTAATCAGCGTTCTAAGGCTTTTTTGTGCGGAGCCCCTAGGGAGAATAGTAGATAAGTCTACCTTGACCTTCGGAGATGGAAGGGCGAGTTTAGGTGAGAAGCCTTTGTCATTTGGGTATTTGCGTTTCAGGCACTGAACGGAAGGACACCAGAGGCGGGGCACCGTAGATAGAGGCTGTGGAAGAAGGCGAGAAGGAGCTTTCAGATAATCGGAAGGCCCAGAGGTCCCATTCTAATGGGCCTGGAATAAAGGTGCCATTCTGGATAGTCGAGCAGCAAGCGATATGCGACGCGGTGATCGGGTGAGCGAAGCGAAGGTAATGCGAGCCGAGGGACGTTTTTTGCCTTCCTGCTCGACTGACTAAAAAGGGACAGCTAGCAGTCTAGGAGGCGTCAGATAGGCCCTTGGAGCCGACCTTGAAACAGCTCGAAGCTTTGTTTTTTTACGATTGGCCACCAATACTGACGAGGTCGAAGGTCTGGAGCGATAATAGTGAGAGGGCAGGGCTCGGGTGAGAAGAACCATAAGAACAAAGGGTGGAAAAGCGTAGGCATTCTCAGACGGGCTGATGGTCTGCGCGAAGACATTAACACCGGAGCAGCCTGGGTTCGGAAGGGGTGCATACGAGCGTAGTGGTTTGCCATGCGAGTCGCACTCTGTATTGGAAGCGAGGGCAAACAAATCAAGTGTGTATGGCCCGTAAGACTGCTGCACTAGTTTCCACGTGGACTAAGCTTGCAATCGGCATCGGATAAAGAGCACGACGGAACATCGGCCGGGTTGTCCGTTGAAGGCACGAAAGAAGTCTTTAGGGCCAGGGTACGGTAGTGTAGCACCTCTCAAAAGCTTGTATTTTCATTGGACCGCTATATGTAGCAGCTCTATTGTTTTTACGCCTCGTTCTTTGTTTCTTTTGTTTGTTCTATTGTTTAGCGGACTAATCGTGGAAGACCTTACGACCGCTGCTACATCGCCCTCAGGGTAAAGCAGAGGCTGAGTTGAAAGATGGATTGCAAGACTTGGGAGAGAGTGGGCATTCTTGAATCTTGGTTCTCCCAGGATGAAACGACAGCTTTGTTGTCGATGAAGCAGACCGGTCTAGAATTGCTGATAGCATGGTTAAGACTCTAGGGTGAACAACAACACCTTGGCTTTTCTAATGGCGATAGGTAGGTTACGAGAGCTCTCGTCCCAGTAACCCCTGAGGTGTTGTTCCTCTCTACCGGGGATCCTTACGACAGCTCCCCAACCGACGTTAAAGGCGTCGAAGAAAAGGGTAGAGGTAGCATGCTTTTCCATCCCAGGAATCAAGGAACTTCCAATGGACAAGCTCAGCCTTCAGCGCGCCGGTAACTGTTATTGGCTCGTGAGATCGACATGCCTTAGAAATCGGTTGGTAGGCTGCGTTGGTATAAAGTTTCGCACCGGGGACAAGAAGAGAGGAAAGAGATTGTTTTACCGGGGAACTTAGGTATGGTCTTAAGCGAAGCAGTCTTGTGACTTAACATGTCATCCCGCAGAAATACCCCAAATACTTGACCTTAAGACAGGGTACAAGGGAGCTTTTCGTGAGACCGAGAAAACAACCCAACTGAAGGAGAATGGCAGGCTATGAAAGTCGCCATGTCTGATAAGTGGAAATTCGAGTATTTGTAACGGAGAGGATGGAGTGTGCGTAACTGGCCAATGTGTTTGTCGTCTAATGTATGTAGTTTGAGGACGGGACGCCCAAGCACCTGATATGGCTTATGGTGACCATGCCAAGAGTATGATAAATAATATAGGCGCTGGCTTTCCAGCCAAATGGCTGAAATGGGAGGGTAGTGTAAACGAAGTTAAATCCTTCCATTGCAGACCAAAATACATTCTGCTATGAGGGTGAAGAGGGACGTGATCGTAGCCACTTTGCCGTCTGTAGTGGTTTGGAAGCGGTAGATTTGGAAGTGGTGGTTTGGAAGTAGTAGCGGGGTAGATTAGGTATGTAATTGAGAGAAAAAGGGCAGTCCTTTATCTATAAATTCAGGAGCCGTTCATCATGGCACATTCGAGTTTGGATGGTTCCACTGTGATAGGCATCACTAGGTGAGGGGGAGCGACGCAACCGACTTTGCCATGGACCGAAGGGAGCCGTTAGTAACTAGCTCTACGATACAGGAAAAGACGAATTCCTCAAAGCCCAAACAATTACGTGCATTTGGAAAAATGTTCCTAGGGGGTAATGAGGAATCTTAGCTGCTCCCTTGGAAATTGCCTTTGAAATGGATGATGTCAACTCCGAGGGATAGGTAACTAAAATTCGTCAGCTATGGGGTGTCCTTGCGGTAAGGTAATTCTTGAGGTTTCCCGCAATGAAGTGGTTCGGATCTCCAAACGGGATTCGGGTTGGGTTAGCATAATGCCGTCCTGGTGCGACAGACTCGATTGAGGGGAGTGGCCCGGCCCAGTTGTGGGGCTTTCCCTCCCAGTTACACCAAAACAAAGCCGCAGAGTGACTTGCAGCATCCCTGATCTTGTCTGAAAAATCCGAATAAGATTAGATCTAGAGGAAAAGAATGATTCTGCATAAGAGGGAGGGCTGGGAGGGAACCCCACAGCCGAGTCCAGCCAGGAAATCGTCCTACGACTGGAAGAGGGGTGTGTTTAGGATCACCCTCCTGAACACGACTCGGGTGTGGAGAAGGGATGAGGGAATGAAAACGCTTGGGTGAGGGATCGCGTGGATGTGAAAGGGCGAAACACAAGGAAGCGGAAAAATCATTGATGATGCGACCCAGTCAAATCAAACATCCTCCACGGGCATTTGACTGTGTATCGTGTCCAGGGAGGGGGACTTTGAACGTTGCCTTTGAAGGGTGGGGAATTTGAACCAGATCTATCTCTTGTTCTAGCGTAATACGCCCGTGAGTTTGTTCCGTTTTTGCACGGTTTGACGGATTTACAAGAGAGAATTTCGCCTTTGTTAGTGAATAACTCTCTCAAAAGGGTCTTTAAAAGAAGTTTGAAGCTGTCATGACGGCAGATCTCTCTCTGAAAAGTATGAGCAGTGTTTGATTGAAGAAGAAATTTGTCTTTGAGGAGAGGTATTTCAGTACTAACTGGTGGGGCAGTTGAACAGCTTTTTTGTCCCGAGGGAAGGGCATTTGAACAAGGCAATCTTCAAAAGTTCAAATGCCCAGGGAGGGGAGTGTTGAAGCTTCGCACCGAACACTTATCGCCCGTTTGGTTTTTCCAATAAATTCAGTATCCTGCATCCGCGTTCAAGCAAGAGCTTAGCGGCAGAATCAGCTTTCCAAAGACAGCAGCGTTCTTTTTTCTTCTGGCCCCTGGCGTTTTTACAAGTAGCCCTTCAGTTCTGTGTTTGCAGTTTCATTCGTTCTTCAGCTTGGAACGGTTCTTGTTTGGCGCAGTCCATTTGCTGTCACATTTGTAAACTGTAACTATTCCTTGCCCATTTTCTGTTGTTGTTTTCCTCTGAGATTGGTTTACTTTCTTTAGCTGTTTTTACGAATGCTTCATTTTCGTTTCTCCTTTTTCTCCAGCTTCTGCATTCTAACTTTGACAGCTTATGTGAGTCTACCAGTTTATTGTTGCACAGCTTTCATAAAGGAAGAGCAACAGTGTTGTCGATACCTGCTAATATCTCTTTGAATCTCATTCCACGGGGACACTTCAACGGAAAATTTAGTGGAAAACAAATGGAGTGGAGAGCTCAAATTATGGCTGTTTCAAATTTACTTTGAGAGCAATTTTTAATCAAGTATGGTACCGATTGTGTCATTCATTGAGTTTATTTAGTTCCTTTGGAACGCTTACAACATTTTTGTTGTGTTCGGAACTAAAGGCCTCCACAGACTAGACATTTAGTTGTCGACAGCTAAATGCGGTTATCGACAACTAAAATACGCTGTGTGTGAGATTAGTTGTCGACAACTAAACGCTAAATTTTTGGTTGTCAACAACTAGGCAGTTTTCCTTTTAGAAAGGGAAACAGTTTAGTTGTCGACAACTACGTTTTTGACCGTCTTTCCCTGAGTAAGAATGATTGGTTTAGTTGTCGACAACTATCGTAACTGCGTGATCGCGTATCGTGTCATGAGCATGCGTAGTGAACGTTAGTTCCCAAGCTCTCGCTGGCCTGACTTAGTTCTCGACAGTTAACCCTCTGGTGTGTGGAATGCTTGCATCGAACAGAATAAGTTGTCTATAGCATTTAGTTGTCAACAAATAACTGTCTAGTCTGTGGAGACCCTGAGCCGATTAGAAAACTATCCTTGTGACTCTGGCGCAACTTGCCCTTCTAATGGGGCTAAGGAACAATAAGAAACCTCCTACGAAGAGGAAATCAAAGGAATTCTTTACATGCAAGGGCTTGTTGACGCCAACATGCATGGTGAGAAAGTGTAAATAATAAAAATGTCTTAAATTTGGAGACAAAGAATAGTGTGGAGAAGCATATGCGAAAACTACGAGCAAGTGGCTTAAAAAACCAGATCGCTCCTGAGCATGAGCTTACTAAAAATCAAGTAATTTAAACACGCCTTTAATATCCGAGGAACAGAATTTGTTGTGAAAGAGAAAAAGCTTTTGCCTTCTTTGTTTTTACTTCATAATAGTAATGATGATCAAAATTTAAAAACAAATCCAGGAAATGATGGCATTACTAATAAAGTTCAAGCCAAATCAAGGCTTCGACTTTATTCTTCAAAATATACAAAATGTGTATGGTGAAAAGCGTGATCCACTTTTTTTTCTCCCTATCCCTTTATTGTACTGTAGTTGGAAGAAAGTTGGCTTTTTTGCCATTCGGCAGAACGTAGATATAAAGGGAAGTTAAGTTTTTTATGGAAGAAAAGGTCCAACAACACTGATTACGACGCGGGGATCACACAATGGCAGTTTCGGCCGGCACAGACTCGACTAAAATACTACCTAAGCTGCTGGATCTTTTAACAAATACCTGGGGTCTCAATATAATATGTACTTTAATTTTTCGGAATTGTGGCGGATTGGCGTGGTAGTGTAGTGGTAAGAGAGATAGATTAGCCTACGGAAGGACCAGGTTCGAATCTGGGTTGTGAATGTTTTTCTTTTTAGTAGAAAAACTTTCAGTAACAGTTCAAAAATTTCTAAGTGTCTTAAAAATGGCAACGACCGTTTACGAAAGGGAAATTTGCAGCGACGGCACGAGACGCAGTAAATCAAGTTGCTGGAATGGCAGCTGAAATGTTCTTTGATGTTGATAGAACAGTTAGTATTTGTAATCGCATGAAGCCGAGTACAATTAAGGATAAATTTTCAAGCGTATTTTCAAAATTTGATGCAATTTGTAAAAACGTTGAAAATACAAGTGAAAATTTATCCTTAACTCAAAGAGGACTCAATGCGATTATGTACCAGTCAATTCCAAGCGAGATCATCCCCCCCGGGCAGACCCCCGGGCATTTGACTTTTTTCAAAATGTCCGATCAAAATCCCCACTATGCGAGCCAGTTGCACGGTCAAATGCCCCACTAGTCGGGGCTGAAATGTCATTGTGAGTAGGGGTTTTCTTGTGTACACTAGATGAACACTCTTTAGTAGCTTCATTATACTAATTTTATTGGAAAAGATACGTTGAACCCACACATTAACGCAATTTTTGTTATGTTTTAGGTACAAAGTACAAGTCACTTTTAAATATTAATTAAATACGCCCACTCGTGAAACGAGACAACTTAAAGAATGAAAGTTAAATAGTGTTTCCTATAAATTGATTGACAAGCAGGGAGATTCTCTACTTGAAAGGATTTAATGTATTATAAACGTTTCTATATAAAAAGTAGAAATATCAGACAAAGAAATTATGAATATCAAAACTTGAATATCAAACAAAGAAATTATTTATACACCGCAAGTACAAAGTTCATCATGACTTAGCAAAAAATGAATAAAGCACGAACGCTCAGACTTTTAACTAATGAGGGCAAGGGTTTCCAGACAGGAAATCCTCTCGTAACAATAAAATTTTGCTGTCATTATCTATTCTCACAATTTGTTATAACAATATTACATCCACGGTTGTGATGAATAGAACACGAACGCTCTGACTTTATTTAAAGGAAAGACAACTATTGAAGGCTTAAGGACTGGGGGGGAAAAAGGTTTTTCATACAGGAAATCCTCATAACAGTAAACGTTTGCCTTCATTAACTATTCTCACGATTTATGTTATAACAAGTTTACATCGATGGTTGTGATTTAAACAACAGTTATTTTTGTTGTTGCTGCTTTTTTCTTAAGCGAGTTGCTTTTGCTTTTTCAGCCCCCCTTGCCCGGTTCAGTGCATTTTGGTGGAGATGATCCCACCATAACTGGACCTGCTCCTCTCGATTACCGACTGGACCAACACTCAGGGTCTTAAAATAACTGAGTAGAATGTGCTGCCTTTGAGTCCCATCTGCAAACGGGGTTAGACATTCTAGTCTTTTCGGATAAGGACGAAAAGCGTATGCTCTGTCTCACTTTACTGTCTTCACTGATCTGACTCTCAGTGTGAGACGTAAAAGAACTCCTATTCTTCCAACAGAAAATGGTCGCCACATTGCAACAAAAATTTTCATGAACACAACTCTTTTTGATATCCAGAATGTTAGAAATTGCATTTCCGAGCATCTACATTTCAAAATTTTTTTGGGGGGGGAGCTTGCCCCCAGCCCCCCTAGATTAAAGGGATTCTTACGACTCATTTTTTCTTATTACTTCCTCTGCCACATAGCAGGCCGCCAATTATTAGAAAATTACTCAAAAACTCCCTGTGTCTAAACATTTGAAATCGCAAGTATTTTTATATTTGTATGTAAAAAAAAGTTTCAAAGTATGTAAACTGTGATTTTAACATTTTTAAACTTCTAGTGAAGGAGCTAAAATTTAAAAAAAATTCCTGGAGGTGGCTACTATCATGACCGGTATTTAAAAACAAACAAATAGTGGTCGTCAAAAAGTCGTATAATTAAATTAGAAAACTGATAATCGATTATAGAGCTGCATCAGCATTAACACATGTTTTCGAAAATTAAATAAAGTTTGATCTTTTGGAGAGCAAATGAACTTCCTGTTTAGATTGACGACTTCATACTCAAATTGCAAAATATTGGCCTCTGAAGAACAAATGAAAGCCAGAGTTAAGAACTTTGGAATCCAGAATCTTAAAAAGTTTGGAATCCGGAATCCAACCCTCGGAATCCGGAATCCACATCGTGAATTCCGGAATTCGCGACTCGCTCAGATTCCTTTACATGGGGCGAAACAAGAGTTTTCCTCAGATAGGATGAAGTAGGTAGGAATTTATACAGTAGGCTCATTACAGTTTGGGGAGCAGACGTCTACGTGTAAGGTTAGTTGGAGCACGCCGCTTTGCGAGAAACACCGCTGAGGTTTAGTGGTTCACAGTAGAGAAGAGTATACATCATATTTAAAAAACTTTTGTTTCCCTGCGTGATTATTATAAACGTTTTACGTCTTTATCCCCGAAGAAATTCGACAGGCCGGGCTGGTTTTGCAGTAATAAGAAATGGAATAACCTTGTTAACATGTTTAACTTTGGACAATAGGCCAAAAGTATGATTTTACTGCGTCCAAATCCCGCCCAAAATGCGGCTGCCAATTTTATCTCAGTACTTACGGTCAGCGGTCTACACATAACATGAACATACTTGCTTTTCTCACTTGAAACAGTCGTTGCACGTAAGGGATTTTCACCGACAGCACGAAGGTAAAGTGGCCAATTTGTTCAAAGTACTTAACTGTTTGTATTGTTAGAATGGTGTTCTTTTTTGCAGACCTTTGTAACAACCACTGAAAGAAGAATAGCGTTTGGTGTTTTGCTTGTCGAAACAACCATCAACACTCGAGGAGTACTTTGGCTTCCGTTCACAGCAGTCATCTTGGGCCTCACTTACTGAACGCGGTAATCTGGAAAAAAAAAAGCTGGTGAAGACAAGGTTATTGTATTTATGTCTTCCATGACTCCATGTCAATGAACTTTTGGCCTGTTTAAGCGGCAATCCGTATGCTGCTGTACCTCATGTAGAGTATTGCGTGACAACAAACTGGCCGTTAACGCTCATCGATGTGAACTTCGAAAAGCTCGGAAGAATTCCGAGGTAATTCAGGTAAAATTGATGCAGTTATGCTTGAAAACTATTCTATGGTCTATTTTTGAATACGCCTTGGGTTTAAAATGCGTTCAGTTGTAATGTAGGCAAATCAAAATGTCTTTGAATTGATCGAGTCATATTAAGTCAAGTTGTGAATGTTGCAGTTTTTGTTAATTTTGTTTAGGTTTTTCCATAACCATATGATGAGTGCCGACAAATTTTATCACAGTTAATTTTAGACCAGACCTTGATCTATTGTCTGATCAGAGAATGAGCTGTAGGTCAGGTCCCACTTTTAAGAAATCTTGATTTTAATGGAGGCACCTTATCAATGGCGTTCGTGATGTCTGTAGGTTGGTGTACTAAAAAAATTCTTACAAAATTCCTATAAGACAGAACAAGTTATTTTGGCAGTGAAAATAATAAACATGGCCTATTTAAGGTATGGAGTAAATATAAACTGCTTTTAGCAACTCTGTGTTGTTTTATGCTATCTCGAGTTTAGTGTTAAAATCGGGGTTCCGGTCGAAGGATTTCCTTGTTCAGAGGTCGCATCGGAACTATCGGCCTAAAACAGGTAGAAAATCAAATGAAGCCAAACAAATGCGATTTTTGTACTTTACTTATCATGTTGTACTTCTGCACAGAAAATGAAAGAAATCTATTTTCCATCGAAAATCGACCGGTCGGTTTTTACACGGAATGCCTCTTAACTCTTCACAAAGTGCCGGAGACAACTCGTACTTCCTGTTTTACGATGACGTTTATGTCTTTTTGGAAGTTTCTGGAAGGTTAAGTCTTGTACGACGCCAAACAATTATTCTCCGTTATGAGTTACGTGAGAACTCAACTTTTTAGGATGCGCCGGAGACAACTCATACCTCTTGTTTTACCATAATTTTGATGTCTCCTGTACTTTCTCCAAGTTTAACTCTTGTAGGACGCACGACCAGTTTTCTCCGTTATGAGTGACTGGAGAATTTGATTTTTCAGGTTTTCCCAAAGACAAGTCATACCTCCTATTTCATGATGAATTTAATGCCCTTATTACATTCTGGAAGTTCGAGACTTCTACGATGAAAGACAACTTTTGCCCGCTACGAGTGACATAAGAACTCAGCTTTTAAGAAAGGCCTGGAGATAACTGATACCTCCTGTCTTACGATGTGCTAAACCCACTAGCAATTCTGCGTTCCGTTTTGAGTGACGTGAGAACTCATTTTTTCAGATAGTGCTGGAGACAACTCATACCTGCTGTTTTGCGACGATTTTGATATTTCCTGTACTTTCTTCATGTTTAAGTCTTGTAGCATGGACAACCAGTATTCCCTGTTATGAGTGATGAGAAAACTTAATTTTTCAAAACGTGCCGAAGACAAGTCATACCTTCTGTTTTACGACGACTTTAATGTTCTTACTACGTTCTTCAAAATTCAGCCTGGTTCGACACAAAACGAGTTTTATGAGTCACCGTGTAATTCGACTTTTCTAAAGTTGCCAGTTACAGCTGAAACCGCCGGTTCCACTAGGGTTTCCGAATCGGCAAGACATTCTGGAAGTTTACGCCCTGTACGACCCAAGACGAATTTTCTCCGTCATGAGCGACGTAAGAACGTAACTCCTCAAAAGGTGCCGAGGACAACTTATACCTCCTGTTTTACGATGACATTTATGTCTTTATTACATTCTGCAAGTTTCAGCCATGTACGACGCAAGACAAGTTTTTTCCGTCAGGAGAAGTCAACTTTGCAGAAAATGGTGGGCACAACCTTTTGGTGTCCTTAGTACATTCTGCAAATTTCAGCCTGGTACGACGCAGAGCGAACTTTCTTCATTATGGGTCACCGGATAGCTCGATTTTCCAAAGGTTTTTAGTGACAGCTGATGCAGAAATCGCCCGTTTTATGAGGATTTCGATATCGGCAGGACATTCTGCACGTTTACGCCCTGTAAGACACAAGACAAGTTTTCCCCGTCATGAGTGATGTGAGAACTTAACCCCTCAAAAAGTACAGGAGGCAACTCAGATCTACTGTTTTGCGATGACACTTACGTCTTTTGTACATATTGCAAGTTTGAGTCTCGTACAATACCCAACCAGAATTCTGCGTTATGAGTTACGTGAGAACTCAACTCTTCTTTAGATTCGGAAGTACATTCTGGAAGTTTACGCACTGAACGACCCGAGGCGAGTTTTCCTCGTCATAAGTGAGGTGAGCACTTAACTCTCCACAAAGTGCCTGAGACAACTCATACCTCCTCTTTTCCGATGAATTTGATGTGTTCTCTACATTCTGCAACTTTGTCTTGCGCGACATGAGTGACATGAGGACTCAGCTTGTCAAAAAATACCAGAGACAACTCATTCCTCCTGTTTTTACGCTGACATTTATATCCTTTATACATTCTGCAAGGTTCAGCCGTGTACGACACAAGACAAGTTTTCTCCGTCGTGAGTGATGTGAGAACGTAACTCCTCAAAAAGTGCCGGAGGTAACTCATACCTCCCGTTTTACGATGTACTCTCTCCAATTGTAACTCTTGTAGGACACACGACCAGTTCTCTCCGTTATGAGAGATTGGAGAACTCAGTTTTCCAGAAAATACCAAACACAGGTCAAACCTACTGTTCCACGATGATTTTAATGTCCTTAGTAAATTCTGCAAGTTTCAGCCGTGTACGACGCAAGACAAGTTTTTTCCGTCATGACTGACATGAGAAGTCATTGCAGAAAATGGTGGGCACAACTCATACCTCCTGACTTACGATAATTTTGATGTCCTTAGTACATTCTGTAAGTTTCAGCTGGTACGACGCAGGGCGAACTTTCTTCATAATGGGTCACTGGATAGCTCGATTTTTTAAAGGTTTATAGGCACATCTGAAATCGTCAGTTTTATGAGGATTTCGATATCGGCAGGACATTCTGCGCGTTAACGCCCTGTAAGACACAAGACAAGTTTTCTCCGTCATGAGTGGCGTACGAACATAGCTGCTCAAAAATTACCCGAGGCAACACATACTTCCTGTTTTGCGATGACTTTTATGTTTTTTGTATATTCTGCAAGTTTGAGTCTTGTACGACGCCACACCAGTATTCTCCGTTATGAGTGATATGAGGACTCAGCTCTTCTTTCTACATCGGAAGGACAATCTGGAAGTTGACGCGCTGTACGACAGGAGGCGAGTTTTCCCTGACATGAGTGAGCTAAGCACTTAACTCTTCTCAAACTTCCGGAGAGAACTCATACTTCCTGTTTAACGATGATGTTGATGTCTCCTCCACATTCTGAAACTTTAAATCTTGTACGACGCAGAACCAATATTCTCCGTTATGAGTGACATGAGTAGTACGCTTTTCACAAAATACCGGAGAGAACTCATTCCTCATGTTTTTACGATGACATTTAAATCATATGTACATTCTGAGAGTTTCAACGGTGTACGAAGCAAGACATGTTTTCTCCGTCATGAGTGATGTGAGAACTTAACTCCTCAAAAAGTACAGGAGGTCACTCATACCTCCTGTTTTGCAATGACTTTTATGCCTTTAATACTTTCTGCAAGTTTGAGTCTTGTACTACGCCCAACAAGTGTTCTCCGTGATGACTGACGTGAGAACTCAACTTTTCATAAATTGGCGGAGACAACTCTTACTTCCTGTTTTATAATGATATTGATGTCTCCTGTACATTCTGCAAGTTTAGGTTTTGTAGGATGCAAACCTGTTTCAGGATCATTTTAATCTACTTAGTTCATTCTTCAAGTCTTACACTGGTACGACTGTAAACGAAATCTCTCTATTTAGAGTCACTGGATAAGGCAAATTTTCAAAAGTTGCTAGGCACAGCTGAAGTCGCCGGTTTTATGAGAATTTCGCTCTGGGCGGTGTGTTCTATAAATTAACACCTTGTGCAACGCAAGACGAGATTTCTCTGTCACGATGACATGAGAACTTAATCCTTCAAAACGTGCTGGAGACAACCCATACCTCCTGTTTTGGAAGTTTCTGGAAGTTTGAGTCTTGCACGACGCCAAACAAGTATTCTCCGTTATGAGTGACATGAGAACTCAACTTTTTTTAAAGTGGCGGAGACAACTCATACCTCCTGTTTTACGATGATTTTGATGTCTCCTGTACTTTCTGAAAGTTTAACTCTTGTAGGACGCACGACCAGTTTTCTCCATTATGAGTGACGTTAGAACTCACCTTTGCAGACAGTGGCGGGCGCAACTCATATTCCTCATTTACCATAATTTTGGTGTCCTTAGTACATTCTGCAAGTTTCAGCCTGGTACGACGCAGAGTGAACCATGTTCATTGTGTGTCACTGGATAGCTCGATTTTGGAAAGATTCTTAGGCACAGCTGAAATCGCCTGTTTGATGAGGATTTCGATATCGGAAGGAAATTCTCCACGTTTACGCCCTGTACGACACAAGACAAGTTTTCTCCGTCATGAGTGACTTGAGAACTTAACTCCTCAAAAAGTGCCGGAGGTAACTCATACCTCCCGTTTCACGATGATTTGATGTCTCCTGTACTCTCTCAAAGTGTGACTCTTGTAGGACACACGACCAGTTTTCTCCGTTATGAGGGATTGGAGAACTCAGTTGTCCTGCAAGTGCCAAAGACAAGACATAACTCCTGTTCCACGATAATTTTAACGTCCTTAGTACATTCTGGAAGTTTGAGCCGCGTACGACGCAAGACAACTCTTGCCCGTTACGAGTCAAATGATACTCAACTTTGCAGAAAGTGCAGGAAACAACTCAAACGTTTTTCACGATGACTTTTACGTCGTTTGTACATGCTGCAAGTTTGAGTCTTGTACGACGCCCAGCCAGTATTCTGCGTTATGAGTAACGTGAGAACGCAACTCTTCTTTCGATATCGGAAGTACATTCTGGAAGTTTACGCGCTGTACGTCCCGAGGGGAGGTTTCTCTGTCATGAGTGAAGTGAGCACTTAACTCCTTACAAAGTGCCGGGGAGAACTCATACCTCCTGTTTTACGATGATGTTGATGTCTCCTCTACATTCTGTAACTTTAAGTCTTGTACGACGCAGAACCAGTATTTTCCATAATGAGTGACATGAGGACTAAGCTTTTCAGAAAATACCAGACACAACTCATTCCTGCTGTTTTACGATGACATTTATATCTTTTGTACATTCTGCAAGTTTCAGCCAACTACGACGCAAGACAAGTTTTCTCCGTCATGAGTGAAGTGAGAACTTAACCCATCAAAAAGTACAGGAGACAACTCATACCTCTTGTTTTGCAATGACTTTTATGTCTTTTTGGAAGTTTCTGGAAGTTTGAGTCTTGTACGTGTCCCATTATGAAGTTTCTTTATAATGGGTCACTGGATAGCTCGATTTTTCAAAGGTTGTTAGGCACAGCTGAAATCGCCCGTTGTATGAGGATTTCGATATCGGCAGGACATTCTGCACGTTTACGCCCTGTAAGACACAAGACAAGTTTTCTCCGTCATGAGCGACGTGAGAACTTAACTCGTCAAAAAGTGCCGCAGGCAACTCATACCTCCTGTTTTACGATGACTTTTGTGTCTTTTGTACATTCTGGAAGTTTGTCCATTACGAGTTACATGGGAACTCTACTTTGCAGAAATTGCTAGAGATAACTCATTCCTGTCTTGCGATGTGCACCACGACCAACTAGCATTCTCCGTCATGAGTGACGTGAGAACCCATTTTTGAGAAAGTGCCAGAGACAACTCATACTTCCTGTTTTCCTTCAAGTTTCAGCCTGGTACGACACAAAACCAATTTTCTTAATTATGAGTCGCTGAGTAATTCGAGTTTTCTAAAGTTGCCAGTTACAGCTGAAACTGCCGGTTGCACGAGCGTTTCGGAATCAACAGGACAGTGTGGAAGTTTACGCCCTGTACGACCCAAGACGAGTTTTCTCCGTCATGACTGACGTAAGAACGTAACTCCTCAAAAGGTGCCAAGGACAACTTATACCTCCTGTTTTACGACGACTTTTATGTGTTTTGTAAATTCTGCAAGTTTGAGTCTTGTACGACTCCCAACTAGTATTCTCCGTTATGAGTGACGTTAGAGGTCAACCTTTAGGAAAGGCCAAAGACAAGTCATACTTCCCATTTTCTGATGATTTTAATGTCCTTATACATCCTGGAAGTTTGAGTCCTGTATGACGCAAGACAACTTTTCTCCGTTATGAGTGACTCGAGAACTTGATTTTTGAGCACTTCCCAAACACAAGTCATAACTCCTATTTCATGGTGAATTTAATGCCCTTAGTACATTCCTGGAAGTTTGAGCCAGTTTGAGCCGTCTACGACAAAGACAACTTTTGCCCGTTACGAGTGACTTGAGAACTCAGCTTTGCAGAAAATGCTGGAGATAACTCATACTTCCTTTCTTACAATGTGTACAACGCCCGTTTTTTCAGAAAGTGCCTGAGACAACTCATACCTCCTTTCTTCCAATGAATTTGATGTGTCCTCTACCTTCTGCAAATTTCTCTTGTACGAAGCAATACCCATATTCTGAGTGACATGAGGACTCAGCTTTTCAGAAAATACCGGAGACATCTCATTGCTCGTGTCTTACGATGACATTTATATCTTTTGTACATTCTGCAAGTTTACATTTACGCCCTGTACAACGCAAGACAAATTTTCTCCGTCATGAATGTCGTGAGAACTTAACTCTTAAAAAAGTGCCGCAGACAACTCATACCTCCTGTTTTACCATGACTTTTATGTCTTTTATACATTTTGTAAGTTTAAATCTTGTACGACGCCCAACCAGTATTCTCCGTTATGAGTGACAACTCATACCTTCTGTTTTATGATGACTTTTATGTCGTTCGTCATTTAGCAAGTTTCAGTTTTGTACGACGCCTAACAAGTGTTCTCCGTTATGAGTGACGTGAGAATTCACGACGACACAACTCGATTTTTCAAAAGTTGTTAGGCACAGCTGCAATCGCCGGTTTTATGAGGATTTCGATATCGGCAGGACATTCTGCAAGTTTACGCCTTGTACGACCCAAGACACGTTTTCTCCGTCATGAGTGTCGTAAGAACTTAACTCCTTAAAAAGTGCTGGACACAACTCATACCTTCTGTTTCTGTTCGCCATTCAGTAAGTTTAAGTCTTGTACGACGCCTAACCAGTATTTCTCCACTATGGGTCACGTGAGAACTCAAGTTTTCAGAAAGTGCCAAAGACAAGTCATACCTCCTGTTTCAAGATGATTTAAATGTCCTCAGTACATTCTGGAAGTTTCAGCCGTGCACGACGCGACAACTTTTCTCCGTTACGAGTGACTTGAGAACTCAACTTTACAGAAAGTGGCGGAGACAACTTATACCTCCTGTTTCACGATGACTCTTATGTCGTTTGTACATGCTGCAAGTTTGAGTCTTGTACGACGGCCAACCAGTATTCTCTGTTATGAGTGACGTACAGACTCCGCTTTTCAGAAAGTGCCCAAGACATCTAATATCTCCCGTTTTACAATGATTTTGATGTCTCCTGTACATTCTGCAAGTTTGAGTCTTCTACGACGCCCAATCAGTATTCTCCGTTATGAGTGACGTGAGAACTTAACTTTTCAGAAATTGCCGGAGACAACCCATACCTCCTGTTTTACGCTAATTTTGGTATCTCCTGTACATCCTGGAAGTTTAAGTCTTGTAGAACGCATAACCAGCATTCCCTGTGAGAACTCAACTTTTCAAAAAGTGCCGGAGACAACTGATACTTCCTTTTTCACGATGATTTTAATGTCCTTAGTACATTCTCGAAGTTTCAGCCCTGTACGACGCAAAACGAATTTTCTTTATGAGGAGTCACTGGATAACTCGATTTTTCAAAAGTTGCAGTTACAGCTGAACTCGCTGGTTTTACGAGGATTTTGATATCGGCAGTACCTTCTGCAAGTTTACGCGCTCTACGACCCAAGACGAGGTTTCTCCGTCATGAGTGACGTGAGAACTTAACTCCTCAAAAAGTTCCTCAAACAACTCATACCTTGTGTTTTACGATGACGTTTATGTCGTTTGTCATTCAACAAGTTTGTCTTGTACCACGCCTAACCCGTTATGAGTGACGTTAGAACTCAACCTTTCAGAACGTGGCAGACACAACTCATACCTCATGTTTTACGATGAGTTTGATGTGTCCTGACGTTTTTTAAATTAAGTCTTGTAGGACGCACAAATAGTATTTTCCTTTATGAGTGACGGGAAAACTTAATTTTTGAGAAAGTGCGGGAAACAAGCCATACCTGAGGTTTCACGATGATTTTAATGTTCATTCTTGAAGTTTCAGCCTGGTATGACGCAAAACGAATTGTCTTAATTATGGGTCACTGGATAACTTGATTTTTCAAAGGTTCCCAGTTACAGCTGAAATCGCCGGTTTTATGAGGATTTCAATATCGGCAGTACATTCTGCAAGTTTACGCCCTGCACGACGCAAGACGAGTTTTCTCAGTCGTGAGTGACGTGAGAACTTAACCTCTTTCAAAAGTGCAGGAAACAACTCGTACCTCCTGTTTTACAAAGATTTTGATATCTCCTGTACATTCTACAAGTATAAGTCTTGTATGACGCACAACTATTATTATCTGTTATGACTGACAAGATGACTCAAGTTTTGATAAAGTGCCAAAGACAAGTCATTCCCTTCGTTTTCACGATGATTTAAATATCATTAGTACATTCTGGAAGTTTGAGCCGTGTACGACGCAGACAACTTTTCTCCGTTACGAGTGACATGAGAACTCAACTTTGCGGAAAGTGGCGGGGACAGCTCATATCTCCTGATTGACGATGACTGTTAAGTCCTTTGTACATTCTGCAAGTTTGAGTCTTGTAGGACGCACAACCAGTATTCCCTTTTATGAGCGACGGAAGAACTCAGTTTTTCAGAAAAAGTCATATCTCCTGTTTCACGATGATTGTAATGTCCTTAGTACATTCTGCAAGTTTCAGCCTAGTAAGACGCAAGACGAATTCTCTTCATTATGAGTCACTGCATAAGTCGATTTTTCAAAAGTTACCAGGCACAACTGAAATCATCGCCGGTTTTCTCTGGATTTCAATATGGGCAGTGCATTCTGCAAGTTTACGCGCTGTACGACCCAAGACGAGTTTTCTCTATCATGAGTGACGTGAGAAGTTAACTCCTCAAAAAGTGCCTTAGGCAACTGATACCTCCCGTTTTACGATGATTTTGATGTCTCCTGTACTTTCTCCAAGTGTAACTCTAGTAGGACGCACGACTACTTTTCTCCGTTATGAGTGACGAGAGAACTTAATTTTTCAGAAATTCCCCACGAAAGTCATACCTCCTATTTCATGATGAATTTAATACCCTTAGTACATTCTGGAAGTTTGAGCCGTCTACGACGAAAGACATCTTTTGCCCGTTACGAGTGACATGACAACTCAGCTTTGAAGAAAGTGCTGGAGACAACTCATACCTCCTGTCTTACGATGTGTATCACGCCCAACTAGCTTTCTCCGTTATGAGTGACGTGAGAACTCATTTGTTCAAAAAGTGCCGGAGACAAGTCATAGCTCCCGCTTTATGTTCTTAGTACATTCTTCAAGTTTCAGCCTGGTACGACACAAAAGGAATTTTCTTCATTATGACTCACCGTATAACTCAACTTTTCTAAAGTTGCCAGTTACAGCTGAAACCGCCGGTTTTACGACGGTTTCGGTATCGGCAGGACATTCTGCAAGTTTTAGCCCTGTACGACCCAAGACGAGTTTTCTCCGTCATGAGTGACGTAAGAACGTAACTCTTCAAAAGGTGCCGGAGACATCTTATACCTCCTGTTTTACGATGACTTTTATGTATTTTGTACATTCTGCAAGTTTGAGTCTTGTACGACGCCCGACCAATATTCTCCGTTATGAGTGATGTTAGAACTCAACCTTTAGGAAGTGCCAAAGACAGGTCATACCGCCGGTCTCACGATGATTTTAATGTCCTTATACATCCTAGAAGTTTGAGTCGTGTATGACGCAAGACAACTTTTCACCGTCACGAGTGACATGAGAACTCACTTTGCAGAAAATGGTGGGCACATCTCATACCTCCGGATTTACGTTAATTTTGATGTCCTTAGTACATTCTGCAAGTTTCAGCCTGGTACGACAGAAAAATTTTCTTTATTATGAGTCACCGTATAACTCGACTACTAAAGTTGCCAGTTACAGCTGAAACCGCCGGTTTTACGACGGTTTTGGTATCGGCGGACATTCTCCAAGTTTACGCCCTGTACGACCCATGACGAGTTTTCTCCGTCATGAGTGACGTAAGAACGTAACTCTTCAAAAGGTGCCGGAGACAACTTATGCCTCCTCTTTTACGATGATTTTTATGTCTTTTTTACATTCTGCAAGTTTGAGTCTTGTACGACGCCCAACCAGTATTCTCCGTTATGAGTGACGTTAGAGCTCAACCTTTAGGAAGTGCCAAAGACGTCATACCTCCGGTTTCACGATGATTGTGATGTCTCCTGTGCATTCTGTAACTTTAAGTCTTGTACAACACACAACCAGTATTCTCCGTTATGACTGACGGGAGAAAAGAATTTTTCAGAATGTGCCAAAGACAAGTACCTCCTGATGATTTTAATGTCCTTGTGGAAGTTTCAGCCGTGTACGACGCAAGACAAGTTTTCTCCGTCATGAGTGACGTGAGAACGTAACACCTTAAAAAGTACCGGAGGCAACTCATACCTCCTGTTTTGCGAGGACTTTGATGTCTTTTGTGCATTCTGCAAGTTTAAGTCTTGTACGACGCCCAACAAGTATTGCACGTGATTAGTGACGTGAGCACTCAACTTTTCGGAAAGTGCCCGAGACAACTCATACTTCCTATTTTATAATGATATTGATGTCTTCTGTACATTCTGCAAGTTCAGGTTTTGTAGGACGCACAACCTGTTTCAGGATTATTTTAATCTACTTAGTACACTTTTCAAGTTTCAGTCTGGTACGATTCAAAACGAATTCTCTCCATTTAGAGTCACTGGATAAGTCAACTTTTCAAAAGTTGCCAGGCACAGGTGAAATCGCTTCTTCTATGAGAATTTCGATATCGGCAGTGCATTCTGGACGTTTTCGCCTTGTACAACGCAAGACGAGTTTTCTCCGTCATGAGTGACATGAGAGACTTTATCCTTCAAAAAGTGCCAGAGAAAACTCATACCTCCTGTTTTGCGATGATTTCTTGTCTTTTGTACGTACATTCTGCAAGTTTGAGTCTTCTACGTCGCCCATCCAGTATTCTCCGTTATGAGTGACGAGAGACCTCAACTTTTTAGAAAGTGCCGGAGACAACTCATACCTCCTGTTTTACGATATTTTTTATGTCCTTAGTACATTTTCTTGTCGTGTACGACGCAAGGTAACTTTTCTCCGTTACAAGTGGCATGAGAACTCAACTTTGCGTAAAGTGGCGGGGACAACTCAAACGTCCTGATTTACGATGCATTTTATGTCTTTTGTACATTCTGCAAGTTTGAGTCTTGTACGACGCCCAACCAGTATTCTCCGTTATGAGTGACGTGAAACTCAACTTTGCAGAAAGTGGCGGGCACAACTTATACCTCCTAATTTACGAAAATTTTGATGTCGTGACTACATTCTGCAACTTCAATTCTTTTACGACGGCGAGCAAAGTTTCTTCATTATGGGTCACTCGATAACTCGATTTTTGAGAGGTTTTTAGGTACAGCTGAAATCACTCGTTTTATGAGAATTTCGATATCGGCAGGACGTTCTGCACGTTTACACCCTGTACGATACAAGACAAGTTTTCTCCGTCATGAGTAACGTGAGAACTTAACTCCTCAAAAAGTGCCAGAGGTAACTAGTATCTCCCGTTTTACGATGATTTTGATGTCTCCTGTACTCTCTCCAAGTGTATCTTTATTAGGAGACACGGCCAGTTTTTTTTCATTATGAGTGATTGGAGAGCTCAGTTTTCCAGAAAGTACCAAAGACAAGTTATACCTCCTGTTTCACGATGAGTTTTATGTCGTTTGCACATGCTGCAAGTTTGAGTCTTTTAGGTCGCTCAAGAAGTTATGAGTGACGTGAGAACTCATTTTTTCAGAAAGTGCCGAAGACAACTCATACCTCCTGTTCTAAGATTCTCCAAGTTTCACTCCGCCCAACCAGTATTCTCCGTTATAAGTGACCTGAGAACTCAGCTTTAAAGAAAGTGCCGCAGACAGCTTATACCTCCTGTTTTACGATGATTTTGATATCTCCTGTACATTCTCCAAGTTTACGTCTTGTAGGATGCACAACCTGTGTACGACGCAAGACAACATTTCTCCGTTACGAGCGACATGAGAACTCAACTTTGCAGAAAGTCTTGGGCACAACTCATACCTCCTAATTCACCATAATTTTGATGTCCTTAGTACATTCTGCAAGTTTCAGCCTAGTAAGACGCAAGACGAATTCTTATCATTATGAGTCACTGCATAAGTCGGTTTTTTAATAGGTGCGAGGCACCAATAAAATCGCCTGTTGTCTCGGGATTTCGATATCGGCAGTAGATTCTGGAAGTTTACGCCCTCTACAACACAAGACAAGTTTTGTCCGTCATGAGTGACTTGAGGACTTAACTCTTCAAAAAGTGCCGCAGGCAACTCATACTTCCTGTTGCACGATGACTTTTGTGTGTTTTGTACATTCTGGAAGTTTGAGTCTTTACGACACCCAACCAGTATTCTTGGTTATGAGTGACGTGAGAACTCAACTTTTCAGAAAGTTCTGGAGTCAACTTATACCTCCTCTCTTACGATGATTTTGATGCCTTCTGTACTTTCTCCAAGCGTATCTCTTGTAGGACGCACGACAAGATTTCTCTGCTATGAGAAACTACGGGAGAAGTCAATTGTTCACAAAGTAACAAAGACAAGTCATACCTCCTCTTTCACGATGATTGTAATGTCCTTAGTACAATCTGGAACTTTGAGCCGTGTACGACGCAAAACAACATTTGCCCGTTACAAGTGACATGAGAACTCAACTTTGGAGAAAGTGCTGGAGACAACTCATAGCTGCTGTTTTCCAATGACTTTTATGTCCTTTGTACATGCTGCAAGATTAATTGTTTTACAACGCCCAACCAGAATTCTCCGTTGTGAGTGACGTGAGGACTCAACTTTTCAGAAAAAGACGGAGAGAATTCATACGTCTTATTTTACGATGACAGAGAACTCATACGTCTTATTTTCACATTCTGCCAATTTTAGTCTTGTACGACCCTCAACCAGTATTCTCCGCTATGAGTGACGGGAGAAAACAATTTTCAGAACGTGTCCTTAGTACAATTTGGACGTTTGAGCCGTGTACGACGCAAACAACTTTTGCCTTTACGAGTGAAATGAGAACTGAACTTTGGAGAAAGTGCTGGAACCTAATGTTTTACGATAGATACATACATACATGACTTTATTTTATCTCGAATTTACAGGGTAGCTAAAAAGCTAATATCTTCGAGAAAAGAAAAAGAAAGAAAAATTTACAAATAATAACGATGACTTTTATGTCTTTTGTATATGCTGCAAGTTTGAGTCTTGTACGACACCTAACGAGTATTCTCCGTTATGAGTGGCATGTGAACTAATTTTTTTAGAAAGTGCCAGAGACAACTCATACCTCCTGTTTTACGATGATTTTGATGTCTCCTGTACTTTCTCCGAGTGTAACTCTTGCAGGACGCACAACCAGTTTTCTCCGTTATGAGTGACTGCAGAACTGAATTTTTCAGAAAGTACCAAAGACACGTCATACCTCCGGTTTAATGATGATTTCAATGACCTTAGTACATTCTGGAAGTTTCACCCGTGTACGACGCAAGACAATTTTTCTCCGTTACGAGTGACTTGAGAACTCAACTTTACAGAAAGTGGCGGAGACAACTTATACCTCCTGTTTCACTATGACTCTTATGTCGTTTGTACATGCTGCAAGTTTGAGTCTTGTACGATGCCCAACCAGTATTCTCTGTTATGAGTGACGTACAGACTCCGCTTTTCAGAAAGTGCCCAAGACAACTAATATCTCCCGTTTTACAATGATTTTGATGTCTCCTGTACATTCTGCAAGTTTGAGTCTTCTACGACGCCCAATCAGTATTCTCCGTTATGAGTGACGTGAGAACTTTACGAGGGACATCAGAACTCTACTTTGCAGAAAGTGGCGGGCACAACTCATACTTCCTGATTTACAATATCTTTGGTGTCCTTAATACAATCTGCAAGTTTTAGCCTGGTACAACGCCGAGCGAAGTTTCTTCATTATGGGTCACTGGATAGCTCGAATTTTCAAAAGTTATTAGGCAGACCTGAAATCGCCCGTTTTATGAGGATTTCAATATCGGCACCTTAGGCCCTCTACAACACAAGACAAGTTTTGTCCGTCATGAGTGACGTGAGAACTTAACTCCTCAAAAAGTGCGGCAGGCAACTCATGCCTCCTGTTTTACGATGACTTTTATGTCTTCTGTACATTCTGGAAGTTTGAGTCTTGTACGACGCCCAACCGGCATTCTTTGTTATGAGTGACGTGAGAACTCAACTTTTCAGAAAGTGCTGGAGCAAACTTATACCTCCTGTCTTACGATGATTTTGATGTCTCCCGTATTTTCTCCGAGTGTAACTCTTGTAGGACGCACGACCAGTTTTCACCATTATGAGTGACGCAAGAATTCAGTTGTTCAGAAAGTACCAAAGACAAGCCATACCTCCTCTTTCACGAGGAAATCTTTAATTTTATTTGAAAATATGTACATAAATTACAGAAATATTCGAAATAAAAGTTAAGCAATCTATAACTTAACTACTATAGAATGAATCATAAAAGTTGGCAATGACCTATAATTCCCCAATAATACAATCTTTCACGATGATTGTAACGTCCTTAGTACAATCTGGAAGTTTGAGCTGTGCACGACGCAAAACAACTGGTGCCCGTTACAAGTGACATGAGAACACAACTTTGGAGAAAGTGCTGGAGACAACTTATACCTCCAGTTTTCCGAATACTTTTATGTCCTTTGTACATGCTGCAAATTTGATTCTTGTACGAACGCCCAATCACAATTCTCCGTTATGAGTGACGTGAGGACTCAACTTTTCAGAAAAAGACGGAGAGAACTCATACGTCCTATTGTACGATGACATTTATTTCTTTCCTACATTCTGGAAGATTTAGTCTTTTACGACCTCCAACCAGTATTCTCCGCTATGAGTGACGGGAGAAAACAATTTTTCCGAATGTGTCCTTAGTACAATCTCGAAGTTTGAGCCGTGTACGACGCAAAACAACTTTTTCATTTACGAGTGAAATGAGAACTGAACTTAGCAGAAAGTGCTGGAGACAACTCACACCTCCCGTTTTACGATGACTTTTATGTGTTTTGTACATTCTGGAAGGTTGAGTCTTGTATGACGCCCAACAAGTATTCTCCGTTATGAGTGACGTGAGAACTAATTTTTTTAGAAAGTGTCGGAGACAACTCATACCTCCTGTTTTACCATGATTTTGATGTCTCCTGTACTTTCTCCAAGTGTAACTCTTGCAGGACGCACGAACATTTTTCTCCGTTATGAGTGAGTGGAGAACTCAATTTTTCAGAAAGTACCAATGACAAGTCATACTTCCGTCTTCGCGATGATTTTAATGTCCTTAGTACATTCTGGAAGTTTCAGCCGTGTACGACGCAAGACAACTTTTCTCCGTTACGAGGGTTATGAGTACTCAAATTTGGAGGACGTAGCGGGCACAACTCATACCTCCTGATTTACGTTAATTTTGATGTCTGCAAGTTTCAGCCTGGTACGACGCCGAGCGAAGTTTCTTCCTTATGGGTAACTGGATAAGTCGATTTTTTAAAAATTCTTAGGCACAGCTGAAATCGTTTGTTTTATGAGGATTTCGATATCGGCAGGACATTTTGCAGGTACGACACAAGACAAGTTTTCTCCGTCATTAGTGACGTGAGAACTCAACTCCTTAAAAAGTGCCGGAGGCAACTAAATACCTCCCGTTTTTCGATGACTTTTATGTCTTTTGCAAATTCTGGAAGTTTTAGTCTTGTACGACGCCCAACAAGTATTCTCCGCTATGAGTGACGTGAGAACTCAACTTTTCAGAAACTGCCGGAAACAACTCATACTTCCTGTTTTACTGCCTATTTGATGCCTCCTATTTATTGATGCCTCCTGTACATTCTCAAAGTTTAAGTTTTGTAGGACGCACAACCAGTATTCCCTGTTATGAGTGACGAGAGAACTTAATTTTTCGGAAAGTGCCGGAGGCAAGTTATACTTCCTGTTTCAGGATTATTTTAATTTACTTAATACATTCTTCAAATTTCAGGCACGTACGACGCAAGACGAATTATCTCCAATTAGAGTCAGTGGATAAGTCGATTTTTCAAAAGTTGCCAGGCATAGCTGAAATCACCGGCCTTATGACGATTTCGATATCGGCAGTGCATTCTGCAAGTTTACGCCTCCTACGATGCGAGACGAGTTTTCTCCGTGATGAATGACAGGAGAACTTAATCCTTCAAAAAGTGCCGGAGACGACTCCTACGTCCTGTTTTACGATGCTTTTTTATGTCCTTAGTATATTCTGGAAGTTTGAGTCGTGTACGACTCAAGACAACTTTTCCACGTTACGAGTGACATGAGAACTCAACTTTAAAGAAAGTAGCGGGGACAATTCATACCTCCTGATTTGCGGTAATTTTGATGTCTTAAGTACATTCTGCAACTTTAAGCCTGGTACCAACAAGAGCGAAGTTTCTTCATTATAAGTCACTGGATAACTGGATTTTTCAAAAGCTCCCAGGCACAGCTGAAATCGCCGGTTTTATGAGGATTTCGATATCGGCAGTACATTCTGCAAGTTTCTACACTTTACGACTCAAGACGAGTTTTCTCAGTCGTTAGTGACGTGAGAACTTAAGAGGCATTCCGTGTAAAAACCGACCGGTCGATTTTCGATGGAAAATAGATTTCTTTCATTTTCTGTGCAGAAGTACAACATTATAAGTAAAGTACAAAAATCGCATTTGTTTGGCTTCATTTGATTTTCTACCTGTTTTAGGCCGATAGTTCCGATGCCACCTCTGAACAAGGAAATCCTTCGACCGGAACCCCGATTTTAACACTAAACTCGAGATAGCATAAAACAACACAAAGTTGCCAAAAGCGGCTTATATTTACTGCATACCTTAAATAGGCCATGTTTATTATTTTCACTGCTAAAGTAACTTGTTCTGTCTTATAGGAATTTTGCTAGAATTTTTTTAGTACACCGACCTACAGACATCACGAACGCCATTGATAAGGTGCCTCCATTAAAATCAAGATTTCTTAAAAGTGGGACCTGACCTACAGCTCATTCTCTGATCAGACAATACATCAAGGACTGGTCTAAAAGTAACTGTAATAAAATTTGTCGGCACTCATCATATGGCTATGGAAAAACCTAAACAAAATTAACAAAAACTGCAACATTCACAACTTGACTTAATATAACTCCGTCAATTCAAAGACATTTTGATTTACCTACATTGCAACTGAAAGCATTCTAAACCCAAGGCGTATTCAAAAATAGACCAAAGAACAGTTTTCGAGCATAACTGGATCAATTTTACCTGAATTACCTCAGAATTCTTCCGAGCTTTTCGAAGTTCACATCGATGAGCGTTAACGGCCATTTTGTTGTCACGCAATACTCTACATGTGGTACAGCAGCATACGGACTGCCGCTTGAAGAGGCCAAAAGTTCATTGACATGGAGTCATGGAAGACATAAATACAATAACCTTGTCTTCACCAGCTTTTTTTCCAGACTACTGCGTTCAGTAAGTGAGGTCCAAGATGACTGCTGTGTACGGAAGCCAAAGTACTCCTTGAGTGTTGATGGTTGTTTCGACACTTAAAGCAAAACACCAAACGCTATTCTTCCTTCAGTGGCCGTTACAACGGTCTACAAAAAAAAGAAAACTATTCTAACAAGAAAAGCCCCAGGGGGCATTAACCCCGCCGTTGTTCTCTCTGCCCTTGGGGTCCAAAATATATTACGGCCAGGTAAAAGTTGGTGATTTATCGTAGCTTTTACGTGCTTGCGATGATAATATAAATCAAGGCACGACTTGCCTAATCATCCTGTTTTAGCGTGCGTGACGAAAAGCGTGATGAAACTATTATTTTGATCATAGCGTGACTCAGCCTGGCCTCGTAGCTCAGTTGGTTGAGCGACGGTGTTCTAATCCGGAGGTCGTGGGTTCGAATCCCGCCGGGGTCAAAGATTTTTCTTTTATCTTGCTTCTCATTTCTAATTTGTTACTTTTAAGGCCTGTGGTCGGGGGGAAATTATGGAGGGCAGTATTACTCACTTCTTGGCACTCATACATACATACTTTACATCATAAATTACTAAGCTCATAGCGATCGCGAGTTCATGCCAGCTTTCAAACTTAAGCTCCCTAGTACATTCGTCCTTGCTCTCGTCGAAGAAATGTTAAATCCATTGAATTCCTTGTACTTTTCTACACAACTTTCCCTAAAGATTTTGGCGAAGCAAAGCAAAACTGCCAAAAAAATGCTTGCATTTGACTGTTGAATTATTCAACTTGGCGAAAGCAAGGACTTCCCCGAATCGGCTTCTGTGTTTCAGTGATGTAATGTTTACGCGCCACGGCAAGTTAGGCGAATTCATTCCAGCTTCAAAGCTCGCTAGCATCTTCGTTCCTACTTTAACTGGACCCCGCCGTTTTTCTCCTCCTCCCAGGGAGCAAAATATATTACGGTCACTCAAGATACGAGCTCAAGTGGTGTAAATTTTAAAGTTGATGATTTATCGTACCTGTGTTTGCTGCCATTTCCCCTTATGCGTCTGCTCCGCACCCTTCTCCCTGTGGTAACATGAATCCCTGATAGTATGAACCCCATCCCTCATCCTTGGTCATCCACTTGTCCTAGCTTTCGCGAAGAAGAACGTGACGAAATATTTTGACCATAGCGTGACTCAGTTAAGGCACGTTTTTTTTAAAATAAACGAACTGACATGTCAGCGTAATTCTAAATAGCAAGGGCACGGAAATTTAAATAGATTTCTTGATAAAAAACTCATTCTAAAATCTAAAGGAAAGTGGTAGCTATGAAAAACCGTAAAAGTCTATTTTAGGCCGTGATTCGATGAGTGATTTGGCGCAAGCAAGTTTACTTCTCCGAATCGGCTTCTGTGTTTCAATGACGTAATGTTTATGTGCTACGGCACGTAGCATGAATCACTGGCGTTCAAAGCTCGCTAGCACCTTCGTCCTTGCTCTCATTGAAGAGAAGTCAACTCCATTGAATTTCTTGTACTTTTCTACACAACTTTCCCTAAAGATTTCGGCGAAGCAAAGCAAAACTGCCAAAAATATGCTTGCATTTCACTGTTGAATTTTTCAACTTGGCGAAAGCAAGGGACTTCCCCGGATCACCTTTTGTGTTTCAGTGATGTAATGTTTACGTGCCAGGGCAGGTTTGGCAAATTCATGCCAGCTTCAAAGCTCGCTAGCACCTTCGTTCTTGCTTTCATCGAAGGAATTTTCATGCCATTAAATCGCCGGTAATTTTCTACACCAACTTTAATGAAAATTCTGGCGAATAAACACTAAATGAACAAAGTTTACCGGCAAGTATTGTTTTGACCGAGCAGAGGTCTGGGGCAACTGACCACGACAAAAAAAAAAAAAAAAAAAAACAAGAAAAGCCCCAGGGGGCATTAACCCCGCCGTTGTTCTCTCTCCCCTTGGGGTCCAAAATATATTACGGCCAGGTAAAAGTTGGTGATTTATCGTAGCTTTTACGTGCTTGCGATGATAATATAAATCAAGGCACGACTTGCCTAATCATCCTGTTTTAGCGTGCGTGACGAAAAGCGTGATGAAACTATTATTTTGATCATAGCGTGACTCAGCCTGGCCTCGTAGCTCAGTTGGTTGAGCGACGGTGTTCTAATCCGGAGGTCGTGGGTTCGAATCCCGCCGGGGTCAAAGATTTTTCTTTTATCTTGGTTCTCATTTCTAATTTCTTACTTTTAAGGCCTGTGGTCGGGGGGAAATTATGGAGGGCAGTATTACTCACTTCTTGGCACTCATACATACATACTTTACATCATAAATTACTAAGCTCATAGCGATCGCGAGTTCATGCCAGCTTTCAAACTTAAGCTCCCTAGTACATTCGTCCTTGCTCTCGTCGAAGAAATGTTAAATCCATTGAATTCCTTGTACTTTTCTACACAACTTTCCCTAAAGATTTTGGCGAAGCAAAGCAAAACTGCCCAAAAAATGCTTGCATTTGACTGTTGAATTATTCAACTTGGCGAAAGCAAGGACTTCCCCGAATCGGCTTCTGTGTTTCAGTGATGTAATGTTTACGCGCCACGGCAAGTTAGGCGAATTCATTCCAGCTTCAAAGCTCGCTAGCACCTTCGTTCCTACTTTCATTGGACCCCGCCGTTTTTCTCCTCCTCCCAGGGAGCAAAATATATTACGGTCACTCAACATACGAGCTCAAGTGGTGTAAATTTTAAAGTTGATGATTTATCGAACCTGTGTTTGCTGCCATTTCCCCTTATGCGTCTGCTCCGCACCCTTCTCCCTGTGGTAACATGAATCCCTGATAGTATGAACCCCATCCCTCATCCTTGGTCATCCACTCGTCCAAGCTTTCGCGAAGAAGAACGTGACGAAATATTTTGACCATAGCGTGACTCAGTTAAGTCACGTTTTTTTTAAATAAACGAACTGACATGTCAGCGTAATTCTAAATAGCAAGGGCACGGAAATTTAAATAGATTTCTTGATAAAAAAACTCATTCTAAAATCTAAAGGAAACTGGTAGCTATGAAAAACCGTAAAAGTCTATTTTAGGCCGTGATTCGATGAGTGATTTGGCGCAAGCAAGTTTACTTCTCCGAATCGGCTTCTGTGTTTCAATGACGTAATGTTTATGTGCTACGGCACGTAGCATGAATCACTGGCTTTCAAAGCTCGCTAGCACCTTCGTCCTTGCTCTCATTGAAGAGAAGTCAACTCCATTGAATTTCTTGTACTTTTCTACACAACTTTCCCTAAAGATTTCGGCGAAGCAAAGCAAAACTGCCAAAAATATGCTTGCATTTTACTGTTGAATTTTTCAACTTGGCGAAAGCAAGGGACTTCCCCGGATCACCTTTTGTGTTTCAGTGATGTAATGTTTACGTGCCAGGGCAGGTTTGGCAAATTCATGCCAGCTTCAAAGCTCGCTAGCACCTTCGTTCTTGCTTTCATCGAAGGAATTTTCATGCCATTAAATCGCCGGTAATTTTCTACACCAACTTTCATGAAAATTCTGGCGAATAAACACTAAATGAACAAAGTTTACCGGCAAGTATTGTTTTGACCGAGGGGAGGTCTGGGGCAACTGGCCACGACAAAAAAAAAAAAAAAAAAAACAAGAAAAGCCCCAGGGGGCATTAACCACGCCGTTGTTCTCTCTGCCCTTGGGGTCCAAAATATATTACGGCCAGGTAAAAGTTGGTGATTTATCGTATCTTTTACGTGCTTGCGATGATAATATAAATCAAGACACGACTTGCCTAATCACTCTGTTTTAGCGTGCGTGACGAAGAACGTGATGAAATTATTATTTTGATCACGGCGTGACTCAGCGTGGCCTCGTAGCTCAGTTGGTTGAGCGACGGTGTTCTAATCCGGAGGTCGTGGGTTCGAATCCCGCTGCGGTCAAAGATTTTTCTTTTATCTTGGTTCTCATTTCTAATTTCTTACTTTTAAGGCCTGTGGTCGGGGGGAAATTATGGAGGGCAGTATTACTCACTTCTTGGCACTCATACGTACATACTTTACATCATAATTACTAAGTTCATAGCGATCGCGAGTTCATGCCAGCTTTCAAACTTAAGCTCCCTAGTACATTCGTCCTTGCTCTCGTCGAAGAAATGTTAACTCCATTGAATTCCTTGTACTTTTCTACACAACTTTCCCTAAAGATTTTGGCGAAGCAAAGCAAAACTGCCAAAAAAATGCTTGCATTTGACTGTTGAATTATTCAACTTGGCGAAAGCAAGGGACTTCCCCGAATCGGCTTCTGTGTTTCAGTGATGTAATGTTTACGTGCCACGGCAAGTTAGGCGAATTTATTCCAGCTTCAAAGCTCGCTAGCACCTTCGTTCCTACTTTCATCGGACCCCGCCGTTTTTCTCCTCCTCCCAGGGAGCAAAATATATTACGGTCACTCAAGATACGAGCTCAAGTATTGTAAATTTTAAAGTTGATGATTTATCGTACCTGTGTTTGCTGCCATTTCCCCTTATGCGTCTGCTCTGCACCCTTCTCCCTGTGGTATCATGAATCCCTGATAGTATGAACCCCATCCCTCATTCCTTGGTCATCCACTTGTCCTAGCTTTCGCGAAGAAGAACGTGACGAAATATTTTGACCATAGCGTGACTCAATTAAGTCACGTCTTTTTAAAATAAACGTACTGACATGTCAGCGTAATTCTAAATAGCAAGGGCACGGAAATTTAAATAGATTTCTTGATAAAAAACTCATTCTAAAATCTAAAGGAAACTGGTAGCTATGAAAAACCGTAAAAGTCTATTTTAGGCCGTGATTCGATGAGTGATTTGGCGCAAGCAAGTTTACTTCTCCGAATCGGCTTCTGTGTTTCAGACGTAATGTTTATGTGCTACGGCACGTAGCATGAATCATTGGCTTTCAAAGCTCGCTAGCACCTTCGTCCTTGCTCTCATTGAAGAGAAGTCAACTCCATTGAATTTCTTGTACTTTTCTACACAACTTTCCCTAAAGATTTTGGCGAAGCAAAGCAAAACTGCCAAAAATATGCTTGCATTTCACTGCTGAATTTTTTAACTTGGCGAAAGCAAGGGACTTCCCCGGATCACCTTTTGTGTTTCAGTGATGTAATGTTTACGTGCCAGGGCAGGTTTGGCAAATTCATGCCAGCTTCAAAGCTCGCTAGCACCTTCGTTCTTGCTTTCATCGAAGGAATTTTCATGCCATTAAATCGCCAGTAATTTTCTACACCAACTTTCATGAAAATTCTGGCGAATAAACGCTGAACGAACAAAGTTTACCGGCAAGTATTGTTTTGACCGAGCGCAGGTCTGGGGCAACTGACCACGACAAAAAAAAAAAAAAAAAAAAAACGGGTATTACTAGACCCCGTCCTGACGGCGGGGTAACAATACAAAAAAGTTAAGTACTTTGAACAAATTGGCCACTTTACCTTCGTGCAATCGGTGAAAATCCCTCACGTGCAACGACTGTTTCAAGTGAGAAAAGCAAGTATGTTCATGCTATGTATAGACCGCTGACCATAAGTACTGAGATAAAATTGGCAGCCGCATTTTGGGCGGGATTTGGACGCAGTAATATCATACTTTTGGCCTATTGTCCAAAGTTAAACATGTTAACAAGGTTATTCCATTTCTTATTGCTGCAAAACCAGTCCGGCCTGTCGAATTTCTTCGGGGATAAAGACGTAAAACGTTTATAATAATTACACAGGGAAACAAAAGTTTTGTAAATATGTTGTATACTCTTCTCTACTGTGAACCACTAAACCTCAGCGGTGTTTCTCGCAAAGCGGCGTGCTCCAACTTAACTTACACGTAGACATCTGCTCCCCAAACTGTAATGAGCCTGCATGAGCAGGAGCCCTAGCCTCATGGGGTAGTATTGGAGATCAGACTATACACATAGATGTTTCTTGAATTAAAATCGTGGCCAGAACGTTTGGTACACTAAGGATTAAATCTATTACAACGTCAACAAAATATACTGCCTCCCCTCTCCTTGAACAAGGAATCCAACACATCTCGGATAACTTGTACAGTTTCGTACTTCAGCATTGTTTAGGAGGTGCGGGGAAAGGCTTCTCTTAGTTCCTTTGGGGGTGCTATGTTATAACCTATTTTTACATTGATTATGAAGAGGATACCAAAAAGTGAAGTTTCTCTAAACTAATTGGCCACGGTCAGTGACGGTTGTACCCTTGTAGTGGGAATCCCTTTTTTTTCGGTGGTAGTTTTGGAAGATGACAGATGGGATCTTGACGACAAGAGATGACCTAAACAGTTTTGCTGGAAGCTGCTATGGCATAATGTTCATGCAGCTATAGATTTTGTTTGCAATGATAAGGTCTTTAACCAGGTCGGTCAAGTCCTCCCCTTTCGCCTTATCTTAACGATACACTAACGTCAGCTCCGTTTTCTCAGTCACATATTAAGGAAACCAGACAAGAAGCCGATTAATAAGTTCCCGCCACATACCAGCCATTTCATAAGAACAAGATGGTCAGACACCCGAAGACCATGTCTGTCCATTATATAAGGTCCTAAACAAAGAGTTTCTTCCATCACCCAAATCAATAAGGAGGGCCACCCAACACTGGGGACAGTGGCATCGTCCCGTGGCTGACGGCAGTTTTGCGGTCGGCTGAGTAGCAGTAGACAGGTTTGAGGCCCAACGCTCCACGAAAGTGCGCGAGAGAAATCGAATGCTGACTTGATAGTCAGGGCACCTCTTCTTTCGCCTAGCGCGTATTTGAGGGAGATTTCATTTCCGAATCCCGCGTCTACGCCTCTCTGCCGTCAAGTGAGAGAAATATCATCGCCCTTGACCCTTTGAGACCGGTTGCAAAAAATGCATAAGTAGTCGCAATGTATTCCACGAACGAATTTGTCATAGCGTTAAGTAGTCTCAGTGTATTCCACGAACAAATTTGTCATAGCGCAAATTTGTCTTAAATCAACTGCCTCCCTTTTATGGATACAAACATGGTTATTTTAACAGCCTGGACTCAGCTACTGAGAGTGCAGGCAAAGTTTCTCGAGCGGCCACTTTATAAATAATTGATATCGCTGCGAAACCTCTGCATGGTTTCATTCTTGTTTAAGCTAGCTAATAGAACAGCTATTTTTGTTTCAAATTCAGCTATTCTTATTTCAAATTGCCATTCCCACGGCGAATTTTAAGTTGTAGAAATTTGACGCGTTTTTGGTGCTCGTTTCCTTATTCACTTTTCCTGCTCTCTTGCAGCCTGGAACAGGCCACGAACAGTGCAGTTTGTTGACTGTCTTCCATCGGTACCACCATTAATGACCAGCTAATAATAACTCATTGCCTTCGTTTTAGTACCTTTGAATTGCAGATCCTACTAGGCAAAAGATTGTACCCTATGGCTCCGAAAGGTCACAGTTCAGAACTTTATTCCGGTTCTTCTGAAGCTCTAACTGATGTGTCTACTGTATAAACTCCCTACCTACTTCATCTTATCTAAGGAAAACTCTTGTTTCTTGGGTTTCTGGCAGATACCACGCAGCTCTTAACAACCTCTAATTTCATTGGACCTTGGTATCACGCAGCTCTATTGTTTTCAGGGTTAGGGTCCATTGTTGTTTCTGATGAAGCCTAAGAGAAAAACCCAGGAAGAACTGCTACTCGGACAGGAAGGTAGTAGATAGGGAGGGGGGGGCATGCCACAAAACGTGGCCTCAAGGGGGATGTTCATATGACAAACAAGTGAACACAGCTATGGACATCTGAAATACTTGAATAAAGCAGTTTGATGGACAAATGGTCTTTCCGAAAAAATGGCAGCCATCCTGCTAGCCTGCGAGCAAGCTCTCGCAGGCTAACATCCCGCTTATGCCAATTTGTTTATTAAAAAGGGGGCTGGGGCTGACCAAAATAATCCTGTTTCCCCACTTCCCCTTTAAGACATAAAATGTCCCCTGAACTTTATTAGGGGTAAATGCGTCCGCGCGCCCTACTAATGTCTGGACAGCGGACTTAACAATAACATTACTCGCTTGAGTATCTACAGTCGTTCGTTGCGCACATGGTGGATTTTCGCCGATTGCACGAAGGTAAAGTGGCCAATTTGTTCAAAGTACTTAACTTTTTGTATTGTTAGAATGGTTTTCTTTTTTTGTAGACCGTTGTAACAGCCACTGAAGGAAGAATAGCGTTTGGTGTTTTGCTTTAAGTGTCGAAACAACCATCAACACTCGAGGAGTATTTTGGCTTCCGTACGCAGCAGTCATCTTGGACCTCACTTACTGAACGCAGTAGTCTGGAAAAAAAGCTGGTGAAGACAAGGTTATTGTATTTATGTCTTCCATGACTCCATGTCAATGAACTTTCGGCCTTTTCAAGCGGCAATCCGTATGCTGCTGTACCACATGTAGAGTATTGCGTGACAACAAACTGGCCGTTAACGCTCATCGATGTGAACTTCGAAAAGCTCGGAAGAATTCTGAGGTAATTCAGGCCAAAATTGATCCAGTTATGTTCGAAAACTGTTTTATGGGCTATTTTTGAATACGCCTTGGGTTTAGAATGCTTTAAGTTGTAATGTAGGTAAATCAAAATGTCTTTGAATTGACGGAGTTATATTACGTCAAGTTGTGAATGTTGCAGTTTTTGTTAATTTTGTTTAGGTTTTTCCATAACCATATCATGAGTGCCGACAAATTTTATTACAGTTACTTTTAGACCAGACTTGATATATTGTCTGATCAGAGAATGAGCTGTAGGTCAGGTCCCACTTTTAAGAAATCTTGATTTTAATGGAGGCACCTTATCAATGGCGTTCGTGATGTCTGTAGGTCGGTGTACTAAAAAAATTCTAGCAAAATTCCTATAAGACAGAACAAGTTACTTTAACAGTGAAAATAATAAACATGGCCTATTTAAGGTATAGAGTAAATATAAGCCGCTTTTGGCAACTTTGTGTTGTTTTATGCTACCTCGAGTTTAGTGTTAAAATCGGGGTTCCGGTCGAAGGATTTCCTTGTTCAGAGGTGGCATCGGAACTATCGGCCTAAAACAGGTAGAAAATCAAATGAAGCCAAACAAATGCGATTTTTGTACTTTACTTATAATGTTGTACTTCTGCACAGAAAATGAAAGAAATCTATTTTCCATCGAAAATCGACCGGTCGGTTTTTACACGGAATGCCTCTTAACTCCTCAAAAAGTACCAGAGACAAATCATACCTTCTGTTTTGGGATGACTTTTATCTCCTTACTACATTCTGGAAGTTTGAGCCGTTAACGACGCAAGACAACTTTTCTCCGTAACGAGTGTTATGAGAAGTCAACTTTGCAGAAAGTGCTAGAGACAACTCATACCTGCTGTTTTACGATGTCTTTCATGTCTTTTGTACATTCTGCAAGAATGACTCTTATACGACGCCCAACCAGTATTCTCCGTTATGAGTGACGTGAGAACTCAACTCCTCAGAAAGTCCCGGAGACAGGTCATACCTCCTCTGTTACGTTGACTTTAATGTCCTTAGTACATTCTGGAAGTTTCAGCAATGTAAGACGCAAGACAACTTTTCTACGTTACGAGTGACATGAGAACTCGATTTTGCAGAAAGTGGCGGGTACAACTCATATCTCCTGATTTACGATAATTTTGATGTCCTTACTACATTCTGCAGGTTTCAGCCTTTTACGACGCCGAGCGAAGTTTCATCATTATGGGTCACTGACTAGCTCGATTTTTCAAAAGTTGTTAGGCACAAACGAAATCGCCGCTTTTGTGAAGACTTCGGTATCGGCAGGTTATTCTGCAAGTGTTCGCCCTGTACAACACAAGACAAGTTTTTTCAGTCATGAGTGACGCGAGGCAACTCATACCTCCTGTTTTACGATGACTTTTATGTCTTTTGTACATTCTGGAAGTTTGAGTCTGGTACGACGCCCAACAAGTTTTCTTTGTTGTGAGTGACGTGAGAACTCAACTTTTCAGAGGGTGGTGGAGACAACTTATAACTTTTGCTTTACGATGATTTTTGATGTGTCCCCTACTTTCTCCAAGTGTAACTCTTGCAGGACGCACGACCAGATTTCTCCGTTTTGAGTGACTGGAGAACTCAATTTTTCAGAAAGTACCAAAGAGGTCATACCTCCTGTTTCACGATAAATCTAATGTCCTTAGTACATTCTGGAAGTTTCAGCCGTGTGCGACGCAAGACAACTTTTCTCTGTTACGAGTGACATGAGAACTTAAGGTTACCGTGTACGTTAAAAATGGTAAATTTACGATTTTTATTTTTTTCCATAAAAATAAACGTTTCTTTGGAATCTTTTAATTCCAAAAACGAAATTTTAAAAAAAGAGCAAATATTCGCCAAGAAAATGGGATGACCGTTTTCCACCGGAAGTGAAAGTTTATTTTTGATTGACAGCTAATTGATGCGAGTGCAGCCATCCAGAAAGATTTTCGTGGGAAAGATTGAGTGACGGGAGAAAACAGTTTTTCGGAATGTGTCCTTAGTATCATCTGGAAGTTTGAGCCGTGAACGACGAAAAACAACTTTTGTCTTTACGAGTGAAATGAGAACTGAACTTTGCAGAAAGTGCTGGAGCCAACTCATACCTAATGTTTTACGATGACGTTTATGTCGTTTATACATGCTGCAAGTTTGAGTCTTGTACGAGGACCAACAAGTATTCTCTGTTATGAGTGACTTGAGAACTAATTTTTTTAGAAAGTGCCGGAGACAACTTATACCTCCTGTTGTACGATGATTTTGATGTCTCCTTTAATATCTCCAAGTGTAACTCTTGCAGGAGGCACGACCCTCTTTCTCCGTTATGAGTGACTGGAGAACTCAATTTTTCAGAAAGTACTAAAGACAAGTCCTACAGTAATGTCCTTAGTACATTCTGGAAGTTTGAGCCGTGTACGACGCAAGACAACTTTTGCCCATTACGAGTGAAATGAGAACTCTACTTTGCAGAAAGTGGCGGGCACAACTAATAACTCCTGATTTACGATAAATTTGATGTCCTTATTACATTCTGCAAGTTTCAGCCTTTTACGACGCCGAGCGAAGTTTCTTCATTATAGGTCACTGGATAGCTCGATTTTTCAAAAGTTGTTAGGCGCAACTGAAATCGCCAGTTTTATGAAGATTTCGATACCTCCAGGACATTCTGCAAGTGTTCGCCTCTTACAACACAAGACAAGTTTTGTCCCTCATGAGTGACATGTGAACTTAACTCCTCACAAAGTGCCGGAGGCAACTCATACCTCCTGTTTTATGATGTGTTTTATGTCTGAACATTAATATATGAAATTCATATATTTGAACTGCGGATAAAGATAGAATTATATGTAGATCATCGCAGTGAAATTGTTTCAACCTAAGCGGTTGAAAAGAAGAAACCTGAAAAAATTCAGGCTTGAACGGGAATCGAACCCATGACCTCTGCGATACCGGAGCAATTGAGCTCACCAATTGAGCTATCAAGCCAACTGGGAGCTGGTCAATTGAGAGTTCGTATACGTTCTGCCATACCGGTCGCAGAGGTCATGGGTTCGATTCCCGTTCAAGCCTGAATTTTTTCAGGTTTCTTCTTTTCAACCGCTTAGGTTGAAACACTTTCACTGCGATGATCTACATATAATTCTAGTTTTATGTCGTTTGTACATTCTGGAAGTTTCAGCCGTGGACGACACAAGACAAGTTTTCTCTGTAACGAGTGACATAAGAACTCAACTTTCCAGAACGTGGCGGGCAGAACTAATACGTCCTGATTTACGAAAATTTTGCTATCCTTAGTACATTCTGCAAGTTTCAGCCTGGTACAACGCAGAGGGAAGTTTCTTTATTATGAGTCACTGGATAACTGGATATTTCAAAAGTTGCCAGGCACAGCTGAAATCGCAGATTTTATGAGGATTTCGATATCGGCAGTACATTCTGCAAATTTACGCCCTCTACGACCCAAGACGAGTTTTCTCAGTCTTTAAGTAGCGTGAAAAAGTACCGGAGACAACTCCTACTTTCTGTTTTGGGATGACTTTCATGTCCTTAGTACATTCTGGAAGTTTGAACCATGTACGACGCAAGACAACTTTTCTCCGTTACAAGTGACATGAAACTCAACTTTGCGGAAAGTGGCGGGGCAACTCATGCGTCGTGATTTACGATGTGTAATGACCGCTGTATGGTCTATTGTAGTCTAGGGTTAACCGCATATGTTTCCGTTTATTGATACAAAGAACAATTAAATCGTTTGTTTGATTTTCTGCTCTTAAAGCACGTTTTTAGTTAAGTTCGTGCAGTTGATTCCACGCCTTCGTATTGAACACTAAAAAGAAGTAAGAAAACAAGAATTAAGACAAGAAGCAAGCCACAAGAGGCAAGCGCAGGACTGATATGTAAGTGAGAACAGTTCTACCTTTAGTTTTCGATCAAGTTTAGAAGTTTATTTTCGCCTTTTATTTTGCTTTGTAAATAATTGCGTGACTTAGCCATAGTGATTTTTCGGAAATAAGTCGCCATTGTTACTTTTCGTGTTAGCTTCGTTTTTGCCTTGTTTTTAGTCATCGGTTAGTTTAGTTCTTTGCTAGGGCCTCCCTACTAGGCTGTCGCATCTCATTAGACTTTCTAACTAGAATTAAGTTAGCCTTTATGTGCTTCGCTACTTGTGGGAAAATTGCCACGTGATTAACTAGTTTTGCACGAATCAATGATTTACCTTTAATTAGTTTTAAGCTTATATACATTTTATGTTAATCGAATTTCAGTTTACGGCTTTCGATGGTTGTACAACAATTAGATGTCAAGGGAATAAAAGAATTGTGTTCTACATCTGAGTGTTTCGATCACGAGCCCGTAGAATAGTCCTTAAATATTCGAATCAAGACCGGCCACGACACCTCTTGAAACTCTTGAGAGTCGCCCGCCGCTACACGATGCATTTTATGTCTTTTGTACATTCTCCAAGTTTGAGTCTTGTGCGACGCCCAACCAGTATTCTCCTTTATTTTCTCTGTTACGAGTGAAATGAGAACTTAACTTTGCAGAAAGTGGCGGGCACAGCTCATACCTCCTGATTTACGATAATTTTCATGTCCTTAGTACATAACTGCAAGTTTCAGCGTGGTACGATGCCGAGCGAAGTTTCTTCATTGATGGTCACTGGATGGATCGATTCTTCAAAATTTTAGGCACAGCTGAAATCGCCCGCTTTATGAGGATTTTGATATCGACAGGACATTCTGCAGGTTTTCGCCGTGTGCAACACAAGACAAGTTGTCTCCATCGAGAGTGACGTGAGAACCTAATTCCTCAAAAAGTGTCGGAGTACCTCCTGTTTTACAATGACTTTTATGTCTTTTTGGATGATTTTGGAAGTGTAAGTCTTGTACGAGTCCAAACAAGTATTCTCCGTTATGAGTAACGTGAGAACTCAACTCTTCTTTCGATATCAGAAGTACATTCTGGAAGTTTACACACTAAAAACTAAAGTGTAATTTTAAAACTGGAAAAATGTAAAATTACACTTGATCATTGTGTAGGCCATTACACTAAAATTATGGCGTAGAGTTACTCTTGATACTGGGTATCATTACACTGTGTTTAGGTGTAATACCTTTCGAAGTTTTACGGGGGTAATATTACATAGTTATCAGCGTACTGTTACTATTTTTGTAATTATAAAATAACAAGACAACTCTTGTGTGCTCTTAAGCCTTCAACAGTGTCAATTTACACCATAGGAAGGGTAGTTTTAAACTAGTAACTTTGTAGAATCAAAACAGTTGTAAGAATAGAAGCCAAAAACCACTGAAGTCTGGTGCAAATAACGGCAAGGAGAAGTGTACATTTAAACTCTTCACTTGCAAGAAGTAGCCAGACTGAGATCTTATAGGTCTTGCAACACCCTGGCCTACCTCACGTAATAAGAAAATTTGGCGGATCGTGCGAATGAGTTCAGTTCTGATGTGATCCACTAGCTTTTTAAAACCCTGAAAAAGCAAGTGGCTGCATTCTTGTTTGTAGCAGAAGTAGGCTTCAGCTGCAGCCACGACTAACTGAAAGCCTCCCTTTAGTCTGAAATTCGCAACATGATTTTAGTGAAGATACACGAGAGATCATGTTCATGTGGATTAAAAGCAACAGCGACTCCATTTTCTGTTCTAATCACCGCGGTTAAGCGCAGCACGTTTATATTTCAATGCGAAGACCCTTTGTTTCTTATCACTTCTCAATTTCTGCTTTGACACTCGGATATTGATATTTTAATTACGTTCTTTCCGTTTAAAGTAAAGAGACTACGTATAGTAAACGCCGCAGTTTTACAGTAATGCAAGCTTATATAAGCTATTTTTCGAGCAGTACACGAACATGCAATGAGTGTCATTATGTTTTAATACCGACCGGAAAAGAAACTTGATAAACAGCGCTCAGGTATTTCCTGTACAGATGTATCACGTAATCGCGGTTACTCAAACGACATTTGTTTGATCTGTAAGACCCTTTGTATCCTATCACTGTTCCGTTTATGCTTTCGTACTTTCAATTCGGACCTCACGTTTGAATTAAGTCTTTTCTGTTCTTATTAAGCGAAGCTTCATGAACTTTGCATGGCAAAGAGTCTACATTATTGCCGCAGATCTACTGTTTGCCGATCAGTACACGAACAGTGTCTCTAATCGGTTACCGGGATCGGAAGCTTAATTGACAGAGTGGAAATTTTTCTCCAATCATGATGCTCATTGCTGATGATGAGAATTGACAACTTTGTTCATGCTCAAGCAGTATGCCTCTTTCTTTTCCGTCAGTCATCGAAGAAGGTCGTTAAGTTAAACCTCCGTGATTTTATATTTTTTTTTCTAAACTCAAAAACTCGCCGTGGACTAGACGAATGTGGAGCAATGGACAGCAGATGATGTGAGCGAATGGCTCACCAGTTTGGGGAAAACATATAACGAATCTACCAGTGTTTTTTCGGGTGAGTATAATTCGTAACTTAAGTTGCTTTGTTCTATATGTGCTCCTCACGAGTGCTTTGGTATGAAAAACTAATCGGGGTTTTCTCTAGGCTTTAGTTTCATAGTTCATAGTTACTCATAGTTGAAGTAGTTCTTCTTGCTGAATAGCGTCATTTCGAAAGGAAAACATGGCGGCGACCGCTTTCCTTATGTTTATGAGCTTTGATTTCGTCAATTGCGTGGACTTCTCCAATCAACTTAAATTGCATTTAAGGTGGCTCGAAAGGGTTCTTGTTTTTTTCGATGCATTATATTTGTGAGTTAAGATATTTAGGTTAGAGTTGGCCAATCACGATCAAATTTTGCTACAAAATAATGATAATATCAAAGTGTCAATTTTTTGTAGATTCCTTAAGAAATCTGTTGCCATGGCAAGGCAGTTGGAGTTTGAAATGTGACCATAAAATAGAGATATCCTGAGTTTGCTTGAAAATTTGACGGTGAAATTTCTTTAAATTTTGCATACGGTCTTTGATTCTAGAAGCTACCTAAGGTTTAAGTTTAAGAAAATTCTGTCGAAAACTTTCAGCAAAAAACACTTTTTTTCGAATTTACCTTTAACTTTTCTCCCGTCCGACAGAATTTTTTTAATCTCGCTTGAAAAACTCTTTGGGCATATAAGAGTTAACATCAAGAGTTAAAATCAAAGAAATTTACCGAGCGCAAGCGAAATTATGTTCTTTCCAAGTTACAAATTTTTTAAAATTTCGACACGACAAGATAGGCAATTGCGCATGTGCAGAAATTGTCATGCCACTCTCGGCTTCTCGGCACGCGGTTTCAAGTCTGAACTATTCCAGGTTTATTTGGTTGGGCTTTCTTTCGCCTTGATGACTTTCTTTACGTTTGAAAAGGTGACGTTTTGGGTGGATCGGTGCTTGTCGAAGAACATTACATCATTTGTTTTCAAATCATTGGATCATTGGCACCAAATATAGTGGAACGTTTTCCTCCTCGTGCAGATTGATTCTACCTCAAGTGAATTCATCGGCACTTTCCTCACGAAGGCGACTAATGCTTCTTTTACACCTTGGGAACAAAGATTGTCTTAATCCTGGTAAGACAGGCTGCTTTCTGTACTTGTTTTGATTTATCGTCTGCCTGAAGAGCCTATTTGAACCCCAGTGAAAACTGAACTTATCTCTAAATGTTTGTAAACGTTCGAGGCGTTCGTTCACAAATATCATGTTTTCAAAAGCAGTGGTGGATTTTAGCTTACTGTTTATACCACTGTACAATTATTTGCAAGTCAACGATTCTTAACCTAAACGAGGATTGGAAACATATGCGATGGAGAGCAACAATTCTACCAAAGTAGGGGACGTGCTTGAAAATCTTTATTATTAACAACGGAGTTTTGAAAATACTGCAATCAGGCAAGGTTGTCCTTCAACGGAGTGCAGGATTGAGCAACGCGTACATGGACACCACTTTGGGATTATATGTCGTGTTTTGCAGGAGCACAATGACAGAATTAACAAAAAGACAACATTTCCGACATAAAAACAATACATTGAAAAAGTCCCTTATGTAGAGGTATGTATTCAAACGAGGACAAAACTACCTTTGATGATCTTTGATAAGTGTCAATGTTGTCAAGAATTTTCTGTTGGTGAAACTTGTTCGATTGATTTCCTTTCGCTGTCGATCAAAACTCAATTTAAAGAACCCGTTTGAAGGTTTGAAGAATTGTTTTCGCCCCAGGAAAAACCAATAACAGTCAAATTATCATTATTACCAGTTCGGCAAGATAGAAAGCATTTCTTTTATCCGAACATTTGGAGTATTTCGTACCAAACGAATTTACAATGCATAGCGCGTGGTAATGTTTTGAAATTATTCTACAGTTCGGTTTTTCTTATTGCATTACGGAAAAAAAAACGCATTACCACCAAACTATCGCACTATCACTTAATTAAGCAAATAAGAGGGCACTTCTTTTATCCGGAAATGTGGAGTATTTTTTTAGCGAGCCGACTGATGATAAAAATATAGCGTGCGATGAATTGTTTTGAAATTCTCCTGTACGCTTTTTAATGTTGTTTCGCAAGTAAATAGATCTACGGTGAAACTGAGATTGAAACTCCACTTTAGCAAAATAGAAAGCGGATCTTTAACCTGACTGTTTGTAATATTTTCTTTGTAGCGGCTGGTTAGTCAACATTTCGACATGAATAAGTCTCTTTATTGAGTCAAAATCTGTCTGTTTCACACAAGGTATTTTTTTCGCTCACTGCAAGTTTAATTTTGTTACACTAATTTTTTCTTTTAAATTCTTTCCCTGTTATTTCATGATGTGAAGACAATAAAAACCTTTTACTGTAGTCTACATTGTTTTTGCTAACAAAACCGTAAACGTGTGTGTGTGTGTCTGTTGTTGTTGTTGTTTTTTTTCTTTTTTCTAAATGGGAATGTTTTCTCAGAAATATGAATCAGAGTTCGCGAAAAATTTGCCCTGGCACGGAAACGGTGCCGGACCTTTTTCCTGCGACCTGGACGTAGAAAAGGCTTCCGTGGTCAAAACAGCCAGTGAAAGAAACTAATGGTAAAAAAGCGACTATTCTAGGGCCTTTATACGATTTCACTGGAGATAAGAGAATTTGAAGTCACCATCCTCTTTAGTACAGTTCAGTTGCACAGCCTCTGAATATAAGCTTACTGCGTTTCATATGCGGCTGAGTTGACGATCGCGTTGATAACATTGAAGAGGACATAATTCAAGTGAATTGTCACGTAAGTTTCAGTCGTTTTCAACCTTGCCTACACGCAGGTTTTAAAAAATCCGGCGCAAAATGTTAAATCCAGACGAGAGTGCGACGACATTTTTGTTTGTTCGTTTTAATTTTTGAGTCTCACGGGTAAATTGGAACCCAGTCTGCGCGCGCCCAACAAAACTGTTTCGAGCCTCCACTCATTCTCGTCCCCAGAGCTACGCGGATTTTTTTAAATTACGTCTCTTGTAGCTCTGGTAACGGCCAAAAATTTATTTTTTTTGATTGGCTGATTCAAACTGTATGCGCAATAACGTTAAAATTTTTTGGCTTCTACGCATAACGTTTTATTTCCGGTTGAATTAATCAGGGCATTAATTAATATATTGACTTGATCAATTACCACGCAAAGAATGTGGCTTAGGGCAGATTAAGCGACCACATTTTGCTGTTTGGTTAAGCACATAAGAATTCAAAGCGTTAGAGATTGTCGCTAAATGCCAGCGATTCTTTTCTCGCTACTGCATTTTCTACAAAACTACAACTTTGCCATAAATAAACTTAAGCTTACGTGTAACTGTCTCATCAACTTTTGTAATGACCTCTTGATGTCGATGTTTAAAAACTTTGGGCGCCAAATTCTTCTGGAAATTTTCGATGGGGTAAAACGTAATACAACGTAGCATTTAGTGGCGAATCGATAAGTACACAATTAACATTCTCACACATCAGAAACCAGACGAATGTAATAAAATAACTGTACAATTCAGTATAACGTAAGATACAAATCCAAACCTCGTGAGCAAAATGCGGGGACAATCGTTCTTCTGAACAACTACGGCACGAAAGGCAGCTTTTTAAGTTTGCTCCTTCCAGGTTTTCCGCTAATTGCATGAGATTTAGAGGGTTCCGAACAGCTTTTCCATGACTCGATCGATCGATCGATAGGAATTCAAATTTCTCGGCTGTCAGAATTGTCATTCCCAGAGCTCCACGGACGAGAATAGAGCAGGCGCAATAGCACCTTAACGAATTAGACATGCGCTACCGGATGTCGTGAATTTCACGACATCCGGTAATGGCTGATACCAGAGCCCTACGATCCCACCGCTGACAGAACAGATCGTAGGCTCTGGGAACGAGAATGGCCTCCACTATATTTGGTGCCAATGATCCAATGATTTGAAAACAAATGATGTAATGTTCTTCTACAAGCACCGATCCACACAAAATGTCACCTTTTCAAACGTAAAGAAAGTCATCAAGGCGAAAGAAAGCCCAACCAAATAAACCTGGAATAGTTCAGACTTGAAACCGCGTGCCGAGAGTGGCATGACAATTTCTGCACATGCGCAATTGCCTATCTTGTCGTGTCGAAATTTTAAAAAATTTGTAACTTGGAAAGAACATAATTTCGCTTGCGCTCGGTAAATTTCTTTGATTTTTTGCGTGTTAACTCTTATATGCCCAAAGAGTTTTTCAAGCGAGATTAAAAAAATTTTGTCGGACGGGAGAAAAGTTAAAGGTAAATTCGAAAAAAAGTGTTTTTTGCTGAAAGTTTTCGACAGAATTTTCTTAAACTTAAACCTTAGGTAGCTTACTAGAATCAAAGACCGTATGCAAAATTTAAAGAAATTTCACCGTCAAATTTTCAAGCAAACTCAGGATATCTCTATTTTATGGTCATATTTCAAACTCCAACTGCGTTGCCATGGCAACAGTTTTCTTAAGGAATCTACAAAAAATTGACACTTTGATATTATCATTATTTTGTAGCAAAATTTGATCGTGATTGGCCAACTCTAACCTAAATATTTTAACTCACAAATATAATGCATCGAAAAAAACAAGAACCCTTTCGAGCCACCTTCATTTTGTCCTGTTGTATGATATGAGTGCACGTTGGCGAGGCGAGCACATTTTATCGCCCAAAAATCACGTGACACGACACCACTTAACGTAACAGAAATATTTCGCTTTCACGAATAGATGATGGGGATGCGTTGCTTGGCTTAATAGAAAAGGGAGGAAGTGAGTTAGCAGCACAATTGATTTCCAATGTTGGACACTGGCTGAAAATTATCAGGAAAATAAATCAGTTGCTCAGGGAGAGACTCAAACATGTAAGTACATATGCTGACAGGTGGAAACTGGAACTAGCTAAATTAACTGCATGTTTTAATGGAGTGTTTATGCAGTGGAATTCGGTAAACATGCATGAAATTAAACAATCCCTTCTCCCTTCAAGGAAGCAGTGTGACAGTAATGAAATGTAAGGGAACGTCGTGACCTCCATATCAAGTTTACAGAAGTCTAAGCTGTGCTTTGTTTCAATCATGCCTCTGCCCCACTGGCCAGGCAGTTATGTGAGGTGGTGATACACACGTTTGACTAACGACCCAGTCAGGTGGTTTTGCCCGCCTGTTACTGGGGATCACGGCTGGAACAAAACATGTTTAGAGTTCTTTCGTATAGTTGAAATTATGTTAAACGTTAGCCTTGGTATAATAATAAAGTTTACAAACTCTTAGCTGTGTTTTGTTTCAATTATGGCCCTGGTCCACCGGCCAGGCAGTTATGTAAGGTGGTAATGCCCGCCTTTGACTAATGACCCAGTCAGGTGGTTTTGCCCGCCTGTTATTGGGGGTCATGGCTGAAACAAAACATGTTTAGAGTTATTTTATAGTTGAAATTATGTCAATTATTAGCCTTGGTATAAAGTTTACAAACTCTTAGCTGTATTTTCTTTCAATTATGGCCCTGGTCCATCGGCCAGGCAGTTTTGTAAGGTGGTAATGCTCGCCTTTGATTAAAGGCCCAATCAGGTGGTTTTGCTCGCCTGTTACGGGTCATGCTGAAACAAAACATGTTTAGAGTTAGTTTTTAGTAAACAAATAATGACTTTGCATAGAAGCAATCAAAGAGAAACAAAATCTCTCACTTAAACGGATTAATTAATGTTCTCAAATCAGAAAATGAAATTCTGAAGGAAGCAAAGGTAAAATATTTGATAGTGTGGAACAAAGCTGAACAGGAAAAAGCGAAAGTTGAGAATTCAAAAAATAAAAATTATCTAAAGTACATGCGAATACAACACGACTTCTGACAGTTTCAAGTTGTCCAGTGGTCACCGACATTCTAGAACTTCAACACTCATTGTTTTTTTCACCACTAAGCAATAACGCAATATAACTTAGGAGCAAAATAATGAAATCTCCTGGTTCAATTTATAGTTGCAGAACAAAATTTCTTTTATAGTTTCTCATCGTTGTTGAGTAATGCAACACACAAAGTTAATTAATACATTCTTCATTACAATTTATTTTGGGCAAAATCGTGTAAGTTAAAAAACAGTAACTGTAAGCGAATTCACCGTTAATGTTATATGAAGTCCTTCTTACTGCTAAGTTGAACATTTTAAAAATTGCTTGCTAAGTTCGTGCAAGTTTTAGAGGTTTTCAGTAATGAGCGTGTTTCTTTGTATGTTTTTGCATGTAAAAGAACAACTAGCTGCTTACCCTTCCATTAAAAAAATTGCAAGTAATTTGCAAAGAAACTATTTAACTCTGTGAGTCATTGCCTCTTCACACAAGTCATGGCTGACGATGCAGGTTACAAGGTGCTTGTGTAATGTTACATAGGATATAGCTGTAAATACCATTCATTACACTCTTTTGGGGGGCAATATTATAACTACTTTAAGTGTAATTTTACCTTTGTAAATTTGTGTAAAATTACTCGCCAAAAAAAGGCTACTGGGGCTGGCAAGGCAACTACACCATCATCTGGTATTACGCACTGTTTTGATTCCATTACACTGCTTTAATGTGTAATTTTATGCATGGCAGAATTGTAAAACACTCGCTTTACAATTATGCGTGTAAAAATACCATCCGTTCTAGTGTTAAACTACACCGCTCCACTGTGTGTAAAAATACACCCCCAAAAAAGGCTGCCGGGGCTGGCAAAAAATTTACAATATTTTTTTGTGTAATCCTAGACTTTAATTCTAAGTGTGTACGCGCTGTACGTCCCGAGGCGAGTTTTCGCTGTCATGAGTGAGGTGAGCACTTAACTCTCCACAAAGTGCCGGAGAAAACTCATACCTTCTGTTTTACGATGATATTTATATCTTTTGTACATTCTGCAAGTTTCAGCCGTGTACGACGCAAGACAAGTTTTCTCCGTCATGAGTGATGTGAGAACTTAACTCCTCAAAAAGAACCGGAGGCAACTCATATCTCCCGTTTTACGATGATTTTGATGTCTCCTGTACCCTCTCCAAGTGTAACTCTTGTAGGACACACGACCAATTTTCTCCGTTATGAGTGATTGGAGAACTCAGTTTTCCAGAAAGTACCAAAGAGAAGTCATACCTCCTGTTTCACGATGATTTTAATGTCCTTAGTACATTCTGGAAGTTTCTTGGAGAGAACTCATACGTCCTGTTTTACGATGAATTTGATGTGTCCTCTATATTCTGCAACTTTAAGTCTTGTACGACGCACAACCAGTATTCTCCGTTATGAGTGACATGAGGACTCAGCTTTTCAGAAAATACCTGAGACAACTCATTTCTCCTGTTTTACGATGACAGTTATATCTTTTGTACATTCTGCAAGTTTCAGCCGTGTACGACGCAAGACAAGTTTTCTCCGAGTGTTGTGAGAACTTAGCTCCTCAAAAACTACCGGAGGACTTGTGTGTGGGCTTCACACGAAAAACAAGAAAGTCCCCTGAGGCTATAGAGAGGGAAGAAGCCAGTGAGAGTCCAAAGAGAGAAGAACAAGATTATGACCGGCCGAAGAGAGGTAAACATCATGTGCTATCGAACTAATATTATTTACACCTCCCGAGCCATCACAAATTTATCCGTTGAGGCTGGAGGTCCTCAGTGATATAAATAATGCTTTCACAATTTAAAAAATTAGCTTGTTCTGTTGACATAATTTTCAAATTCATTTTTGTTATACATTCCAAACTGTCCCTTTCTTATACTTCAACTACAGATTAACACTTACAACTTCAAAGTAACATTAAATATAAGATTAAGAACACTGTTTATTGCTGATTGCACTTTCGAAGTAAAAAAGAACATTATTTTTTGCTAACAACTGAACATTAATTTTCATTATCTGTCTTTTTCCATAGGACAGGTTGTATTCCTGGTCCAAAGACAATCTAAAGGACAAAGAGGTTATGATGTACTTGGTGTTGGAAGGTGTCAGTTTCTATCACATCCCATTCACCAGATCTTATTCCTGTTTTGGTTGCTTTAATGTTGAACCTAAAGCAGCTGAATTATTCTGTGTTGGTCAAGTTAGTCTTGTGGCCAAGAACACTAGTAGCAGTCTATGGGGAGAGAAACACTGAAGCGCCACCACCTGTAAAGCCCCCATCCCCTGTCTCTGCTATTCCTACTAGTTCAACAGAAAACTGCCAAATGAGCTATGTACTTCAGGTCATACAGCTGAGACTGCTTCTGGTGCAGTTGAATGACACAGAGACAGAAGGTGTTGGGGAAAAAAGTCTAAGAAACTGGAAACTTCTCATGTTTTTTTTTTTAGGGCACAGCCTAGGGGCATGAAATATGCTTTTGAGGCCATGCATTTTATAACATTTGTCATAGGCCCTTTACAGTGAACACATGGCACATCATATCCTTCATGGTCAGTTTGTGAGCCCCAAAGGGTGGGGAGGGCAACATTTTGTGTGGTGCCAATGACCTTTAAATGGGACATGAAGTCAAGAATGATAATGGTGTTCTGAAAGCAATTTGTAGGAGCAAAACTCTCAAAGCAGTTCAAAGATCCACTTCTTCTAGTTAACTGTTAAACGAAACATCAAAGCAGTATGACAAGGAAAGCAACATTTCCCCAAGTCAGCAAGCCATACTTATGCATGTACATCTGATGACATCAAAGAAATGATTGATCATATCAGTAGTCAAAAGCCCTTCGAACATCAGCCAGGAAGGAGTCTTCAAAGTTCCCTTCCATTTCTAAGAGCCCTTTAGATCAACTGGACATATTTGCTTTGTGCTCCTAGTTAACTAGAAACAAGAAATGACTAGCAGCTAATCCATACAGCTGTGATGACTCTGGATGTCATGATGCTCATGAAAGTGGTGGGGAGGAATAAAGGATTTGTTTAATCACAGAAAACATAAACATTAATATACATTCCCTACGGCATTAGCTTTCTTTACTATGTTAGATCAATATTGGTATTACTTTAAATTTGTCAACTGAATAAAATTTATATTTTCAGTCCCACAAAATGAGGAATTTCGCTTGCATGGTGGATCACATATTGCTGATACAGTGTAAATGAGTACTTTCCACTCTAACTTACAGTGTAATAGGCACTTCACACCACTGAGGCAATTTTTGTGGTGGAGGGGGCGGGGGTGCATTTAAGCCCCAATAAAAATTCAAAAGGTCCCAATGACAACATGGAATCCCAAATGACTCAAACTACAGTTATTTGCTTAGTAGTTAGCCCGCTCCATAAAATTCTCACTGAAACATTACTGTTATTTTTGTTTCCCCTGATGGTTCACATTATGGAGATTCTACTGTACATGTCTTCTTGGGAAGGTTTTTCTGAATAATACTGAGAAACTCTGCAGCCATATTTTTACTGTACACTTGTAAGATGGATTCCACCTTTTGTACAGAGATAAGGTCTGGCAAGTGTTCAAAGACCAAAGAAATCATTTCAATAGCAGACCCACTGGACAGGGCCACATTGCTGACAGTGCTTTTCCCAATATCTTTTTGGAGTTGCAATCTATATTTCTCCATGTCTTGTTTGATTTTAAGTTTGGCCTCAGAAGTAAATAATTGGGAGTTACCCTCATTCTGTTCAGTAAGGGTCATCTCAGACTCATCTTGAACACTGAGTGCCTCAACCTGTTCAGCTGCATGCACAAGCATACAGTTTTCACACTGATAGTGTAGCCTGTGAAAGTCACAGTATGTGTGATCTTGAGGTTGATTGTCTGGAACCTTGTGGTCAAAATAATTAAAAATAATTTTTCTTTTACATTCCTTGGACTGGACATAGGACCTCATGGCTTCTGGCATGTTTTTTATGGGCTTTTGGAATGTCATAAGAATAATAATGTGTCAACCCTAGCTGGAAGGCCATTTCTGCCAGCCCTCCCAACCTCATGTATCTCACCCCAATGTGAACAATTCTGCGAATGTTATTGCAGTCAATCCCAATTCCAAATGCCACAGTCACAAACAACACACAGTGGCTTGATTTCCCATTTACTAGTTCATCTACTATTCTCCTTCTCTCATGCTCGGGATATTGGGCATGATACATGGTGAAAAAGTCTGTTCTTTGCTGAAGGTTCTGCTGAAGGGTGGTATTGGTCTTTGCCCATTTCATTGGAAAATACGGGAAACAGTCTGAATTAGTTTCTAGCTTTCCATAAATAAGAGTGAGGGGCATGTCCAGCCTCTTTGATTTGAGTTCTGCAACAACATGGCTCCAAAATTCTATTCAATTTGTCACCACCCCTATCAGGACGCACATGTGAGGCGTAAGTCCTGTTTGGACTACACTCAACTGTTACCAGATTGGACAGTCCTAAGGCAGTTACAATGCCACTTTTTGTAGCTGTTGTTGCTGTGCCTGTATGTGCCAGTAGTGGCACTGATGGGAACAAATTTGTTAACAGGCTTATTCTTCCATATGCTGGATGAAATGTGGCCCTTAACAAAAAACGGAAAAGAAGGTGTAAGTAAAAATTTGTGTCTCACATAATGTTTAATTTGTAATTATGTAATGACGGAAGTACACCATCCCATAAAATGGTTCATTTCCCATCCATCTTTCTCTTTTCATGGGTTGATCTTTATTTAATCTCTGAAAACATGAGTTGCATGGATGAAAACCTCTCTCTGGGTATTTACACTTTCTGATTGCTTTCATTTCACAAGCCAGTTATTAACCGGTTTGAATGATAAAAAATGTAGACAAACAGACAGCCAGACAGACAGACAGACAGCCTTTATTTATACACGATAAAAGTAAAAGCTGTACAGTTTGTGGGGTCATATGAAAGATTTTAAAAAATACAACAAATGCCTGACTAAAAAAACTATTTGCAAGTTATTAGCCAATGAGGTAAACTGCAGCAAGTTTGTGCTAACAGTCCTTGGATATAAATTACAATGGTTTGATATTTTCTAGCTAGCAGGGAGCCATTAGATATTCAAGGATCTCTATTTATCAAACAATATGACCTTTTAACGGTTTTAACGGTTTTAAAGCATTCAGTGGGAAATTGGTCTATTCTGATCAGATGGTTTTAATATACCTAATAAAAAACCATTAGCATTTGCAGTGAACATAATCTTAAAATGTACATTGTACACATGCACACTCAGTTACTTCAAGTTTGAAAACAAAGCAACACGACTAGCAGAAAAGATATATTATATAAATACCATTCAAGAACCAAATGAGCCTCGTCCACAACAATGGCTTGCACCCTTTGTTGAAAGTCCTTTGCTTTAAGCATTTTGGCAACATTCTCTTTGTCCACGAAAGGAATACTTCAGGGTGTCCAAGCATCAAACAACATTTCTTGACATCTTCCGGGATGTTGACTTTTCCTTCCCCTTGTTCTTCTCCCACACTTTGTAACATACACACATTCAACACTCCTTCCAGTTTTTGCACCTGATCTCTCATAAACGCGCTCAAAGGCGAAACTACGATAACAACAGAATCTTGCCCCCCAGGTTCACGACCGACACTACTATCCCTAATTTTTCCACCGAAAACTCAATTGCCTCGTGGAATACAGACTCCATTTGGTCAAACCGGATGTGGGAATACCTGACGCCTGCGCAGTTTAACCGATAACAGGATTCTTGTTTTCCGGTAAACGCTTTACCCAGAGTCCCTCGTTCCCGACCGCTGGTCTAGGGTAACGCGGACTCTGAGAACGAGATTGTATGAGAACTTAATCCTTCAAAAAGTGCTGGAGACATCTCATAACTCCTGTTTTGCGATGACTTTTTGTCTTTGGTACATTCTGCAAGTACGAGTCTTGTACGACGCCCAACAAGTATTCTTTGTTGTGAGTGACGTGAGAACTCAACTTTTCAGAAGGTGATGGAGACATCTTGTACCTTCTGTTTCACGATGAATTTTGACGTCTCCTCTACTTTCTCCAAGTGTAACTCTTTCAGGACGCACGACAAGATTTCTCCGTTGTGTGTGACAGGAGAACTCAAATTTTCAGAAAGTGCAAAGGACGTCATACCTCCTGTTACGTTGAATTTAATGTCCTTTAGTACATTCTGGACGTTTCAGCCGTGTACGACGCAAGACAAATTTTCTCTGTTACGAGTGACATGAGAACTTAACTTTGCAGGAAGTGGCGGGCACAGCTCATACCTCCTGATTTACGATAATTTTCATGTCCTTAGTACATTCTGCAAGTTTCAGCCTGGTACGACCCCGAGCGAAGTTTCTTCATTATGGGTCACTGGATAAGCTCAATTTTTCAAAAATTTTAGGCATAGCTGAAATCGCCTGCTTTATGAGGATTTCCATATCGGCAAGACATTCTTCAGGTTTACGCCCTGTACGACAAGACAAGTTGTCTCCATCGAAAGTGACATCAGAACTTAACTCCTCAAAAAGTGCCGGAGGCAACTAAATACCTCCTGCTTTACGATGACTTTTATGTCTTTTGGAAACTTTCTGGAAGTTTGCGTCTTCTACGACGCCAAACAAGTATTCTCCGTTATGGGTGACGTGAGAACTCAACTTTCTAGAAAGTGCCGGGGACAACTCGTACCTCCTGTCTTACGATGATTTTGATGTCTCCTGTACTTTCTCCAAGTTTAACTCTTGTAGGAAGCACGACCAGTTTTCTCCGTTATGAGTGACTGGAGAAAATGATTTTTCAGGACTTCCCAAGCACAAGTGATACCTCCTATTTCATGATGAATTTAATGCCCTTCTGGAAGTTTGAGCCGTCTACGTCGAAAGACAACTTTTGCCCGTTACGAGTGACATGGGAACTTAGCTTTGCAGAAAGTGCTGGAGATAACTCATACCTCCTGTCTTACGAGGTGTACCACGCCCAACTAGTATTCTCCGTTATGAGTGACGTGAAACTCATTTTTTCAGAAAGTGCCGGAGACAACTCATACCTCCTGTTTGACGATGTTTTTAATGTTCTTAGTACATTCTTCAAGTTTCAGGCTGGTACGACACAAAAAAAATCTTCTTCTTTATGAGTCACCGTTTAATTCGACTTTTCTAAAGTTGCCAGTTCCAGCTGAAACCGCCGCTTTTACGAGGGTTTCGGTATGGGCAGGACATTCTCGAAGTTTACGCCCTGTACGACCCAAGACGAGTTTTCTCCGTCATGAGTGACGTAAGAACGTAAGTCCTCAAAAGGTGTCGAGGACAACTTATACCTCCTTTTTTGCGATGACTTTTATGTCTTTTTTACATTCTGCAAGTTTGAGCCTTGTACGACGCTCAACCAGTATTTTCCGTTATGAGTGACGTTAGAACTCAACCTTTAGGAAAGGCCAAAGACAAGTCATACCTCCGGCTTCATGATGATTTTAATTTCCTTATACATCCTGGAAGTTTGAGTCGTGTATGACGGAAGACAACTTTTCTCCGTTACGAGTGACATGAGAACTCGACTTTGCAGAAAATGGTGGGCACAACTCATACCTCCTGATTTACGATAATTTTGGTGTCCTTAGTACATTCTGCAAGTTTCAGCCTGGTACGACGCAGAGTGAACTTTCCTCATTATGGGTCACTAGATAGCCCGATTTTTCAAAGGTTTTTAGGCACAGCTGAAATCGCCGTTTTATGACGATTTCGATATCAGCAGGACATTCTGCACGTTTACACCCTGTAAGACACAAGACAAGTTTTCTCCGTCATGAGCGACGTGAGAACTTAACTCCTAAAAAAGTGCCGGAGGTAACTCATACCTCCCGTTTTACGATGATTTTGATGTCTCCTGTACTTTCTCCAAGTGTAACTCTTATGGACACACGACCAGTTTTCTCCGTTATGAGTGATTGGAGAACTCAGTTTTCCAGGAGGTACCAAAGACAAGTGATACCTTCTTTTCCACGATGATTTTAATGTCCTTAGTACATTCTGGAAGTTTGAGCCGTGTATGACGCAGGAAAACTTTTGCCCGTTACGAGTGAAATGAGAACTCTTCTTTGCAGAAAGTGCCGGAGAGAACTCATACCTCCTGTTTTCCCTTGAATTTGATGTGTCTTCTACATTCTGCAACTTTGTCTTGTACGAAGCACAACCAGTATTCTCCGTTATGAGTGACATGAGGACTGAGCTTTTCAGAAAATAGTGGCGACAACTCATTTTTCTTGTTTTACCATGACATTTATATCTTTTGTACATTCTGCTAGTTTCAGCAGCGTACGACGCAAGAAAAGTTTTTTCCGTCAGGAGTGAGATGAGAAGTCAACTTTGCAGAAAATGGTGGCCAGAACTGATACCTCGTGACTTACGATAATTTTGCTGTCCTTAGTACATTTTGCCAGTTTCAGCCTGGTACGACGCAGAGCGAACTTTCTTCATTATGGGTCACTGGATACCTCGATTTTTCAAAGGTTTTTAGTCACAGCCGAAATCGCCCGTTTTATGAGGATTTCGATATCGGCAGGACATTCTGCACGTTTACGCCCTGTAAGACACAAGACAAGTTTTCTCCGTCATGAGTGATTGAGAACTTAACTCCTGAAAAAGTACAGGAGGCACCTCATACCTCCGGTTTTGCGATGACTCTTATGTCTTTTGTACGTTATGGAAGTTTGAGTCTTGTACGACGCCCAACAAGTCTTCTTGGTTTTAAAAAGTGCGGGAGGTAACTCATACCTCCCGTTTTACGATGATTTTAATGTCTCCTGTACTCTCTCCAAGTGTAACTCTTGTAGGACACACGACCAGTTTTCTCCGTTATGAGTGACTGGAGAACTTAGTTTTCCAGAAAGTACCAAAGACAAGTCATACCTCCTGTTCCACGATGATTTTAATGTCCTTAGTACGTTCTTGAAGTTTGAGCCGTGTACGACGCAAGAGAACTTTTGCCCGTTACGAGTGAAATGAGAACTCTTCTTTGCAGAAAGTGCCGGAGAGAACTCATAGCTCCTGTTTTCCGATGAATTTGATGTGTCCTCTACATTCTGCAACTTTGTCTTCTACGAAGCACAACCAGTATTCTCCGTTATGAGTGACATGAGGACTCAGCTTTTCAGAAAATATTGAGAGAACTCATTCCTCCTGTTTTACGATGACATTTGTATCTTTTGTACATTCTGCAAGTTTTAGCCGTGTACGACGCAGGGCAAGTTTTTTCCGTCATGACTGACATGAGAAGTCAACTTTGCAGAAAATGGTGGGGACAAATCATACCTCCTGACTTACGATAATTTTGGTGTCCTTAGTACATTCTGCAAGCTTCAGCCTGGTACGACGCAGAGCGAACTTTCTTCATTATGGGTCACTGGATAGCTCGATTTTTCAAAGGTTTTTAGGCACAGCTGAAATCGCCCGTCTTTTGAGGATTTCGATATCGGCAGGACATTCTGCACGTTTACGCCCTGTAAGAAACAAGACAAGTTTTCTCCGTCATGAGTGACGTGTGAAGTTAACTCCTCAAAAAGTGCTGGAGGTAACTCATACCTCCCGTTTCACGATGATTTTGATGTCTCCTGTACTCTCTCGTGTAACTCTTCTAGGACACACGACCAGTTTTGTCCGTTATGAGTGATTGGAGAACTCAGTTTTCCAGAAAGTACCAAAGACAAGTCAAACCTCCTGTTCCACGATGACTTTAATGTCCTTAGTACATTCGGGAAGTTTGAGCCGCGTACGACGCAAGACAACTTTTGCCCGTTACGAGTCAAATGGTACTCATCTTTGCAGAAAGTGCTGGAAACAACTCAAACCTTCTTTTCCACGATGACTTTTACGTCGTTGGTACGTGCTGCAAGTTTGAGTCTTGTACGACGCCCAGCCAGTATTCTGAGTTATGAGTAACGTGAAACCTCAACTCTTCTTTCGATATCGCAAGTACATTCTGGAAGGTTCCGTGTCGTACGACCCGAGGCGAGTTTTTTCTGTCCTGAGTGACGTGAGCACTTAACTCTTCACAAAGTACCGGAGAGAACTCATACCTCATGTTTTACGATGATGTTGATGTCTCCTCTACATTGTCCAACTTTAAGTTTTGTACCAACCACAACCAGTATCTTCCGTTATGAGTGAAATGAGGAGTAAGCTTTTCATAAAATACCGGAGACAACTCATATCTCTTGTTTTTACGATGACATTTATATCCTTTGTACATTCTGCAAGTTTCAGCCGTGTACGACGCAAGACAAGTTTTCTCCGTCATGAGTGATGTGAGAACCTAACTCCTCAAAAAGTACAGGAGGCAACTCATACCTCCTGTTTTCCGATGACTTTGATGACTTTTGTACATTCTGCAAGTTTGAGTCTTGTACGACGCCCAACAAGTGTTCTCCGTGATGAGTGACGTGAGAACTCAATTTTTCATAAAGTGCCGGAGACAACTCACACTTCCTGTTTTATAATGATATTTATGTCTCCTGTACATTCTGCAAGTTTAGGTTTTGTAGGATGCACAACCTGTTTCAGGATCATTTTAATCAACTTAGTTCATTCTTCACGTTTTAGCCTGGTACGACTGTAAACGAAACCAGGCACAGCTGAAAACCAGGCACAGCTGAAATCGCCCGTTTTATGAAAATTTCGCAAATGGCAGTGCATTCTGGAATTTTACGCCTTGTACAACGCAAGACGAAGTTTCTCTGTCATGAGTGACGTGAGCACTTAACACTTCACAAAGTGCCGGAGACAACTCATACTTCCTGTTTTACGATGACGTTTATGTCTTTTTGGAAGTTTCTGGAAGGTTAAGTCGACGCCAAACAATTATTCTCCGCTATGAGTTACGTGAGAACTCAACTTGTTAGGATGCGCCGGAGACAACTCATACCTCTTGTTTTACCATAATTTTGATGTCTCCTGTACTTTCTCCAAGTTTAACTCTTGTAGGACGCACGACCAGTTTTCTCCGTTGTGAGTGACTGGAGAATTTGATTTTTCAGGTTTTCCCAAAGACAAGTCATACCTCCTATTTCATGATGAATTTGATGCCCTTATTACATTCTTGAAGTTCGAGCCTTCTACGATGAAAGACAACTTTTGCCCGCTACGAGTGACATAAGAAGTCAGCTTTTAAGAAAGGCATGGAGATAACTCATACCTCCTGTTTTACGATGTGCTACACCCAACTAGCAATTCTGCGTTCCGTTTTGAGTGACGTGAGAACTCATTTTTTCAGACAGTGCCGGAGACAACTCATACCTCCCGTTTTGCGACGATTTTGATATTTCCTGTACTTTCTTCATGTTTAAGTCTTGTAGCATGGACAGCCAGTATTCCCTGTTATGAGTGATGAGAAAACTTAATTTTTCAAAACGTGCCGCAGACAAGTCATACCTTCTGTTTTACGACGATTTTAATGTTCTTAGTACATTCTTCAAAATTCAGCCTGGTTCGACACAAAACGAATTTTCTTCATTATGAGTCACCGTGTAATTCGACTTTTCTAAAGTTGCCAGTTACAGTTGAAACCGCCGGTTCCACTAGGGTTTCCGAATCGGCAAGACATTCTGGAAGTTTACGCCCTGTACGACCCAAGACGAGTTTTCTCCGTCATGAGCGACGTAAGAACGTAACTCCTCAAAAGGTGCCGAGGACACCTTATACCTCCTGTTTTACGATGACTTTTATGTCTTTTGTAAATACTGCAAGTTTGAGTCTTTTACGACGCCTAACCAGTATTCTCCGTTATGAGTGATATGACGACTCAGCTTTTCAGAAAATACTAGAGACAACTCATTCCTCCTGTTTTACGATGACATTTATGTCTTTATTACATTCTGCAAGTTTCAGCCGTGTACGACGCAAGACAAGTTTTTTCCGTCATGAGTGTCATGAGAAGACAACTTTGCAGAAAATGGTGGGCACAAATTATACCTCCTGACACGATAATTTTGGTGTCCTTAGTACATTCTGCAAGTTTCGGCCTGGTACGACGCAGAGCGAACTTTCTTTATTATGGGTCACCGGATAGCTCGATTTTCCAGTGCTTTCCAGTGATGTGAGAACTTAACCCCTCAAAAAGTACAGGAGGCAACTCAGATCTGCTGTTTTGCGATGACTCTTACGTCTTTTGTACATATTGCAAGTTTGAGTCTCGTACAACACCCAACCAGAATTCTGCGTTATGAGTTACGTGAGAACTCAACTCTTCTTTAGATTCGGAAGTACATTCTGGAAGTTTACGCACTGAACGACCCGAGGCGAGTTTTCCTCGTCATGAGTGAGGTGAGCACTTAACTCTCCACAAAGTGCCTGAGACAACTCATACCTCCTCTTTTCCGATGAATTTAATGTGTTCTCTACATTCTGCAACTTTGTCTTGCGCGAAGCAATACGAGTATTCTCCGCTATGACTGACCTGAGGACTCAGCTTGTCAAAAAATACCAGAGACAACTCATTCCTCCTGTTTTTACGATGGCATTTATATCCTTTGTACATTCTGCAAGTTTCAGCCGTGTACGACACAACACAAGTTTTCTCCGTCATGAGTGATGTGAGAACTTAACTCCTCAAAAAGTGCCGGAGGTAACTCATACCTCCCGTTTTACGATGTACTCTCTCCAAGTGTAACTCTTGTAGGACACACGACTAGTTCTCTCCGTTATGAGAGATTGGAGAACTCAGTTTTCCAGAAAATACCAAAGACAAGTCAAACCTACTGTTCCACGATGATTTTAATGTCCTTAGTAAATTCTGCAAGTTTCAGCCGTGTACGACGCAAGACAAGTTTTTCCGTCATGACTGACATGAGAAGTCATTGCAGAAAATGGTGGGCACAACTCATACCTCCTGACTTACGATAATTTTGATGTCCTTAGTACATTCTGTAAGTTTCAGCTGGTACGACGCAGGGCGAATTTTCTTCATAATGGGTCACTGGATAGCTCGATTTTTTAAAGGTTTATAGGCACATCTGAAATCGTCAGTTTTATGAGGATTTCGATATCGGCAGGACATTCTGCGCGTTAACGCCCTGTAAGACACAAGACAAGTTTTCTCCGTCATGAGTGGCGTACGAACATAGCTGCTCAAAAAGTACCCAAGGCAACTCATACCTCCTGTTTTGCGATGATGTTTATGTCTTTTGTATATTCTGCAAGTTTGAGTCTTGTCCGACGCCAAACACCAGTATTATCCGTTATGAGTGATATGAGGACTCAACCCTTCTTTCGACATCGGAAGGACAATCTGGAAGTTGACGCGCTGTACGACAGGAGGCGAGCTTTCCCTGTCATGAGTGAGGTAAGCACTTAACTCTCCTCAAAGTGCCGGAGAGAACTCATACCTCCTGTTTAACGATGATGTTGATGTCTCCTCTACATTCTGAAACTTTAAATCTTGTACGACGCAGAACCAATATTCTCCGTTATGAGTGACATGAGTACTACGCTTTTCACAAAATACCGGAGAGAACTCATTCCTCATGTTTTTACGATGACATTTATATCATATGTACATTCTGAGAGTTTCAACCGTGTACGAAACAAGACAAGTTTTCTTCGTCATGAGTGATGTGAGAACTTAATTCCTTAAAAAGTACAGGAGCTCACTCATACCTCCTGTTTTGCAATGACTTTTATCCCTTTTGTACTTTCTGCAAGTTTGAGTCTTGTACGACGCCCAACAAGTGTTCTCCGTGATGGGTGAGGTAAGAACTCAAATTTTTAGAAGTTGCCGGGGACAACACTTACTTCCTGTTTTATAATGGTATTGATGTCTCCTGTACATTCTGCAAGTTAAGGTTTTGTAGGATGCACAACCTGTTTCAGGATCATTTTAAACTACTTAGTTCATTCTCCAAGTCTTACACTGGTACGACTGTAAACGAAATCTCTCTATTTAGAGTCACTGGATAAGGCAAATTTTCAAAAGTTGCTAGGCACAGCTGAAGTCGTCGGTTTTATGAGAATTTCGCCATAGGCAGTGTATTCTGGAAATTAACACCTTGTACAACGCAAGACGAGATTTCTCTGTCACGATGACATGAGAACTTAATCCTTCAAAACGTGCTGGAGACAACCCATACCTCCTGTTTTGGGAGTTTCTGGACGTTTGAGTCTTGCACGACGCCAAACAAGTATTCTCCGTTATGAGTGACATGAGAACTCAACTTTTTTGAAAGTGGCGGAGACAACTCATACCTCCTGTTTTACGATGATTTTGATGTCTCCTGTACTTTCTGAAAGTTTACCTCTTGTAGGACGGATGACCAGTTTTCTCCATTATGAGTGACGTTAGAACTCACCCTTTAGGAAAGGGCAAAGGCAAGTCATACCACCGGTTTGACTTCCTCGAAGTTTGAGTCCTGTATGAAGCAAGACAACTTTTCTCCCTTACGAGTGACATGAGAACTCACCTTTGCGGAAAGTAGCGGGCGCAACTCATACTTCCTCATTTACCATAATTTTGGTGTCCTTAGTACATTCTGCAAGTTTCAGCCTGGTACGACGCAGAGTGAACCATGCTCATTGTGTGTCACTGGATAGCTCGATTTTTGAAAGGTTCTTAGGCACAGCTGAAATCGGCTGTTTTATGAGGATTTCGATATCGGAAGGAAATTCTCCACGTTTACGCCCTGTACGACACAAGACAAGTTTTCTCCGTCATGAGTGACTTGAGAACTTAACTCCTCAAAAAGTGCCGGAGGTAACTCACACCTCCCGTTTCACGATGATTTTGATGTCTCCTGTACTCTCTCAAAGTGTGACTCTTGTACGACACACGACCAGTTTTCTCCGTTATGAGGGATTGGAGGACTCAGTTTTCCTGCAAGTACCAAAGACAAGACATAACTCCTGTTCCACGATAATTTTAACGTCCTTAGTACATTCTGGAAGTTTGGGCCGCGTACGACCCAAGACAACTTTTGCCCGTTACGAGTCAAATAATACTCAACTTTGCAGAAAGTGCAGGAAACAACTCAAACCTTTTTCACGATGACTTTTACGTCGTTTGTACATGCTCCAAGTTTGTGTATTGTGCGACACCCAACCAGTATTCTACGTTATGAGTAACGTGAGAACTCAACTCTTCTTTCGATATCGGAAGTAAATTCTGGAAGTTTACGCGCTGTATGAACCGAGCCGAGGTTTCTCTGTCATGAATGACGTGATCACTTAACTCTTGAAAAAGTGCCGGAGAGAACTCATACCTCCTGTTTTACGATGAATTTGATGTGTCCTCTACATTCTGCAACTTTGTCTGGTACGAAGCACACACAACCTGTATTCTCCGTTATGAGTGACATGAGGTTTTCAGAAAATACTGGAGACAACTCATTCCTCCTCTTTTTCGGTGACATTTATATCTTTTGTAAATTCTGCAAGTTTTAGCCGTGTACGACACGACAAGTCTTTCCCGTCCGGAGTGACATGAGAACTCAACTTTGCAGAACACGGTGGGCACAACACATATCTCCTGACTTACGATAATTTTGGTGTCCTTAGTACATTCTGCAAGTTTCAGCCTGGTGCGATGCACAGCGAACTTTCTTCATTATTGGATAGCTCGATTTTTCAAAGGTTTTTAGGCACAGCTGAAATCGCCCAATTTATGAGGATTTGGCTATCGCCAGGACATTCTGCACGTTTACGCCCTGTAAGACACAAGACAAGTTTTCTCCGTCATGAGTGATGTGAAAACTTAACTCCTCAAAAAGTACCGGAGGCATTCATACCTCCTGTTTTGCGATAACTTTTATGCGTTTTGTACATTCTGCAAGTTTTAGTCTCTTATGACGCCCAACAAGTGTTCTCCGTGATGAGTGACGTGAGAACTCATCTTTTCAGAAAGTGCCGGAGACAACTCATACTTCCTGTTTTATAATGATATTGATGTCTCCTGTACATTCTGCAAGTTTAGGTTTTGTAGGATGCGCAATCTGTTTCAGGATCATTTTAATCTACTTAGTTCATTCTTCAAGTCTTAGCCTAATACGACTCCAAACGAATACTCTCCATTTACAGTCACTGGATAAGTCAAAAGTTGCAAGGCACAGCTGAAGTCGCCGGTTTTGTGAGAATTTCGCTATCGGCAGTGCAATCTGGAAATTTACGCCTTGTACAACGCAAGACGAGGTTTCCCCGTCAAGATGACATGAGAACTTAATCCTTCAAAACGTGCTGGAGACAACTCATACCTCCTGTTTTGAAATAAATTTTATGTATTTTTGGAAGTTTCTTGAAGTTTGAGTCTTGCACGAGGGCAAAGAAGTATTCGCCGTTATGAGTGACGTGAGAACTCACTTTTTAGAAAGTGGGAGAGACAACTCACACCTCCTGTTTTACGATGATGATTATGATGATTATGATGTCTCCTGTACTTTTTCCAAGTTTAACTCTTGTAGGACGCACGACCAGTTTTCTCCTTTATGAGTGACTGGAGAACTCCTATTTATGATGAATTTAATGCCGAGTGACAGGAGAACTCAGCTTTGCAGAAAGTGCTCGAGATAACTGATACCTTCGTGTCTTGCGATGTGTAGCACACCCAAGAAGCAATTCTCCGTTCCGTTATGAGTGATGTGAGTACTCAGTTTTTCAGATAGTGCCAGAGACAACTTATACCTCCTGTTTTGCGATGATTTTAATGTTCTTAGTACATTCCTCAAGTTTCAGCCTGGTACGACACAAAACGAATTTTCTTCATTATGAGTTTCCGTGTAATATCGACTTTTCTTAAGTTGCCAGTTAAAGCTGAAAGCGCCGCTTTTACGAGGGTTTCGGTATCGGCAGGATATTCTGCACGTTTTGCCTTTTTTGCATTCTGCAAGTTTGAGTCTTGTGCGACGCCGAACCAGTATTCTCCGTTATGAGTGACATGAGGACTCACCTTTTCAGGGTTTACCTCGGTGTAAGAACCTGACAAGATTTTCTTTGTTTGTTAGCTTTTGTTTTGCTGTACGGCATTGTTTAAAATGTTTTTGTTTCCTTTGTTTTACGTCATCCGTGAGTTTCACAGGTTCTTACACCGAGGTAAAGCCCCTTTTCAGAATATACCAGAATATACCTGTTTTCCGACATTTTCTGACATTTATATCTTTTGTACATTCTGCAAGTTTCAATCGTGTACGACGCCCAACCAGTATTCTCCGTTGTCAGTGACGTTAGAGCGCAACCTTTAGGAAAGGCCAAAGACACGTGATACCTCCTGTTTCATGATCATTTTAATGCCCTAGGTACATTTTGGAAGTTTGAGCCGCGTACGACGCAAGACAACTTTTGCCCGTTACGAGTCAAATGATACTCAACTTTGCACAAAATGTAGGAAACAACTCAAACCACTTTTTTCACGATGACTTTTACGTCGTTTTTATATGCTGCAAGTTTGAGTCTTGTACGACGCCCAGCCAGTATTCTACGTTATGAGTAACGTGAGTACTCAACTATTCTTTCGATATCGGAAGTAAATTCTGGAAGTTTACGCGCTGTATGAACCGAGCCGAGGTTTCTCTGTCATGAATGACGTGATCACTTAACTCTTCAAAAAGTGCCGGAGAGAACTCTTACCTCCCGTTTTACGATGAATTTGATGTGTCCTCTACATTCTGCAACTTTGTCTTGTACGAAGCACAACCTGTATTCTCCGTCATGAGTGACATGAGGTTTTCAGAAAATCCTGGAGACAACTCATTCCTCGTGATTTACGGTGCCATTTACATCCTTTGTACATTCTGTAGGTTTCAGCCTGGTACGACGCAGAGCGAACTTTCTTCATTATGGGTCACTGGATAGCTCGATTTTTCAAAGGTTTTTAGGCACAGCTGAAATTGCCCGTTTTATGAGGATTTCGATATCGGCAGGACATTCTGCACGTTTATGCCTTGTAAGACACAAGACAAGTTTTTTCCGTCATGAGTGACGTGAGAACTTAACTCCTCAAAATGTGCCGGAGGTAACTCATACCTCCCGTTTTACGATGATTTTGATGTCTCCTGTACACTCTCGAAGTGTAACTTTTGTAGCACACATGACCAGTTTTCTCCGTTACGAGTGATTGGAGAACTCAATTTTCCATAGAGGTACCAAAGACAAGTCATACCTCCTGTTCCACGATGATTTTAATGTCCGTAGTACATTCTGGAAGTTTGAGCCGCGCACGACGCAAGACAACTTTTGCCCGTTACGAGTCAAATGATACTCCACTTTGCAGAAAGTGCAGCAAACAACTCAAGTCTCCTTTTTCACGATGACTTTTACGTCGCTTGTACACACTGCAAGCTTGAGTCTTGTACGCAGTATTCTGCGTCACGAGTGACGTGAGAACTCAACTCTTCTTTCGATAATGGAAGTACATTCTGGAAGTTTACGCGCCGTACGACCCGAGGCGAGGTTTCTCGGCCATGAGTGTCGTGATCACTTACTAAAGTGCCGGAGAGAACTCATACCCCCTGTTTTACGATGATTTTTTGTGTCTTCTACATTCTTCAACTTTAAGTCTTCTACGACGCACAACTAGCATTCTCTGTTATGAGTGACATGAGAAATCAGGTTTTAAGAAAATACCAGAGACAACTCATTCCTCCAGTTTTACGATTACATTTATATCTTTTTTACATTCTGCAAGTTTCAGCCAAGTACGACGCAAGACAAGTTCTTTGTTATTAGTGAAGTCAGAACTTAACCCCTCAAAAAGTACAGGAGGCAACTCATACCTCCTGTTTTGTAATGACTTTTATGTCTTTTTGGAAGTTTCTGGAAGTTTGAGTCTTGTACGACGCCAAACAAGTATTCTCCTTTATGGGTGACCTGAGAACTCGACTTTTTAGAAAGTGGCTGAGACAACTCATATCTCCTGTTATACGATGATTTTGATGTCTTCTGTACTTTTTGCATGTTTAAGTCTCGTAGCACGCACAACCAGTATTCCCTGTTAAGAATGACGAGAGAACTTAAGTTTTCCGAAAGTGCCGGAGACAAAGCATACCTCCTATTTCATGATGAATTTAATGTCGTTAGTACATTCTCTGAGATTGAGCCGTGTACGAAGTAAGACAACTTTTGTCCGTTACGAGTTACATGGGAACTCTACTTTGCAGAAAGTGCTGGAGATAACTCATACCTTCTGTCTTACGATGTGCACCACGACCAAGTAGCATTCTCCGTCATGAGTGACGTGAGAACTTAACTCCCCAAAAAGTAAAGGAGGCAACTTATACGTCCTGTTTTGCGATGACTTTTATGTCTTTTGTACATTCTGCAACTTTGAATCTTGTACGAGGCCCAACCAGTATTCTGTGTTATGAGTAACGTGAGAAATGAACTTTTCTTTCGATATCGGAAGTAAATTCTGGAAGTTTACGCCCTGTACGACCCGAGGCGTTTTCTCTGTGAGTGTCGTGATCACTTAACTCTCCACAAAGTGCTGGACAGCACTCATACCTCCTGTTTTACGATGAATTAGATGTGTCCTCTACATTCTGAAACTACGTCTTGTACCACGCACAAGCAGTATTATCCGTTATGGATGACATGAGGACTCACCTTTTCAGAAAATGAAGGAGACAACTCATTCCTCCTGTTTTACGATCACGTTTATATCTTTTGTACATTCTGCAAAGCTTCAGCCGTGTACGACGCAAGACAAGTTTTCTCCGTCATGAGTGATGTGAGATTTTAGCTCCTCAAACAGTACAGGAGGCAACGCATACCTCCTGTTTTGCGATGACTTTTATGTCTTTTGTACATTTTGCAAGTTTGAGTCTTCTACGACGCCCAACAAGTGTTCTCCGTGATGAGTGACGTGAGAACAACTTTTCAGAAAGTGCCGGAGACAACGCATACCTCCTGTTTTATAATGATATTGATGTATCCTGTACATCCTGCAAGTTTAAGTTTTGTAGGATGCACAACCTGTTTCAGGATCATTTTTATGTCCTTAGTTCATTCTTCAAGTTTCATCCAGGTACGAAGCTCAACGAATTCTCTCCATTTAGAGTATCTGGATGAGTCAATTTTTCAAAATTTGCCAAGCACAGCTGAAATCGCCGGTTTTATGAGAATTTCGCTATCGAAAGTGCATTCTGGAAATTTACGCCTTGTACAACGCAAGACGAAGTTTCTCCGTCATGATGAGATCAGAACTTAATCCTTTAAGAAGTGGTGGAGACAACTCATACTTCCTCTTTTGCGATGTCTTTTTCTCTTTGGTACATTCTGCAAGTTTGAGTCTTTTACGACACCCAACAAGTATTCTCCGTTATGAGTAACCTGAGAACTCAACTGTAGCGGAGAGAACTCATACCTCCTGTTTTACGATGATTTTGATGTCTCCTGTACTTTCTCCAAGGTTGACTCTTGTAGGACGTACGACCAGTTTTCTCTGTTATGAGTGACTGGAGAACTTGATTTTTCAGGACTTCCCAAAGACAAGTCATACCTCCTATTTTATTATGAATTTAATGCCCTTAGTGCATTCTGGAGGTTTCAGCCGTCTACGAGGAAAGACATCTTTTGCCCCTTACGAGTGACTTCAGAACTCAGCTTTGCAGAAAGTGCTGGAGATAGCTCATACCTCCTGTCTTACCATGTGCACCACGACCAACTAGCATTCTCCGTCATGAGTGACGAGAGAACTTAATTTTTCAGAAAGTGCCGGAGACAAGTCATACCTTCTGTTTTAGGATGGTTTTAATGTTCTTAGTACCCTCTTCAAGTTTCAGCCTGGTACGACACAAAACGAATTTTCTTCATTATGAGTCACCGTGTAATTCGACTTTTCTAAAGCTGGCAGTTACGGCTGAAACAGCCGCTTTTACGAGGGTTTCGGTATCGTCAGGACATTCTGGAAGTTTACGCCCTGTCCGAACAAAGACGGGTTTTCTCCGTCATGAGTGACGTAACAACGTAACTCCTCAAAAGGTGCCGAGGACAACTTATAACTCCTGTTTTACGATAACTTTTGTCTTTTGTCCATTCTGCAAGTTTAAGTCTTCTTGTACGACACCCAGCCAGTATTCATTGTTATGAGTGACGTTAGAACTCAACTTTAAGGAAAGGCCAAAGACAAGTCATACCTCCAGTTTCATGATGATTTTAATGTCGTGGAGGTTTGAGTCGTGTATGACGCAAGACAACTTTTCTCCGTTACAAGTGACATGAGAAGTTAACTTTGCAGAAAATTATGGGCACAACTTATACCTCCAGATTTGCGACAATTTTGGTGTCCAAGTTCCAGCCTGGTACGACGCAGAGGGAACTTTCCTCATTATGGGTCACTGGATAGCTCGATTTTTCAAAGGTTTTTAGGCACAGCTGAAATTGCCCGTTTTATGAGGATTTCGATATCGGCAGGATATTCTGCACGTTTACGCCCTGTAAGGCACAAGACAAGTTTTTTCCGTCATGAGTGACGTGAGAACTTAACTCCTCAAAAGTACCGAAGGGAACTTCTACGTCCTCTTTTGCGATGACTTTTGTACATTATGCAAGTTTGAGTCGTGTACAACGGCCAACCAGTATTCTGCATTATGAGTAACGTGAGAACTCAACTCTTCTTTCGATATCGGAAGTACATTCTGGAAGTTTACGCGCTTTACGACCCGAGGCGAGTTTTCCCTCTCATGAGTAAGGTGAGCACTTAACTCTCCACAAGCTGCCGGAGAGAGCTCATATCTCCTGTTTTACGATAAATGTGCTGTGTCCTCTACATTCTGCAACCTTAACTCTTGTACGACGCACAACCAGTATTCTCCGTTATGAGTGACGTTAGAACTCAACCTTTAGGAAAGGCCAAAGACATGTCATGCCTCCGGTTTCATGAAGATTTTAATGTCCTTATTCCTCCTGGAAGTTTGAGTCGTGTATGACGGAAGACAAGTTTTCTCCGTTACGAGTGACATGAGAACTCAACGTTTCAGAAAATTGTGGGCACAACTCATACCTCCCGATTTACGATAATTTTGGTGTCTTTAGTACATTCTGGAAGTTTCGGCCTGGTACGACGCAGAGCGAACTTTCTTCATTAAGGGTCACTGGGTAGCCCGATTTTTCAAAGGTTTTAAGGCACAGCTGAAATCGCCCGTTTTATGAGGATTTCGATATCGGCAGGACACAAGACAAGTTTTCTCCGTCATGAGTGACGTGATAACTTAACTGCTCAAAAATCACAGGACGGAACTTGTACCTCCTGTTTTGCGATGAGTTTTATGCCTTTATTACATTCTGCAAGTTTGAGTCTTGTACGACGCCCAACAAGTGTTCTCCGTGATGAGTGACGTGAGAACGCAACTCTTCACAAAGTCCCGGAGACAACGCGTACTTCCTTTTTTATAATGATGTTGATGTCTCCCGTACATTTTGCAAGTTTACTTTTTGTAGGATGAACAACCTGTTTCAGGATGATTTTAATCTACTTAGTTTATTCTTCAAGTTTTAGCCTGGTACGACTCTCAACGAATTCTCTCCATTTAGAGCAACTGGATAAGTCAATTTTTCAAAGTTGCCCGGCTGAAGTCGCCGGTTTTTTGAGAATTTCGTAAGTGGCAGTGCATTCTAGAAATTTACGCCTTGTACAACGCAAGACAAAGTTTCTCCGTTAAGATGACATGAGAACTTAATCCTTCAAAAAGTAATAGAGACAACTCATACGTCCTGTTTTGCGATGACTTTGATGTCTTTTTGGAAGTTTCTGGAAGTTTGAGTCTTCTACGACGCCAAACAAGTATTCTCCGTTATGAGTGACGTGAGAACTCAACTTTTCAGAAAGTGGCGGAAACAACTCATACCTCTTGTTTTACGATGATTTTGATGTCTCCTGTACTTTCTCCAAGTAAAAATCTTGTAGGACGCACGACCAGTTTTCTCCGTTATGAGTGACTGGAGAATTTGATTTTTCAGGACTTCCGAAAGACAAGTCATACCTCCTACTTCATGATGAATTTAATGCCCTTAGTACATTGTGGAAGTTTGAGCCGTCTACGACGAAAGACAACTTTTGCCCGTTACGAGTGACATGAGAACTCAGCTTTGCAGAAAGTGCTGGAGATAACTGTTACCTCCTGTCTTGCGAAGTGTAGCACACCCAACTAGCAATTCTCCGTTCCGTTATGAGTGATGAGTACTCAGTTTTTCAGATAGTGCCAGAGACAACTTATAACTCTTGTTTTGCGATGATTTTTATGTTCTTAGTACATTCCTCAAGTTTCCGCCGGGTGCGACAAAAAACGAATTCTCTTCATTATGAGTCAACGTGTAATTCGACTTTCCTAAAGTTGCCAGTTACAGCTGAATCCGCCGCTCTTACGAAGGTTTCGGTATCGGCAGGACATTTTGCACGTTTACGCCCTGTAAGACACAAGACAAGTTTTCTCCGTCATAAGTGACGTGAGAACTTAACTGCTCAAAAATTACAGGACGCAACTCATACCCTCTGTTTTGCGATGACTTTCATGCTTTTTTTACATTCTGCAAGGTTGAGTCTTGTACGACGCCCAACAAGTGTTCTCCGTGATGAGTGACGTGAGAACTCATCTTTTCAGAAAGTCCCGGAGACAACTCACACTTCCTGTTTTATTCCTGTACATTCTACAAGTTTACTTTTTGTAGGATGCACAACCTGTTTCAGGATCATTTTAATCTACTCTCCTTAGTTCATTCTTCAAGCTTTAGCCTGGTACGACTCTAAACGAATTCTCTCCACTTAGAGCCACTAGATAAGTCAATTTTTCAAAGTTGCCAGGCACAGCTGAAGTCGCCGGTTTTATGAGAATTTCGCAAGTGGCAGTGCATTGTGGAAATTTACGCCTTGTACAACGCCAGACATGGTTTCTCCGTCAAGATGACATGAGAACTTAATCCTTCCAAATGTGCTGGAGACAACTCATATCTCCTGTTTTGCGATGACTTTTATGTCTTTTTGGAAGTTTCTGGAAGTTTGAGTCTTGTACGACGCCAAACAAGTATTCTCCGTTATGAGTGACAAGAGAGTGACAAGAGATCTCGACTATTTAGAAAGTGGCGAAAGCAACTCATACCTCCTGTTTTACGATGATTTTGATGCCTCCTGTACTTTCTCCAAATTAACATCTTGTAGGACGTACGACCAGTTCTCTCCGTTATGAGTGACTGGAGAACTTGATTTTTCAGGACTTCCCAAAGACAAGTCATACTTCCTACTTCATGATGAATTTAGCGGCCTTAGTACATTCTGGAAGTTTGAGCCGTCTACGACAAAGACAACTTTTGCCCGTTACAAGTGACATAAGAACTCAGCTTTGCAGAAAGTGCTAGAGATAACTCATACTTCCTGTCTTACAATGTGTACAACCGTCCAACAAGCATTCTCCGTTATGAGTGACGTGAGAACTCATTTTTTCAGAAAGTGCCTGAGACAACTCATACCTCCTTTTTTCCGATGAATTTGATGTGTCCTCTTCCTTTTGCAACTTTCTCTTGTACGAAGCACAACCCATATTCTCCGTTATGAGTGACATGAGGACTCAGCTTTTCAGAAAATACCGGAGCCAACTCATTCCTCGTGTTTTACGATGACATTTATATCTTTTGTACATTCTGCAAGTTTCAGCCGTGTACGACGCCAGACAAGTTTTTTCCGTCATGAGTGACATGAGAAAATGGTGGGCACAACTCATTCCTCCTCACTTTACCATAATTTTATTGTCCTTAATACATTGTGCTAGTTTCAGCGTGGTACGACAAAGACCGAACTTTCTTCATTATGGGTCACTGGATAACTCGATTTTTCAAAGGTACAGCTGAAATCGCCCGCTCTATGAGGATTTCGATATCGGCACGTTATTCTGCACGTTTACACCCTGTAAGACACAAGACAAGTTTTCTCCGTCATGAGTGACGTGAGAACTTAAGTCCTCAAAAATTACCAGAGGCAAGTCATACCTTCCGTTTTGCGATGACTGTTATGTCTTTTGCACATTATGCAAGTTTGAGTCTTGTATCACGCCCAACCAGAATTCTACGTTATCAGTAACGTGAGAACTCAACTCTTCTTTCGATATCGGAAGCACATTGTGGAAGTTTACGCGCTGTACGACCCAGGCGAGTTTTCTCTGTCATGAATGAGGTGAGCACTTATCTCTCAACAAAGAGCCGGAGAGAACTCATACCTCCTGTTTCACGATGATTTTTTTGTGTCCCCTACGTTCTGCAACTTTAAGTCGTACGACGCACAGCCAGTATTCTCTGATATGAGTGACAGGAGGACTAAGCTTTTTAGAAAATACCAGAGACAACTCAATCCTCCTGTTTTACGATGACATTTATATCTTTTGTACATTCTGCGTGTTTCAGCCGTGTACGGCGCAAAACAAGTTCTCTCCGTCATGAGCGACATACCTCCTCATTTACGATAATTTTTGGTGTCCTTAGTCATTCTGCAAGTTTCAGCCTCGTAGTGCGAACATTGTTCATCATAGGTTACTGGATAGCTCGGTTTTTCAAAGGATTTTAGGCACAGCTCAAATCGCCCGTTTCATCAGGATTTCGATATCGGCAGGACATTCTGTACGTATACACCCTGTAAGGCACAGGACAATTTTTCTCCGTCATGAGAGACGTGAGAACTTAACTGCTCAAAAAGTACAGGAGGCAACTCAAAGCTCTTGTTTTGCGATGACTTTTATGTCTTTTCTACAATAGCCAAGTTTGAATCGTGTACGACGGCCAACCACTATTCTGCATTATGAGTAACGTGAGAACTCAACTCTTCTTTCGATATCGGAAGTACATTCTGGAAGTTTGCGCGCTGTACGACCCAAGGTGAGTTTTCCCCTAAATGAGCTGTGTCCTCTATATTCTGCAACTTTAAGTCTTGTACGACGAACAGTGTGAGGAGAACTCAGTGTTTGAGAAAGTCCTGGAGACAAGTCATACAGCCTGTTTCACGATGATTATCATTCCCTTAGTACATTCTGGAAATTTCAACCTGGTACGACGCAAAACGAATTTATTTCATTGCGAGTCACTGAATCACTCCATTTTGCAAAGGTTGCCAGGCACAGCTGAAATCACCGGTTTTTTGAGGAAGTCGATATCGGCAGTACATTCTGCAAGTTGACACCCTCTACGAGTTTACGCCCTCTACGACGCAAGACGAGTTTTGTCCGTCATTAGTGACGTGGAAACTTAACTCTTCCAAAAAGGTTGGACATAACTGATACCTCCTGTTTTACGACGCAAGACAACTTTTCTCCGTTACGAGTGACATGAGAACTGAACTTTGCGGAAAAAGGCGGGGACAACTCATACCTCCTGATTTACGATGACTTTTATTTCCTTCGTATATTCTGCAAGTTTCAGCCTATTAAGACGCAAAACGAATATTTCTCATTATGAGTCACTGCACAAGTCGATTTTTCAATAGTTGCCAGGCAGAACTAAACTCGCCGGTTGTCGCAGGATTTCGATATCGACAGTTTACGCGCTGTGCGACCCAAGACGCGTTTTCTCCGTCATTAGTGACGAGGGAACTTAACTCTTGAAAAAAAGCTGGACATAACTGATACCTCCTGTTTTACGAAGACTTTTATGTCTTCTGTACATTCTGCAAGTTTAAGACTTGTACGACGCCCAACCAGTTTTCTCCGTTATGAGTGACGTGAGAACTCAACTTTTTAGCAAGTGCCAGAGACAACTCATACCTCCTGTTTTACGATGATTTTTTATGTCTCCTCTACATTCTGAAAGTTTGTCTTGTAGGAAGCACAACCAGTATTCTCCGTTCTGAGTGACGGTAAGTTCCATGGAATATTTGTGGACGCCAAACCAGTATTTTCCGTTAGGAATGACGGAAGAACTCAATTTTTCAAAAAGTGCCAAAGAGAAGTCATACCTCCTGTTTCACGATGATCTTAATGTCCTCAGTACATTCTGGAAGTTTGAGTCGTGTACGACGCAAGACAACTTTTCTCCGTTACTAGTGACATGAGAACTCAACTTTGCAGAAAGTGGCGAGGACCACTTATACCTTCCTGTTTTACGATGACTTTGTACATTCTGCAAGTTAAAGCCCCGTACGACCAAAGACGAGTTTTCTCCGTCATGAGTGACGTGAGAACTTAACTCTTCAAAAAGTGCCGGAGACAACTCATACCTCCGGTTTTACGATGATTTTTTAATGTCCTTAGTACATTCTTCAAGTTTTAGCCTGGCACGAAGCAAAACGAATTTCTCCACTTTGAGTCACTGAATAACTCGATTTTTGAAAAGTTGCCAGGCACAGCTAAAATCGTCGGTCTTATGAGGATTTCGATATCGGCAGTACATTCCGCATTGTACGACGCAAGACGAGTCTTCTCCTCATGAGTGACGTCAGAACTTGACTCCTCAAAAATTGCCGGAGACGACTCATTCATACAACTCAACTCATTCAGAAAGTGCCGGAGGCAACTCATACCTCCTGTTTTACGATGATTTTGATATCTCCTGTACAATCTGCAAGTTTAAGTCTGGTAAGACGCACAACCGTGTACGACGCAGGACAACTTTTCTCCGTTACGAGTGACATGAGAACTGAACTTTGCGGAAAAAGGTGGGGACAACTCATACCTCCTGATTTACGATGACTTTTATTTCCTTCGTATATTCTGCAAGTTTCAGCCTATTAAGACGCAAAACGAATATTTCTCATTATGAGTCACTGCACAAGTCGATTTTTCAGTAGTTGCCAGGCAAAACTAAACTCACCGGTTGTCTCAGGATTTCGATATCGGTAGTTTACGCGCTGTGCGACCCAAGACGCGTTTTCTCCGTCATTAGTGACGAGGGAACTTAACTCTTGAAAAAAAGCTGGACATAACCGATACCTCCTGTTTTACGATGACATTTTTGTCTTTTGTACATTCTGCAAGTTTTAGTCTTGTACGTCCCCCAACAAGTATTCTCCGCTATGGATGACGTGAGAACTCAACTTTTCAGAGAATGCCGGAGACCTCTGATACCTCCTGTTTTACGATGATTTTGATGTCTCCTGTACATTCTGCAACTTTAAGTCTTGTTCAGGGGCGGGGCAGAACACTTCTCAAATTTTTGTATACCCATGTTCCAACGATATATGACGTCACATCCGGTTGCAAAAAGCGTTGAACTGGTTGATCAGCGAAGGTTCAAGATGGACGCTTGGTGCCACTTAGTTTCTTCGTTGTTTTCACCAACAGTGAACCATGATTTTGTATGTTGTGCATTATCGATGTTGCAGAGGTATTTTGCCAGCTATTTTAGCCAATGTTTTGGCAAAACAAATATGCTAAGTATCATTTTGACGATAAATGACACACAACTCCGGAGAATGTCATGGCGATTTTTTTCGCACTTTCAAAACGAGTGGCGTTCAAGATTTTGGCTCTTGCGGTTTCTGATTCACTGAAGGCATTAATTAAAATGCCTATCCTGGGTGGAATATAATGGAGAAAACGCTGGAAGTCACAGTTTGAAGTGTTAACATCGGGAAGGTTATTAACACTCGACGTAAAGAATAAAAGTGCTGGGAGCGCTACATAATTACACCTCCGTGGCATGCTGCTACAAGGTTGGTATTCGATTTCTTTATCTTCCTTTAAAGATTTATGTTGCTATATACAAAAAAGCCTTTATGCCATAAGAAAAAATGGATTAATTGCATATTTGCGGTTTTCCCGGGGAAATTAGGCCACTTTGCAATTGTGCTGGAGTAATATTAAATCTTTATTAATGTTATCGTTTGGTAAATGTTTGGCGTTTTAATAACCGAAATCTAGTTTGTCAAGTACACACACACAAATTACACACATAAGGAAAAAGAGAACCAACTGCTTCACACTGAGGCATTTTACTCAGCAATTATTACCTCTCGTGTGTAACAAAGCTTTTATAACAATTTCCCCTCAAATTATGTCATGAAGAAAATATCCAACATCTTTTATAAACTTTGTCTTCTGAGACAAATTCTTCTCTGTGTGTGCAGAATCTGGCTGTGTCATGCTCACGACTTCACAGCTTGGAGTTCAAGATGGTACCTGGTAGTGTTTTCAGTGGAGTTTAATATGAGAGAGAAAATACTTCTAGTCAGGGTCCCATAGGGGGGTCATTGGAGCCCTGTAGCCCTGAAATATTTGTTGTGGAGCCTGAAGCCCAAAGCCTCTCTCAACTTGGAGCCCGAACAAAAATGCTGTTTGGCTAAATGGAGCCCTGGAGTGAAGCAATGGAGCCCTAGAGCCCTGAATTTTCCATCTTGGAGAGCTGGAGCCCTGCATTTTTTAGGCCGGAGCCCTGTAGCCCTAAACCCCTTTGGGACCCTGTCTAGCATTGTTACACCAGCAAAGTCGTGGGTGAAAGCATTATGGGATTTCTCAACATTACCACTTACTTACCGTAGTTACCTGAAAGAGTGCCACCCTTGTATTAGTGCTGCATCATCCCAGCAACAATGCGGCACTACTGATTTTCATTTGTTTCTTGACATTGTTAATGCTGAAATGCTTGTTATTGCTGTCATTGTTACTTATTGGAATCTGGTAGGGCTATGTTATTCATGTCATTTGTGAACATAGTACTGTGCACATGTTCCCAAATAGGAAGTTTTAAATAAGTGCCACCCTGAAAGGAGCAACGCACTAACAACTTTCAAACAATTTAATAAGTGCCGTGAAATACAGTACTGTTTTTTTTTAGATTTCTGTCACTGCCAGATGTCTTCTGTCCCTGTTTTTGAAATCTGGAGAAAGACAGCTTGAATTGGCTTTGGCCGTTATAATTCTACAAGTTTTTCTACTGCATTAGAAAGTTACTACTTCACTGAGATGACTACCAGATGCTTTTTTGAACACCAACCTTTGAAGCCAAGTGAGCAACCTCATTGATAAATCTGGCTCAGTAAGTTTCTCATGACTACCACACACAGTGAGGAATGTGCCTCGGGGTGGAAAATTGTGATGAAAACTTTGTTGCCTACAAGCTGAAATGGTTGGGCTAAATGCCTTGCAAGGCATTTTGTTCAGCTTATCCTCGGTTATGTGGACAAAAGTTATTCATTGTGGCCTAGGATCAACTTAAACTGTTGACATTTGGCAACCAGTGATAAATACTGTTAAACAGGGAATAGTTTATATTAGAACTTTCTTTATATCAGTAATGTGTGTGTTGTGGGCGTGTTGTTTGGGTATTATTTATGTACAGTTGTAATATGACAAAAAATTAAGAACAGACCTGCCAACTCTCACGGTTTCACCGTGAGACTCACGGTTTGGGCTATCAACTCACGGTCTCACGATTTGGCCTCCAAATCTCATGGTGAATCAGAAAACCTTAAAATTGCCAAACAATTTAGTTATGAAGCGATATTGAAAAATCCGTGTTAAAAATGGCCAATTTTTGGGAGTTTTATCACATCTAATGTTTGAGGGAAACCTGGGTACAACCTCATTACCGTGAAACATACCGGTAGGTGTGCTTGGGTCTCTGAAAGCTAGAGCTGTGAACAGTTAACTCAAACTGGCGCCTCGCATCGACAGCGAAACAGAAACTGACTCTTCAAAAAATGCGGCAAAAGAATGTAATAGGTAGCACAAATAAGGTAAAGAATACTTGAAACAAGAAATCTACCATTTTTATTTTCATTTAACACATATTTTGGAAATCTCCAGGTTTGAGGTCCTAATCTCCAGGTTTTTCTGGACTTTTTTTCAAAGTCTCCAGATCTGCATGTTTTGGAGGTTGGCAGGTCTGTAAGAAATAACTTGGTGAGAAGCAGTGATTTTTATACCATCAGGATTAGTTAATATACACTTGATTTTTTCATGTCCCTGACATAATAATTGCCCTGTGATAAATGCTAACATTTGGGAATAAAGTGTAGTGACTTTTTGGAGACTTTTCATATGTTCTGCAATGTTATAAATATCTTCCACTGGACAGTGCCCTCAGATGTCTGTTTTAATTGCCTTGTAAAATTCGTTGTGTTTTACATGTATTTTGACCAAAACTGATTCTCCTTCTCCAACCAAACATTGTTAATTTAGTTCTGTTTTGTTTTTCACTCCTGGAGTTATTTATACACCCTATTTATATCTCCCCATGAGATGCAAGGATTTGGGATTCCAATGCTTCTTTTTAATAATACTACTACATGTAAGTTTTATATACAGGTAATGCGTGTCTGATACTGCATGAATTCTTTGGTCTTTATTTGAAAAGGCTTGACTAAAACATGGTGCATAATTTGTTCTGTGGGTATTGTCTTACTTCTTTACATTGTTGTTGTCTTGGAAATATAAAATCAGATGACAAAAGTCTCCTTATACAGACACTTGGGGACTTTTAATTGCTCATGGGAGCAGCTTTGGATGTTCCTGCAACTTGCTGTATGTTAAACATTAATACCAGATTTCTCTATAAATGTACAGTAAGTAATTGTCAGGTCTCTTCACATGAAGGAAAAAAAGCCTGCACAGACCCTTAGCAAAGTTTATGCTTTTAAATTTATTTACATTAATTGAAGGTACATACAGTATTATCCGTACATATTACACATGCCCTGTATATGTTTGGTAAAAAATTGTCTTTGGTTTGAAAATTTTAAACCAGTTTAGTTTTTGTTTTCCTTTGTCTCAGATTATGGAAAATGGATCTAAGACAAAGGAAAATACAAAATAAATTAGTTTGTAAATTTTCAAATCAAAGGAAAATTTTAACCATAAGATATATTTTATTATTCAATAACTGAAGATAATGTACATGCTGCGATTGGTCAATACCTGTTGATTATTATACCAGTAAATCATATGGTTTTTTGGCTCAATAAACCACTTACAATAGGTTGCTGGCATAACACTCGAAAAGCTTGTAAATCATTCGCCTTCGGCTTGTCACAATCTCTTCACGTGTTCTTCGAACATCCCGCATGGTTTATTGAGCCAATAAGCCATAGAAATGTGCGGTATATTGCTTAAATAAAAAGCAGATGAAAAGAGTGAAGGTTGAGTAGCCAACAATATTGGCTATTCTGCCTTCTTCAATCTGGTAATATACAGCTTAATTTCAGATTTGTATTGAGCACATTACTTTGTGAACTTTCTGCTGGTTTGAAGTACATTTTGTAAAAAATAATTTGTTGGGAGACTACTCCCTGTTGTTTAAGATTATTTAACAAATAAAAAAGGCAAAACCATGCTTTGTTCTGTGATAAAGATGCAAGGCAGTGACTAAAGCACGAAAGAAGTGTCGGGTGAACACAAACAGCAGGCGATTGCTTCTCCCTACATCTTGAGTGCTCTCATCACTTCCTTGCGAGCTTTATCACAGAACAAAGCACGGTTTTGGCTTTTTTTAATTTGTTTTATAACATAGCTTTGCTCACATGTGTAAAGAAATTGGCTTTAATTTGCAAGAAAACAAATTTTATTACTAGCTTGCAAGCGTGCACAAGAAAGGTTTTCAGCTTGCCAGTGCGCACAGAATGGCATCACGGGTTACTCCGTGCATCTGTACTCTGATAAAGCATGATGTTTCAACCAATCAGAGCATGCATTATATTGAAATTTTATTATAAAAAAATATATTCAATTTACTTTGACAGTATTTGCTTTGGTCCAAAAAAATCTTGGCAAGTAGTATTAACGTAAACCTAAAACTGTTGGCTCAGAAATATTTGCCAAATGCTAAGTTTGTTTATTAACAATTAAACAGTACTGTGATAGTCATTAATGTCCAAGTCTAGTAATTATGAAATGAACAGGGCTGTCACCAATGGTGGTGTAAAAGGTGGGTAATAGGTGGGTAAAATATGAAAAATAGTCAGAGATCTGATATTTTCTTGTGTTGTCAACATGCATGTACATGTATCTTGTTTCTACCAAAGTCAGTAGCCGGAACTCATATGTCTAGCTAATAGCCAGGCCAAATCCCAAATCCCTGGCCATTAATGAGAGCCCCGAATGAAGGTTTAAAACTAATGACTACAGTATACTCTTCCATTTTATTTCACAGGTTTCAACAAATCAAGAAGACATGAAGTATGTTTTCAACATGCAGCTTTGAACTGTTTATATTCATATTATTTGTGAGCCACCAAAAGTTTGTTGTTGAGACTGAGTAGGTGGATGGCATCTTCAATGTTCATTATGAAAGTTATAGTAGTGTAGTGTTGACTGTTCACAGACTGTTCATCAGTGACCAGTGAATGTTACTTTAATTAGGCAATGTACAGACTAAGATAATGACATCTGTTGGTTGCCATTTCTGTTGCTTTGCACCTTCTTTACTTTGGGAGCAGTGGCTGTTCTCTGTACCTCCAGGGATAATTATATAAGGGACAGGTCATTAAATACAAAGAACTTGTACATGTAGCTGGAGGAGAAAGTTGGATTCCTGAAAAAGGAAATAGCAAATTGTGGGGACAATTCCAGTAGGCTATACAACTAGGCATCTCTTACAGGATTAAGGCCTTTCTGACTTTATGACACCAACTGACAACAAAAATAAATTTGGTATTAAAGGGACAGGTTCAGGGCTCGGTGCATGTGCACTAATCAAATTACCTTTTTCCGATTTATTAGTAATTCTATCGGTTAATAATCCCACTCAGCGATCGCATACTATAGTAAGCCCAAGTAGAACGGCGGAGGACTAAATTCGCAGGAAATATCAGTGGATTGCACCAACACTGCTAACGTTGAATTTATTGTTGACCCGAAGGTTTTATTCCATGGTTGATGAATTTCCTGCTATTTGCACGCGCTTTGGTCAAATGGCTACCAGAATCGCGTGCAGATAGCTGAGAAATCACTAAACGCGAAACTTTGGAAGGAAAATGTCACACACGAACAATCAACTCACTTCTGATTGGTTCTTCAACAATATTATGAAACAATATTGCTTGTGTGCTCGCTGCAGCGTGCACGAGCGAAAAAACAGCACTTAGATTCATGAGCATGCGCTAAACCATGAACCCTTCCCTTTAAAACTGATGGACCATAGTAAACAATTACAACTAAACAAAGTAATGTCAAAATAAAAGTAGGTTTATGGTACCAGAAAATACAATGAAAGACTTCAGAATCCTTTTCTACATGTGCGTCTGACATTACTGACTTTTAATATTTATAACTTACTATAGAAAAGGTTAAGACAGAAAGCTCTGCATAACTATGCATAGAGCAGTCCTAGGATAAGTGAAATGATCTATACATTGTGTTGTTTACAACTTATCATAAATACTGTAAACTACAACTTCATTAAAGTTATAAAGACAATGATTGTTCTTGTTGAAGAGTAATTGGTTCTTTTCAAACAAACCAGTTGTTTTCATTTACTTCCACTGTCATACTCACTATTCATTCTCTTTTTTATTTGTCTGTCATGGGCTCATTGATTGATTGCTAACAATGATTTCCCAACTAATCGTAAATGTGTAGTTCCAGAAAATATGCACACTTCCCCCTGCGGAAGGTTTTTCGTTCCCCCCCCCCATCCCCCAAGAAATTTCAGTTAAGCTTTATACTTTGCTTCTAAAATTTTGCCTTTTGAGACCCCCAACCCCTAGGAATTTCCAATGACCTTCCATGGGGGTATGAATTTTTTCTTGAACTACACAATGGTTTTAAAATGGTTATAAATCTAACAGTAAGAAGTCTTTACTAGATAGATAGATAGATAGATAGATAGATAGATAGATAGATAGATAGATAGATAGATAGATAGATAGATAGATAGATAGATAGATAGACCGTTTATTAAAAAATACACTTTGCAGTCAAGTGACTGAATTACGTGAATAAATTATTTACAATAAAAATATATATGACGACAATTTAAAATATATTACATGCAGTGGCTAATTATGAAACTGTCTCTGAACCTGTTTGTCTTGCAGACAGGCGCGGCAAAGGCGCTTGTCGATCTCAGATTATAATTCTGCTGAGATCGTGATGGCAGAAGGTGTCTGAGTTTATGGTTGCCCTGCGCGTCAATGTCTTTGAAGAGTTCCTTACATAATGTGCTCCTTCTATCATATAGGGTTGGAAGGCCAGCTTTAACTAAACCTTCACTGTAACTAAAATCTGGAAAAATCATGCGTAATGCACGGCGCTGAATGCGTTCAATTTCTTCAGAGAGATATAATGGTAGATTACAATGAAAGACCTGGCATGCATATTCAAGGGTTGATCTGATAACACTACAATAGAATCTTACAAGGTCTTTGTTAGCAATACCCGCGCGCTTAAGTTGTCTTAAGAGATAAAGTCTCTTGGCAGCCTTAGTCATGATTGAGTCAATATGCGCAGACTACAGAAGGATAGGTCGTTCTACGTTTGGGTCCTTGAAAATATATGACTGATTTTGCTTAAAATGGCAAAGGGGGGGGGGGGGGGGCATGGAGGTCTCAAGATTTTATTAAGTTCAACGGGGCCGTGAAAATTAATCTAAGTTAAAAGGGTTTGTCTAGAAATTTTTTTACAAAAAAAAATTGGAATTTCTCCTCCAGACTCACCATCCCTATCCGTAGTCAGTAATCCATTCCCAAAGAACTTGTAAGTGTTGGATTTGGAGGAGAACAAAAAAAAAACCAACCTTAAGACTTAATGGGTTTTCAGTTCTTTACTCATCACAGCAGAGGAAAGGTATTTCAGTGTTAATTAGGGAACGAAATAAATAAAGAAACAGGAGAAGCAAAGTCTCGGTAGCCACGGGAAATAACATACACTCGGTATTCTTTTGACTATTTGTGCGGTCAAATAAGTGAACGAAGGTATGCTTGTTAAAACAGCTTGTTTTCTTGAGCAGTTTCCTCAAAAAACGAAGAGTGTTAATGGGGTTCCCACTAGTGTAGAACGCTTCCTTTGTAATTTTTTGATAAGCGAATTATTATTCTACAGGATAGGGTATTTGAATGGAGTTTTACATACCTTGTATTCATGATCTCCAGCGATTTACAGAATCCTCTTAACTTCGGGGGAAAGAAATACCGACATCTTTCAGAGAACGCAAGGCTCAAAAACACCACATTTTAAAATATTCATTAAGTCTATTCGTTTAACCAATTAAATGAGAGGAAAGAGTACATATTTGTCTTCACCTTCGCGAAAAATAAAAGGAAAATTTGCAGCCGATTGAAATATATGGCCATTTTACTCACTGAGTGAACGAAACTGTAGCCGTCAAGTTTGATTTTCCCGCTCGTGGGAAAAGTTGTACGCTTTCGGACCGGATGTGACGTCATCTATCGTTGGAACATGGGTATACAAAAAAAGTGCCAGGCTCTATTGGAGTGTTCTCCCCCGCCCCTGGTCTTGTTCGACGCACAACCAGTAGTCTCCGTTATGAGTGACGGGAGTAACAATTTTTCAGAATGTGCCAAAGACAAGGCATACCTCCTGTTTCACGCTGATTTTAATGTCCTTAATACATTGTAGAAGTTTCAGCCGTGTACGACGCAAGACAACTTTTCTCCGTTACGAGTGATATGAGAACTCAACTTTGCAGAAAGTGGCGGGCACAACTCATACTTCCTGATTTAGGATAATTTTGATGTCCTTAGTACATTCTGCAAGTTTCAGTCTGGGAACACGCAGAGCGAAGTTTCTCCATTATGGCTCACTGGATAGCTAGAGTTTTCAAACGTTTTTAGGCGCAGCTGAAATCGCCGGTTTTATGAGGATTTCGATATCGGCAGGCCATTCTGCAGGTTTACGCCCTGTACGACACAAGACAAGACTCCGTCGTGAGTGACGGGACAACTTACCTCCTCAAAAAGTGCCGGAGGCAACTAAATACCTCCCGCTTTACGACGACTTTCATGTCTTTTGTACATTCTGGAAGTTTGAGTCTTGTACGACGCACAACCGGTATTCTCCGTTATGAGTGACGGGAGAAAACAATTTTTTAGAATACCTCCTGTTTCACGATGATTTTAATGTTCTTAGTACATTTTGGAAGTTTTAGCCGTGTACGACGCAAGACAAGTTTTCTCCGTCATGAGTGACGTGAGAACTTAACTCCTCAAAAAGTACCGGAGGCAACTCATACCCCCAGTTTTGCGATAACTTTTTGTCTTTTGCACATTCTGCAAGTTTGAGCCTTCTACGACGCCAAACCAGTATTCTAGGTTATGAGTGACGCGAGAACTCAACTTTTCAGAAAGTGCCGGAGACAACTCATACCTCCTGTTTTGCGTTGATTTTGAGTTTTCCTGTACTTTCTGCAACTTTAAGCTTTGTACGACGCACAACCAGTATTCCCCGCATACGTTTAGAAAGTGCCGGAGACAAGTCATACCTCCTGTTTCAGAATGATTTTAATGTACTTAGTACATTCTTCAAATTTTAGCCAGGTACCACGCAAAACGAGTTTTCTCCGTGATGAATGACATGAGAACTTAAGGAGGGTCGAAACACTTTTGTTGGGCGCGCGCAGACTGGGTTCCAAACTACCCGTGAGACTCAAAAATTAAAACGAACAAACAAAAATGGCGTCGCACTCTCGTCTGGATTTAATTTTTGTGCCGGTCTTTTAAAAGGTGCGTGTAGGCAAGGTTGAAAACAACTGGAACTTAGGTGACAATTCACTTGAATCATGTCCTCTTCAATGTTATCAACGCGATCGTCAACTCAGCCGCATATGAAGCGCAGTAAGCTTATATTCAGAGGCTGTGCAACTGAACTGTGCTAGAGATGACGGTGACTTCAAAATTATCACATCTCCAGGGAAATCGTATAAAGGCCCTAGAATAGTCATCTTTTTACCATTAGTTTCTTTCACTGGCTGTTTTGACCACGGAAGCCTTTTCTACGTCCAGGTCGCAGGAAAAAAAGTCTGGCACCGTTTCCGTGCCAGGGCAAATTTTCGCGAACTCCGATTCGTGTTTCTGAGAAAACATTCCCATTTAGAAAAAAGCAAAAAACAGGCACACACACACGTTTACGGTGTTGTTAGCAAAAACAATGTAGACTGCAGTAAAAGGTTTTTTATCGTCTTCACATCATGAAATAACAGGGTAAGAATTTAAAAGAAAAAATTAGTGTAACGAAAAACATACCTTGTGAAACAGACAGATTTTGACTCAATAAAGAGACTTATTCATGTCGAAATGTTGACAAACCAGCCACTTCAAAGAAAATATTACAAACAATCAGGTGAAAGATTCGCTTTCTATTTTGCTGAAGTGGTAGTTTCAATTTCAGTTTCACCGTAAATCTGTTTACTTGCGAAACAAAATTAAAAAGCGTACAAAAGAATTTCAAAACAATTCATCGCGCGTTATATTTTTATCAGCAGTCGGCTCGCTAAAAACAAGTTAGTTTTTTCAAGTTAGTTTTCTGGGAAATACTCTACATTTCCGGATAAAAGAAGTGCTCTCTTATTTGCTTAATTAAATGATAGTGCGATAGTTTGGTGGTAATACGTTTTTTTCCGTAATGCAATAAGAAAAACCGACCTGTAGAATAATCTCAAAACATTACCGCGCGCTATCTTTGTAAATTCGTTTGGTACGAAATACTCCAAATGTTCGAATAAAAGAAATGGTTTCTATCTTTCCGAACTGGTGATATTGATAAATTGACTGTTATTGGTTTTTCCTGGGGCGAAAACAATTCTTCAAACCTTCAAAGCGGTTCTTTAAATTGAGTTTTGATCAACCAATCGAACACGTTTTATCAACAGAAAATTCTTGACAACATTGACACTTATCAAAGATCATCAAAGGTAGATTTGTCCTCGTTTGAATACATACCTCTACATAAGGGACTTCTTCAATGTATTGTTTTTATAGTTGGAAATGTTGTCTTTTTGTTAATTCTGTCCTTCTGCTCCTGTGACACATATAATCCCGAAGTGGTGTCCATGTACGCGTTGCTCAATCCTGAACTCCGTTTGAAGGACAACCTTGCCTGACTGCACTATTTTCGAAACTCCGTTGTTTTTAAGATTTTCAAGCTCATTCCACCTTGGTAGAAGTACTTGCTCTCCATCGCATACGTTTCCAATCCTCGTTTAGGTTAAGAATCGTTGTTATGTAAATAATTGTACAGTGGTATAAACAGTAAGCTAAAGTCCACCACCGCTTTCGGAAACATGATATTTGTGAACAAACGCTGCGAACGTTTGCAAACATTTCTAGAGATAAGTTCAGTTTTCACGGAGTTCAAATAGGCTCTTCAGGCAGACGATAAATCAAAACAATTACAGAAAGCAGCCTGTCTTACAAGCATTAAGACAATCTTTGTTCCCAAGGTGTAAAAGAAGCATTAGTCGCCATTCTGAGCGAAGTGCCGATGAATTCACCTGAGATAGAATCAATCTGCACGAGGAGGAAATCATTCCGTTATATTTGGTGCCAATGATCCAATGATTTGAAAACAAATGATGTAATGTTCTTCGACAAGCACTGATCCACTCAAAACGTCACCTTTTCAAACGTAATGAAAGTCATCAGGGCGAAAGAAACGCCCAACGAAATAAACCTAGAATAAACAGACTTGAAACCGCGTGCCGAGAGTTGCGTAACAATTTCTGCGCATGCGCAATTGCCGATCTTGTCGTGTCGAAATTTTCAAAATTTTGTAACTTAGGAAGAACATAATTTCACTTCCGCTCGGTAAATTTCTTTGACTTTTTACATGTTAACTCTTTTATGCCCAAAGAGTTTTTCAAGCGAGATTAAAAAATTCTGTCGTACGGGAGAAAAGTTAAAGGTAAATCCGTAAAAAAGTGTTTTTTGCTGAAAGTTTTCAACAGAATTTTCTTTAACTTAATCCTTGGTAGCTTACTAGAATCAAAGGCCGTATGCAAAATTCAAAGAAATTTCACCGTCAAATTTTCAAGCAAACTTAGGATATCTCTATTTTATGGTCATACTTAGAGACTTAACTGCGTTGCCATGGCAACAAATTTCTTAAGGAATCTACCAAAAATTGACACTTTGATATTATCATTATTTTGTAGCAAAATTTGATCATGAATGGCCAACTCTAACCTAAATATTTTAACTCCCAAATATAATGCATCGAAAAAAACAAGAACCCTTTCGAGTTACCAAAAAAGTGACAGAGACAACTCATACCTCCTGTTTTACGATGTTTTTTATGTCCTTAGTATATTCTGCAAGTTTGAGTCGAGTACGACGCAGACAACTTTTCTCCGTTGCAAGTGACATGAGAACTCAACTTTCCAGGAAGTAGCGGCACAACTGGTAGCTCCTTTAGTACATTCGGCAACTTTCAGTCTGGTACCACGCAGAGCGATGTTTCTTCATTATAAGTCACTGGATAACTGGATTTTTCAAAAGTTGCCATGCACAGCTGAAGTCGCGGGTTTTATGAGGATTTCGATATCGGCAGTACATTCTGCACGTTTCACGCCCTCTACCACCCAAGACGAGTTTTTTTAGTCGTGAGTGACGTGAAAACTACCCGAGACGACTCATACCTTCTGTTTTACAATGACCTTTATGTCTTTAGTACATTCTACCAGTATTCCCTGTTATGAGTTTCGGGAGAACTCAATTTTTCAGAAAGTGCCGGAGACAAGTCATACCTCACGATGATTTTAATGTCCTTAGTACACTCTTCAAGTTTCAGCCTCGTACGAAGCAAAACGAATTCTCCTTATTTTTCAATAGTTGCCATGGACAACTAAAATCGCCGGTTGTCTCAGGATTTCGATATCGGCAGTAAATTCTGGAAGTGTACGCCCCGTACGATGCAAGACGAGTTTTCTTCGTCATGAATGACATGAGAACTTAATCCTTCAAAAAGTGACGGAGACAACTCATACCTCCTGTTTTACGATGTTTTTTGTGTCCTTAGTACATTCTGCAAGTTTGAGTCGTGTACGACGCAACCGAACAGCGAATCTACATTAACGAAAATTTAAACGACTACAGGAAAGGCTTAATGGAGAAGGCAAAGCAAGAAAGAAAAGACGGTTTGATCACCACTGTGTGGACATTAGATGGAAAAATATTCTATCAAACATCACCCGACAGCTCCATACAGAATCTACTCAGAGGAAGATAGAGATAATTTGTAACTAATAATGCTACCTTACTAAACCAAATTAGGGTGGAAAGGACACATGCTTAGCTAAGTGAGAAAGACGGGTCACTGCTCAATACTTCTTTTTAATTCGCAGCTGGCAATTTATTTATTTTGATTTGTGTTTATCTCTTGGAGTGCTGCGGTGCTATTTTTTTTCCTTAAATCCAAATTAGCAATCACTCTTTTATTCTTTTGTTTTACTTCTCCTATTGTATTATTATGTCATCCATCAAGATTTTGTCACTTAACGTGAGAGGGTTACGTAATCAGGTCAAGCGAAGGGCACTTTTCGCATATCTCAAAGACCAGAAAGCTGATTTCTATTGTTTACAGGAAACATTTTCTCAAAAACTTGATGAGAATACTTGGTGTCAAGAATGGGGTGGTAAATTTTTTTTTGCCATGGTACTGAACACTCAAAGGGAACTTGCATATTACAGAAGCCAAATTCTGCATGTCTCCTAAAAAGTTTATCGACTGATCCAAATGGCAGATACGTCTTCGGTAAAATTAGTATTGCTGATGAAGAATTATTTATAGCATCAGTGTATGCTCCAAATGACCACCAACTTCAGCTGTCTTTTATTCCAGCTTTAAGCCAAACCATTGCCTCGGTAACTAATATCTCTAAACTAATTATCGCAGGTGACTGGAACACAACTCTTCACTCAAATTTGGAGGACGTGGCGGGCACAACTCATACCTCCTGATTTACGTTAATTTTGATGTCTTTACTACAGTCTGCAAGTTTCAGCCTGGCACGACGCCGAGCGAAGTTTCTTCCTTATGGGTAACTAAAAAATTCTTAGGTAACTAAAAATTCTTAGGCACAGCTGAAATCGTTTGTTTTATGAGGATTTCGATATCGGCAGGACATTTTGCAGGTACGACACAAGACAAGTTTTCTCCGTCATTAGTGACGTGAGAACTCAACTCCTTAAAAAGTCCCGGAGGCAACTAAATAACTCCCGTTTTTCGATGACTTTTATGTCTTTTGCAAATTCTGGAAGTTTTAGTCTTGTACGCCGCCCAACAAGTATTCTCCGTTATGAGTGACGTGAGAACTCAACTTTTCAGAAACTGCCGGAGACAACTCATACCTCCTGTTTTACTGCCTATTTGATGCCTCCTATTTATTATTAAGATTTGTGGGACGCACAACCAGTATTCCCTGTTATGAGTGACGAGAGAACTTAATTTTTCGGAAAGTGCCGGAGGCAAGTTATACTTCCTGTTTCAGGATTATTTTAATTTACTTAGTACATTCTTCAAGTTTCAGGCACGTACGACGCAAAACCAATTATCTCCATTTAGAGCAAGTGGATAAGTCGATTTTTCAAAAGTTGCCAGGCATAGCTGAAATCACCGGCCTTATGACGATTTCGATATCGGCAATGCATTCTGCAAGTTTACGCCTCGTACGATGCGAGACGAGTTTTCTCCGTGATGAATGAAAGGAGAACTTAATCCTTCAAAAATTGCCGGAGACGACTCCTACGTCCTGTTTTACGATGCTTTTTTATGTCCTTAGTATATTCTGGAAGTTTGAGTCGTGTACGACTCAAGACAACTTTTCCACGTTACGAGTGACATGAGACCTCAACTTTAAAGAAAGTAGCGGGGACAATTTATACCTCCTGATTTGCAGTAATTTTGATGTCTTAAGTACATTCTGCAACTTTCAGCCTGGTACCAACAAGAGCGAAGTTTCTTCATTATAAGTCACTGGATAACTGGATTTTTCAAAAGCTCCCAGGCACAGCTGAAATCGCCGGTTTTATGAGGATTTCGATATCGGCAGTACATTCTGCAAGTTTCTACACTTTACGACTCAAGACGAGTTTTCTCAGTCGTTAGTGACGTGAGAACTTAACTCCTCAAAAAGTACCAGAGACAAATCATACCTTTTGTTTTGGGATGACTTTTATCTGTTTACTACATTCTGGAAGTTTGAGCCGTTTACGACGCAAGACAACTTTACTCTGTAACGAGTGTTATGAGAAGTCAACTTTGCAGAAAGTGCTAGAGAAACTCATACCTGTTGTTTTACGATTTATTTCATGTCTTTTGTACATTCTGCAAGAATGACTCTTTATACGACGCCCAACCA